>JAZKJV010011733.1:0-737649 GCA_037367405.1 Ottelia alismoides
TGAACATCGGACCTCGGATTTCAATGCGCAATATCTCGATTTGACCATCTCAAAATGATGGTCAATATGAGTATAATATTGATATACTTCCGATCGGGTTTTAAATACCCGAAATTTTCGGATACGGTTTTTGTTTAAGATTGAATTTTGTGATTTAAAAATATCAAACGACCTCCGATTGACGAACGGTCTTTCCGTTGGTCTTGTATTCGTCGAATCGGATATAATGACGGTCTCGGTTTGTTTCGCGGTTTCCGAATTTTGCGTCGCGGCTTTTTCGCGGCGCGTATTACGAAGCGACTGATTTTTGGCCGATTTCGTCCGAACGACTTTTGATTCACGATCAGTTGATCGTTTTAGGTTGTTTGGTATTGACCAACAACTTTATTGGGTTCATCGGACCCAAATCGGGTCGGGTCCGGGTTTGATTGGAAACCGGATGTTACATATATAGCCTTGCAAAGACGGCAAACATACTCCCTCTCGACTTCATAACCTGGAGGTTGCATCCTATAAACTTCTTCCTCAAGGTCTCCATAGAGAAAAGCATTCTTCACACCAAGCTGAAAGATAGTCCATCCCTTATTAGCTGCTACTGAAAGAATAGTGCATGTTGATCCCATTCTTGCCACCGGAGAGAAAGTCTCAAAGTAGTAGACCCCATGTGTCTGTATGAACCCTTTGGAAATTGGTCATGCTTTCAATCATCAATGGACCCATTAGGTGACTGTTTGGTCATGAAGACCTATCTGCAAGCCACAAGTCTAATTCCCGTGGGGCACGACACAAGGTCCTACGTACCAGGGGATGTAAATGCATCCATTTTCTCATTCATTGCGTGTCGCCAGTCATAAACTTGTAAAGCATTGTGATGATCTTGGAGAGTAGAGATGGTTATGAGAGCATCTGTATATCTCTTGTCACAACTAGATAAGCCATCAGTAGAAGTGAAATGTGATATAGGGTAGAAAGTACATTGACTTTTTGTCTTGCAGAGAGTTATATGAAGTTCCTGAGGCACATCCGTGGCAGTAATTGTGGGAGCACTCGAGATGGCATATCATTCCGCAAAAGAGGAACAAGCAAAGGCACATGAGCAGGTTGAGAAATGTGTTTGCGCTTATAAACAGTCAGTAGTGGAGGTATATCAAAGGGGATATCAGTGACAGGTTGAGTAAAGAAGTTAGTCTGTTCAAAGAAGGTAACATCGGCAAAATGTAGTATTGGGTACCAATGGGATCATAGCACCTATAGGATTTTTGAGTGCGTAAATATCCAAGAAAAACAAGTTTACTACCTTAAACTTATCAGCTACATGAAAATTATGGACAAAAGCAATATGCCCAAAAATCCTCAGAAGTAACGGGAAAGACGATTCATAAGGGTAAAGTAAAGATAATGGAGTGTTCCCCTTAAGAATCGAAGATGGGACTCTGTTGATGAGACAGACGACCATAAGAATGGCATCACACCAGTGTTCTTTGGGACCTTAATCTGAGTGAGAAGGGATCAATCAATGTCAAGTAGATGTCTAAGTTTCCATTCCGCAACCCCACTTTAATGGGAGGTATACGGACACGAAGTTTAGGAACAATCCCTTGAGAAGCAAAAAAAAAAAGACATCAAGTCATGTTGGGTAAACTCCAGAGCATTATCAATACAAAAAACCTGAACACAAGTAGAAAAGGACGTTTTGATGTACTCAAAGAACTTTTTGACAATTTTATTAATCTATGAATGCTCCTTTATTAGATAGATCTAAGAAGATCGGCTATAGTTACTAACAAAAACAACAAAATATTTGTATCCACTCAAAGAACTTTTTGACAATTTTATTAATCTATGAACGCTCCTTTATTAGATAGATCTAAAAAGATCGGCTATAGTTATTAACAAAAACAACAAAATATTTGTATCCACTCAAAGTTCGGACCAGACATGGTCTCCAGATATCACAATAGACTAGTGCAAAAGGAACATCACGACGCCGCTTAGCACGTGCAAAAGATGTTCGACGATGTTTCCCGAACTGACACACCTCGCACTCAAAGGGCTTTGGCGTAGAAAGTTTAGAGAACATCTTGAAGATAACCTTCGTAGAAGGATGATCAAGGCGAAGATGCCAGAGAAAGATATCGTTGGAGATAAACGCAACACCAACAAAACTCGAATCAGAGAGAACCTCAAGATAGCATAGGCCATTCTTCTCATGTCCCCGGCCAAAAAATCTGCCTCATTCAGATGTCTTGGAAATAACAACATACCCCATCAATAATCACGTGATAGTTAAGCTTAGTACAGAGCTTCTGGACATATAATAAGCTAAGAGGAAAAACATGTGCACAATGGACTTCAATGAATCGGAGCTTGGAGGAGAACTCTACAGTTCCTACAACAGTACCTTGGGAGTACTCCCCGTTGGCAACCTGAACCGACTTCATAGAGGAAGAAGGTTGAGAGAAGAATAGAAGACTACCTTCTCCTATCAAATGTGTAGATGCTCCGGAGTCTCAAACCATGCAGGAGCATAAACAGTGGCAAAGTGGGCTAAGCCAAACTAGCAGTAGTAGCAGTAGAAGTACTGTCACCGTTGGAGGTGCTGGAATTCTGTAGGAGTTGCATCAAACATGAGTAATATGAGACACTGAACTATTGTGTCGATCCACCAGGATGCTGATAAGAAGAGTCCTCAGCAGTATCATAAGTTGTCTCATAGGCACTGTTGGAATTAGGCTGAATGCCAAACTTTGCTTATCATTGCTCTAATGGATGGTTCCAATGCCCACAATGAATGCATTGTGTGCATGGTAGGCCATGTCGGCGATATATGACATGGGACCGATATCGAAATCGATATATCGATATATCCGATTTCAAGCATTTTTCTTCAGAAAGATTCCTAAATATAGCGATATATCGGCGATATATCGACGATATATCGGCGATATATCAATATCGACACGATATCGAAACGATATCGATATCGATATTTCCTTCCATGATTGTGGGTACTGTGGAGAAGTATACTTACAGTCAAGGCCAAAATCTCGTCCACACCCTAAATCACGTCCATAACCACAACCAAAGTCACGGCCTCGACCTCTTCGAAAGCTCTGTCATCCTCTGTTCCCAGATGATACAAAGTAAGATCTGTGGGGAGGCAGAGTAGAGGTGTGTCCAACAGAGGTCTCTAGTTCCTGAAGACGATCGAAGATAGTCTAGATCAGTGGCAAGGTATCAACCGTCAGAAACTGCTCCTTCACTGCTTGGTACCGTAGATTTAGTCCAGAAAGAAAGCGATAGACCTGCCATTCAGGTCGCTCTTGCACCTTTTTAGTATAATAGGCTGGCTGAAAGATTAGAAGCTCCTCGAACAGGCTGGTTAGATGTCGGTAGTACTTATGGAGTATGGAATCCCCCTGAGTTACGGACCAAATATGCATGTAAATGTCTGCATGGTGAGACTTGGCCATTTTATGAGAGTAAGTTTGTTCCAGATCTGCCAATACCTCCTTGGTTGAGTCCTTGTAGAGAAGATTGGTAGCAATGTTTGGTTTGATACTATTGGTCATCCAAGTGATGACCTGACAATTATCCACATATCATGTGTTGAAAAATCCTTGTCCATCTCTTTTAGTGAATCTTTAGTCAGAATATGATTTTTTTGCTGACACCTGATGAACACATTGATGGGTGACCGAGGTCACCGTTTGTGAGCCCCTCGGGCCTCTTGAGCGACAACAGCAGCACCCAGGGGTGCTGGAGGTGCTGTTGTGCGCTGGCAACGACAACCATGGCCTCAAATTTCAGCGAAATTCGGTCGAATTTCTGTCGAATATCGATATCCAGTCGAAATCGAAATTCGACCGAAATGACCGAAATGACCGAAATATGAGGGTCCTAGTACAAAAAATGACCGAAATGACCGAAATTTCGGTCGAAATTCCACCGAAATTCTGTTTTGGTCGATACCGAAATGGTGACCGAAACCGACATTTAAGGCCTTGACGACAACCAGAGGTCCTGGCATGCTGTTGCAGTGCTAGCAACATGCATGAGTTCCCAAGACCGCTGCAGGTGGTCATGGAAGGCATGGAGCCTTGCGCAACACCCTGGTCGGATGAGAAGAAGGGCCCACGCAAGGGTTTGGAAGAAGATGGAGACGAGAGGCTGGTAGTGGCAGCGAGATCTAGGTCAGAATAGTGGTCTAGGACCGCCGCTTTGATACAATGTAGAGAAGACAATGCAATGAGATGGTTTATTCAGGAGGTATATGGGTGCTTATATAGTGTCAAACCCGAGAGAGCTCATAAAAGGGTAAATTGCATAAAGGGACCCCGAAAGGATTACAACTCAATAATATGAAAAATAAATCCACTTTAACAGACACCAACGTTGCAGCAATGTCGGCCCCCAGACTACAACAATCTGAGAAAATCTCGATTACTTCTGTTAGGTCTTACAGAGCAGGTTTCAGGGCTTCTAGGGTCCTTGAGAGAAAAGGAACACCAAGAGTACCTGCTACCCAACAACTCATCAATGTTTGTTTGTCATCAGGAAAGCGTGGGAGGCACCATCGAACAACCCCCTCCTTTCCATCCTTATAAATCAACAGATCAATCTCTTTCAACGAGGTTCCCAAGCACAGACCATGCTATCTCAAATACGAACAATATCCCCTGAGGAGGCCCCAGGGTGTCTAAAACCTCAAAAACCATAGTGGAAAGTCCCCACCCTTTCTTCTCACAAACTCTGATCCACAAGCCAGTCAGCTTCGTCGATGAGCCTGGACTGAAGGTATCCATCATTACCACCTCAACCCATGGTCGATGTTTTCCTCGCAGGTTGCACCAACACAGAGTCATGATTGGCCTTGTTCTGCTCATGCGGCACGCTGAGCAATTGAATCGACGATGACCCAGCCACAACATGTGAAAAGCGTTGTATGAACAATACATTTGAAACAATGAGGACCCCACTTCCGATGGGTAACAGATAGCCATCCCTCCTTCTACTTCCTCTCAACTTGGACGGTAGCCCTCCTCTTCTTCCTTTCAACATGCTTGGTGGACATCAACATACCCCTCCTCACCTTCTCGAGCCAAACGGCGGAACCGAGCTCTCTTTGGGCCACACTCCTCTCCCATCCTTGGTAACCCATAGTTTAACCTATAAACCTATCCTCCTTCAACTCCATTTAGACATGAGTTATCTAGTATTCCCCCAGAAGAGAATGTTCATAGCTTTGGCATTATTTTTTTATCTCCTTCAACATATTGTCATCGGAATCTTCTTTCCCTTCAGCTATTATTGTTTTTCGAATGGCTTAGACATCTAGTTCCACAGCTTGTGATTAACAGATTGAATGAAGAATTCCATTCTGTTAGCCAAGTAAGAATATTTGTTTCCATCAAAATATGGTGGCTTGGTACAGTAAAATCATGCGATGTTGGAGGTAGCTACCAGTCTCCGTGCAATCTGATCAACGAGATGTTATAACTTCTTGTTTAACGAAGCTCTGATACTAAGGATTAAATGAATCAAGAGGGGGGGGGGGTAAAGCATTCAGTAAAAAACCTATACCAGCTAATAAACGAGTTACACCTTTCATGTTTAAACAAATCTCTCATACGAAATGAAAATGATTAAATGGAATAAGGATGGGGGTGGGTTAAATTGTGCTATGAAAATTATGTAGATTAATAAAAATTAAATTATAAAGACACGTGTATCTTATGAGGTGCAATGTGCCTACCACCCAAAAGAACATGACTCAAATCACAGGGCGGACACTTGTGTGTGTTTCCCCATCTTGTTCAAAAAAAATATGTATTTACGTGGGAAACCTAAGAGGATAAGAATCAATAGTTAAAACCCTGTTTCATGATATTCCCTCCTTGCTACCCAACATCGACACATGCTTTCTTTACTTTACTACTTTGATTGGGTGTAGTAAAAATCCCTGTACAACATGTACCACTTTCTTTAATAGTTTAAAGAGAGCATTTTACCTTTCATTGAGGGGAAAGGACCCACACCTTGGGTACCTACAATATAGTGTAAAGAAATGACCTATAAGAACTTTTGTTTATCAATATGCTAATCAAATAAGATGAGGCTAAGTTTTCAGAAATGCTTTCTGAAAATGCAGAGTCGAGAGCACTCTGAAATGAAAGCTGTTAAGTTGAGTCCGAGGCAACTTTAATACCCGAAGGCTTGATTCCAAATGGGAGATTCATGATGCTAAAGAAATCAAGAGTCGTGGAAAGTATTCCTATCTTGAAGAGTGTAGAAATTATATGCTAGAATGCATGTTGGATGTATAGGCATAGGTATCCTTTTTTATCTTTCTCAAAAGAGAAGTTCGACTTCAAAAAATTACAACTATACAAAGAGGCACCACCCAATATTCAAATGCAACTTTAGAATATTAAAGACAACACAACACAAAATCAGTAACAAAAAATCAGTCAACTGAAAAAGTTAGTCAACTATTTTTAATTAGTCGGTTGTATTCCATTGAAGACTCGACTGGATTGGTTTAGTGTCTACAAACTGTCAATAACTACTAAATAAGAGTAGTCAACTAGTCTATCAAGGCTTGTCGACTAGAGTGACTTAGTCAACTGGAAATTGGAATAGTCTACTGGAACAAGTTTTGACTCCAACAATAAGATGATTCAAATAACATTTTCATTGTTGACTTCAAGGTAGTCGGCTGGTTAAGTGCATCAGTCGGCTGAAGGGCTATTTTTCGGGGAAATTAATATCTTTTTGTGGATTTTATCTTTAGACTCTTTGGTTGCAGAAGTCGACAGTCGGTACTCGATCGGCAGGGTCACTGACTAAGGATTAATCGGCAGTCGGGAGAGTAATCGGATTTAGTCGGGCATTAGTCGGTTTGGAATTTTTTATTATTTTAAATATATATAATTCAATTTTTACAAAATATACTCTCATTTATATTCATATATTTAGCAGCTTTAATATTTTTAAGAGCTTAAATATATGAGTATGCTTTTCATATATTTATAATATGATCAGTGTTAGATACTATACCATCAAATCATGAAGCCTTCTCTACTTTAATAATCTTAAAAGCGTGGATCTAAGCTTTTAATCATATATTCTAAGTTGTGTCACCATTTTTTAAAATGACTTCACTGTTTATAACTCTCTCGGTAAAGTGTGAAAAACGATAGCAATGATCGATATGATTTATAAGCAAATCACGCTTCCTAATTAACTAACAAAATCACACGCATAGCATCAATTAAATCTAACTTTTACTAAAAAAAAACCTAACAAGCTAACCATTTTTAACCTAAGATGCAAATTAACCAGATAACCTAAGCATTTAAAACTAAAATAAAGCAATAAACCAAACAAAAAGAATAAAAAATTGATTTTTATGAAACCCTAACCGGCTCCGGAGACGACGGGGTGAGATAGACTTGCTACTAGAGGAGGGAAACGGAGGATGAGATGCAACCGGAGTCACCGCTCGAACGTCGACGACATGTAGGAGGAGGCGAAGGAAGATCCTCGAGTCAGGGGGGGCGACGAGTTACTCTCGAAGAAGGGTTTTGGGGTTCTATTCGACAGAACCCAAAACCTTAAGTTAGGGTAAACGGGTATTCGGGCATGTCTGAAAATATCATTTTATTTTTTGGGAAATCTCATGTAAAAATCGCCGATTAGTCGTCCGACTAGGCCGATTAGTCGGCCGACTAATCGAGTGTACCCGACTAATGGCCGATTTGGCCTATTCGAGTCGGGTACCCCCCCGACTCGATTAGTCGGGTCGACTAGTCGGCCTAGTCGGCCGACTTTTACAACACTGTCTTTTACACTGATCCTATGAAAACAAATACAAAGACATGACTTTGATTACCGATCTTCTTGTCTACATATCTGATTACATTTGATAACTTTTAGCATAAAAATCTTAAATGTCTTCGATAATAGAGTATCTTACACCTGATAACATAATTTTCTATAAGTTTCATTGCAAGTCTTGTCTGATTCAGGAAAAAATATAATTCACGAGAAAAATATAATTCTTAGGTTCTTGAGATCATGTGATTGTTTAAAAAACACATATATTTATGCATATCTAAATTATGAATTGATTAAAAAAAATCTAAGTTACGAAAACAACCAGTGATAGGTCAACTAACAGACCTTAATGTTGATAGCGGTCATTTGAAATTCAACTGCTGATCATTGTTGCAAAAATCGGCTGACTAACCCGTTTCGTCGATCCGATTAGTCAACTCAGGGGTAGCCACGTTGACTAACCAAAGTCGCTCTATAATCGAACCAACCCGATTACTCTGCCGATTAATCAGTTTACTCGGCCGATTACACGACCGCTTTTTGCATAGACCTTTTTTATCTGAACCCCCAAAATTCGAATACCCGAATACCCGATTAAATTGACAGAGGACATTACTGTTCGACAATAAGCTCCCATGCCCTGAAAATCTAAACTCGAGCCCCCGAAAACCCAAACCCTTGACGCACCCTCCGTCTCCGCTTCCGCCAAGCCGCGTCGTCAAACCGCATCTCCTCCGACGATGGTCAAAGGACCTTCCGCCTCGACATCACCGACCTCAAGGCTCCTTCCAGCTGCAGCCCTTTCTCCTCGGAGCTTCTCCAATGCCCGATCCTCGCCGCCCATGTTAGTTTTTTTTATTTTTTATTTTTTTTTGGTTTTTTGCTTTTTTTGAACTTTTAGATATGATTAAGACATTGTTAGTTAGTATTTGATTTTATATTTGATTAGGACATTTAGATTTTCGGTTGATAGATTTAATAACAATGTGATGTGAATTGTTCATTATATCCATTTAAATGATCGATTATAAATGACAAAAAATATGTTATACTGTTGGGAAAAAACAAAATGACTTGTTTATTCCATAAGCCCTAGGCTCTCTTATATAGGAGAGTAGCCTATGGGTAAATTACATAAAGCATACAATGGAAAAATAAAATAGAGAAGAGGTACAGATACTACTACTATATCCGTTAACACCCCCCCTCAAGATGGAGCATAGATATCAATCATGCTCAGCTTGGAAGCATACTTCTGAAATGGGCCTCATAGCAATGCTTTGGTGAATATATCCGCAGTCTGATTCTCTGAGGTAACATGAGACGTAGCAATGAATCCTTTCTGAATCATGTCACGTATGAAGTGACAGTCCACCTCAATGTGCTTGGTCCGCTCATGGAATGCTGGGTTGTTTGCAATGAACAAGGCAGCCTGATTATCACATTCCAAGTTCATAGGAAGTGTTACATCTAAACATAGGTCCGTAAGCACAGCTTTCACCCACATCATTTCTGTAGTAGCCTGGGCCATAGCCCTATATTCGGATTCAACACTAGATCTTGCTACCACCGTCTATTTCTTGCTTCTCCATGAGACTAGGGCATCTCCAACATAGACGGCATACCCTGAGGTGGACTTCCTGTCCTTGGGACATCCTGCATAGTCTGCATCTGCACATGCTGAGATAGAAATCCCCTTTCCTTTCTTGAATAGCAGACCTGCACCTGGAGAAGATTTGAGATATCTAAGAATCATATGTATTGCATCCATATGCACCTGGCGTGGTTGCTCTATGAACTGGCTCACACGACTCACTGCAAATAATATATCTGGTCTAGTGATCATGACATACAACAGTTTGCCTACCAGTTCTCTGTATCTTCTCATGTCCACCTCCTCTGTGTTATCTTCATAAAGCTTCATGCCGGGATCCATTGGTGTCGTAGCAGGTCGAAACCCAAGCATACCTGTTTCACTCAATAGATCTGTAACATATTTCCTTTGTGACATTACTAACCCATATGAATTTCTAGCAAATTCAAGCCCCAGAAAATATCTAAGGACACCAAGATCCTTAGTGACAAATTCACTACCCAGCATTTCTTTCGCCTGCTTTATGCCCTGCTCATCATCTCCTGTAATCAAGATGTCATCAACATAAACCATAATCACAATGATACCTCTAGCAGTCTTCCGTACAAACAAGGAATGATCAGCATTGGAGCGTTTGTATCCTTGTTTCTCGAAGAGATCTGAGAGCTTCTGAAACCATGCTCTGGGGCTCTGCTTAAGGTCATAGATAGCCTTATGTAACCTGCATACCTTGGAACACTCCCCCTCAACAGCAAAACCAGGTGGCTGTTGCATATATACTTCTTCCTGCAAATCTCCATATAGGAATGCATTCTTCACGTCCAACTGATGAAGCGGCCAGTCTCGAGCAACTGCAACTGACAACAAGATCCGTAGAGTGGAATGACGTGCCACAGGCGAGAATGTGTCAAGGTAATCCACCCCGTATGTCTGTGTGAAGCCACGTGCAACCAGACGCGCCTTGTACCTGTCAATAGAGCCATCTGCATTGTGCTTCACTGTAAACACCCACTTGCAGCTTACTGGGTTCACATCTGGAGGTATAGGAACCAAACTCCAAGTTCCTCTGGACTGAAGTGCCGCCATTTCTTCCTCCATTGCTAGCCGCCATCTGCTATCCTGCATAGCATCATGATGATTCCGTGGAATATCTATAGCTGAAAGTGCCACAACAAATGACCTGAAATCTCCAGATAGCCTCTCAAAAGACACGGATGCTGATAATGGATATTTAGCACAGCTCCTCTTCGACTTGCGTAGAGCAATGGGAACATCCAAATCAGCTGTAGTCTCATCTGGCCCCTGCACCCTATCCTGCTCATACATATCGTCAGATCCATCAACAGTAATATTTTCATTACATACTATAGGCGAGCTAGTGGACGAGTCATGACCATGAGCGGGAGGAGGCCTGCGGGTATAGTGGAACGGTAGCGGTGAGATAGGTGGTGGTGGCGGTGGTGGTGGTGGTGGTGACGACATATGAGGTGGTGGTGGTGGTGGTGGCGGCATATGAGGTGGTGGTGGCGGCGGCATCTGAGGTGGTGGTGTCATGTATATGGCATCATGAAGTATAGGTGCTAGCTGCTTATCTCCTGAGGCTGAAAAATACATAACAGATTCAAAAAATGTGACATCTGCACTGATCATATACCGCCGACGCAGAGGATCAAAGCACTTGTACCCCTTTTGAGTTCTGGAGTACCCAACAAAGACACACTTGACAACCCTAGGAGAGAGCTTGTCAGTACCAGGCGACAACTGATGGACAAATGCAACCGACCCAAACATACGAGGAGTAAGAGTGAACCGATCCTTGCCAGGATGAATGAGTGAAAACGGAATCTGGTCATTCAAGACAGAAGAAGGCATACGGTTGATTAGGTAACATGCAGTGAGAACTGCATCACCCCAGTAGGAGTAGGGAACATGACTCTGTATAAGGAGTGATCTTGTGACATCAAGAAGGTGACGGTGTTTTCTTTCAGCAATCCCATTCTGTTGAGATGTATGAGCACAAGATGTTTGGTGAATAATCCCTTTTGAGGAGTAATAATTGGCAAGAATATTGGTGCACAACTCTAAAGCATTATCACTTCTCACAAACTTCACAGATGTGGAGAAAACATTTTGTATTTCATTCAGAAAATGGATAATGATTTTTCTTGCTTCAGGTTTATTTTTCATCAGAAACACCCATGACACTCTAGAAAAATCATCCACAAATACTATATAAAATCTGTGTCCCTGATGATCGGGTACACGACTCGGACCCCAGACATCAATATGAAATAACTCAAACTTGGAGGTACTACTCCGACCTGGACGACTGGGAAAGGACGACATGTGATGCTTTCCCAACTGACACGCCTCACAATGAATAGGTTAGTGAGGGAGACCATAGGGTAAAACTTGACGCAATTTCTGAAGCGGTAAATGACCAAAACGCATATGCCACAATAAAGTTGATACTTGTCCAGAAGGAGAGGATGAGGTTCCAGCAAATGGAGTCTGATTCAGGCGGTAGAGGCCTCCTTGCTCATAGCCACGACCAATCACGTTGCCCGTATGGATGTCCTGAAAAATCAAAGATGGATCAAAAATTGCCCGACAATGTAGATCCTTCATAATCTGACTAATTGACAACAAATTCATTGAAAAATCAGGTGCATGTAGCACATTCTTTAGCTGCATAGAAGATGTCAATCTAATCTTTCCCTGACCAGTGATGGGGGAATGAGTGCCATTGGCAATTACTACTGTCCGTCCTGGAGGGATCTGAGTATATCCTGAAAGCAAACTCTGGTCGCCACATAGGTGATGTGTAGCGCCCGAGTCCATAATCCATGGTCATGTATCTGATCTACTACTGTTGAGTGCAAGTATACTACCTGAGGCACTAGTAGACGCAGAGGCAGAGGCAGCGGCATCAGACTGAGGCTCTGTAGTCGGTGCTGGAGCGGGTGGTGGAATAATGCCCCTCAGACGGGCAACAAGATCGTCGAACCGTTGATCCAGGGTAGCTGCAGATGGAGGCTCTATCTGCTCAGCAGCACGTGCGGATGCAGGACATCCATGCTTCGAGTAGCATGTGTCTTCATTGTGTCCAACCCGGTGACAGTAGGTACATGTTGGCCTAGTGCGGCCACCTCTTCCACGAGGTCCACGTCCACGGCCCTGGTGATGAAATCCACGCCCCCTATTAGCTGCCATGGCTGAAGAATTCTGACTCGAGGCCGTGGAAGGAACTGTGATCCGACTCAGTCTATGGAAAGCTTCCTCTATGGGAGGAATAGTAGAGTCAGCCAGAATCTGTGATCGTGCAGCCTCATATTCTGGATCAAGAGCAGCCAGGAACATGCCCACCATAGTTGCATTCCTGTATGTCTTCTGTTGCTCTGGCGTGGCTGTCAAGGGCATGAAGCTGTAGAGCTTCTCGAACATTCCTCTCAGTGATGTATAGAGGGAATGTAGAGGGCGACCATTCTGCTTGATAGTGAATATATCATGCTGGAGTTGCAGAATCTTTGTCTCGTTCTTCGCCTGTGAATATGTAGCCGCCAGAATGTCCCACATATCCTTCGCTGTGGGTTGATGGAGAATGTCATTGGCAATCTCAATTGCCAACGTGCCAGATAGCCAAACCTTGGCATATGCGTCATCAGCCTCCCAAGAGGCATTGGTTCCAGTTTTCTCAGCAGGCTCTGGTTCGGTAAGAATGTGCTTCTTACCCGTTGACTTCATCATGCTCATGAACTGCATTGCCCACAGTTCATAGTTGGTACCGTCCATCTTTACAATAGGCGCTGGACCACGAAATGCGCCAATAGATGGGATATCTGCCTTGCTTTCTGACATACTGGATACTGAAGACTGGAACAATTGACAAAAATATGTGATTTGTCTACAATGACATAGACGGGTTTAGTTGCACGTGTAGACCTCAAGCAACTAAACCCATGTAGACGAAGGTGCTCGCTTTAGGGCCTAACACGTGCCCCCGAACAGACGACTGGGAGGAGTAGGCGCACTGGTGCACTGGGCGCGATGCGCGCACTGGTTAGCGCGCTGGGGTGGCGCAGATGTGCGCTAGGGTGCCGCTGGTATGCACTGATATGCGCTGGTGCGCAAAGGGTGCACAGGAGAACAGGGGCGGTGCGCTACACGCTACTGTGCAGCCGAGGCACAGGAGCACAGGACCTGCACGCTACTGCGTGCTGGCGAGGGGAGAAGCCAACACACGATGATGCGCGATACCGCGAAGGGAGGGCGAGCGCATGATGCTTCAGGCTGCAAAGATGAGGAAGCACCGCGAGCGATGACGCAAAGAGATGGTGCACCGCTAGCGCACGAGGGAGCACCGCAAGCGCACGAGGAGATGGACCGCGAGCGCAGGAGGCGGCGCCGAGAGAGAGAGAGGGCGGCGCTGAGAGGAGGCGGCGCCGCGCGTGCGACACCAAAGGGAGAGGCCGGCGGTGGGGTGGGGTAGGGTTAGGGTTTCGAGAACTCCGGTCTAGGACCGTCGCTCTGATACCATGTTGGGAAAAAACAAAATGACTTATTTATTCCAAGCCCTAGGCTCTCTTATATAGGAGAGTAGCCTATGGGTAAATTACATAAAGCATACAATGGAAAAATAAAATAGAGAAGAGGTACAGATACTACTACTATATGCGTTAACATATACATATGACGATGCATAAATGATCAGGTATGCTTAGGCATAAATTTATGGAGCAATGCATATGTTTTAACAATGTGGAGGATATCATTTCTGGAGGATATGATTTCTGGAGCAAATGACATCTGAAGCATTAGATTTTCAGTTGATAAGTTATGCATTGCATATGATTTCTGGAGCATATGATTTCTAAATGTTATTAACTGCTATGCAAAAAATAGAGTAGAGAGAGTCAGAAGGGTAAGAGCCAAAGGCCAAAACACTACACACAAGTCTTGTATATATAACAAAAAAAACTTAAGCCATGACTTTTGCTGTATATCATGACTGTAGGTTGTAGTAGTATTGCCATTTTTAATATTGAATATTGCACAATTACAATTCTCTTACTCGTCATTTTTTATTTTTAAACATTTTCTCATACTATGTACCAAGCATTTTGTTCTTAACTTGCTTCATTTTTTCTCTTGCTATATTTTTTAAGCTCTTAAAAATATTAAAATTGCTATATATATATAAATGAGAGTATATGTTATAAAAAATAATTTATATATTTAAAATAAATAAAAAATTCAAAACCGACTAATGCTCGACTAAATCTGATTACTCTCTCGACTGCCGATTAATCCTTAGTCAGTGACCCTGCCGACCGAGTACCGACTGCCGACTTCTGCAACCTTGCTGCTGATGGTGATAACACATCGATGCTGCGGGTGGAGGCTCTAGGATAGTGCTACCATGTTCGCAAGATGAGATCAAGAAAAAGCTTGTGCGATGGAGCTCTAGTGCTGCTAGTATCATTTAATCAATCACATGTTGGTTGAGCTACTTGAATTGTTCAAACGTGTTTTCCCTATTGGAACCCTAATGTCCACGAGAGGGGTTAGACGTAACACTCCTTAAGATGAGGCGGATCCCATAGATGTCTTTGTGGATGTCCCCTACGAAGTTGTTGCCTCCTTCTCATCCTCATTAGAGCAAGTAGCAAAGCCGATGCTGTGATCGACATTGGCAATGGATGCACCCCTTGCGGAGCCAACACCATTAGCTCTTAATGACTTGGGAAGGATTCGCACATCATCATTGACAAAGCCTTACTGAGTGCATGGTTCCAGAGTGTGCATCTCATTGTTTTTTAGAGTACATCCTTTGGTGCTCCCTCCTGCAGTACACTGATCTTACAGTGCACTCTCACGATCTTTTGGAAAAAGTTCACGAACTTTGCATTAAGACTGAAATAAAACATGAATATCGAATGGATGCCTTAGGACTAGCTTACTGTCATGTAGAAAATGATAATCAGAAACAAGCACACCAATAATAATAAAATATGAATGACTTGATTCGAGACGGTCACGATGATTATCCCAAGTAGTCGAATAGTTGTGTTTCTTCATTGAATCTTCTCAGTGAAATATGTAATGCCTCCGTATGAGCCCCACTCATACCCAACTCACTCTATATAGGTGATGTTGGATTAAACGCGTGGGCGCATACAACATGTAGGTGTGCTAATTGTGTTGATACATTCAATATCAATCGAGATTCATTTGATAAAAATTCAAAGTGTTGGGAGAAAAGAATAGCTTATTCATGAAGAGACCCTAGGTATCTCTTATATAGGAGAAAAGCCATGGGTTAATTACATAAGAGGTACATTAAGAAAATAGAAATGAGAAATGAATATAAAGAGATACAAATATCTCAACACTCCCCCTCAAGCTAGAGCATATATGTCTATCATGCTCAGCTTGGAACATCTCTGAAATGGACCTCTGGCAAGGGCTTTGGTAAATATATCAGCAGTCTGATCTCCGGTAGAAACATGGGAGGTGGATATGAGACCATTCTGGATCATGTCTCTGGTATAGTGGCAATCCACCTCTATATGCTTGGTTTGTTCATGGAATGCAAGATTATTAGCAATAAACAGAGCTGCTTGATTGTCACATAGAAGTTGCATGGGAAGAGGTACCTACACAGCAAGGTCGGTCAAGACGGATCTAACCCACATCATCTCTGTGCTCCCCTTAGCCATGGCTCTATAATCAGACTCTACACCAGATCTAGCAACCACTGTCTGCTTCTTGCTTTTCGATGACACGAGTAAGCTCCCAACAAAAATAGCAAAACCAGAAGTAGACTTCCTGTATATATGGCATCCTGCATAATCTGCATCTGCACAAGCTATCACCTCAAGAGATGTACCTCTGCTGAATAGAAGACCAGTACCTGACGAAGTCTTCAGATATCTCAGAATCATATAAACAACGTCCATATGAACCTTCCTGGGCTGCTCCATAAACTGTCTCACCTTGCTTACAATAAAGGATATGTCTGGTCTGGAGATAGTAGCATAGAGGAGCTTCCCAGTAAGCTCCATGTATCTACTCTTGTCTACCTCTTTAGTGTCGTCATCATATACTCTCATGCTCGGATCTATAGGGGTAGTAACAGGCTTGCACCCTGTCATACCTATCTCTAGTAGAAGATCAGTCACAAACTTCCTCTGGGTCATCACAAGACCACGCTGGTTCCTGGCGAAAGTATCGAAGATTACCAAGGTCCTTGGTTACAAACTGCTTACCTAGGAACTCCTTGGCAGCCTGAATACCCTGCTCATCATCACCCAAGGTTGCAAAAGTCGGTAGTCGGTACTCGGTCGTCCAGGTCACTGACTAAGGTTTAATCGGTAGTCAGGCGACTAATCGGATTTAGTCGGACTTTAATCGGCTTTGAATTTCTTGATTATTTTAAATATATAACTCAATTTTACACATATATTTACATAAATTTTGTACATTTTTATACTATCATAATGAAATAAAAGAAGTAATTAAATTTAAATTAAACATTAAGCATATCATAATAACTGTGCGCTTAAAAGAAGCAAAACATAAAAAAAATCCAGCAAAAATTGATCGACTAGTGTTCCTAGTCGGAATTAGTCAGTACTCGGTCGGTCACCCCACTGACTAGAATAGTCGGACCTACTAGTCGGGTCAGTCGGTTGACTTTTACAACACTGTCATCACCCGTGACAATAATATCATCAGCATAGACAAAAATAGCAACAATACCTCTCTGTGTCCTCTTAACAAAAAGCGAGTGATCCACAGTGGACCGCGCAAACCCCTGGTGCTCTATCAACTTTGAAAGCTTCTGGTACCAATCTTCCAGACTCTACTTCAGGCCATAAATCGCCTTCTGGAGCCTACACACCTTTGAGACTCCCCCTCAGTAGCAAATCTTAGTGGTTGTTGCATATATACCTCATCGTGTAGATCTCCATATAAAAACACATTCTTCACATCAAGTTGGTAAAGAGGTCAGTCCTGTGAAATAACTGATATAAGAATGCGTAATGTCGAATGTCTGGCCACTGGAGAGAAGGTATCTTGATAATCCACTCTATAGGTTTGGGTGAACCCATGTGCTACAAGCCTTGCCTTGTAGCGATCCACACTGCCATGTGCCCATTGCTTTACCGTAAAGATCCATTTGTACCCCACAATAGAGGCACCTGAAGGAGCAGAAACAACTCTCCAAGTACCACGAGACTGCAAAGTGGCCATCTCCTCCCCCATGGCAAGCCACCAACTGCTATCCTGTATGGCCTTCTGATATGTTTACGGGATAGTAACAGTTGAGAGTCCCATAACAAACCTCCTGTACTCCTTTGAAAGATGGTCCAAGGAAACATGCGCAACTAGAAGATAAGTGGCACGTTTACGACGTGGATTCTTCAAGGTAATAGGTACATCAGGTCATCAGCCTCTCTGCTCTCTGGTATCAGCTCCTCCTGTATAATATCCTGTGTAACAAGCATATCACCCGTGCTATCAGTTGAAACAATATGTTCATTACATACCTGAGGCATGCTGGATGACGGGGAAGACGCATGAGCAAAGGGGCGAGTAGAGACCTGCGCATGTAAAAATGTGGTAGGAACTGTGTCAGGGTAGCCAGAGGTGGAGGTGGTGGAGGTGGAGGTGACCGAGACTCAACATGGGGTGTTGTTGGTGGAGATAATGGAGATGGTGGAACAATGGAATCCTCTCCAGAGTCAGCATTAGACAACATGTCACATGTAGGAGAGAAATACATAATAGACTCAAAAAATGTAACATCAACACTGACATATATTTTCTCTCCCTACAGGATCAAAACATCTATACCCTTTTTGTGTATGAGAATAACCAATGAACACACATTTGACAGCTCTAGGAGAGAGCTTGTCACGACCAGGGGTAAAATTATGGACAAATGGCACAGAACCAAAGACCTTGGGAGTATGGGAGAATAGGTCCTCGAGAAACACAGTCAAGAAGGGAACCTTTTCTCCAAGTATAACATGCGACCAAGTAACATGCAATAAGAACCACATCACCCCGGAACGAATGAGAAGCTCGACTCTGAATCAAAAGAGTCCTCGTGGCATCCAAAAGATGATAGTGTTTGCGTTCAACGACACCATTCTGCTGCGAAGTGTAAGCACAAGAAGTCCGATGAACAATACCAAGAGATCTGAGAAAGTCAGACAATTGTAAAGTAGAAAACTCCAAGGCATTGTCAGTGCGAATAAACTTCACATTAGCAGAAAAATATTCTTTATCTCAATAAGAAACTTGTAGAGATAGATATTATTATATGTTATGTACCTGTTCGTATTTTCTCATTGTTCTCTGGACTACTATGTATTTTACCCTTGAGGTCTCTCCCTATATAAGAGAGCCTAGGGTTTCCTTGAATAATAGATCACTCATTTTTCCCAACATGGCATCTTCGCTTTGGTCATCTCCCGCTCCAGAAAATGCGACATCTTCTGCCTCAGATCTTTCCCAGTTCTTCCTTTCGCTGTGAAGCGTGTCAGTTGGGAAAGCATCATCGGTCTAGCTTTCCTAATCGTCAGAGTCGGAGCAGTAGCTCCCCGTTTGAGTTGTTTCACATTGATATCTGGGGTCCAAGTCGTGTACCCGATCATCAGGGACACAAATTCTATCTAGTGGTAGTGGATGATTTCTCTCGTGTATCTTGGGTCTTTCTTTTAAAGAATAAATCTGAAGCAGAAGATGTGATTAAAAATTTGATTAATGAAGTGCACAATGTGTTTTCTTCTACTGTCAAATATGTTCGTACAGATAATGCTCTAGAATTCTGCACATGGTGCCTCTCTCAGTTTCTTTCGTCAAAGGGCATTATTCACCAAACCACTTGTGCTTACACATCTCAGCAGAACGGCGTGGCAGAAAGAAAGCACCGCCACCTTCTTGACATTACTCGAACCCTACTTATTCAGAGTTGTGCTCCTATCTCTTTTTGGGGGGATGCTGTTCTTACCGCTTGCTACCTGGTCAATCATATGATGTCTTCTGTCCTTGGTGAGAAAATTCATCTTTTTATCGTTTTTCCTGACAAGGAATTATTCTTACTTACTCCTCGGGTCTTTGGTACTGTTGCTTTTGTTCATCTCCTGACTCATGGACTTGACAAACTCTCTCCTAGAGCCGTCAAATGTGTCTTTGTCGGTTACTCTCGGACTCAGAAGGGTTATCGTTGTTATGACCCCATAAACAAGAAATACTTTGTCAGTGCTGATGTCACGTTCTTTGAGTCTGTTATGTATTTTCTCCTGCAGGTGACAGACTGGTACCATCCACTACCACCGATGATGTCTATATTCCTCCGCCTCCTAGTTGGAGTTCACCTGAGTCCACTCTTGCTCCTGTTACTACGTCATCTTCACCACCACCACCTCCACCACCACCACTTCCACAACCTCCTATTCCACCTTTACCAAAATTCTATACGCGTCGGTAAGGCCCTGCTCAGGCTACACGTCAGACATCCATCACGTCTCAGGTATGTTCAGATGACATTACTACTAACGGGTCAGATATGGTATATGTGCAGGATTCTTCATTGCAGGAGGAGACTACACCATCCAGTACAGTGGAAGATGATCTTGATATTCCTATAGCTATCAGGAAGCAAAAGAGGACGTGTGCATCTTATCCCTTTGCTTCTCAGGTGTCTTTTCATCGCCTCACATGCGACTTTCAGAGATTTGCTGCAGCTTTATCTTCCGTGGACATACCACGGACCTATCAGGAAGCTATGAAGATTGATTGATGGAGAATGGCTATGGAAGACGAGATGCGTGCCTTACAGTCTCGTGGCACATGGACCTTGGTTATTGCTCCTCCTGATGCTTCTATTGTTAGCTGTAAATGGGTGTTCATAGTTAAATACCACGCTGATGGCAGTCTAGATCGGTACAAAGCACGTCTGGTCGCGCGAGGTTTCACACAAACCTATGGCATGGACTATATGGATACATTTTCTCCAGTGGCTCGTCATTCTACTCTTCGCATTCTCTTATCAGTTGCTGTGGTACGTGACTGGAGTATATCTCAACTGGATGTCAAGAATGCCTTCTTGTATGGAGATCTGCAGGAGAAAGTCTACATGCAGCAGCCACCAGGGTTCATTGCTGAGGGGGAGAAGCATATGGTGTGTAGACTTCACAAGGCAATTTATGGCCTCAAACAAAGTCCAAGAGCGTGGTTCCAGAAGCTTTCCCATCTGATTGAACGACATGGATTCAAGAGGTCGAATGCAGACCACTCGTTGTTTATCAAGAAGTCGTCTGCAGGTACGGTTGTCATCATGGTCTATGTTGATGATATTCTGGTTACAGGAGATGATGTTCAGGGCATAGAGAGGGCGAAGGCATTCCTAGGCCGTCAGTTCGTCACGAAGGATCTTGGAACCCTAAGATACTTTATGGGGTTGGAATTTGCCAGGAATGCACATGGTCTGGTGATGACCCAAAGGAAGTATATTACATATTCTTTGACTGAAATAGGCATGGCTGGATGCAAACCATCAAGTATTCCCATGGATCCAAGCATGAAGCTGTATGATGATGACTCTGAAGTGGACAAGAGGAGATATAGAGAAATGGTGGGTAAGCTCCTTTATATTACCATAACTCGACCCGATATTGCCTTTGCAGTAAGCCGGGTGAGTCAATTTATGGAGCAGCCAAGACAAGTTCATATGGATGCCATATACATGATACTGAGGTATCTGAAGTCTTCTCCAGGTTCAGGGTTGCTATTCCGAAAGGGCACAGATTTATCTATCTCAGCATGTGCAGATGCCGATTATGCAGGATGCCCCAAGGATCGAAAGTCGACCTCAGGATTTGCAGTTTTTGTTGGGAGCTCTCTGGTTTCTTGGAAAAGCAAGAAACAAATTGTTGTGGCAATGTCCAATGATGAATCTGAATATAGGGCCATGGCGCAAGCAAGCACGGAGATGATGTGGGTTCGATCTGTATTAGAGGATCTACATGTAGCCGTACCTTTACCCATGCAGCTTCAGTGTGACAATCAGACATCTTTGTTTATTGCCAACAATCCATCATTTCATGAAAGAACAAAGCATATTGAAGTTGACTGCCACTACACTAGAGACTTGATCCAGAGAGGATTGATATCTACAGCTCACGTGAGCTCAGGGGATCAGACTGCTGACGTACTCACCAAGCCGTTGCTCAGAGGACCCTTCCAGAGATGTTCTTTCAAGCTGAGCATGATAGACATCTATGCTCCACCTTGAGGGGGAGTGTAGAGATAGATATTATTATTTGTTATGTACCTGTTCGTATTTTCTCATTGTTCTCTGGACTACTATGTATTTTACCCTTGAGGTCTCTCCCTATATAAGAGAGCCTAGGGTTCCCTTGAATAATAGATCACTCATTTTTCCCAACAGAAATGATTTAATAACAGAACCTGCTTCATACTTATTTTTTAACAAGAAACCCCAAGATAATCTAGAGAAATCATCCACAACAAGTCAACAACCATGTAGAATTGATATCCCTGATGATCAGGAACACGATTAGGTCCCCAGATATCAAAATGAAACAACTCAAACAACTGACTATTGTGACGACTCTGACGACTTAGAATAGAGGAATGATGGTGCTTTCCAAGCTGACATGCCTCACACTCCAAGGTAGTATGAGTAGAGATATGAGGGAGAACATGACAACTTCTGCAGAGGAAGGTGTCCAAGCGAAAATGCTACATGAAAGGAGAAACTGATCCAGACGGAATAGTAACATCACCAACACATGGAGGTTGGATCAATTTGTAAAGCTCTCTTTGTTCACGGCCACATCCAATCACCTTGCTCGTGAGTATGTCTTGAAACACAAAAGAAGAGGGATCATAAATGGCACAACATGGTAAATCTTTTGTAATCTGACTAATGGATGAAAGATTCTTATGAAATGCTGAAGCATGTAAGACATTCTGCAGACGCATCAAGGGAGCTAGGACAATCTCCCCCTAACCAACAATGGGTAGATGAACCCCATTAACAATCACCACTAATATGCCAGAATGGATAGATATGTAAGAACTGAACTGTGCTCGATCGCCACACATATGATGAGATACTCCAAAGTCCATGATCCAATTAATCAAATCTGAACTGCTACTATTGGTAAGTGCATAAGCAGTACTTGACGAACTCGAAGAAGCTCTGGCAGCAGTTGCGACATCTGAAGAACCTGTAGCTGAAGTGGTTGGAGTAGTCATCTTCCCTCTTTGGAAACAATATCATCAAACCACGCATCATGAAAAGTAGCTGAAGTAGGCTCTGTCTGCTCAGCAACACAGGCAGACACAGGATACCCATGCTTCAGATAACATGTCTCCTCCGAATGACCTGGACGGTGGCAATGTGAGCATGGATCATGTTGACGTCCTCCTGCTCGACTACAGGCCCGCGTTCGCGAAACTATGAAGTACCCCCTCTACCATGAGAAACTGCCACAACAGAGGGAGTCTGGTCCATGTTAGTAGATGTAGTAGTGATCCTGCTCAGTCTCTTGTAGACCTCCTCTATTGGAGGTATCGTCTCTCCAGTAAATAGTTGAGTACATGCTGCATCGTACTCATAGTCAAGGGATGACAGAAAGACTCCTGTCATAGTGGCGTTCCGGTATGCCTGTTGCTGCTCAGTGCTGGTAGTAATAGGCATAAAGCTATGAAGACGTTCAAACATGCCTCTAAGATGCAAAGAAGTGGGCATGGAGAGGTCAACCATTCTGCTTGGTCGAAAATATATCATACTACAATTGTAGAATATTTCTCTCATTCTTGTCCTGCCCATATGTGTATGCTAAGATGTCCCATATAGCCTTCGTTGTGGATTGATTGACGATGTCGTTGGCAATCTCTGTAGTGAGCGTCCCGGAGAGCCAAATTTGAGCATAGGCATCATCTTGCTTCCAAGAAGCATTAGCCCCAACCTTGTCCACCGATTATGAATCCGTCAAAATGTGCTCCTTGTTATGACACTGCATAAGGATGCGAAACTGCATGGACCACAACTCGTAGTTGGTCCCATCCATCTTCACGATGGGAGCCTGGCCCTTAAAGGTACCAAACGATAAAAAACATGTCACCCTTGTTCTCTGAGATGGTAAAAAGAACGCCGACAATCTGAAACAAAACTGAGGAGTAGACTACTCTGAGCGAGTCTACAAAATCATATGGAGGATCCGTTATACATGTAGACTCATACAACCATCCTCGTCAATCCTTGTTGTAGTTCATGTTCGGAAGATGTGATTTATAGGTTTGAAGTCACAAAACGAACAAAATCAGATCGTATAGGCATGTAGAAACGACCGAACTGCAGCCCGTAGAATGTGGGACGATCCACAAAGCAATGACGAGTAGCAGGGTCACGAGAAGGAGGGAACCGACGACTGGGGAGGCTGGTTCGGTAGGCTGCAGCGGCCCGCTGGAGGCTATGGCGACCTGCTGGGCTACGCGCGCGCGGGGTGGGGGGGGTGGGGGTGGGGGGGGGAGGGGGACGACGTATAGGGTTTCGGTTGATGGGATATGGGAACACCGATCTAGGACCGTTGCTCCGATACCATGCTGGGAGAGAAAATTGCTTATTCATGAAGAGATCCTAGGGCTCTCTTATATAGGAGAAAAGCTATAGGTTAATTACATAAGAGGTACGTAAAGAAAATAGAAATAAGAAATGAATATAAAGAGATACAAATATCTCAACACGAAAAAAGTATGATTTGGGGAAAAAATGAACCGAGTTTTAACTTGTTAATTTGATTCCCAAACGAATTTAACCTGAATTTACTTGAATTCATTCGAAGATAATTTGATTCGATGTATGTTTACATACATACATGCATGCATATATATATATATATACACACAATCATACCTTATATGTACTCTCACATATACATGTAATATTTCAAAAATATTGTGATTCCGTGGGCTCCATGGGGGGGGGCTTAAAGGTGGAGGAGGCGAATAATTTTATGTTGAATTGCTTCGTGGAGAGCTTGAAGGAGTCGATACTATATGGCTCGGGCATGAGGGGAGGAGTAGCACTTTCATGGACGATGGAATGGGCTCGGTGCTGCCATTGTAGATGCCTTGTTCGGTCGTAGCATGTGGAGTCGTGGTCTCACACGAGGTTGATGGGTCGGTATGCCTAGAGGAAGCATCTGAGGTGAATGCCACATCTCTACCTGAGTCTTTGACATCATGTGTATCTAGTGAAAGGAAGGGAAAGAGGCACTAGATGAGGAGGATATTTGGTTGAGCGCCTATTGAATTGTAGATGGGTAAATGGATACCTCCAGGATCCATTTACCCCATCCCAGTGTTTAGTCCCACATTGTCCAGCGGTGAGACTTGGACCCCCTGTGGAGGCTATATGAGGAGCCCCATGCCTCCTATATCAGATGAGAATGTCAATAGACAAACACGGCCCTTTGAGGCCTTCTCCTGTGGTTTCATCCCGCTCATTAGGGAGTAGGGTTCCACGTAAAATCATGGTGTTTCCATGTTCTATCTTTCTTGTTTATGCTCTGTTTATCGTTTCCGCTTCCGATTTTCTAACATGGTATCAGAGCGGGTTCGATTCTCGGAAAATTTTTTCATGTTATTCATTTTTTGAGATTCGATTTTCTGTAACTTATATGAGATCTATTCAAGAGTTTTTCTTGGTCTTCATGAAATCCCGATCTGTTCAATTTTCGAAAGATGCTGTCAAGGGTTTCTCACAAAACCCTAGCCGCATATGGCAGCACCCAGGTTTGCGCACCTCCAGCCCTTCGAGCTCCCAGACCTACCAATCCAGATCTCAGAATCTGCGTCCTGCTCCTCTCATCGATGCTCCAGCAGCGGCATGCGCGCTCCAGATCGCAGGCACGAGTCCTCTACGGTGCACCCTCCAGGTCTCCAGGTGGCGCTCCCAGCGCGCACGCTTTCTCCGCTTCATCCTTGCGCACCTCCAGCAGTGCGCCATCCTCTTCGAAGCAGATCCAAGGCGGTGCCTCCCTCCTCACGTCGCCTGGGTGACATCTCCAAGGCGTCCCTACCGCATCGCCTATCGTGGCAGTACTCTCAGCAGCATGCGTCACCAACTCTGGTGGCGAACCGCGCGAGCTCCAGGCGGAGGCTCGCGCCATCTCGCCCTTGGCCGCGAGTTTTTCCATCGTCGCCCAAGGTTTCAGGCTAGCATTCTTGAGCGACATCGCCTCCCTCGAGCAGCCCCTCGTGCGATACCCAATCCTTCTCCTCTCTACGTGCTCGATGCCGCCAGGCGGAAGGAGTCCAGGCTCCCCTTCCATCGTGCACCAGCAACTAAGGGACTCCAGGCGAACTTCCCGAAGGCGGCAATACCGCGGAGCCCTAGCGGCAAGACCGCGAATCCCTAACGACACCCATTTACCCTCCCGCGCCTGACCCCACGTCCAGATACAAGGCGGCGGCCCACCCCCACGCCCGACCACGCTTCCAGGCGGCGTCGAATCTCACAGGCAGCGCGTGTTCGAAGGAAAAGAAGGGTTCTCACGAACCCTAAATAAAAGACGCGGAGGGCCCTGTTGGGTGGCTATTTCATGCCATTAATAAAAAGGGGCTCAATTGGAATGGGCTGAGCATGTGTACAAAAAAAATCATGAGCCCATGTGGGCTGATGATTGTGAAGGGAGCCATAAAAAAGGAGAAAATGGTAGACTGGAGAGAGAAAGCTGCAATATTTCAAAAATAAAGGGGCGGCGGCATTTGTGTGGACCCTATTTGGGTCAAGTTTTTTTAAAAAAAAGAAAGAAAAAGGCGCGTACAATGAAAAGCCGTACGCAAATGTTTTTGAAAAAAAACAGAGAGAAAAGCCGAAAAAAATGATGGAACGGCTTATGTTAAAAAAAATTGGCGGCTATTTAAAAAAAATGGAAAGCCGCAAGAAATCCTTGTAAATGTTCATGTTTTATTTTCTTCCCATATTGTTGTCTTCTCCCAACTTGGTCGACGTCCATGTTTTTCGACAAGTATGGGAGAAAGGGGGAGTATGGTGTAGAGTTCTTCGGCATCATATGACATCACCATTTTGATGATTTAGATTCCAAATTCAGAGACAAATTTCATATCTCTAGTCTCCAGATGCCAGTTCAGATTCCAGTCCAGATGACCAGTCAGATTTCCAGACTCTACAATGAAGATTTTCCACGCGTAATTCCAGACTCGAAGTTCAGATTCCGAGTCCCAGTTTGATACGCAGATTCAGACTCGACATATTGGTCAGAGTCCAAGTTCGAGGCACTCCAATATGAGAGGCCCATTTTTCGAGTTCTCCAGAGAGAGACTCAGTTACAGACACGCTTGAGTTTGCGGTCATTTTCAGATGAGAACATGTTTGCCATCTTTTGTGTGGTCCTCATCACTATTCTTATTTTGTCGGCCAGAGTTTTCATGTGAGCCATAGGGACTCCATAGTAGAGGACCATTCCCTATGCCATGCTGGCAAGGGTTTTCATGTGGTATCATAGGTACACCAGAGCAGTGCACCATTCTCTGAGCTAGATGAGAGAGACCCAGTTCTCCGACGAGGAGACTTTTCAGACTCCATTCTCCAGCGATCGTGGACTCCGACGAGGATTGCACAACCACGGCTTTTTTCAGTTCGGCCCTTTTTCAGAGATGGAGCAGTTGTCCACATATTGTGGCGGGCCAGAGTACTCCGACGAGGAGACTCATTTCAGTTGCAGTGACTATGACATGCGCAATTCAGAGCACATGCTCTCCGACGAGGAGATTCAGCAGACTCACACTCCAGCCCGTTCGTCCTCCTCACCTGCACGGCATGAGAAACAACGTCCTCGACTGCAGCAATGTGCGCGTTGGGTTGATATTGTCCGTAGTGTCCTGTAGCGTTGAGTTGAGTTTCTTTCTGTTTGTTTGTCCAAGCTGAGCATTGCATGCTCCAGCTTGATGGGGAGTGTTGGAGTATTTGGTTGAGCGCTTATTGAGTTGTAGATGGGTAAATGGATACCTCCAGGATCCATTTACCCCATCCCAGTGTTTAGTCCCACATTGTCCAACGGTGAGACTTGAAGGCCATGTGGAGGCTATATAAGGAGCCCCATGCCTCCTGTATCAGATGAGAAAGTTAATAGACAAACACATCCCTTTGAGGCCTTCTCCCGTGGTTTCATCCCACTCCTTAGGGGTAGGGTTCTACGTAAAATCATGGTGTTTCCATGTTCTATCTTTCTTGTTTATGCTATGTTTATCATTTCCGCTTCCGCTTCCGATTTTCTAACAATTAGTATGACCGATTGTGGATGTCATTGGGAAGTCGACATGTCTCGGAGATTTATGTGTTTGATTCTATGGGTAGATTGGGAGGCAAATTTTTACGTGTTGGACCCTGTGGGCAGATTGGGATATGTGTGGTGGCCAAGGCCTCAAATACCGATTTTGATCACTATATCGATGACTAATCGGAAAATAATTTCGAACGAATTTCGATCGAAATTTTGATCATATCTGTCCCATTTTCTTCAATGGACCCCATATGGCATGAAATATCGACCATTTTGGTCGTATTTCGGCGACATTTCGAAATTGAAATTTGATCGAAATTTGGTTGAATTTCGACGATATTTGACGCCGTGATGGTGGCCTATTAGGAGTCTTTTTGTATGATTGCAGAGTTGAAGAAGAGTCATGCGATTTTGGTGGTGTTGTAGCATGAGCAGTCAGAACTCACCCTGCTCTTTTCGTGTATGTATGTGTGTCCCTACTGACCGAGCTTTTAGGAGTGAGATGTGGACGAATATATGGGAAACAAGGGGACTTTTTCCAAGGGCCGCTTGACTCGCCAAGGGGGATTTCAACGTCTATCTGCTCTCTTCGAACCGTCCAAGATTCAAAGGCGCGCAGGACCCTAGTTTCAGTAAATTTTTCAGAGTTGGTTTCAGAGATGCAGCTGGAATTCTTGTATACGATAGATACACGATATATATGGAGAAACTACGGGACTCATTCAAGGACTGACCGTTTCCTTGGGTCGATGGAGTTGTTGGACTTGTTAACATTATCGACAGTTCCTTGTGGTCACAATCCAGATCGGATCACACTCTTCTCATTTGAGACTCGGGGGAGGTGGTGCCTCACTGTTACTTTTTTCAATTTTGAGAATGTATGGCTTTTGGAGGATGAATTTAGAGAGATGCTTACATTCACTAGGTATTGTTTAATTATATATGATCTGCAATGGTGAGATAAGTCCCGAAATTGAACACCTTGAAGCGAAAGGTGTGTGAGCGTAAGAAGGGGATAAGTGAAGAGAAAAGATCCCTCTGCACGGATGCGGAGAGGGAGGTACACTGGCTAGATAAAGAGGAGGATTTGGATGTCAAAAGGGAATCCATGAAGATCATAGTGGAAGAAGACAAGAAGCATGCAATGGAGTGGAGGCAGGGATCCATGGTTTAATGGATTAAGGAGGGAGATGCCAAGTCGAAGTTCTTTCACAAGGTAGTGAGTGGTAGGCAGCATCAGAACCTGATTCGCGCTATGGTTGTTGCTGGTAGGAGGATTGAGGGGGGTGCTGAGATGGGGTGCGGGCTCGCTCGCTATTTCCGGGACTTCTCTTGTAGATCGGGCGATCACCCGTGGAGGTGGTCGAGCATCGGGTCACCATACATTTCAGAGCAACGGGCATGGTTCCTTGAGTAGAGTTTCTCACCCGTGGAGGTGAAGGTGGCAGTTTGAAACCCGAATGCGGACATGGCATCGTGATCGGATGGGTTTCCGACCACTTTTTACCATGAGTTCTGGGATGTTGTAGAGCAAGATGTGATGATTGTGCTAGAGGAGTTCACGTCAGGGAATGGAGGTTTTGACCAAGTCTACACATCGCTTCTTTTTCTCCTTCTGTAGAAGAAGGATTCGGAAAGAGTGGAGGAATTCCAACCAATTTCTCTCTCCAATGCGATGTATCTGAGTGTAGCGAAGAGATTGTGTGGAAAGGAAATAATGAAATTACTCATTGATGAAGCCTTAGGGTTTTCTTATATAGGAGAGTAACTTGTTGGGTAAATTACATAAAGAAGACATAAAATAATTATTACATAAAGATATGAAAGATAACTAATATCTCAACACTCCCCCTCAATCTAGAGCGTAGATATCAATCAGGCTCAGCTTGGAGCATCATCTCTGGTAAGGTCCTCCGGCTAGGACCTTAGTAAGTACATCTGTTATCTGGTCTCCAAAGATGACATGAGCAGTGCCAATGAGACCCTACTGTATCAGGTCACAAGTGTAGTGACAGTCAATCTCGATGTGCTTGGTCCTCTCATGGAAGGCATGATTATTTGCAATGAAAAGAGCAGCCTGGTTGTCGCATTGGAGGTGCATGGGAAGAGATACCTCAATAGTCTGGTAAGTAAGAATAGATCTAACCCACATCATCTCTGTACTAGCTTGCGTCATGGCTCTATATTCTGATTCAACATTAGATCTGACAACCAGAATCTGCTTCCTGCTCTTCCGTGACATCGGGGAACTTCCCATGAACACTGCGAAGCTAGAAGTAGACTTCCTATCCTTGGGACACCCAGTATAATCTGCATCTGCAAATGTTGTAACTGTAAGGGATGTACCTCTACTAAATAGAAGATCAGTTCCAGGTGAGGCCTTCAGATACCTCAGAATCATATGGACTGCATCCATATGTGCATGTCTGGGCTGCTCCATAAACTGTCTCACTTTGCTTAGGATAAAGGATATATCTGGCCTGGTGATGGTCACATACAGAAGCTTGTCAACAAGCTCCCTGTACCTCCTCATTATCATCATCACAGAGCTTCATGCTTGGGTCCATAGGAGTAGTAGCAGGTCTGCAATCAGCCATACATGTCTCAGAAAGAAGATCTGTAGCATACTTCCTCTAGTTTATCACAAGACTTCGCTAGTTCCTGACAAACTCCAGTCCAAGGAAGTAACGTAAACTACCAAGGTCATTGGTCACAAACGGTTGACCTAGGAAATCCTTAGCAACCTGAATGGCATGCTTGTCATCCCCTGTAACAATGATGTCATTAATATAGACAAGAATGAAAATTGTACCTCTCTGAGTCCTGTGAACAAATAGAGAGTGTTCGACAATCGATCGCACAAACCCTTGTTGCTCAATCAAGTCTGAGAACTTCTAGAACCATGCTCTTCGACTTTTCTTAAGGCCATAAATCACCTTGTGAAGCCTACAAACCTTCTGACCCTCCCGCTCAGTAGCGAACCCAGGTTGTCGATGCATATAAACCTCCTCCTGTAGGTCACCATATAGAAAAACATTCTTCACATCAAGCTGATAGAGGGGCCAATCCCTTGTCACTGCATCTGATAGAAGGATACACATAGTAGAATGTATAGCCACTGGAGAGAATGTATCCTGATGGTCCACCCCATATGTCTGGGTGAACCCACGTGCCACAAGTCTTGCCTTGTAGCGATCTACACTGTCATCTTCTCTTTGATTCACCATGAACACCTACTTGCACTCAACAACGGATGCTCCAGTTGGAATTGAAACAAGGCTCCATGTGTCATGCGACTATAGAGCGGCCATCTCGTCCTGCATGGCAAGACACCACTGATTGTCCTGAGTAGCCTTTTGATATGTCTATGGTATTTCCACTGTTGACAGTGCCAAGATAAATCTCATGAAATCCTCTGAAAGCATGCTCAAAGAAACATATACTGCCAGAGGATATGAAGCACAAGTACGTCTCCATTTTTGCAGAGCAATCGACACATCGAGATCATCTGTCATCTCATGAACCTGTAAGTTTCCCTCTTGAGAGGGTATCTTCTCATCCTGTAAGGAATCCTGATGTACAAACAACTCAGTAGTGCCATCAGTAGAAACAATGTACTCATTACATACATGAGGTGTGCTGGATGATGGGGATGACCTGTGAGCAGGGGGATCAGAGCGAGAACTACGAGTAAACACACATGGCAAAGACTGAGTCTAGGTGGGTGGTGGTCCAGGGGCAACCACATGAGCATGTGTACGTACTGGAGATGGGGGTGGAGATGGCAACGACGGTGGTGGTAGTGCATGTGTAGGAGGTGGTAGGGCTGTAGGAGGTACATGCATGTAGATCTCCTCATCAGAGTCAGATGGGGCTAATATGTCACCTGTAGTAGAGAAATACACGACGGACTCAAAGAATGTAATGGCAACACTGACAAAGTATTTTCGTCGAAACAGATCAAAGTAACGCTACACTTTTTGGGTATGAAAGTAGCCAACAAAATACACTTGACAGCCTTGGGAGAGACGACCATGCGAAAGATTATGAATAAAGGTTGCAGATCCAAAAACATGGGGTGTAAGGGAGAACGGATCCTTCGGGAAACACAATCGAGAAAGGGACCTTTTCTCCTAAAACAGAGGAAGGCTTACGGTTCACTAAGTGGCATGCAGTGAGAACCACATCACCCCAATAAGCGTGAGGAGCACGACTCTGAATCAAGAGGGCTCTGGTCACATCAAGTAAATGACGATGTTTGCGTTTGACAACACCGTTATGCTGAGATATATAGGCACACGAGGTCTGGTGTACAATGCCAAGGGACCTGAGAAACTCGGGTAGCTGTAAGGTGCAAAACTCCAAGGCATTATCAAAACACAAATACTTGACAATAACAAAAAAATATTCTTTATCTCATTTGTGAATGACTTTATGACAGAACCAACCTCTAATCTTATTCTTTAATTAGAAAATCCAAGAAAGTCTAAAAAAGTCGTATACATCAATCCGATAAAAACGGTGTCCTTGGTGATCAGGGACACGACTCTGACCCGAATATCTAAAGGAAGGAGCTCAAACAACTGAGAATTACTCCGACTCTGATGAGATGGAACTGAGGAACTGCGATGCTTCTCAAGCTGGCAAGCCTCGCACTGGAAGGAAGATCGCATGGAGATTTGTGGGAGGACATGGCACAATTTATGTAGAGGAAGGCAACCAAAATGAAGGTGTCACATGTACGGTGAGACTGATCCAGTAGGAATAGTAGAGGTACTAACATGAGGAGGTTGGACCAGTCTATAGAGCCCCATCTGCTCACGGCCACATCCAATCACGCTGTCCGTGAGTATGTCATGAAACACAAGAGAAAAAAGGATAAAAAATGACACGACAATGCAGATCCTTAGTAATCTCATTAATAGAAAGTAAGTTCATCTGAAAATCAGAGGCATATAAACATTCTGCAGGCACATGAATGGCATCAAATGCGCCTCCCCCTGTCCAGTGATGGGTAAGTGGACCCCTTTGGTAATAATGATCCAAGGAGGTATAGTTCTGTAAGACTTGAACTGGGCCTTATCTCCACACAGATGGTGGGATGCACTAGAGCCCACGATCCACTCTGTCTTATTTGCACTGTTATTACCAATGAAGGCGTATGTGATACATGTGGAGCTCGAAGAGGCTCTGCCGCAACTGCAGTATATGTGGATCCTGTAGTGGTAGTGCCTGCCACTGGAGTCATGATCTCCTGAATACACAAGACAATGTCATCAAGGCGTGGATCTGCTTGAGGAGTTGTAGTGTCTAAAAGCTCAATCTGCTCCCCCATGCGAGCATACGCGGGGTATCCATGCTTCTGATAGCATGTGTCCTCAGAGTGTCCTGGACGACGACAATAGGTACAAGGACCATGCTGGCGTCTACCACCTCTGCCACGGGGACTACGCCCTCTGAACTGAGTAGAACCTCCTCTGTCACGAGAAGCTACCATCGTAGAGAGATGTGTGGTGGCAACAAGTGGGATAAGAAGCTTGTTGAACCGACTGTAAGCCTCCTTCATGGGAGGTATGGTCGGCCCAGTAAGGGGCTGTGTACATGCTGCGTCATTCTTGGGTCAAGCGTAGCGAAGAAAACTCCAACTATCGTGGAGTTCATGTATACCATCTGCCACTCTGTAGAGGTTGTAATCGACATGAAGCTATGAAACTTCTCGAACATGCCACGAAACGAGGAGTAGAACGTGTGCAGTGGACGGTCTTTTTGCTTTGCCCTATATATGTCAAACTAATGTTGAAGAGTCTTAGTCTCGTTCTTCGCTTGGGCATACGTGGATGTCAGGATATCCCACATCGCCTTGGTGGTGGGCTAGTTAACAATGTCATTGGCTATCTCTGTGATGAGGGTCCGAAAGAGCCAAATACGCGTATACACGTCATCTTGCTTCTACGAAGCATTGTCCCCAGACTTATCCGTTTTCTATGGCTTCGTTAAAATGTGCTCCTTATTGTTGCACTGCATAAGGGTCAGAAACTACATGGACCACAAATCATAGTTGGTCCCGTCTGTGTTGGTCCCATCCATCTTCACGATTGGAGCCAGACCCTTAAATGCACCATACGAAGAAAAGATATCACCCTTGTTTTCTGACATGATGGAAGAACGATTGGAAAAACGGAACTTGACTTGGGAAGCAGATCGATATGAGCAAGTCTACACAATCATATGGAGGATTGGTTGTACGTGTAGACTCATACAACCATCCTTTTCAATCACCGGTCACGTTGGAGTCGAAAAACATGATCTAAAGGTATGAAATCACGTTTTCCAACCAAAATCAGGCCAAATCAGGTTGTTGTTTGGCACACAAAGGCGCTAGGTTGCCCTACTGGGCACTGGTGGCGCGTAGGGAGGCCGCATGTGGCCTGGCGACTAAGGTTCGCAATATCACGATATATTGGCAATATATCCAGAATATCGGTCGATATGTCGCATGATATCGATGATATATCACCATATCGCTAAAAAATGATTGGTTTCTGTCCAAAATTTCTCAGAGACGTCGATATCTATATATATCATTGATATACCCTTGTAATCTTGATTTCACTACTTATTTTTCTACTCCTAATATTAAAATACATTGTGAATTATATATTTTGTTTCATGTAGGGTATGGTATGGTGCGGCAGGGGGTGCATATGACTGTTCTTCAATTGGTGGACTTCGTCCTCTTTGCAATAGAGATTAAAAGAAGTCTAATGCTGATCAAGTTAGAATCATAGGTCCATAATATATCTCAACAATCAACATTGACAACTAGCGATATGTGTGATATAATGTGGATTAGTGTGCTAAATATACCTTATTCTTGTATATAAATGTGTATTTGTATATTATTTATTGTTTTAATAACTAGGATGATATTAATTCGTTAGAATAAATTTTTACGCTATTTTTGAGATTTCCACCGACATCGTTGATATATCCTGATATATCGCCGATATATCCCTGATATATCCTTTTTTCAGATGGACCGATACGATATCAATATTTCCTACCTTGGTGCCGAGAAGTCATCTGGGGACCCTTGGCGGCGGGCCTAGGATGCCCTAAAGGGCATGCATCGTCGATGGTGGCCACAAGTGATCTGTTTGCGACGAGAAGGGGCATGGAGGCCCTCCTTGCGGCACACAAGTCATGCAAGATGTCCTTGCAATCAAGCATTATCAGTCTAGGCATCCCCAACCGATGCAACCTGTGATGCAGAAAAAGCAAAAAGGCGAGGGAACCTGGATGCCATAGGTCCGTCCCACTCCAATCATCCCTCTAACATGTAAAAGATCTTCCATTACCCAACATCGTCTTGAAGAGTTAATGCACTTGCGGTAATAGGATACAAAAACCCTTCCAGAAAACTGATATGTAAAAAGATGGACGGTGTATTATCAAGCTGTCTGTAAACTCTATAGATGCGTTGGACGAGGTTGCAATAAAGATCTTCATTGTTTCCCCAAATTCAAGCCACCCATTTCAACAACAGGGTTTTGTTCATGGTCTTCAATCTAGGCATCCCAAGGCCTCCCTTCTGCATCGAGAGAGTGACCATCTCCCAGTCAACCAAGTGGGCGTCGGGGTATCTTGGCCGAACTTGCCTTAAAAGAACCTCTGCATGGCTATCTCTAGCCTTTGGCGAATCCCAACTAGAAGAAGCCCAGAGCATGGCCTAAAATTTCGCCGAAATTCGACCGAATTTCGGTCGAATTTCGGTTTCGGTAGGTAACCGAAATTTGACCGAAATGCCCTATATCGGCCGAAATATGGGGGCCTTAGTTCAAAAAACAACCGAAATGACCGAAATTTCGGTCGAATTTCGACCGAAATTCGACCGAAATGTCGTTTCGGCCAGTCACCGAAACGAAACCGAGATCCGACTGTTAGAGAATATTCTGTATGGCTATTTGTTAAGAGAATATTCTATAGAGAATATCCTATAGAATATTCTCCCTTAAGCTCCTATATAAAGAGCCTCACACCCCCTGTACTCATCGAGAAATTCCAATAGAATATCCACCCCTTTGAGGGCTTCTCCCGTGGTTTCATCCCGCTCCTTACGGAGTAGGTTCCACGTAAATCCTCTCTTTTCTTATCTTTATTTGTCGATTCCGCTTCCGCTTCTCTGATTTCAACATGGTATCAGAGCATGTTCGATTCTCGTGGATTCATTTTTTTTAAAAAAGTTCTATTTTAATGCTCTGTTCAAGATTTGATAATGAGATTCAGTTTTCCGATCATGCACGGTTGATTATTATTCAAGATCATTGAAGTCCGAGGGTTATCTGGATTTCTAGTTTACAGGCCGTGTTTCAGCATGTTGGTTTTCAAGATCATGGCGACCTTCTCCTCTCCTTCAGCCGTACCCAAGAAGAGGTGGCGCCCTCCTCAGCTTCTCCAGGCAGCTTCCCATGCCGCGCAACCCTACATGCGAAAAAAAACTCCAACAGGGGCGTTCTCCAGCCCTAACCACGCTCCGCGGCGGCGAGCTCTCCAGGCGGTGCCGCCATTGACCCTAGGCGGTGCCACTCTTGATCCCAATCGACACTCCAGCGGCCCCGACATCAACTGCAGGCGCGAGATCCAGGCGGTGTAGCCCTAGCTCCAGGCCGATTCAAGCTCGCTTCCGAGCACGCAGGATGCACTCTCTTCTTCCCTCCTTGTGCGCGACTGCGCGGTCCCCATCTCCAGGAGATTTCCCAACCCGTGCGAGTTCCAACCCAGATCAAACCAGATCGCATCGCATACCAGCAATCCTCACCGCTCCTTGGCGGCATTTTCTCCAATGTCCAGGCGGCACCATCTACAGATCACAGAACTCCTCCCTCCATCGTGCAAACCAGCAGGACGATGTTGCTCCTCCCTCCTTCGTGCGATGTTGCTCCTGATCTGCGAGTACCCCAGTAGCGGCAGCGCACCCCCGATGACCCCCCCACCCATCTTGTGTAACGGCGGCGGCATACGAAGAAGAAACCCCGATGGGGGCGGCGGCATCTTAAGAGACGGGTTCCAGGGGAACCCTAGGGGGTCCGATATCCCTTTAATGGGAGCCCCGTTGGGCCGTTTTTTTTAAAAGGGGAAGTATGGGCAGTGCGTAAACAAAGAGTAGGAGAGGAGCTTTATGAAAGGCCCAAATGAAAAAAAGGGGGGTCTGATGTGTGTTTTTTTAAAAAGGGAGTGTGTAATGTGTTTGGCCTGTTGGGCCGTGTATTCAAAAAGAGAGTGAGCCCAGTGGGCCGATAAAAGGCAAAAAAAAAATACGGCTGTGAGGTTTTGAAAAAAAAAGAAAAAAAAGAAAGAAGAGAGAGAGAGGAGGTATTTATTTCGAAAAAAAATTGCGAGTACAAATAAAAAAGTCGTACGCAAGTTTGCAAAAAAAGAAGAAAAAGAAAAAAAATGTGTTGCAAGCCAGCCGAAAAAAAAGGGAACGACTAAGCAAAAAAAAAAGAAAATTGTGCAAAAAAAAAGAATGAAGCAAAAAAAAATGCATGTTTTGTTTCTCCCAACTTGATGTTCCAAACTCTTTATTCTATCAAGTATGGGAGAAAGGGGGAGTCAGAAATGATATATTCTTCAGGTCTTCTGCTCATCACTCCAGCTTTCTACAGATCATCCGTCTTCACCAGGCATCAACTTCTTCGTCGAGGCGTATACTTCTTTTACGACCCGATCAGTTCCCGCGCTGGACTTCTGCAACGATTCTTCTCCAGGCACGACAGAGATACGTTCCGGTGACCTGCAGGCACGACAGAGATATATTCCGGTGACCTGATATCGCAGCGGTTCTACAGGCATGACAGAGATACGTTCCAATGTCCTGAAAGCCGCAGACCCGTCTTCGTGCGTGGTCCTCTACCAGCAGCGGACATGTGTTCTTGTGATGTATTGTGTGAGGATGTGTTGTATACTTTCTTCTTGTTGCAAGCTGCAGCTTTCTCAGCTCCAGCTTGAGGGGGAGTGTTAGAGAATATTCTGTGTGGCTATTTGTTAAGAGAATATTCTATAGAGAATATCCTATAGAATATTCTCCCTTAAGCTCCTATATAAAGAGCCTCACACCCCCTGTACTCATCGAGAAATTCCAATAGAATATCCGCCCCTTTGAGGGCTTCTCCCGTGGTTTCATCCCGCTCCTTACGGAGTAGGGTTCCACGTAAATCCTCTGTTTTCTTATCTTTATTTGTCGATTCTGCTTCCGCTTCTCTGATTTCAACACCGACATTTAAGGCCTTGGCCCAGAGGACACAAAGAACACCGTGATCTCTATAAGGATGGCTTTGACAATTATCAGTCTCCCACCACGAGAGAGTAAAGCCACTTTCCATCTGAAAGCTTCCTCTCCAATTTTTCGATCAAAGGGAGACAATATGAAATCCACAATCTTCCACAAGTCAACGGAAGTCCCAAATAACATAAAGGGAGATTCCAACGTTTCGTCCCCAGCTCCAAACAACACTCCCAAGCCTCCTCGACAGGAAGTTAAAGGGGATAACCATCGACTTCTGCCGATTAATTTAAATTCTTAGAACTCCTTAAAAATTTCCAGCTCTATGGACATCCTTGACGCCTCATGCCTACCCCCTTCTATAAAAGAAGGGTATCGTCTACATACTAAAGTTGGGGGATGGAGATGTCCCCATTAGTTTACTTAATAGTGACACCCTGTTGGACCACATTGGAAAATATGCGGGCTAGAACATCTACTGTAATGACGAAAAGAAGAGGCGCTAACATACATCCTTGGTGTACACCCCTTTACGACTGAAAGAATCAGCCTTCCGGTCTCCCATTCACCAACACAGACAAAGAAGACGTGGTGACACATCTTTTCACCTAAGAGATCTACAAATCTAGGAATCCTCTTTTTGCAAGTGCAAACCACAAGGACTACCATTCAACTGTATCATAAGCCTTCGTAATGTCCGCTTTCCACAAGAGAGCAAGAAAGCATCGCCTCTTCTTGTCAACAGTAATCGCAATCGCCATAGCTAAACTGTCCCCAATATGTCTTCCTGGGATGAAAGCAGATTGTGCAAGAGAGATAATATTGCAAAGGATCAAACTAGACTTGTTTCCCAAAACCTTGCCACAATGAGATAGATTGCGTTGGACAAGGCAGTCGATATCAAGTCCACTTTTTCCGAGCCCTCTTTTTTCGGGAGAAGGAAAATCAATGTCGTGTTTAGTCTGTCAAAACCAACATCCTCCACAAAGAATTCATCAAATACCGCCATCACATCAATTATGACATCATCACAGAATTTACGGTAAAAGCACACCATGGAATCATCAGGGTCAGTTGCTCTATCAACATTCAAGTTCCACACTGTCGCTTTTACCTCCACCGACGAGAAAGTCCGGGTCAACATTCTAACCTGCTCTGCAAGAATGGAAGGAGAACCACTCCCCAACCATCTCCAATGTTGACTTTCCAATCGTCGAGAGAAACCCTGAAAGAAAGACGTCAGCCCCTTTCTCGTTGGCCTCTCCCCCTTGATATGCCTGCCATCCACGATCACAGTCTAAATCATCTTGTGTCTATGCCTTCCACTTGTCACCTTGTGGAAGAAATTGGAATTAGCATCTCCTTCTTTGAGCCATTTTATCTTGGATTTATGCTTCCACTCTGTCACAATTTTCTTGTCCTCCCCTTCTAAGCTTCAATTCATCTTCCCCAAATCTCCCATTTTCTTCCGTATCAAGTCTTAGGACCTCGTTCTTTGCAGCCATGCGACAACACCTTCGTGTCTCCCTTAGCTCTTTCTTTAGCAGACATAGCCTTTTTCATAAAGAGTTCAATTTTTGGATCAGCCTAACCACTGCCGAGCTCGAACAGTAATGCGAGATCCAGTGTTCTGTAACCAAATCTCTGAAGCCCTTCTCCAAAAACCAAGCTCTCTCGAACTTGAAAAACGAGTACAGTATGACCTCCTCACTCGAATGCCTTATGAGTGGGGTGTGGTTTGATCTAGATCTTGCTCGTGAAGAGACATTTGACAAAGAGCAAACTTCCAATAACTTTGCCGAGCTGAGGAAGCGATCGATCCTCGAGTGGGAGACAATGTTTCTCTACGTGTATCAAGGGTCATTCGCATCCAATACCTCATTTTGTGGTTCCGTATAACCATCTCGGCGAAATCTTCTGAGCTAAAGTCTTGACCTCCTCGAAGTTCTGGTCGATCAGAGGATAGTATACATTGTAATCCTCTCCGACAAGCCACGCCACACCCGGATATCGTTCTCTGATTTCTCGAAGCTCTGTCCGAAGGTTCCCCCTGGAAGCGGGGTCAACAGGTACATAGACACGGGAGAAAAACATAAGGACTTCCTTCCATTCATAATTGTAGAGACCGATATTATTATTATGTTTTGTACCTTTTCATAATTCCTATTTACTCTCTGGACTACTATGTATTTTACCCGTGAGGTCTCTCCCTATATAAGAGAGTCTAGGGTTTCTTGGAATAATAGATTGCTCACTTTTTCCAACATGGTATCATAGCCCAGGGGCTAACCCTAACCCTAGGGTTTCTTCCGCCGCCGCCGCCGGACCCCCACTACCACCTTTCCGCCGTCGCCGTCGAACCCCCTCCACCACCACCTTTCCGCCGCCAGTTCCCCCCTTCTCCACCACCCGCCGGACTCCTCCACACGTCGAAGGGCCCCTCCACGCCGCCGGGCCCTTCACTCTTCGACGCCGGGCTCCTTCCCCACGTCGGGCCCCTCCACGCCGCCGGGCCCTTCCCTCTTCCACGCGGGGCCCCCAGCCGTGCCGTAAGCCACCCTACGCCACCATCCGCCGCCGAGTCAAGCCCTAGGTAGGGGACCCTAACCACCGGGTTCCCCTCCCTTACACGCCGACACCTACTCCTTCGTCGGCCGGTCTATCTCCATGGATTTGAGTGCGTAACGTCGACATATGCACTCAAATCCGATCAAGTTTTTGTAGACACCTGTTTCTAGTCTACAATCCCTAGTTCTTCCTCTACGACGACATGTCAGAGAACAAAATTGATATGCCCTCCATAGGCGCCTTCAAAGGTCCTGCGCCTATAATCAAGATGGACGGGACAAACTATGAGCTCTGGGCGATGCAGTTTATGAGTCTCATGAAGTCAAACGGTAAGATGCATATTCTTACCGAAGATGAGCCGGCATATAAGACTGGGATATGTGCCTCGTGGGAGGCTGATGATTCTTATGCTAAGGTTTGGCTTTCAGGTACACTGTCGATGGAGATTGCCAATGATGTCCTCCATCAGCCTACTGCCAATGCAATGTGGGATATTCTGGCCGCTACATATTCCCAAGTGCGGAATGAGACCAAGATGTTACAACTCCAGCATGATATATTCACGATGAAGCAGAATGACATGCCACTTCACTCATTGTACACGTCCCTGAGAGGGATGTTTGAGAAGTTATACATTACCATACCACTCACGGTGACTCCTGAGCAGCAGAAGGCGTTTCAGAATGCTACCATGGTGGGTGTTCTACTTGCAGCCCTAGATCCTGAGTACGAGGCAACCCACTCTTAGATTTTGGCCGATGCAGTTATTCCTCCAATGGAGGATGTTTACCGGAGGCTCAGTCGCATATCAGTTTCTTCCAGCACATCTACTCCACCCCCATCGGCGATGGCAGTATCGCGTGGGAGAGGTGGTCAGTCTTCTGATCGTGGACGTGGACCCCGTGGTAGGGGTGGTCGCTTTCGCCAGCCATGTTCGTTCTGCCATCGCACATGCCACTCGGAGGATACATGCTACTCTAAGCATGGGTTTCCAACATCAGCACGTGTAGCCGAGCATGTTCTGCCCCAGTCAGCATCCACTGCAGATAACCGATTCGAGGAGCTTGTGGCACGTCTATGTGATATTATGCCACAATCATCTACTGATTCTCCAGGAAACCTTCAGATGTTGCCGCTACAGCTTCTGCCAGTTCGTCTGCTGCTGCTAGTACCTCAGGCAGTGCTACTGCCTTTACATCTTGTCATGATATATCTGATTGGATTATAGATTCTGGCGCCACCCATCACCTCTGCCGTGATAGAGAGAGACTTGAGCCCTACAGGGACATCCCTCATGGCCGCTCAATGCAGATAGCAGATGGTACTCATTCCCCTCTTGTTGGACAGGGGGAGGTTTTCTTATCACCTTCTATGTGTCTACAGAATGTTCTACATGCTCCTGAGTTCTCCATGAATCTGTTGTCTATTAGTCAGATTACGAAGGATTTGCACTGTCGTGCTATATTTGGCCCCTCATCTCTTATTTTTCAGGACACACTAACGGGCATGGTGATTGGTTGTGGCTTTGAGCAGAATGGTCTGTATCGGCTGGTCCGGAACTCTTATGCTGGCGTCTCTTCTCATTCCGTCAGACCAGTATCTCCGTACATCTGGCATCTTCGTTTTGGTCATCTCCCGCTCCAGAAAATGCGACATCTACTGCCTCAGATCTCTCCCAGTTCATCATTTCGCTGTGAAGCGTGTCAGTTGGGAAAGCATCATCGGTCTAGCTTTCTTAGTCGTTAGAGTAGGAGCAGTAGCTCCCCGTTTGAGTTATTTCACATTGATATTTGGGGCCCGAGTCGTGAACCTGATCATCAGGGACACATGTTCTATCTAGTTGTAGTGGATGATTTCTCTCGTGTATCTTGGGTCTTTCTTTTAAAGAATAAATTTGAAGCAGGGGATGCTATTAAAAATTTGATTAGTGAAGTGCATAATTTTTTTTCTTCTACTGTCAAATATGTTCGTACAGATAATGCACTGGAATTATGCACCCGGTCTCTCTCTCAGTTTCTCTCGTCTAAGGGCATTATTCACCAAACCACTTGTGCTTACACATCTCAGCAGAATGGCGTGGCAGAAAGAAAGCACCGTCACCTTCTTGACATTACTCGAACCCTCCTTATTCAGAGTTGTGCTCATATCTCTTTCTGGGGGGATGCTGTCCTTACAGCTTGCTACCTGGTCAATCGTATGCCGTCATCTGTCCTTGGTAAGAAAATTCCTCTTTCTATCATTTTTCCTGATAAGGAATTATTCTCACTTACTCCTCGTGTCTTTGGTACTGTTGCATTTGTTCATCTCCTATCTCCTAGACTTGACAAACTCTCTCCTAGAGCTGTCAAGTGTGTCTTTGTAGGTTACTCTCGGACTCAGAAGGGCTATCGTTGTTATGACCCCATAAACAAGAAATACTTTGTCAGTGCTGATGTCATGTTTTTTGAGTCTGTTATGTACTTTTACCCTACAGGTGATAGGCTGGTCCCATCCACTACCAACGATGATGTCTATGTCCCTCCGCCTCCTAGTTTGAGTTCACCTGAGTCCACTCCTACTCCAGTTGCTACGCCACCTAATCCACCGTCACCTCCACCACCACCACCTCCACAACCTCCTATTCCACCTTTACCAAAATTCTATACGCGTCGGTCAGGTCCTGCTCAGGCTACACGTCAGGCATCCATCACGCCTCAGGTATGTTCAGATGGCATCACTACTGACGGGTCAGATATGGTACATGTGCAGGATTCTTCATTGCAGGAGGAGACTACACCATCCAGTACAGTGGACGACGACCTTGATATTCCTATTGCTATCCGGAAGCAGAAGCGGACGTGTGAGTCTTATCCTTTTGCTTCTCAGGTGTCTTTTCATCGCCTCACATGCGACTTTCAGAGATTTGCTGCAGCTTTGTCTCCCTGGACATACCACAGACCTATCAAGAAGCTATGAAGATTGATTGCTGGCAACTGGCTATGGAAGACGAGATGCGTGCCTTACAGTCTCGTGGCACATGGAGCTTGGTTAATGCTCCTCCTGACGCATCCATTGTTAGCAGTAAATGGTTATTCACAGTTAAATACCATGCTGATGGCAGTCTAGATCGATACAAGGCACGGCTGGTCGCGAGAGGTTTCACACAAACCTATGGCGTGAACTATATGGATACATTTTCTCCAGTGGCTCGTCACTCTACTCTTTGCATTCTCTTATCTATTGCTGTGGTACGTGACTGGACTATATCTCAACTTGATGTCAAGAATGCCTTCTTGTATGGAAATTTGCAGGAGGAAGTCTACATGCAGCAACCACCAGGGTTCACTGCTGAGGGGGAGAAGCATATGGTGTGTAGACTTCACAAGGCAATTTATGGCCTCAAACAGAGCCCAAGGGCGTGGTTCCAGAAGCTTTCCCATCTGATTGAACGACAGGGGTTCAAAAGATCAAATACAGATCACTCGTTTGTTTTTTCAGAAGTCTTATGCAGGTACGGTTGTCATCGTGGTCTATATTGATGATATTCTGGTTACAGGAGATGATGTTCAGGGAATAGAGAGGGCAAAAGCATTTATGGGCCGTCAGTTCGTCACGAAGGATCTTGGAACCCTGATACTTTCTGGTGTTGGAATTTGCTAGGAATGCACAGGGTCTGGTGATGACCCAAAGGAAGTACATTACATATTTTTTGACTGAAGCAGGCATGGTTGGATGCAGACCATCGAGTATTCCCATGGATCCAAGCATGAAGCTGTATGATGATGACACTACTGAAGTAGACTAGAGGAGATATAGAGAAATGGTGGGTAAACTCCTTTATATTACCATAACTCGACTCGATATTGCCTTTGCAGTAAGCCGGGTGAGTCAATTTATGGAGCAGCCAAGACAAGTTCATATGGATGCCATATACATGATACTGGGGTATCTAAAGTCTTCTCCAGGTTCAGGGTTGCTATTTCGAAAGGGCACAGATTTATCTATTTCAGCACGTGCAAACGCCGATTATGCAGGGTGCCCTAAGGATCGAAAGTCGACCTCAGGATTTGCCGTTTTTGTTGGGAGCTCTATGGTTTCTTGGAAAAGCAAGAAACAAACTGTTGTGGCAAGTTCCAGTGCTGAATCTGAATATAGGGCCATGGCACAAGCAAGCACGAAGATGATGTGGGTTCGATCTGTGCTAGAGGATCTACATATAGCCATACCTTTACCCATGCAGCTTCAGTGTGACAATCAGGCAACATTGTTTATTGCCAACAATCCAGCATTCCATGAAAGAACAAAGCATATTGAAGTTGATTGCCACTACACTAGAGACTTGATCCAGAGGCTTGATATCTACATCTCACGTGAGCTCAGGGGATCAGACTGCTGACATATTCACCAAGTCGTTGCTCAGAGGACCCTTCCAGAGATGTTCTTCCAAGCTGAGCATGATAGGCATCTATGCTCCACCTTGAGGGGGAGTGTAGAGACCGATATTATTATTATATTTTGTACCTTTTCATAATTCCTGTTTACTCTCTGGACTACTATGTATTTTACCTGTGAGGTCTCTCCTATATAAGAGAGCCTAGGGTTCCTTGGAATAATAGATTGCTCACTTTTTTCAACAATAATGTATTCTTTTTTGTCAATATATATTCTCTCTTCAATTGGGCATCATGTGATATTTTTCTTCATATATTTATTCCATCACAGGGAAAAGAGAAAAATTAAACTGCAAAAGATATATAATAACTATACAAATTATTTTTATATGTTATATATTATCTACTAAATATTTTTAACTTATCTTAGTTTTCTATACTAAGACTCGACTTATAAAATGATATCTTATAATAAAATTTTGTTATGTAAAATAATTTATATAAGCTTCAAATTACAATTACAATTTCAAATTCGAAATAAATAAAATGAATCGTATTTGAATATTCGAAATTTAAAGTGAATTGAATTTAAATTCAGGTAAGTAAATTCATTTAGAATTCAATTTAAGTTTGGAGTAAAAAAGTTTCGAAATGCATTGAATATGAATCCACAATCCTAGTAGATTCAGAGGTATTCAAATCTATTAACACCTTAACCACTTGATAGATGGATGTTAACGAGATCCGATTACCCAATCAATCCAATCCATCAGCATTCTTATTTTTTTCAGGATGCATGCAAGAAGTTTCAACATGTTTTGTGGGGGTTGCATTAGGTAGCTGACAACCAGTGTAAAAAATGGTCGGATTTTTCAACATGGATTTGAGCAAGAATTCATGTATCCGGCCCTACTCAAAGTGGGAGAAGGCTTCACCATTTTATGCATGCAAGAAGTTTTCCTGCACTTCATCTTTTTGGATAATGATAGCTTGCTAGAGTTATGCAACTTTCATGTCTTGTTTGATCATCTAAATGGAACTGTATTCTTTTATCCCCATCTTGTTATCTATAGTGTATGATCTAAACGATCACGTCATTCCTTATAAAATTTTACTATATGTTTTAATCTTCTTTTTAATGGAAATTGAGAAGCGTAAAAAATAATTGGAATGGATATTTAAACAGTTATATTGGCAAGCATCTATGATAGTGCTATTTTAGCTGCTATTATCTTCATATGTGGAGCAAGATCTGCGACCCATCATGCTGAATATGCAGTAAGGTGTTTGTTTCCTGGTAATACACGTGCACATTGGTCACTATTTGTGGATTTAAAAGCAATTTTCTTAACCTTTTTGTTCTTTATCCTTAATTTCTACATAATGAAATATGCATTCTCCATCCAACTATCCAAGATTATATGTAACTTCTTATTTTTGATGTTTTTAACTATTAGTTCAACAAACGAAACATCAACTTTTACTTTATAAATTTGATATTTATGCCACTCAAGCAATACATCTTTCAATAGTAGAGCTTTTTCACATCAGCAAATCGGCTCTCGTGACAAGCCTATCAGTTGAAGAGAAAAGAAGCTTAAAGCAGGAGCTGAAGTCTCTGAAAATGAGTGACATTTCGACATTCATTGAGTTACTACCCCCAGATTTTTTTGCAATATTACGGACTGAATAAGAAGCCGTCGTCCCTGTTCACTGAGTTTTCTGGTTATTTCAAAGCAACACTCTGACCTATGCTTCTACGTATTGCAGTGGATTATTAAGGTCCATAATAAGCAAACTTGGTTCCCCAGACATGTGAGATTGCTCGCTTATGCCTAACATGCATCTCTTGGCCTTGCCGCCGAGACAAGAAAGGAGTCTGGTAAATCCACTCAGTATTTTGTATATTTCTGTGTAGACCGCAATGGAGATATGCGTTGCATTAGTTGCTTTCCATTTAATTTGGTAGGTCATGCATTCGAGCATGCTATCTCTAGAACAAGTGCAAATATGGGCTATCTTTACCTGAGGATGCTTCTGGGTAAGTTCTCTTATTTACTTTCACCATATTTTCCCCTTTTCTTTTGAAGTAAAAGTAATACTTGAAGTGCGAACCATGGAACCTTACACAGAGAGGACCATTTTTCGTCGCCGTTTTCTCCCTTTTAAAGGAAGTTTGGCATACAGACATCAAATTCCTTTTTTTGGTGAGGCTTGGTGTTTCTATTAACTTGGGTATGTGCCTTGAGTTAAGGGTTATAGAGCTCATTGTTATATATGGTTCTTTGCTTAAAAAATGATACTCCAAGGATGCGGTTGCCTCGTCTGATGGAGGAATAACTCAAAATTTAACACAGTTTTTAAACTTTTCGTTCGTCTGCGATGGGGGTCTAAGGTGGGAAGGGTTCTCTATTTTTGTGTTCTTTTACCAAAGAGTTGTATACTATATGGAAAATCTGATGATCGAAACTGTCTACTTTTATCAGAGTTGCTTACGAAGTTGGAGGAATTTGGACACTCAATTGTGAGGGAAGTGAAGTGGATGTTGCTGCAAGTTCTACCCTAAGAGTTTCTTCCTCTCGGAGACGTGATTCCATGACTGTTCAATTTTTACGTGCATGTGTCATATGAAGTGGGATGGTACACTTTTTTTTGCAGGAAAAGGGTGTTAAAATAAGATATGCGCACACCATGGTTATGTTTCCACAAAGAAAGGGGTGAATATTTGGCTCCCACCCAAATGTAAAGATCTCATTATCATCGTATAATTAAGGCATTTTACTCTCTTGTTGAATGTCGAAAGTATCTCTACTTTTACCATGGGTAGTTTTTTTTATCTAAGGTATTCTAATTGCTTGCTTGTGATTAATTGATTTCATATTTTTCAAACTGCGTGTTTCAATCCCTTGGTCCCTGTGGTGGTTATGGATTTAATAATTGCTTTTGGTACCCCTCTTTTCAAGCTGGTCACTTTGCGCATTTTTTTGGGATTATTCTTCATGATATATATAATATAGTTTTCAAATGAAACCTTAATATGTTTTGAACTTCTTTTTCCCGTGCAGAACAATGATTTTTCCCCTTTGTGAATGTTCTACGGGTAGAGTTCTTCTCAACCTTAGCAAAAGAATCATTGGAGAGATCTTAGCGCTCACTAATGGCTTGGGTCATCCTCACTTTCTTAATTCAAAGAAAAAAAGGATGTCTTACATTTGTAGTCTGATAGTGTTAAATATGTCATCATCCAAGTTTTAATTGTTAGGAATGGATCTGATCAACAACAGAAGTATGGCGGCAAAGCTCAAACAATGAAACATGCACAATTGGACAACACAAGTATTCGTAATAGTTTGGCTTTGCTTTCACTACTCACACCGCACTCACTTCTTTTTTCATGAAATTTGGTCGATGTAGATACAATCATTGATGGAAATTTATTTATCCCTCACTCTTTCCCATCATACTTATGGAGCATTGTTCTTTTTATCGAAAAATCCTTTCATTTAATCAAGAAGGATATTAACACATCAGATAAATGCAATTCATGATAGTCGATAATGAGAAATTCCGATTGATAAAATGTTGAACTATACTCGATGGGGATGGATTTTTTTAGGATAAAGAGAGAAATGAAGGAAGAGATCATGTTGAAAATAATCAGTGATGAACGCGAAATCTTCATCACTTTCAAGACGATGAATATGATTTAAAGTAAAATAAATTCCTTAGATTATCAAGTTCCTTAATCTCCTTTTTTTATATCTTTTATTAGACATTTAGGCTTCCGGAAATAAGATCAAATGATGCGTGCTCGATTATTGCAAATTAACCTTTTTATCTCGTCAACTCGGTTCTTCATTCTATATGCCCAAAAAAGAAGCTTATTTTCATTCATGAATTACCCAAAAAGTTATTTATTTACACTGAAGGAATAACTTCTATGAAGCTCGACAAATATATATGTCCTAATGGCATCTCAAGTAGCGCATCCTTCGGGAGCTTCCTCTGTTCTTATCGAGAGTGGAACTGCTCTTCAATTTCGGGATATCATGTATGTCCAATATCTTCACTGTCCTCTGCTTTTTTGCTGCACACACAATCAACAACGATTAGATAATGATGTTAATAATGACCATTTAAGTACAATTAAGCAACAATGTAATATGGTTTTTACCGTTCTTAGCATGCTCGTAGCCCTCACGAAGCCTCTTCTTCGCAATCAGAAGTCTCTGCGGATCCAAAAGATCATCTCTTGTTTTTGCTTCAGTGACATTTTTGATCTGAGTTGTCGTTGCTTCCTCGACCTTTTCGATCTGAGTTGCCGTTGCTTCCTTGACCTTTTCGATCTGAGTTGTCGATTGAACGCTGCTCTTTCCACCTGCAGACCGAGTGAATTTTTGAATTTCACATTACCTTTAAAAAGTAGATATCTATTAGCATATATGATCGCAACAAATTGAAATACAACCAACCTTCGAGTGCAGCATCCACAAGGCCATCGTTCATGTGGAGATCCACCCATTCCTCCATAATCCTCTTCCATTTTCTGATCAATTGAAACAACACAACCGTATTATACCATTAACTACTTTAACCCAGCGAGATTTACAATAATAATACTAATGACTCCATTTATATTATATATTACCTAACAAGATGAGTTGCGAGTTTCTGCACCGAGAGAGAAGTATTCTTCCGTAACGCGTACACGCTTTTACCTATCCCGGTTTCCTGTACACATACAGATAAATCTCAGTTCACTATAAATTCATATATCTATACTTGTGTGATTTAGCATAACAAATATTAGTAATATTACTATTCCGTGCTTTAATAAGAATTTAACCCCAGTTCATTAAGAATCAGATTTTCTGCTGACATGATCTGCTAGATAATATTAGTAATATTACGAGAATATATGACTTGTTACAGAAAAAAATGTGAGCTCCTGTGAAACGTAGCAGGGGCAGCAGATCATGTTTTTACAGAAAAAATGGTATTTCTTTGACACTCTTTTCTGCAAAGCATAGCTCTGTTTTGGTATATTGTATAGGTTTACGGCGTAAGCTGAGACGTCATTTAATGATTATGCAATCTGCTATATGTAAAACCAACCAACCACAACCAGGAAGTCTCAAAGATCCTCCCTCCATGGCAAGATATATGTACAGACGTAAGCAGAAACAGAGTTGGAGATTGGCACACCTGTAAGGTTCCGAAGGTGACGTCGACGCGGTCGAGTTGACGAAGCAAATCCACGAGCTTCTCCGCAGGCTGCAGAATATGTTCATCTCTTATATACCACCTAATACTCACGGCAAAACCCTACACTGGAACCCTAACTAATCAAGAGGATGAAAGTATTAACCTGGTGGGCGTCTTGGAGTTGTTCTTGAATTGCAGGAATATCATCACGATGATCGACTCCATCACAGGTGATGTTGCTCTCCACTGCCGATTCTTCCACTCCTCCTTTGACTGTTGGAGTGATAGATGACGAGATGTCGAAACGGACACGACGTGAAGCCTTGAGTCGTCTGACCACCGCTGCCTTCCGCGCCTCCGACTCGGGCCGGTGGTCGGTCTCGGCGATGGATATTGCAGCGTCGATGAGGTCCCAGATGCCGGCACCGGTGCGGCGGAGGATGTCCCGGAGACCGTCAGGATCAAAGCTCGCGCCTCCCATTCTTGAAACGTAACTGAGATGGTTTCCGAAGAAAGAGTGAAGAGAGAGTGACGGTGTTCTTTTGTTTAAATGGTTAGTGTTGAAGATTTCCGGCAAATAGGAGTCCGCACAATTTCTTACGTAAATATCCGATTAGGACTTCATCCCTAAGTAAGTAATATATTATATATTCGAAATCCTGCAGAGGCATATATAATACCGGCACTAAACAGCAGTAGTATTTGATCCTTCTTTGCAAGGATGAAAACGTTAATTTATGGTAGAAAAATGTATTTTTGTTTCACAAATCTTAGAAACTTGTTAAATTACCTCTGCAACGTAATTACTTTATCGACCTCGTAAATTATTCCAAGAATTCTCACGAGCTTCAAACAAATTAACTGCATGGTTCAAGGGGTAAGTAAGGATGCAAATGATACAGCTATATGTATTACCGTATCCTTATCCATTTTTGAATACGAACACGGATGTGGATACAAATATTGATGGATATTAAAACTATCTTACCATATCCTTAAAAAATGGATACGGATGTAAAACAGATATTGATCGCATACGAGTAATGCTAGAAATACTCTATAGAATTAACTTAAATATATACGAATTGTATGGGAAACACATGATATAAATTTACTAAATGTGTTTGTATCATAAAAAAATATACAACTATGGTAAAAGAAGGTATATAATTACGTTATATAGGATTAAAAATAAATATATGGCTGTATTTATATACAAAAACAGATATACGGATACATATACAAATGTTTGCGAATATCAAAATGATATCCATATCTGTATCCATTTCAAAACGGATACGGATACTGATGTCAAAATCTGTATAAAACGGATACGGTGACGGATCGGATACGGATATATTCGTAACCGTTTGCATCACTAAGTATGAGTGAGCAAGTTTACGTGGCCGAGGGGAAAAATAGGTCGTTTCAAAGATTGAGAATGCAATTTACAAAATTTCTAGAATTCGAGGTAAAAATCCCTAAAAATTTATTTTTATACAAGTTTGCATCAGACCAAAACGAGTCCATACGTAGTCTCACCTATTTTGAAATTTATTGCTGTACAATGCATTTTTAAATTTAAAATAACGAATTCATTGTTGCCGTAGAAATTGATTTTTGCACGGTTAGAAGGAAACTAGTGGTGAATGGAGGGTAGATCTTTTGCGGTATAGCAGAGGACTGCTGTATACCCGGCCACTTCCGAGCCGCTCGATCTTTGATCGAGTGGTTCACACGAAATCAGAATTTTTGTGGGCCCTTGCCGTACAAACCGCTCGATCAAGATTGAGGGTTGGGGAGAGGGTCGGATTTACAGCAGTCCCTTGCTCTCTGTGCCGAATGACGTGTCTGGGTGCTATAGTTAGTGACGATTAAATTAGAAATAATCATCAATTATTTCTGTTATCAAAATATGCACAAAAGACAACGGAAAAAGCTCAAGTAATGAAACATGCAGATCCTAAAACACGAGGATTTACGATGGTTTGACGTTTCCTTCACTACTCACACTTCAGGAAATTCGATATTCGTTTAGATTTAACTCGCTAAAAGTTTGATTCAGATTCGATTTGAAAATAAGTGAATCCAACTTGAATTCAAGTTTAGGTTTGATAAAATAAACTAACCATACTTAAATATTGTAGGTAATCATAAGTTCAATTCGTTAAAAATTCGACATACACACGTATACATATTTACAGATCATTATCCTTAAATATTGTTGGTTTTCTTAAGTGTGCCTCATTTCATAAGTGGGTTTGCATGGGATAAGTGGACTTTGTTCGGAGATAAGTGGATATGTACATGGCAAGTATCCATTGTTTCCGTAAAAACTATCCCAAGATAAATGATCAACCTCTACTATGTCTCTGTCTAGTACTTTCCTTTCCGTATCTCTAAAATCAACAAAACAAGTGTAAATCACATTTATCTCTTATCTTACCTTAGTCATTATCATGTATGTGAACGGATATAGAACTATATTATAACTAACTTTTTCTCAAAGAGAAGAGTCCGTATTAATCTATTTTTATGAAAAGATGAAGACTTAGATAAAGGAATGATCGAATGAATATATATTCTAATTATATATAAATACCCACCTATCTTTCCATTTCTTTTTTTTCCACTTCTTCTCTCATCAGAATATTTTAAACTTCGATATTAGCTTAGATGTGATTTGATTAAACAGAGGATCGATCCATGTTCGGTTAAAAATAAATAAACTACAATGCTCTAAGGATCCGTCCTCCGATGTCAATGAGAAGCAACTACAATGCTCTAAGCATTTAGTAAAATTGTCATTAAATGTACGTGCATGTTAATTATCCCAAGGAAATCAAACAACAGTTGCGCATAACAAACCTTGGAGTGCAGCGGCCACAAGGCCATATTTCATGTGCTGATCAACCCATTCATACATGATCCTCTCTTCCATGTTCCTCATCAGTTACAGCAACACAAAAATGTCGTATAATTAGTTACTTCAATCAAACAATTTATGACGATGAAGAATACATATACATATATATATATATATTATTACCGAACAAGATGTATTAATTGCGAGTTTCTGCTCAAAGAGAGAAGCATGCTTCCTTAGTCCATAGACACATTTTCCTTTCCCAGCTTCATGTATGTAGATGCAATAATTTTAGTAATATTACTGTCACGTGCTTTAATATAACACTCCGTGTCTGGTTGGTTATACTTAGTAGTGCAATTAAAGTAATATCACAAGAATATATGACTTGTTAAGAAGAATGTGAATTACTGTAGTAGTGGACGAGCATTAGATTTAATGCCGATATAACCATTCATTATTACTCTATTTAAAGGTGAGTTTTATGCACGCGAGAGGATCGTCTGCTACAAGAGGGAATGCAACAGACTCTGCTGCACGCATGTGCGCCGCTCGATCTTGATCGAGCTGTTCGCATGATTTTGCACTGTTTGTGGGTCCGTACCGTGCAAAATCATGTGAACCGCTCGATCAAGATTGAGCGGCTCCCCCATCGACATCAGGGACATCACACAACAGAGGATCCGTGCCCTTTCTGCCCAGCCTGTGACACATGGGTGCATCAGCCATCCCTCTGGTCTTGCGTTGACTTTATTTTTTTACCCTTTTCCCTCCTTCCATTTTTTGCTTCCCCACCCCCAGCTGCCATGCCATCATACCTCCCTCTTCCCCCCAGCCAACTTCTGTGGGATTCATGGACGGATTTAGAGGGGGGCAAGGAGAGAGGTACATGTCCCCCTTAAAATTTTTAAATTACATAATATATATATATATATGTAAAATTATTCTCTATGGATTTTTAAAGGAAAACTAATCATAATAGTTCCTAAGTATAAATCCCCTTCTGGATTTTGAGGGTATACATGCACCACCTTCGTTTCTTTCGGGAGAAAATCAATAATCTTTATTAGTAGATAATATATCTTAACATATAACTTATATCTAGCAATAGTAGATTTTACCTTGGATCAACCCGTTTGGATAATTTCTTAAACCAATCAACTTATAATGGATCTCTACCCAAATTATATTTTTGAATATCCATTTTTTAGGATCAACCTATAAAAGAGAATGGTTTTTCTTCCAATCTCATTATCACTTATATAGATATGAGGTTTACTTTTCTCTCTCAAAAAATTAAAGTTTCTAAAAAAATCATTTATTGTCAATTCTCATATATTAATCATTGATCCTATTTATTATCAAGTAAGTGGTCAAACACACATATATTCTTGTTTGGTGTATTTTTCTTCATTGGCATAATAATATTTCTAGTTGTTGGTAATAAAAAATATAAAATTATGTGTTTTTATATTTTCAATTTGATACAAATTTAGAACAAGTGTAGTTTATATTGTAATTAATCAAAATCCAAAGAATGAAATGAAAAAAATGAAAACATTAGAATATGCCTAATTTTTTAAAAAATGATATAAATATCATTAATAAAAAACCTTGACAATGCGGAACATATGTGCTATCAATTTATGTTAAATTGAATAAAAAATATATAATTGATTAAAAAATAAGCTCAAAATAAACTATTAATTCCATGAAAACTTAGATGATATAATTTATAACTATTTATCCTTCACAACTACTGTTATTTAATGAATAGAGAAGAGAGAGTATCCAACTCATCTGCATATAATTTATATGTTCATCACCTCTCAACCACTCATTTGTCTTGAAACTTTAACTTACACGTGTTCCAATGGCAGAGCCACTTGCACTCACCAATCCCAATACAGATAAATGGCTAAGAAAGTGACGAATACATAACTGACATGCAACTCAACAACATACTCCATTTTTCCTAATGAATATGATCGCATCATAATCGATAGATATATTTTTTTAAACCTTATGCCCCCTCCTCAAAAATGTTCTGACTCCATCCTTGGTGGGATTCATGGGCCTGCCCGATCCATCATGAGTCAGGTTGGGTTCGGGCTTGGACCCAACTATTGACAAATGAGCGGGCATGAGCTCGGTCCTAGTCTGATCCATGATCCACTCTAGATGTAAGATTAGGGCCCTTGTTTTGTAATTTAACCTATATATTCAAAATCCCACATGCACATTAAAGGAACGGAAAATAAGATCTCTTCTAGTAAAGAGAGACATAATACTTGCTTGAATATAACTACTATTTATCCCTTCTCTGCACGGGTGAAACGGCTAATTTATTATAAGAAATATTTTATCCAAATTCACATCACATCAAAACATGTCTATATACACTCCCACTTATTTTAAAATCTATCACTATATCATGCTTTGTTAAATATATGATAACAAATATTAATTACGTTCAAAATTGATTTTTTTATACATGAAACTAGTCTGGATGTTATAAATAGCGAGAGTCGAATGCATATCAATTGTTTTTTGTTAATACAATTGAGAAAACAGATATTTTCCCGAAAATTAACTTGACGTAAGAAGTATACTAGTTCTTTCATAAGAGAGAGAGAGTAATAATACAACAAAATTGATCTATTACAATAGGAGGAAAGGGATCCTACTCCATGGAGTAGGTAACTTACCTATTTCTTTTCATTTTCTCACATTTTTTTATTTTTTTTAAAAAATGCTTTCTTGGATTTTTATAACTATATCCCTCTAATATGTCATTCAAATTTTGTCAGAAACAGAGACTCCTATGCCCTCCATCCAGAATAGGCAATATTAGCGGTTTTAGATTTGTTGTAATTAACCTGTTCTGGATGGAGGGCATAAGAGTCTCTGATTCTAACAAAATTTGAATGACATATTAGAGGGATATAGTTATGAAAATCCATGGAAGTATTTTTCAAAAAAATAGAAAAAGTGGAAGAAAATGAAATGGAGTAGGTAAATTACCTACTGATGAATCTCCATTCATCATTCTTTATTCTATCATTTTGGCCTTAAAAATCCTAGAAAACGCATGTAAATAGACTCAACTTGTGCATAATAGCATTCATTATTTATTGTATTATTTGTGTATAAAATAAGGTTTTTAATGCCAAAATTATAGAATAAAGAGAAGAAAAGAAAATTAAAAGAATAAAATATTGAAAATATTTAATGACCCTAACCCCCAAGATCAAGTCAAGAATTAGTTGGTCGACAAGGAATAAAGTAGAGGGGAGAGAGAGATAGGACCAAAAATAGAATAAAAACCTATTCTTTCATTCTTTAATTATGCATTTCGACACCTATTTTACTCTTTATTATTTATTCATCAAATAAAGAAACTTTTCTACATGAAAGTTGTAGATAATAATGTAAATAAAAATATAAAATTGAGTTTGTACAAAATTAAAATACATTGTTCAATTTAATACACAAAATAAAAAGTCAAAACCCCAACTTCATAGACCCATATCTTTCAAATAAAAATCCAAAACATATCAAAATCACCTCTAATTGTATTTTACGAGCTATTTAATGGTGGTGGTTTTATACTTTTTGGAGTTATTGTGTGAAAGTTAGGTTTTTGGGCCCTCATTGTACTATTATCGATTAAAATATTCATTTTATTCATCCCTTATTATTTTTACAAATTCATATTTTTATAATTTTGTAAATATTATTTATAATATATGTATATGTTAAAATTAAAATAAAATCAAAAATAAAATAAAATAAAACAAGTTCTAGATAAATACATAGACAAAATACCTATGATTACTTGTATAAATAAAAGGAACTTATTCTTTAATTCTTTATATTTTTATAATATGTAAAATACTATTTATATTTTATTAAAATACAAGACTAAAATAAAAATTATAAAAACACATTAAATAAAAAGATGTATATAATACATAGGTAAAATACCTATAAATATACCTACATAATATACATATCTATTTATTTACGTGTACAAATAACGATCATAAAAATAAAATAAAAATATATTTATACTCACAAAAATAAGTTATAAATATATAAAATAAAAGAATTAATAAAGAAAATAAAATATATAAAATAAAAATAAAAATGTACAAAACATAGATGAATATACCTATAAAGACATTATTAAAAATTAACTACTAATAAAATACACCCAAATAAATAAAAATCATAATAAGATACTACATAAAATAATAAACATTTTTATTTTATACTCGAAAAATACTTAAATCACTTATTATTTTTAAATAATTAATTCTTTAACAATTCCCGTTTTTGTCGTTATGTGATCGAGTTGGACCAAACCCCTGTGCGTGGACTGTTGACCTCTGGTCAACTATCCCCATCCAAGCTCCCTGGACGTCATATCTGTATTTTCCCCGCTTTTCCTCCCTTTTTTTACGGATCTCTATCCATCATCGTCGTAGCTTTCTTCACAAGAAACACTCCCAGATCATAGTACATACACGCCCAACTCTTACTTGTACATATCGCCGATTCCCTTACTATCGCCTAGTCAATAAGGGTTCCCCATAATTGTTGATAAATAAGGACCTCCGCCTCCTCTTCCAAATTTGGGGTCATTTTCCTAAGTCCTAAGCCCGTGGGCTCGGCCTAGAGCGCATCTTCGTGACAGGAGGAGGTACCTTAAGCTCACGGCGGCTCGTAGATGGTGGAGGTGCACCAAGGCAGTCCGCTCCGACGACCACCTCTGCTCCTTGGCTCCGTCCAGGTATGAGATGTTGCACTTTCTCATTTTTAGTTAGATTTTTATTCATGATTTTTAATTCTGTTATTAGTTTAATGATTAGCCTAGGTTTTTAGCGGAGGATCATCAGCCCGTAGTTCGCTGGAGCTCCACTCCGACGAACCTTTTCACTGTGCTCGCGTGCTCCGACTCGCCTGACCACCCCACTTCCTTCCTTACTCACTTCTCCATCCATATCCCCATGTATCCAACCTGATCGAGCTTCATCAGCGCAACCCCGCCCAGTTCTCCGCTGCTCGCCGAAGCAGGTCCACTTTCGCCTCATCTCGACCCAATCCACCACCAAATAATGGCCAAGCCCTTCCCTGTGTTCCCGCCTCAGTTGAGCCCTATCGAGGATAAGAACGGAGCTCCAGGTATGGGGCCTCGTCTGATATGTTGGCTGGGTCTCGCCCATTTTGGGAGCTCAACCGCTACAAAAGACTTCCAGGAACACGTAGGAACTCTGGGCGGCGACAGAGAAGACCGGACTAACCCACAACGATCGATCACAGCCCGCCCCAGGAGAGCTTCGTCCTTGTTCTTCCAGCCCCTCTCGTAGCCGTCTGATCAAGAAGGAATCTCCAGTTCACAGCAAAACCGTTGGATCGAGCCACTCGTCAACTGTTGGATTGCCTCGTGTGATCTAATCCTCGCCGTCTAGGCCGCGAAGCGTCATCGGTCATCGAATGCGTGACACGTGTTATAAGTGAAGATCATCCAGCCATCCACCCGTGCCTTATTAGGAGTAAATTGCACATCTGAACCCCGCCTTTTTGTATTTAATAATTGGTTTTGTAAATAAAAGTTTATGTTATTAAATAAATAGGGCATTTTACATTTAAAGCCCCTCATTCTTATGTATTTACACTTTGGTCCCTCTCAGAGTCACATGCAGTCCCCACGCGACGATGGAAATTTTCCCTGTATGCCCTGACATTTTTGTAATTATTCAGTAGTCCAATAAATTCTTAAATACGTTGTATATTTTTTGGTATAATTGGACAGAGCCCCTGATGTTTTTTTATTTGCACTTATGCCTCTGCTAGGACATGTATTTTTGTGTGTTTTGTCTATTTATTAAAAATAGCTAACTTGCTCCTAAAAATCCACAAAAAATAGGTTAGATGCTCCATACTTTCAAGCCACATGTCCACTTTGCATTTTTTACTGTAATTATTTATTAACTTTAAAAAGGAGCTAAATAATCCCTGACTAATTTATAAAATTCAAAAAATTAAAAACTTTTTGAAATTTTAAAAATATATATGGTATATTTTGATATTTATTGAGTCCAGAAATAAAAAACCCTAAAAATAAGAAAAAGAAAATCAAAAATCAAAAAGCTCCAAAATCCAACAAAAAATATAAAAATTCTACAAAGACACCAAAAATATGTTTTTTCTATATTTGTAATTATCTATATATTATTATTTACATATTAAAATTAACTTGGGTAATTTTGGAATCTATTTATTATTTTTAAAACCCAAATTAATTTCAGATTATTTATTAACCCCTTATTTGGGATATTTTGACTTAAAATATATAAAAATTCGCAAAAATTCCCAGAAAAAAATAAAAAAAATCAGAAAAATATATTATTTACAATATTTTGACTATTTTTACATATTTTTATCTATTTAGTATCTATATATACCTTATATTGTATTTATACATATACATATATATATATATATATTATATTTAAATCAAAGAAAAAAATATATAAAATGATAAAACCAATAGGAAAATAAAAAATATAAAATTAAACCCATAAGAACAATAAAATGGACAAGAGACAAAAGATGAAAAATTTTGTGCATTTGTATTTTGCCTCCTACCGTTCGCTCCCAGTGTTCGACCTCTACACATGCTTACATGCTATACACGTTGTTGTAGAGTTATAATAAATTTTAACTCCATATTTTTTATTTTCATTGATTTATTCATATTGTGGGTTATCTGTTGATTAATTGGATTGGTTGATCGGTCAACGCATCGACTATTGATCCGCCTTGTGGATTAATACAACCCTGATTCATCTCAGTTATCAAATGGTGCCATTGTTGGGGAGCAATGCCGCTTAGTTGGAGCTTATTTGATTTTTTTTCTATTATCTCTTGTTCATTCATTGATTTATTTTTGTATCTATTTATTTATTGTCTTTTTCTTTATTATTTTGATATTATTGTGAACTGTCTGACACTCCTTCATGTTTGAGTTTATTGTGAGGGACCGCGGTGCGAAGGAGGACCTCTTAGGAGGACCTATGCACCCAAGGCAAGGCAGAGCCAACATTCTTACTGAGCCGGCAGGAGAGAGCAATCAATTCAGACATGGAGGAATTTTTGAGACAGTTTCTAAGCTTCATTTTATTACGCATTTTTCTTAAAAAATTGTAAATTCATGTAAGAGAGTGACACTTGGAATGTAATAATACATGACTCTCAGACACTCTGACTTCCCGAGGTCCATTGCCCGAGGGATTGTTCCCTTGGGGGCCTCGATGGTTTTGATGCTTTTCACTTTTTATTTTATTTTTATTTTTATTTTTATTATTTTGTGTGAACGAACCCTAGCTTAGGATATGTCTGCTCGATAGATAAGTTCCAAAGCCCTAAATAGCTTTGCATGTACCTATAGGATTCGCTTTTAGACTTAGTCAAATAATAATTGCTATTTATTTGGAATTGAGATTGAGCGCCGAGAGAAGTGCTATACAGCGCGTGCAGGATCCGTTGTGGCAGACACCGATGCTCTTCAGAGACCAAACTTTTGGATCTCTCTTATGAATATTTTAACATTTTGTGATTCACGATAATAACAACTACTATCTTATGGCGATTTTCATCGGATTTTGCATCTCATATAACACATCTTTTCAATTCTGTTTTGCATCCCGCATGGAGAGAACTGGGAAGCACTGTAAGTCTTCTTACTTTGCATGTATCATCGATTTCCGACTTGCATGGCTTTTTCGATCTTCTCCCTCTGTTTTTGATAAACTAGGATGCTAAATGGAATTGGAAAACCTGTTAGGCACGTGCTTTGAAAAATAACCAAAAAAAGTGATAACCGAAATAAATTTGGACTGATAACTTTACTTGATCTTTAAAATAAAATGTAATGGAGTCCTTGTATTGGGGAGAGCAACCTACTCCTTGTATGCGTATTTTTTTCCTACATACACGCTAAGGATTTGTGCCCAAATCCCAATCCTGTCCGCGGTGTGTACAACTTTGTGATGATCACCTAACACTAAATTCGACAAGATAAAAAGACCACATCTCGGTCTTTACTGTATTGGAGTAGGTGAACTGGGGTTTGCTTTTTGTATTGATTGTGACTTGGAGCCCATTTGCATTTTTTCATCTCTTTGAGTTTTGCAGACCATCCGTGTGAGTCATCTTTTTCATCTTTGAGTCTTCTACCTCTCTTATACATACATTTCCTCATTTTTATCGACTCGTGATGTTGGTCTTGAACTTCACCGTCTTAGCCGGATTTTGCGGCTTTCTCCATACCCATATCACTCACATATAGTTCGGTCCGAGGAGGCCATCTCCTTGAACCGCAATTTTTACTGTGTTCACTTTCATCTTGCCCACCCTCGTCGTATCCCCTGTATCATATCTTCTTCTACCCAGGGATTGTTGTGCTTAGAGGGATAGCCCGCATCAAGGATTATGATTCACGTTTGAGTAAGTTGGGCACGATTTTTGAGGACACTGAGATTGATACCCTTCATTTGGTGGATTTGACTCTGGGTTTGTGCATAGAATGTTCTGAGGACCTTGATGATACATGATTATTAGGTGTGATCACTTATTGAGGATTTTTTTTATCACGCACACCATATTGAGGATGTGACATATTTTGATGCTTCGATGATGATATCATGCACTATGACTGATCAATCTATTTTGCGGTTCCAACCATCTAATTTTAAGGATTGATTGTCTATTTGATTCGGAATTCCCGGCAAAGGAGTGCGGAACCCACATGATCCCTCATCTTCTTGATTAACCCATCCTTAATTCCTCACTATCATCCACCCATGGCACCTCGAGATTTATGACTATCTTTAGTGTCATATCAACTAGATTGGATTGACCTAAGGGACGGTATTGTAATTGATATGATTATTCATCCTCTATGATCTTATGTCCCCTGATTATTGATTGATTGATTGCTATTGAGGACCTGAGATTTGATGCCATAAATCCCAAGACTTGGTTGTCCTAGTTCGTATCACTCCCCAAGGACAATCTGCGGGAGGATGCGACACATTTTTTACGATCGGTTTCATACGTTGACTCTTTCTCTACCTTGTGGGAGCCCTGAATTCATATCATCTAATTTGACTGATTGGCCTCCTTGTCTAAATAATGTGCCTGAGGCCATTCCATGGACTCCTTTGAGTCTCTCTCCTTGACGGTCCTCACAAGGATGAGCCCCATGTTTCTGATTATGCCATGCCTAGTTCATAGAGCTTTCCGAGGGTTAACTGTGAGAGACTATGTTATTTTATTAATTTGTCGGTCTCCTCTGTTGGTAGTTGATCTGTCGTCTATAGAGGCCATTCTGATTGACTCCTTTGAGTCCTCTCTCCTTGACGACCCTCGTAAGGGATGATATCTGATATGCTATCCGCTACTTAGTTGCATTGTTCCCCGAGGACTATCTGCGAGAAATTGCAACATTTTCTATACGCTCGGTTTTCCTTGCTGGTTGTGTTCTCTCTTTGTTGCAGCACAGAACCGGGTCATCCGGTATGCTTCCGGTCCCCACTGCTTTGATGATTATCCGATCTCTTGATCTTGGGACCCATCAGACTAAGCTCCTTTGAGTCTGCTCTCCTTGACGGTCCTCACAAGGATGGGTGATGAATCTCCGTTTCATCATCTTTATTCTATCATTTTGGCCTTAAAAACCCTACTAAATGCGTATAAATAGCTTAATTTAGGCTTTTTATCATGAGGTTAATGGGGCTGCACCCTTGGGGCAACCAACATGGCTGCCCGAATTATTTTTGGCATTTTTTATTTTTTTCAAAAATATCACCATGTATATTCATCCCTATATCCCTCCTATATGCCATTCGAATTTCATCAGATTTAGATACTCCTATTTCTGACGACCAGAAGATCTCAAGTGAGCGGGTTGGAAGCTTGTCATCGGCGAGTTCTTGGCTGGTTCTTCCAGCGGAACTCCAGGCCGTCCGATCTGTTCACTGTGTCAGATGCTACAACAGCCGTCAGATCCCATGCCTTCAACTGTTTGATCTCCCTGGGATGATCTAATCCTAGCCCTTGAAGCCGAACCATCATCGCGTCCTCACGGCCTAACACGTGGCAAGTGGGCGCAACACGTCCATTGGATCATGCTTCGTTGGGGGGGTATTTTGCAGTTCACCCCCTCAGTTTTTGTAGTTACTGTTTACTGCTCAAACTTTCATCTACCGTACATTCTATTTTGTGATATTTGCAAAAACACCCCCATACTTTCCATATTCGCAGTTTGATCCAACCACGTTACCTCACGTGACGCTTCACGTGAGGGGTCCAGTTTGCAGTTGGGCCTTTGGGGCTTTTAATATTTCTGTTCAGTCCAACAACTTTGATAATTAGTTATAACTTTTTGGATAACTTTGTAAGTTTAGCCCCCAGATTTTTGTCATTTTGACCCCCGCTAGGGGCACACGTGTTTACCATGTGATTTTGGAGAATTTACAGGGATATACCCGCAGGTTTGTATTTTGTAGTTAGTCCTAGAATTTAGATATTCAGTCATAATCTTTTAGTGAATTGCACTTTGGCCCTGATATTTCTTACTATGTATGAAAGTACCCTTGCTAGTGGGGTAGTTTCTCTTTGTTGATTTTCTTATTTCGTGCATCTATAAAATTCTAAAAAAAATCCCCAAAAAAGATTTAAGTTCCTGTTGCATTGCTCTTCTAGGTCATATTTTTATTTTCCATTTTGAAGCATTTTAATATTTATAAAAATTCTAAAATATACATTTCATCCCTGTTTGCATTAGAAAATACATAAAAATTATAAAATCTTTATGAAAAATTCCAAAAAATATATATTTTTTTTATTTAAGTATTTTACAACCTTAGACCAAAAAATCACTAAAAATATTAAAGAAAACTCATAAAAATTGAAAAACCCCTAAAACCTTTATAAAATATAAAAATAATTGAAAATCACAAAAATATTATTTCTGTTTTTGAATTTTATTTTTATTATTATCTTTGTTCTAAAATAAATTTGGAGAATTTTTGACTCTGTTTTGTATTTTCCCCTCTATTTTAATTTCTTACATTTATTTTGAACCTTGTTTTCAGTATTTTTGACTTTAAAAATGCCAAAACAATTTAGCAAAAATACATAAAAATCACAAAACATTAAAAAATTATAGAAACCCCAAAATATATTATTTCTTATATTTTGCTTATTTTTACCTATTTTTATATATACATTATCTCTTTTTCATTTATTGCATACATATCCTTTATATAGTTTACATATTTTAAAAGAAAAGAAAATATAAAAAAAATATAAAATATAAAAAGAATATACAAAATTCAGTAAATTGAAAATCAAAATCTAAAAATATAAAATAAAAAATAAAATAAAAAATATATAAAATTTAAAACCCACAAAAAAATTACAACTTGGCTGAGTATTTGTAGAAATAATTGGTGCTTTGAATCTCTCAAGTTTGCTATATTCCCTTGCTTCTTGTGTTCGATCCCTACTTGTTTGCTACTATACATTCTTAGTAGGGAATGATAAATTTTAACTCTTGCTTTTATTTGCTTAATTACTTGTGTGGGTTAATTATTGATCAACGAGAGGATTTGAGTAGTTGCCTCAGCGGCAGTGAGCCTGAATTGTCAGGCCATTACTTTGCGACTTCCACCTTTTCATTTTTCAAATGGTGTTGTTCCTGGGGAGCATCGACTTGTAGAGTAGACTTTTATCTCTTCACTTGCTTAGCCATTTTTTATTATCTCTCTTTGCTTGATTTTTAATTTTGAACTGTCTGACATCTCTTTCTTGTCTTCTTGCGAGGGACCATGGATCGAGGAGGATCGCCTAGATGGTTCTATGCAACCTTGGGAAGCGGAGTCAGCTATTCTACCCAAAGTATCGAGCATAGGTCATGCCTTCACGGGGGTGTCTGTCTCATCGTCTTGCATCTGATAGGTTCTTGCACGCTCACAGGTGATTCTGTTGCGAGCGAGTTCTGAAATATTGGTTTCGCCTATCCGCTTCATCCATCTATTTCTTTGGCTAAGTAGGGATCGAGGAAGGGTTACAAGGACCTTAAAAAGTACAGACTATAGGTTACAAAGGAGGAGGACAAGTACGAGATACTTTTCTGGCATTACTCTCTCTTATAGGCGTAGCGCTCTAAGGACTCGTTAAAAGATAAATTGCCTGAATTCAAATCTAAAACCAACAAAGATAATTGCTGAACCTTCACAGCTTCACAGGTCGAGTTGGTGAATCCATTGTTTTGAGGTTTGATTGATTAGTCTTATTAAGGTCAAGATCAAAAACATCACGCACATGTGCAATTTTGCTCTCCTTTCCATTTGACCCTTGCTCATTATGAGCCGTCTACAATTTTACATTCCTTTTATTCCTTGTCTACCTCCATACACTTCATCCATCATCTATCCCTTTTTTCCTCTCAAGATGTCGTCACACGGATGGTATAGTTGGGATCCCGCCAATGCCCACATCGATTCCGTGTAGCTAACATCTTCAATAAGGCGGGGTGATCTCCAAGAAGTTAGTTCGGATCTCGTGAATTTCTCCTTAGACTCCCATATTCTCTCTTCTTTTAACACTTGTCTTTCCCCAATAAATACACTGTTTGGGATGGACTCACAACCCGAATTGGCTCTTCCCCTTTAAATAAACCAGGATTACTCTTGTCCCAGAATTAACCCTCTGTGGATGGAGATCGATTTCAGTCAATATCCTATGCTCCGTTCACAGTATTCTGGGATTGACCTTAATTCCAGATTCATCTCAGCAGTTTGTGTTCAGAAAAAAATGATCAGGGGTTACTCCGTCATGCATATTCTCAACCTGATCACGAGCCCGAGGTTCAAATCTATTCTAAGATGGCTCCAACTGGCAGAGGAAAGGGTCCGCAACCCCAGCCAGCCGAACCAGCAGACTAGGGGAAGGACAATACAGTACACAGAATAAGGTCAACAGTCAGTTGCTCGCTTCTATCCAGGCTATTGAACATCAGCTGACCAATCAGGCTTTGGCCCAGACCGCATTCCAAGATATGCTTAATGACTAAAGGAGAAGGGCCGATGAGAGAGATGGCAGAAGGGAGGAAGAACCTGAACCTAAAGATGAACCAAATCAGGGAGGTGCGGGGGATGAATTTTCCGTTGGTGGACCTATTTCGAGAGAAGGGAGGAAGGACCACTGCCGCCGAAGTCCACGTTGAAGCAAACATACAACCCTGGAGCGGGCCGCATTACCGAGTGGATTCAAATTCCACAAATACATGCCTACTTTGAGCTAAAGCCGTAGTTTATTTCCCTGCTCCCCACATTCCATGGGAACACCATCGAAGAGCCTTATATCCATCTCAAGAAGTTCGACCGCATCTGTGCCACCACCCACTATCCCGGTATTATGTTGGGGGTTGTCAAGATGACCGCCTTTCCCTTCAGCCTTTAGGAAAGGCCTTATATTGGGTCAACCACTTGGGAAAGGTAGTCACGACTTGGGAGGAGTTAAAATATGTATTTCTTCACAAATTCTACCCTCTCGGTCATCTGAACCAGATGCGCGCTCGCATCTCTAGCTTCTGCCAACATCCCACAAGACAGTCCATAAAGCGTGGGAGAGATTTGAGGAATTACAAGAACGGTGACCCCACCACGAGATTCCCAAGATTAGTCTCGTGCAGCATTTCTTCGGTGGGCTAACACTGGAAAGCCAAAGACTCATTGATGTCGCTTGTAGAGGCTAGCATTTTAACAAGGATGAGGACGTCGTGTGGAACATTTTTTAGGAGATGGCTGAAGGAGAGACCACTCAGTCCTCATCACGTGCCTACATGAAGATGCCCGCCACCATCAGCAAGCATGTAAACATGGCTACCCATACCAAAAGACAAGGACGGAGAGCTCCAACCTCATCATTACAGGGAGCTACTTGTCTAAGGTCATTGAGAAGAGGTCCCAAGATCTCGAAAAATTGTCTGTTATTGAGAAGAGAACCCATGGTTTGGAGAAGATCGATTTGATTTCTCAACAACTGGAGCAGCTAGTTCGAGCCCTGAATGCCAACACTTGCAACTCTGTGTCTGCTACTATCGAGAACTCCGCTGAGCAGAAGGAATTGTTGGACATGCGAGCCCACGGCGAGCCATTATGCAATAAATGTTATTGCAATTCACTCCTTAATCTGAAATAAAGAATACATAGTTTGCATAATAGGTCCCTTAGTACAATTAGGGTTATGTACCATGGCCATCTTAATGATCATACAGCTGTTGATTCAATTATTGAATCATAGAGGCTGGTGCTTAGATGAATATCTAATGAGTTAGATTGAGGACTCATCAAGCACCGTCAAATGATTATTAAGAGATGATCTCCAGCCTGAGTAGGAGATGGCAATCCTTTCTCAGTTAGGCTGATATCTGTCCGACTTCTTGATGCAGGTCCTCTGCATAGGAATAGAGATTCCGAGGTGTTAGATTAGTTAGGTCAAAGAGTTGACTTAACGAGATCGAGATAACCAAAGTCCTATATCATATGCTGTCATGATATAGGCACACATCCTCTGACCGGAGACAGATGTGTTACTATATGTCTGAGAATGTACATTTGGCAGACCAATAGGTTGATGACCTAATCAAGGTCTATACACCGCCGCGCTGGTGTGCATATAAGGGCATATGAGTAATACGATCTCTCGAAGGGATCATACAGGTTCACTACTGAACCGGAAGACATGAGCTCACTCATGAGATATTGGGAAGAATCAAATTCCGTGCGCACGGTCGTCTCGCTTTGGAAGCTTGACTGAATTTGTAGGTTTGATATATACTTTTGGAAAGTATATAATCAAGACCTAGGTATGATATATGCTTTTGGAAAGTATATGATCAATACCGACTCCCAATGATCGAATGAGAAACTTACTGATAAAACCTGAAGTAGACAGTGTAAAGTTGATCTAATACTTCTGGTTTAATCTGAGTCTTCCAGTATGCAGGATGTACAGGTATTAGGAATACCTGAGGGTGATGTGATCATAAACGGTTGTATAACCATGACGCTTCCATTCCTAGGGAGTGATGAAACGGGTCTGGATTTTAGTGACTCCTCTCAGTAGAGAAGTAATCTGATCTTAGTCCAAATGTTGGACATTGATCTGAATGTGATTCAGATTCAACGAGAAGATTAGATTTGCGGTCTTGATTTAATCAAGCATCTATGGGAGGCCCGAGATCTGGATTTGAGATGTGATCTCAATATCCATGTCACTATACGTGGAACAATACAATCGCCCTGTCCTTATCTCCAAGTATTCGCGGAGAAAGCGCATTGTCCTTGAAAGAGTTCATGGATAATTCTATTGTTGATATATGTATCCGAGCATTGAGAAAATGGATAATTAAATGTGATTTAATTATCATGAATAATATGAATTTGATTCATATTATAAGGAGAGTTATCTTAGATAATTAAATGTGATTTAATTATCAAAGATGTGAATAATGTGAATGTGATTCATATTATTTGAACACATGAGATAAAGAGATCCGAGATGATTAAATATGATTTAATTATCAAGGATATGAATAATGTGGATAGTAATATCCAATTATTCATAATATATTATAAATGTGATTTATAATGTATTAGAGAGAGTTAAATATAATTTATATTGGTAGATTAATTATTAATGTGTATTGGATACACATTGTATTAATTGAAAATGTAAATTACATTTTGTTTTGGGTTGTGAATGTGATTCACAATATTCCAATGTCAAGATTGCAATATTCCCAAAATTAATTGAGAATTATTTTTTGGTGAATAATTGTTGGAAAATAAGTTGAGAGAAAAACAAGGAGATATGCAATCCCATGGGAATCCATGGGATTGCCCTCCCCATATGGGAAGAGGGGGGCGGCACCAATTCCTTTATGGAATTGGTGGTCGTCCACTCCTCCCAATAGGGAAGGAGGCTCTCATTTGTTTTTTTACTCCTTATTTAGTTGATTTAATTTGGTATTAATATATATTTGATTTATCAAATATATTTAATCAAAATTAAATCACAAGTTGTTGGCTTTTACCAACAACAATCTTGACCATTGGATTGTCATAAATCAATCTCAACCATTGATTTTATATGACACATGGATTGAGATCCATGGATCCCAAAACCCTATAAATAGAGAGGCATACCCATGCTCTCTCTTTACACACATAATGCTTGAGAAGCATCTCTCTCTCCCTCTCTCTTTCTCTTTAGAGGTCAGCCCTCTCTCTCCCTCTCATGGCCGTCCACCATGGATGCCATGGAGAGGTTCTCCATTGCCGCGGCATCGTCGTTATGCTGCCCGTTCTTCTGCTCGTGGATCTCCGTCTCCTTCGGTGCGCCTCGCTCGTGAAGAAGATGTTGGATCTCGTGTGTCGAGATCAGAAGATCCGCCGCTTGGATAATCAACTTGGATTGCGAGAAGCACGCGGTTCATCCCCGCGCTCGCAAGCGTCTCCTCCGTCGGATCGGACTTGAGACAGGAGGTCTCTTCGTTTAGAGACTTGATCGCAACCACGCTTCAAGAGGTAATCCTATTTACTTGTTTGTGGTTTAGACGAAACGATCCGAGAAGTGTTCTTGGATCATGTGGTTTCGTCGTAAGAAATTTTTTTAAATTCCGCTGCATCGAGCAACTAGTGCGACTAGTCGCTCTTCGTCGTATTCGATACGACGCTCACGCTTCCGTGATGCGCTTGAGGATCTAACCATATCCTTCAAGTGGTATCAGAGCCAGGTTGACGGTTTCGAATATGATTCGTTAACCAAGGACGACTTGGGTTCGTTAAGGTCGCGAAAGTTTTCATCGCATTTGATTTCGCAGATCTGTTTAGTAAAGAAATTCGGCACTGTTTAAATTGTTTAAACACGAATTTTATACTTGGATTATGTTCCCCATTAAATAAGGAAACCATAGGATCTGAGTTTGCGTAAATCGGATTTCGTATGCTCGAGATATGGTCGTTTTAATGAACATGTATGCACTGTTGCGGGAACTGTGAATCTGAACGTGATTAAAATATTAATTACTGTTTAGACTTGCCTCGAAATGCGTGAAACATCACTTAGGTTCTGTCCTAAATCAAATTAGCAAACTTTAGAAATTGACTTTGCTTAATTTGGATTTAATATGATTGAGATATGCCAATTTTAGTAAGTAGGGGTCACTGCTGAAATTGCTTTCCTAATCTAGAACCAAGTGATTGTCAATTAGTGAAATTAATTGTTAATTTCGTGAAATAATCTTGAAAAATATTTGTGAAATATTCAAACATGATTATTTGCCTAATTGACTTGGCCCCAACCAATTAGTTGATTAGATTTGATCTAAACCTTAATTGGAATTACAATCATCAAACTTCTTGCTTGAATAGGACTTGGGAATTTGCCTAGCAAAATTCCTTAAAATCAAAATTGTTTTGATTACTATATGGTATAATTTCGGTTGAAGAACCGATGATCATCTCAAGTACAAAATAATCAATTTTGCATTATCCTTTCCCGAGGTGGATATGGTGTCTAGTCGGGATCGCTGGTCAGCGGGTTGCAACGTATGTGGTCCGCCCCACTCCCGTCGGTACTGGCCATGACAGCGGGTAGGGCCGGGATAATGTCCGAGGGATTATGATGTATTTTTCTAATTATTAAAATTCGAATTAATACGTACTTTGAGAATAATATCATATATGTATATTCAAGCATAAAATTAAGTTTGATTGATTAAATTGGATTGATAATTAATTTAATATGATTAAGTTAATTATGTCCAATTAAGAATACTCTAATATGATTAGAGTTAATAATTCCCTTGGAAGAATTAATTATATGAATGTGATTCATAGAAATTAATTTAATTTGAATAAGATATGGAGGATCACATAAGTGACATCCATGGTCTCCCGTCAAGGCGAAGGGTTTCGTCGCCAGATATTATATGTGGGAGACGCCTGTCCGAAGTGACAGCTCCTGCATATGATCCATTTGGATCGGGCTCGTCGCTTCTCGAAAGAGTAAGGACGTATGCGTAGTGACCCCAATATTGGGTCCTCATATTATTGGGGCGATATTGGATTGCGCATAGCGAGTTGTATTCCTGTTGACGGTTGGTTCAATTAATGACGGGTCAACATCACCTTAGGGGTGGTGGGCCCGGGTATTAAAGACCGAATTGGGAGATGCAAGTTGGACTTGCAAGGCGGAATGTGTTCCCGCTTCTTTTTATCCGAGTTGTAGGTTCTCATATTATTGGGATGCAACAAAGATAAAGAGGAGATCCCAGATCTTGCTGAGATATAATGGTAAGTATATCTCTTACATTGAAAGTGATTAAGGGAATGAACTTTCAGTGTCTTTGACAAGGCAAGACAACTTTGATATAAAATTCCTAATTCAAAGTAAAACATGTATATATATAAATATATATACTCATGCAAATTTCTTATTTCAGATAATCCTTCATTAAACCCACTCAATTTTATACTCAATAATAACCAGTAAAATATCGTGGATTGGACCCTATAATCCAGATATTGTATTTGCAATTGGACACACAATGTATGTGGTTGCAATGTGCAAGTTTCCTCATAACAATGAGAAGTGATAATTAAATAAGACAATAGGACTAAAACCCTAGGGTTTGTATGTCTCTACAAGTCTTGATCTTATCGAATGTACTTTTGAAGTGACATGTCGATGATGATCGTAATTATCAAATTAATCCTTATAAAATCAATAAAGATATTCTGGCATATATATGTGCTCTTGACATTTAATCATGAATGACATGGTTCTCTACATCATGTAGAATGGTAGCTCTATTAGAGATAATGTATTCAAATTGTTTGAATACCTACCTGAACCTATATTTTAAAGAGTTTAGATGGATGTAGGTGATGAGTGTCATCATTCTACTATCTTTACTCTAGTCATTCATGAAGCTTCATAATATTCATATTGTATGAATTTAATGAAGCATGTATAAATGTTGAAATACTCTTATATTGAAATTTTTATTTTAACATAAGAGATCCTTATTCTTAAGCAATGGTTGTTTATAGATAAAGGGAGCGCAGTGGAAGCATGGGTTGGACTCAAGCAAGAAGTATAATCAAATAGTTGACTGTACTTCTGTGACTTCCATATGACATCCAAAGAGTTGGATGAATGCCAATACTGCAATAAGTTGATGTGTTGATAGTATGACTATCAAGTCTGTCTAGAATCCTCAGAAAAGGACTCGGATGGAGCATCAGTATAATCTACATATAATCATTGAAATTGACTTACTTATTTGATAAGGTAAAGTCTAATAATTGTATCTCAATCTTCTAATAACACTTGCAATTGGTTGCATATGTATTAGAATATTAGAAATTTGATCTTGAGGTTTATTGATCATCCATGTTGAAAGTGATGCAAGTGTTGCAACAGTTTCCATGAGATCAATAGACTTCATATTTTCAGTGGGAGCCCTTAGTCTTAGAGAATGTCTCTATGACCTAGATATTAGAATACACTCATTGTTTATTTCTAATTGTTGGATATAAACATGAATTCTGTAATAAATCTATCATAAAGAGTTATGATGGAAATGTTTCAGATAGTAATCCAAAAATCTAGTGGACTCTATTAAATTAGAAAATTATTGAATGGTTCATTAAGATTTCTAATACTGAAAATTAAACCTTTAAAAGATCAATAGGAGGATAAAGATCATTTGACAATGATCTGACATCAAATTTTGGACATATGTCTGTTGATGAAATCAATGGACTGGTAAGACATGAAACTTTAGATTGTCTAAAGATTCAAATCTCACATACTTGTGAATTTTGTATTCAAAGTAAAATGTCTAATACATCCTTCCTTGGGAAAGGTGTAAGATGCCTAGGTATTAAGGATCTCATACATATTGATGTATGCAAATCATCTATATCATAGTAAACATTATGGATATGTGATATCTGTTAATGATTATGCATGATATGAGATCTCTTCTCTTCACCTAAGAAACCTTTGAAATGTTCAAAGATTTCGTAATTTTGGTTTAGAACCAAAGTTTGAGGGAAGATGAAATGAATTTGATCTAACCAAGGTAGCCTGTACCTAGTAGATGAATTCAAGAAATACCTTATGGAGATATGAATATCATTCCTATCTCAATCCTCCTAATGAACCTTAACTCAATAGAGTTGTAGGGAGATACAATTGATCATATGTGACATGATTTGATCAATGATTAATCATAGCATAAATATCTCTTAGTTTCCAGGTATATATATGTGGTAGAGACTGCATTATATATCCTTAATAAGGTTCCATGTGATTAAGCTGGAATCTGGCACTAGAGAGTGCTACTTCATTAGGAAAATAAAGGATGGTATTGGATACCTACTTTATGACCTTGAGATTCTTAAAAGATCTCATCTTTGAGAATATGATTCTTATAGGATGACTCTCTTGAGAATCAAGATGAAAATGAAGTAAAGGAACTCATTTAATGTTGAAAAGATAATGAGGCTCCTGAAATCGGAAACTAAAATAGATAATTAAAGATGAAACATTAATACCTCTTCAAATAAGTTTGAGGATGGATTCCATGTGTCAGTTAAATCTGAAAATGATCGGACTACATGTGATGAAGTTCCTGAGGATCATGACATGGAAAGATGGATGTTATCAATAAAAGTCTAATGTAGACTTCATATACAAATGTTGTATATGGACCCTCGAGGATCCACCTATATGGGTCAGACCCATTAAGGTGTAAATGGATCTTCAAGAGAAAGAGGGAACCTGATGAGAAGGTATAGACCTTCAAAGCACGGTTCGTAGCCATGAGCTACACACCGAAGAGAAGGCATCGCTTGCGATAAGACTTGCTCTCCAGTGACCTTGCTTTAACTCATCAGAATATTGCTAACTATAGCTACACAACTTTTCTATGACATCTTCATGGTGTGATTCAAGATTGCATTCCTCTATGAATGCCTCTCTGAGGATATTCATATGAAGTAGCCCCAGGGCTTCATGATTGAGGAAAGCAAGGTGTGCTAGCTGAAGAACTCCATCTTTGGACTCAAATAAGTTTCTTGTAGTTGGAACATAAGATTTAATGAAATTATAAATGTTATGATTTCAGATAAAATCTTGATGAACCATATGAAGCTTAGTGGGAGTGCCATTGTGTTCATCGTGCTTAATGTAGATATTATTCTAATCATATAAGAATAAATGATAAGTGTTTTATAATTTGGTTGTTCCATACCTTGAGATACGATTTCAAGGATACCTCTTAGATCTTAATTCTGAAGTCGTTCAGAAGCAAAGAGAAGAGGGTATTGGGACTGTCGCATTAGTAGTACACCTTGGACTTATTCCATTTTCTGGAAAATTCCAAGAAAGGCTTCCTTCCCTTAAGATGTGGTAGTGACCTGTCTAAAGGGATAACACCTCAAAGAGTTGAGGAAGTGAATGCTAGAACTGCTTGCACTTGTGCATCAGTTATGAGAAGCTCGGTATATGCTAGATGTGTACAAGAGCCAGATGTCTGCCATGCAGTGGGAGTAGTAAACTGTTACTAATCCTACTATGGAGATAAAACACTTGATTGCAGTAATAACAATATCTTCAAAGATGATGAAACTTAGAGATAGTGATCTCAAAGTCTTATCTTCAAAGGTTTAAGACCTTGTAGATAGTGATCTATAAGGGTCTTGACTGTAGATACCTTAGGAGATAGAGATCTCCAGGAATGAAGGTATTCTAATAAGGATTATGGGAATACCGGTTATGATAATTAATAAGATGTAGTGTCAAGGACACTATAACCAACAAAATTGAGTATCGGTTGCATGAGATGCAACATTCGCATTGGATGCGAGCACTGTTACTAGGAGATATGCAATTGCCGTAAAAGGACTTGGCGTAGTCTCTTGGGAACGGAGTGACTGATCAGCTTACCTAGCTATTTTCTAAATAGCCTATGATTGTCACATGAGTGTGGGTTTAAATGATTAGCCCATTAATGGCTCTTTGGGCTAGTGGGAGATTGTTGGACATGCGAGCCCACGGCGAGCCATTATGCAATAAATGTTATTGCAATTCACTCCTTAATCTGAAATAAAGAATACATAGTTTGCATAATAGGTCCCTTAGTACAATTAGGGTTATGTACCGTGGCCATCTTAATGATCATACAGCTGTTGATTCAATTATTGAATCATAGAGGCTGGTGCTTAGATGAATATCTAATGAGTTAGATTGAGGACTCATCAAGCACCGTCAAATGATTATTAAGAGATGATCTCCAGCCTGAGTAGGAGATGGCAATCCTTTCTCAGTTAGGCTGATATCTGACCGACTTCTTGATGCATGTCCTCTGCATAGGAATAGAGATTCCGAGGTGTTAGATTAGTTAGGTCAAAGAGTTGACTTAACGAGATCGAGATAACCAAAGTCCTATATCATATGCTGTCATGATATAGGCACACATCCTCTGACCGGAGACAGATGTGTTACTATATGTCTGAGTATGTACATTTGGCAGACCAATAGGTTGATGACCTAATCAAGGTCTATACACCGCCGCGCTGGTGTGCATATAAGGGCATATGAGTAATACGATCTCTCGAAGGGATCATACAGGTTCACTACTGAACCGGAAGACATGAGCTCACTCATGAGATATTGGGAAGAATCAAATTCCGTGCGCACGGTCGTCTCGCTTTGGAAGCTTGACTGAATTTGTAGGTTTGATATATACTTTTGGAAAGTATATAATCAAGACCTAGGTATGATATATGCTTTTGGAAAGTATATGATCAATACCGACTCCCAATGATCGAATGAGAAACTTACTGATAAAACCCTGAAGTAGACAGTGTAAAGTTGATCTAATACTTCTGGTTTAATCTGAGTCTTCCAGTATGCAGGATGTACAGGTATTAGGAATACCTGAGGGTGATGTGATCATAAACGGTTGTATAACCATGACGCTTCCATTCCTAGGGAGTGATGAAACGGGTCTGGATTTTAGTGACTCCTCTCAGTAGAGAAGTAATCTGATCTTAGTCCAAATGTTGGACATTGATCTGAATGTGATTCAGATTCAACGAGAAGATTAGATTTGCGGTCTTGATTTAATCAAGCATCTATGGGAGGCCCGAGATCTGGATTTGAGATGTGATCTCAATATCCATGTCACTATACGTGGAACAATACAATCGCCCTGTCCTTATCTCCAAGTATTCGCGGAGAAAGCGCATTGTCCTTGAAAGAGTTCATGGATAATTCTATTGTTGATATATGTATCCGAGCATTGAGAAAATGGATAATTAAATGTGATTTAATTATCATGAATAATATGAATTTGATTCATATTATAAGGAGAGTTATCTTAGATAATTAAATGTGATTTAATTATCAAAGATGTGAATAATGTGAATGTGATTCATATTATTTGAACACATGAGATAAAGAGATCCGAGATGATTAAATATGATTTAATTATCAAGGATATGAATAATGTGGATAGTAATATCCAATTATTCATAATATATTATAAATGTGATTTATAATGTATTAGAGAGAGTTAAATATAATTTATATTGGTAGATTAATTATTAATGTGTATTGGATACACATTGTATTAATTGAAAATGTAAATTACATTTTGTTTTGGGTTGTGAATGTGATTCACAATATTCCAATGTCAAGATTGCAATATTCCCAAAATTAATTGAGAATTATTTTTTGGTGAATAATTGTTGGAAAATAAGTTGAGAGAAAAACAAGGAGATATGCAATCCCATGGGAATCCATGGGATTGCCCTCCCCATATGGGAAGAGGGGGGCGGCACCAATTCCTTTATGGAATTGGTGGCCGTCCACTCCTCCCAATAGGGAAGGAGGCTCTCATTTGTTTTTTTACTCCTTATTTAGTTGATTTAATTTGGTATTAATATATATTTGATTTATCAAATATATTTAATCAAAATTAAATCACAAGTTGTTGGCTTTTACCAACAACAATCTTGACCATTGGATTGTCATAAATCAATCTCAACCATTGATTTTATATGACACATGGATTGAGATCCATGGATCCCAAAACCCTATAAATAGAGAGGCATACCCATGCTCTCTCTTTACACACATAATGCTTGAGAAGCATCTCTCTCCCTCTCTCTTTCTCTTTAGAGGTCAGCCCTCTCTCTCCCTCTCATGGCCGTCCACCATGGATGCCATGGAGAGGTTCTCCATCGCCGCGGCATCGTCGTTATGCTGCCCGTTCTTCTGCTCGTGGATCTCCGTCTCCTTCGGTGCGCCTCGCTCGTGAAGAAGATGTTGGATCTCGTGTGTCGAGATCAGAAGATCCGCCGCTTGGATAATCAACTTGGATTGCAAGAAGCACGCGGTTCATCCCCGCGCTCGCAAGCGTCTCCTCCGTTGGATCGGACTTGAGACAGGAGGTCTCTTCGTTTAGAGACTTGATCGCAACCACGCTTCAAGAGGTAATCATATTTACTTGTTTGTGGTTTAGACGAAACGATCCGAGAAGTGTTCTTGGATCATGTGGTTTCGTCGTAAGAAATTTTTTTAAATTCCGCTGCATCGAGCAACTAGTGCGACTAGTCGCTCTTCGTCGTATTCGATACGACGCTCACGCTTCCGTGATGCGCTTGAGGATCTAACCATATCCTTCAGGAATCACCACATATACAACCTTCTCATCCAAGTCTTACGCATCTTCTGCCAGTTCAGCACGTATATTACGTGCAGGTCCCGGAGCAGCCCCCGCAGTCCCAGGCTCAGATGGTTGTCTTTCAACCAGAGCTGCAGCCAATATATCCAGAGCAGTTTCCTCCTCCCCCACCGCAAATTCAAGAGATCAATGGTGTGTGGGAACACGAACAACAACTGACCCGTCCTTAAAGACACTCCCAGGGTCAGAACTCGCTCAACAGACCACCTCACCAGCAGCACCAGGGAGGTAGAAATTTCCAACCCTTCCAGCCTCAAAATCAGCAACCTTAGCAATATGGGAACACATGGAGGCAAGGATACCAGCAACAGCAATCCGGCTACCGTAATCAAAGCTATCCTCTACAGCAACCAGCTGCATCATATAACAATTCATATCCCTCCCAATAGTATTCACAATATCCCTCTCGTTTCTCCTCCACCATTTTTTGCAAGGTTACCAACAGCAACCCCCCCCCCCCCATTATCAGAACCAGAGTCCCCAAAGGCGATTCATCTAAGGTTGCACTGATGAACACGTCCCTTGCTTGTCTAGAACAACTCGTCAAAAATATGGTTGAGATGACCCAGAAGATTGACAACCTGACGGCTGCCAAAACCATCATACCAGCCCAGGTCGAGGCCAATCCCAATAACTTCCGACACAAGGAGCAGGTAGCTTGCAGTGATCTACCCGATTCGGGTAGAAATGATTTTTTTATATCTAACGTTGTTACTCTCAGGAGTGGTAGAGCGCTGCAGCCATCGGCAGCTGTGAAGGGAAAGCACATTGCATCTGACGGGGAGTCGTCAGTCCAGCCAGAACGAGGGCCACACAACGTTTTTGGAGGAATACCATCTGCAGAAAAATTACAAAAAAATGAAAAAAATACAAAAAGACAAAAAGATCACGATGGCCTCGATGGAAGCCAGCCAGCATTGGAGACGCCTGCATAGATTTCAGACCAGTGACTAACATGATGAATCTTGCACCTGCAGTGAATCCAACGCCAGCATCAGAAGTTGAGCCTGCATTTTTTGGTCCACACATTGTAGATGGTTCTGTACCTTTTTGCCATCTACTTGTAACTAATGATATGGACACAATATTGAATGATCTTATTGAGGATTATGTAAATATTCCTTTTCCTGAAGCAATGAAAATGCCCAAAAAATGAAAATTTTGAAAAATGCTTTGTCCGACCGTTCCATCATTGAGATTATCCAGAATTTGGTCTTGAACATGCTATTAATGAAAGCTCTTGAGTACATGCCAGCTGTGAAGAAAGGACTGAAAGATGCATGTACAATTAGGCGTAGGCCTCATCCTCACAACTCTAGAAGCAAAGGTGGCAAGTCTGAGAAGCACATTCTTACAATGACCACCGTCAATGCAATCAACAATCTCCCGGATAAGAAGCTAGATAAGGGAGCACCCCTTGTGCACTGTTATACGTTCAATCAAGAGTTCGAATGCACTTTGCTGGACAACAGGTCTTCTGTCAACTTAATTCCAACCTCACTACTCACAGAATTCAGGTTAGGACCACTCAAGCCCACCAAGATGATTCTGTATTTCACAGATAAATCAATCAAGCGGTCGAGGGGTATGTTGGAGGACGTGATAGTCACGGTTCAAGGGAAGCAGTTCCTAGCGGATTTTATTGTATTAGACATGGATGTCTCTGTGCCTTTGCTCCTCACCCCAATTATACTTGGATGACTATTCCTGCGAACGGCCAATGCAATGGTGACATATGACACTGGAGAAATTACTTTCATCTCCAACAATGAAAAGATCAAAATAGAAACCATGTATGATGCCAGACCGTCAGAAGGATGCAGCATGCGCAAGGGTGATTGATTATTCCGAAGACTGTGACTTTTTAGCTGAAATTCAAGACACCAATCTCTTTGTGGATGAAAATGAGATCCATGAATTCCTCTATCCCAAGGAAGGATTGGAGAACGTAGTCAAATTTCCCCTTATCGATCATGATGAGATTGTTGCTGGTTTACTTAAGGAGACCCAGGTGGCGATGATGTGCCTTCGAGAGCAAGAGCAGATTATTGAAAAGTTCTGCGAGGAAGATGAAATAATTGAAACATTCTGTAGATTATGGAATGATGAGGCAGAACAGAGCACGGTGGATGCCAAACAAATGAAAGAATCACCACCAGTATTAGTAGCTGAAAGTCACCCGTGAGAAAGCTCCTAATCTGCCTGAGTTGAAACCTTTGCCCTCCAACTTGAAATATGCCTTTCTTGTGGGAGAACCTAACATGTATCCGGTCATTATCAATGCTCATCTGACCGCAGACCAAGAATCTCATTTGATGGAGGTTCTTGAACGCAACCGCAAGGCGATAGGCTGGAAAACTTCAGATCTCCATGGGATCAATCCGTCCTTGTGCTCGCACCGTATTTTCCTGGAAGAATATAGCAAACCCTCTCGGGAACTTCAGAGAAGACTCAATCCTAATATATGGGAGGTTGTTATGAAAGAAATTCAAAAATGGTGTGATGCGGGATTCATTTATCCCATCTCCGACAGCAAATGGGCGAGCCCTCTGCATGTAATGCCAAAGAAATCAAGAATCACCATCGTGAAGAATGACAAAGGAGAGGAGATCGCGACCAGAGTACCCACTTCTTGGAGAGTGTGTGTAGACTACAGAAGACTTAATCACGCCACCAAGAAGGACCATTTTCCTTTACCCTTCATCGACCAGATTCTTGAACGATTGACCGCGAAGGAATACTTCTGCTTCTTGGATGGATACTCTGGATATAATCAAGTGGCTATAGCTCCTAAAGACCAAGAGAAAACCACGTTCACTTGTCCCTTTGGTACGTACGCCTTCAGACGGATGTCGTTTGGGCTATACAATGCCCGAGCCACATTTCAAAGGTGTATGCTTGCAGTTTTTGCTGATAAGGTGGGAAGCTTTCTTGAGGTTTTTATGGATGATTGTTTGATCTACAAGGATTCACTCGATCAATGTCTGGATTATTTATATCGAGTCTTACGGATGTGCTGTGAAGTAAATCGGGTACTCTCATGGGAAAAGAGCAACTTCATGGTGACCGAAGGAATTGTGTTGGGTCACATTATTTCTAAACATGGCATGGAGGTTGACCCAGCCAAGGTGGAGGTAATTTCTAAACTTGAGCCACCTGCAACAATCAAGCAAGTCAGGTCATTCTTGGGCCATGTCGGTTTTTACTGACGATTCATCAAAGATTTCAGTAAATTGGCCAGACATTTGAGTGAGTTACTAGGCAAGGAGAATGATTTCATTGTGGATGACCGTGCGCTCCTTGCCTTTAATCTCCTAAAAGAACTTATCACTCAGGCCCTTTGTCTTGCAGCCACCGATCTAGACTCAGCCTTTTGAGATAATGAGCGATGCGTCAGATTATGCCATTGGTGTTGTGCTCGGATAAAGGAAAGATAATGTACAATCTACAATTCTCTACACTAGTCGAACGCTCGATGAAGCCTAGCGAAACTACGCGGTCACTAAAAAGGAGCTTCTAGCGATAATCTTTGCCTCGGAAAAGTTCAGATCATATCTCCTCAGATTCAAAGTGATCATTTACATAGACCACTCGGCCATCTGGTATCTACAGCAGAAGGACGCTAAACCATGTCTTATCCGGTGGATCCTTCTCCTCCAGGAATTTGACCTTGAAATCAGAGATAAACATGGGGTAAAGAATGCGGTGGCCGACCATTTATCTAGACTTCCTGAACTAGAATTTTCTGAGTAGATCTTACAACAAATCAGAGAGGCCTTTCCAGATGAGGCAATTCTGTCAGTCACCTCACTCCCTTGGTATGCAGATATTGTGAACTATTTAGTGACCAAGAGAATCCTACGGGATTAGCCGAAGTTGAAAATAGATAAATTCTTGTCTAAAATCCATTTCTAACAGTGGGAGGTTCCATATCTATTTTGTGAGGGGGCAGTCTGTATTTGGAGGAGGTGCATTCCTCAGGAGGAAGTTCCAAGTGTCCTCACCTTGTGCCATGATCAAGACTCCAGAGGACATCATTCAGGTAGACGAACAACAACAAAAGTACTTCAGAGTGGCCTTTGATGGCCTACATTATTTAAGGATGTAAAAGATTATGTCAAGTGTTGCACTGACTGTTAGAAGATGGGTGGAACCATAGGAATGAGAGACACGATGCCTTTGAATTTCATTCAGATATCAGACGTCTTCGACGCATGGGGCATCGACTTTATGGGCGTATTTCCTAACAACCAGGGCTATGAATACATTCTGCTTGTTGTCGACTATGTGAGTCGCTGGGTGGAGGCTATACCCACCCGAACCACCGACAGTCGGACTGTCTATCGATTTTTGAGAGATCACATCATTGCACGATTCGAGATTCCCACGATTCTAATATCTGATGGGGGTAGTCATTTCATAAACAGAGAGGTGAAGAAGCTAACTCAAGAATTCTGCATAGAACATCGTATTTCTTCACCTTACCACCCATAGTTTAATGGCTTAGCTGAGTGTTCAAACAGGGAGATCAAGACAATTTTACAAAAGCTTGTGCGTCCGGATCACAAGAACTGGTCTCAGCTGCTTGATTCGGTTCTTTGGGCCTATAGAACCGCCTATAAGTCACCCTTTGGAATGTCTCCCTACCGCCTTGTGTATGGCAGGCCATGCCATCTGCCCATTGAGCTAATTCACAAATCCTTATGGGCCATCAACATCTGTAATTTGGATTCTGAGAGAGTCGGTAAGAATCGAAAAGTGGATCTGAATAGATTATTGGAATTCATAGACTATGCATACGATAATAGCCTGATGTACAAGGAGAAGGTCAAAACATGGCATGACAAGCATATCCGCCACAAATCCTTCGAGCCGGGTCAGAAGGTGTGGTTGTTTGATGCGAAATTAAAGATCTTTCCAGGTAAATTAAAAAGCAAATGGACTGAGCCGTTTATAGTAAGGCATGCGCGTGACAATAGAAGCGTATTGATATCTAGTTTGTCAGCAGATGCATAGCCATTTGTAGTCAATGGACAGCTTCTAAAGCCTTACATTGAACATGATACGTTTGTGTTTGTCATTGACTCTACTCAAGTAATCGATGAGGATGAGTTGAATGTTTCCGCTCCCGCGGTTGAAGGCAAAGCAAATCAAAATATTTTTGAATGACTTTTCTTCTTTTCTTCTTTTCCTTCTCTCCTCTCTTATTCTACCGACAAGATGTCTTCCCCTTCATCATTGCTACACTTAGGATGCACTTTATCCTAAGTGTAGGGGGGATGAGCATCCCGAGTTGTTCATATTCCTTCTTCTATCTTTCTTCTTCCTTTCTTCTCTTCTTATTTTCCTTTTCTATTTTCTTTATCTACCGAAAAGGTATCACCCTTTTTGTCAGTCTTCTATACTTAGGATGTACCTTGTCCTAAGTATAGGGGGGTGTGCACCCCGATTACTTTCATTCTTTGATCCTCTCCACTGTCTCCTCTTCTTGTCTATACTTAGGGATATCTTACCCTAAGTATAGGGGGAGACAGTATGAGTACGATCTGTGCATTCTCACCCTTGACCCTCCCTGCTTTGTGTATAGTCTGCTATACATAGGATTAGTTGATCCTAAGTATAGGGGGATGGTCAACTTCCTCTTTGTTCATTCATTCATTCATTCATTATTCTTTAGACTTTCCTGTACTCAGTACGAGTTATGTCTTCTCTTTTTCTATCTGATCTATGAGGACATAGCTCAAGCTAAGTATAGGGGGGTTGTGTATAATGCATATATACTTTAGCCATAACTAGTACTTTCGTATTTTTATTAGTAAATATGGCTAAAAGCATTAATTAAATTTATTAAAATCACTTAATAAAAATATGTTATTATTCCTCAAATTCTTTTTTGTATTTACTGATTAATAAAACAGATGAAAATGTTTTTTTGCAAAATGTTGGAAAAATAGTTCGAATTTTTTTTGTAAAATATTTTGAAAACTATTTGGAAAACGTTTTGTTCAATATTTTCAACCTTTATAAAAACATTTTGTTTGAAAATTTTATGTTCTTTATGTGAAATGAAAATGCTAGAAAAACTATTTGCAAATGTATGGAAAATGATTGCAAAAATATTTGAAAAATCTATATATATTGTTTGGAAAATCTTTACAAAATGATTTTCAAATGTATGTACATGTTTGTAAAAATATTTGTAAAAATTATTTTGGACTATAGTTTTCAAAAGTTGTTTGAAAAATCTCTATCAAATAAATTTGAGGAAAATAGATATCACGCTAAAATTCTTTATCAATACATTTATAAAATTGAGTACTTACCCCTTGTATATTATTAAAAACTACTTCTTATATATAAGATGCATCCCTGTGTAAATATTTGTACCTAGTTTTTATCCAAAATCTTTTGTTTTTCAAAAATCCCAAAAACATTTGAAAAAAAAACTAAAATACCAAAAACATTTGAAAAATCTTTTTGAAAAGACAAAAAAATGCATATGCATCATCCTTTCAAAAATCCATAAAAAGTTCAAAATCTTTAAAAATTTGCACCAGAAAAATATTTTCTGCATTCTGCATAGCATTTTCATAGCATTAGCATTTTTCAGATTGAGTTAGAAAGTTGAACAAGTCTAAGTAAAATCTGGAGATTGGAGCTTGGTTGGACCTTAAATTCTACCTAATAACAGGAACCTTATAGGAGCTGGAATTGAGGTACTTCAGGTCTAGTTGACTTAATTCTTTGAGGATTGTGAGACTTGGTTCAATGGATTCTTGACTGCCTAAGTAGAGTATTTCGGAGCACACGCACGACTCTTGTTGATAATGACCTAACTTGGACTTGATAGTTGAACAAGTCTAAGTATTCTAACATGGCTATTAAGGAGACTTGAGCAGATTTTTGGGATTCTCGAAGGCTGTTGGATTTCAAATCCGAGTCATATTAAGGTTCCGCCCGCACTAAAATTCCAAAGGTCCCACTTAAGCTCCAAACTTTGATTTTGTGAAGACAAGTTTGATCATTAAATTTAATCCGTCTTTCTTCTATTTCTTTTTTTATCTTTTATGCACTTATTACATAAGTGTTTGCTAGGGACTAGCAAAGGCAAGTATAAGGGAATGATGATTCTCTGTTCATCATATCTATTCTATCATTTTAGCCTTAAAACCCTAGTAAATGCATGTAAATAGGCTTAATTTAGGTATTTTATCATTCATGCATTATGTTGTAAATATTGTATAAAATACAGTTTTTAAAGCCAAAATTATAGAATAAAGAAATGAAAAGAAAAAGAATAAAATATTGAAAATATTTTATGACACGAAACCCCGAGACCTAGGCATCTCGATGACTAGGTCGACAAGGAATAAAGTAGGGGGAGATAAGGGTCAAAATACAATAAATTCCTCATTTATTTTAATTCATTCTTATTCATTTTTGGGACCTATTTTTAGTTCCATTTTTTGTACCCCAAATAAAGATACTTTGAACATGAAAGTTGTCGATAATTAAATATAGAAAAATACAAAATTTAATTCATATAAAAATAATGTACAGATAAAAAGTTATGATCAAAATAAAATTTCAAAATCCCAACTTCCCAGACCCATATCTCTCAAATAAAAACTCAAAATATATCAAAATCACCTTTAATTGTATATAACTTTTCATAAGCTATTTAATGAAGGTGATTACATATTTTTTTGGAGTAACGATTTGAAAGTTAGGTTTTGGACCCCTTTTATATACTTACACTGATTAAAATATTCATTTTATTTATCATTCGTTATTTTTATGATGATTTTTATTTATTTTTTGAGGTTTAAAATTACAAGTTACCTTCTAAGGGCTATATACAGGTATATTTATCTATATATTTTAATGTTCTTATTTTATATTTTATATTTTTAATTTTATTAATTTTGTTTATTATTTTATAAATTTATAACTTATTTTTATAAACTTAAATATATTTTTATTTTGTTTTTCTGATGTATTATATATAATTAAATAAATAGGTATAATATATATGTATAGGGATACTTATTAGTTTTTCATCTATGTATTTATACAAATATTTTATTTTAATGTTTTATTTAGTGTTTTATTCCAGTTTTAATATGTGCATATATTGTAAATAATAATTACAAAATCATAAAAATCTAAAATTGTAAACTTCATAAAATAATAAATATTTTTCAAATAATTTATTATTTTTAATTGATTTTACAATTCTTTTTTGCCAAGGATTTTTCTTGTTGGTCCACGTGGACCAACCAAAGTCGTTCCTTGGTTGTCCTCGGTCAACTCTCTGATCGAGGTCTGGCCCTTGTCAGAACTGATTTCTTTGGCCTTTTCGACCATTTTTCGAGGGCGTTCCTTTCACCTACTCGTGTCGATCTCTTCTTGACTTTTGCTCCCCACTTATCGAGGATTCACGCCCTAGTGATTCCTTGGGCTTTGGATCGTCGATTTAGCAGATCTTCCTCGTCCTTTGGTGCCGCTCGTCAACATGCATAAGAACCAGCTCCGACTTTCCTTGGACTCTTGATCACTCTTCCACCTTCCAACCATAGACCTTGAAGCCTGATAATCCTTCTGGTGACAGCATGAGCCAATTGCATCCTTCGGGAGGCCGCGAGGGCGTTGAATCGAGCTGATCTAGCTTACCGGAGTAGTGTCGCTAGAGCTTGCCGTTGGTGCCACCTCGGTGAGCTTTTCTTTCTTCTGTTGTGTTCCTTTAAACCCTTAGGATACCAGTAGTTGATCCTCACAAATCTCGATCATCGTTTCATCTAGAAACATCACGAAATCTTCTCGATCTATGTCCTGTCGAGCTTTGTGTTCTACCAGTCAACGTCGATCATCAATATCGCCCACCCCCGTTGTTAATAAGGCCTCCAGTACCCCTATGTTTTTGCACTAACCCCCTGTAGGTTCTGGAGACCAAGGAACGTCTTTTGACATCGATTTTGCAATATCGGAGGCACCTGGAGCTCCTGCTCATCCTTGCACTCGTGCGACGTCCCCTGAGCTCCGGTGCCCCTTCTGAAGTGGCCATCTGGTGAGGAGGAGCCTTGTCTCCATTTTGTCCCTATCCCTAACGTCTCTAACAACCAGAAGATCTCAAGTGAGCGGGATGAAGCTCGCCATCGGCAAGTTCTTGGCCGATTCTTCCAGCAGAACTCCTGGACGTCCAATCTGTTCACTGTGCCAGACGCTATAGCAGTCGTCAGATCCCGCACCTTTCAATCGTTTGATCTCCATGGGGTGATCTTATCCCCACCCTTGAAGCCGAACCATCATCGCGTCCTTACGACTTGACGCGTGGCAAGTGGGAGCAGCACATCCGTTGGATCGCGCTTCGTTGGGGGTATTTTGCAGTTCACCCCCTTAGTTTTTGTAGTTAATGTCTACTGCTCAAACTTTCATCTGTCGCACATTCTATTTTGTGATATTTGTGAAAGCACCCCCGTACTTTCCATATTCGCAGTTTGGTCCCAACCACATTACCTCACGTGACGCTTCACGTGAGGGGTCATTTTGCAGCTGGGTCCTTGAGGCTTTTCATATTTCTGTTCAGTCCACTAACTTTGATAATTAGTTATAACTTTTTGGATAACTTGCAAGTTAGCCCCCCAAGTTTTTGGAAATTGCATTTTGACCCCCGCTAGGGGCGCACGTGTTTACCACGTGATTTTGGAGAATTTACAGGGATACGCCTGTGGGTTTGGTATTTTGTAGTTGGTCCTGCAATTTAAATATTCAGTTATAATCTTTGCTGAAATTGCACTTGGGCCTTGATATTTCTTGTTATTTATGAAAATACCCTTGTCAGCATGGTAGTTTCTCTCCATTGATTTTTTTATTTTGTGCATCTATAAAATTTTTAAAAAATCCCCAAAAATAGATTTAAGTTTCTGTTACATTGCTCTTCCACGTTATATTTTTATTTTCCATTTTTGAACATTTTAATATTTATAAAAAATCTAAAATATGCATTTTAGTCCTTGTTTGCATTAAAAAATACATAAAAATTATAAAATCTTTTTAAAAAATTTCAGAAAAAATGTTATTTTATATTTATTTAAAAAATTTTACAACCTCAGACCAAAAATCACTAAAACAATATAAAAGAAAACTCATAAAAATTGAAAACCCCTAAAACCTTTATAAAAATATAAAAAATTGTTAAAAAATAAAAAAAATATAATTTCTATTTTTGAATTTTATTTTTGTTCTTATCTTTGTTCTAAAATAAATTTGGAGAATTTTTTACTCCGTTTTGTATTTCCCCCTCCATTTTAATTTTGGATATTTATTTTAAACCCTATTTTCAGTAATTTTGACTTTAAAAAACCAAAAAAATAGCAAAATACAGAGAAAATCACAAAAACATTAAAAATTATAGAAAACCCAAAAATATTTTATTTCTTATATTTTGCTTATTTTTACCTATTTTTATATACATTTCCTCTTTTTCCTTTATAGCATATATATCCTTATATAGTTTACATATTTTTAAAGAAAAAGAAAATATATAGAATATAAAATATAAAAAGAATATACAAAAATAAGAAAATTTAAAATCAAAATATAAAATCAAAAATAAAATAAAATAATGTATGTAAAAATTAAAAACCCACAAAAAATTACAACTTAGCTGAGTATTTGTAGAGATATTTGGTGCTTTGAATTCTCTCAAGCTTGCTCTATTCCCTTGCTTCCTGTGTTCAACCCCTACTTGTTTGCCACCATACATTCTTAGTAGGGAATTGTAAATTTTAACTCTTGCTTTTAATTGCTTAATTACTTGTGAAAGTTAATCGTTGATCAACGAGAGGATTTGAGTAGTCGCCTCAGCGACAGTGAGCCTTAATTACCAGGCCATTACTTTGCGACTCCCACCTTTTCATTTTTCAATGAGCCATCTGTTTGATTATTCTTTGCTTAGTTGGTAGTACGCTTCTCGAGGGTTTTCTGCAGGACACTGCCACATTTTCTTGATATGTCGGTCTCTTCTGCTAGTAGACGATCTGCCGTCTACCGAGACCATTCTGTTTGACTCCTTTGAGTCCGCTCTCCTTGACGACCCTCGCAAGGGTGAGCTTCCGTTCTGATTATTCATTGACTAGTATGTATTACTTCCTGGGGGTTATATGTGGGAGGGTACATCATTTTCTAAGTACTCGGCTTCACTTCTTGTGTCTCCTATCTGTTGGAGCACGAAGTTGAGTCTGTTGATTGTTGTACTTGGTCTCCTCCCTGGTTGTGTCTCCTTTTTGTTGGAGCACGGAGCTGAGTCTTTTGTTTACTTTGTGATTTTTAACTCATATGAGTCTGCTCACCTTGAGGATTCTCGCAGGGTTGAGCCATAGTTTGTGGTGTTCGGTATGTTCTTGTGACTTTTTGATTTTATGAACACCTGATATCCCATAGTCTCGTGCTGTTTACTTTTACATCTTTGAGAAAATGATTGACTCGGAGGAGTCTGTACTGTTCCTTCTTCCTCCAAGTTTTACAGTATCGGCTATGATCTCACATTCCTTCCTTATGAGCGATGTTATGCTTTCGCTAACGGTTCCTGGTTTAGTTTTCGATTTCTTGTCCCCAGTAGCTGACATCCACTTTATTGCATACCTGGGTTTCTTTTCACTGTCTGATTGCATCCTCGTTCTCACAGGAAGACAATGATAAGAGTACGGTATTCACTTGACAGATAGCGCTCTGCACTTCACCAGTCTCTACTTGTTGTATATATGTGTTTTGTCATATATTCATTATGTCTCCCTTATGTCTTGCATGCTCCAGATCTTTCACCATATCTGTCTGCCTATACTTCGGATGTACCTTGTCCTAAGTATAGGGGGTACACACCCTGTTGTTCTTTTTCCGTTCTGTTTCATCACTCCTGTCGTTGCTTATACTTAGGGATCTTTCACCCTAAGTATAGGAGGAGTGATGTGTACATTCTCCATGATCTTTTTCATCTGTCTGTAGATCTCTGTCTTTTCTTCTTTTCCTTTTCATTTTTCTTTATCTCCAGAAAAGATGTTGCCCCTTTTTGTCAGTTTTCTGTACTTAGGACGTACTTGTCCTAAGTATAGGGGGGTCGGTCACCTTCTGTTCATTTATCTCTTCATTCTTTTATTTCTTTTTCTTTCGGTCATTGTAGTATAGGCTTTTTTATACTCAGTACAAGTTATGTCTTCTCTTTCTATTTTTGATCTATGAGGACAAAGCTCATGCTAAGTATAGGGGAGTCGTATATACTCTGTGTATACTTTAGACATAACTCGTACTTTCATTTAATTATTAATAAATATAGATAAAAATACCATATAATTCATTAAAATTCATTTAATAATGCTTTGTATTCCTCAAGTTCTTTTTGTATATACTGATTAATAAATCAGGTTAAAAATATTTTTGCAAAATGGTTTGAAAAATGGTATGACCCGTTTGGAAAACTTTTTGTGAAATATTTTCAACATTTGTAAAAATGTTTTGAATTGCAAAAAATCTTTTCTTTGTGTGAAATAATAGTTGAAAACCTATTTGCAAATGGTTTGGAAAATGGTTTGTAAAAATACTTTGAAAAATGTATATATTGTTTGAAAAATCTTTGCAAAATGGCTTTTAAATGTTTGTAAATGTTTGCAAAAATTATTTTATACTATGGTTTCCAAAATTAGCTTTCAAATAAATTTGAGGAATAAAGGCATCATTTAAAATAGAAACATATAATAAAATCAAAATAAAATTCTTAATCAATTGTATATATGTACCTAAATAAGTAACTTTGTTAAAACCGATAAATTCTTAACTCTTGTTAATAAAAGTGGCACGCCCGTGTAAATAGCTGTAAATATTTATACTTTTTGTGCCAAAAATTCTTTGTATTTGCCAAAATTCTTTTTGTGTAAAAATTCTTTTCAAATTCTTCTAAAAATTGCATCATTCATTGTACATAGCATTTGCATAACATTCATATTCTTTGATTGAGCTTGATGATTGAACTAGTCCAATAAAGTCGAAGATTGGAGCTTGGTTGGTCCTTACTGCACCTAATTGCACTGGAACCTTATGGGAACTAGGTTTAATGTACTTCAGGTCCATTAGGACTTAATTCTTTGAGACGCAGGGCTGGGTTCAAGTCACCTCAACTAACTAACTAGAACATTTCAAAGACACACACATGACTCTTGTCGGCCGTGACCTAACTCGGACACTTGCACCTTTCACTTGTCTCAACTCAGTTGGAGGGGTGAGGGGGTTGGATTTGCAATTTTGAGATGCACACGGGAGGAAACATTCGTCCTCATCTTGGGAGGGAAGTGCACCCCAACCTGGTCCAGTTACAATTAAGTCGAATGACAGGAGAGTGTGGGTTGCAATAAAGCCTCAAAAGAGGGATAGTCTTCTGGCTCAAGAGGAAAAAGTCCTTATGTAAATGTTGTTGTATATAGTATTCTAAAAAAACTCCAAAAAGTGGACAAGCTTGAAAATAAAAATAAAATGCCTGCCGGAGTATGTATATATGTTGTATAGAAAATAAGCAAGCTTGAGCATCAATGTTATACCATGTAAGCATGCAGCTGGATGACTTGACTACATTGGTCATGCATCCCAGGATAGGTAGCTACATTGGCTACCGTCCATTCTTTTCTTCACCTCCTCCTCTTGAGTTGGATGTCACTTGAACTTAGAAGGGAATACCCCGCTCCTCGAGGACAGAGTGTTGGATTGGGGAATCATTGGGTTGTCATTCTAGAGAAGTCAGTTCCTTTGTCATTTCAGTTGGGGAGAGCCACTATCACTTACATTGTACAAGTCAGCTTCATAGTCATAAGGGTTTGCGTATGATGTAGGCTAGTTCTGACCTGGCTTTTGAGGTGATTTGAACCGAGCTCGGTGACTCTCGAGGACTGTTGTGTTTTAAATTTGGTTTCTGACCAGGTTCCACACACATTTTCACATCAAGGTCTAACCTGAGCTCCAAACTTTGATTTTGTTATGACAAGTTTAATAATTGAATTCAATTCCATTTATTATTTATCCTTTCTTTTTCTTTTCTTCTTTATTCTTTTTTATGATTATTGCGTAAGTGTTTGCTAGGGACTAGCAAAGGCAAGTATAGGGGGATGATGGATTTCAATTCATCATTCTTTATTCTATCATTTTGGCCTTAAAAACCCTAGCAAATGCATGTAAATAGCCTCAATTTGTGCATAATAGCATTCATTATTTATTGTATTATTTGTGTATAAAAGAAGGTTTTTAATGCCAAAATTATAGAATAAAGAGAAGAAGAGAAAAAGGAATAAAATATTGAAAATTTTTTATGACCCTAAACCCTGAGACTAATTTAAGAATTGAGTTGGTCGATAAGGAATAAAGTAGGGGGAGATAAGGGCCAAAAATAGAATAAAAACCCTATTCTTTCATTCTTTAATTATGCATTTTGACACTTATTTTATTCTTTATTATTTATTCATCAAATAAAGAAACTTTGTGCATGAATGTTGTAGATAATAATGTAAATAAAAACACAAAATTGAGTTTGTACAAAAATAATATACATTGTTCATTTTATACACAAAATAAAAATCCAAAACCCCAACTTCACAGACACGTATCTTTCAAATAAAAATCTAAAATATATCAAAATCACTCTAATTGTATATAACTTTTCATGAACTATTTAATGGTGGTGGTTTTATATTTTTTGAAGTTACTGTGTGAAAGTTAGGTTTTGGGCCCTCATTGTACAATCTACCGATTAAAATATCCATTTTATTTATCACTTACTATTTTTACAAATTAATATTTTTATAATTTTTTAAATATTATTTATAACATATGTATATATTAAAATTAAAATAAAACCAAAAATAAAATGAAAAAAAATAAGTCTAAATAAATACATAGACAAAATACCAATGATTATACCTGTATATAAATAAAAGGGGAAACTTATTCTTTAATTCTTTATATTTTTTATAATATTGTAAATACTATTTATATTTTATTAAAGATACAAAACTAAAAAAATTTATCAAAATACATTAAATAAAAAGATGTATATAATACATAGGTAAAATACCTATAAATATACCTACATAATAAACATATCTATTTATTTACGTGTACAAATAACACTCATAAAAATAAAATAAAAATATATTTATACTCATAAATATAAGTTATAAATATATAAAATAAAATATTAAAATAATAAAATAAATTATATAAAATAAAAATAAAAATATACAAAACATAGATGAATATACCCATAAAGACATTATTAAAAATTAACTACTAATAAAATACACCAAAAAATAAATAAAAATCATAATAAAATACTATATAAAATAATAAATATTTTTCATTTTATACTTGAAAAATAATTAAATCATTTGTTATTTTTAAATAATTATTCTTTAATAATTCAGCCTGCTTTGTCCTTAATTGGCTGAGTTGGACCAATCTTTGCGCGTGGAATGTTGACCTCTGATCAACTGTCCCATCCAAGCTCATGGGCGTCAGATCTGTATTTTCCCCTCTTTTCCTCCCTTTTACGGGTGATCCATTCATCAATTTCCATAGCTTTCTTTACAAGAAACGCTCCTAGATCATTGTACATACGCGCCCAACTCTTAGATACCTTGTACATATCGTCGATTCCTTGCTATTGCCTGGTCAATAAGGGTTCCCCTTAATGTTGATAAATAAGGACCTCCGCCTCCTCTTCCAAATTTGGTCATTTTCCTAAGTCCTAAAGCCCCAGGGCTCGGTCGAGAGCGCATCCTCGTGATAGGGGGAGGTCCACAGCTCACAGCGGCTCATAGATGGTGGAGGTGCACCCAAGGCGGTCCACTCCGACGACCACCTATGGCTCCAACCAGGTATGAGCTGCACACTTTCTTGTTTTTAGTTAGATTTTCATTCCTGCTTTTTAATTCTGTTATTAGTTTAATGATTAGCCTAGGTTTTTAACGGGGGATCACTTGCGAACCTTTTTCAATGTGCTCCGTGTGCTTCCGACTCACCTAACCACCCACTTCCTTCCTCACTCACTTCTCCATCCATATCCACCATGTATACAACCAGATCGAGCTTCGATCAGCGCAACCCCGCTCCACCTCCGTCGCTCGCTGGAGCAGGTCCATTCCGCCTCATCTCGACCTGATCCGCCACCAAATAATGGCCAAGACCTTCCCTGTTCCCACGAATATTTCTAACATGTTTGCAGGTCTTGAAGAGGGTAGCTGAGCCCTATCGAAGAGAAGACCAAAGCTCCTGGTTCGGGTACTCGTCCTATCTGTTGGTTGGGTCTCCGATCATTTTGGGGAGCTCAACCGACGCAACAAACTTCCAGGAATGCATAGGGACTCTCGGTGTTGATGGAGAAGATCGGACTAGCCCGCAACGATCGATCAAAGCTCGCCCCAAGCGAGCTTCATCCATGTTCTTCCAGCCCCTCTTGTAGCCGTCCGATCAAAAAGGAAGCTCCAGTTCGTAGTAGAACTGTTGGATCGAGCCACACGCCAACCGTCTGATCGCCTCGTGCGATCTAATCCTCGTCATCCAGCTGCGAAGCGTTATCGGTCGTCGGATGCGTGACATGTGTATAAGTGAAGATCATCCAGCCGTCCGCCAGCACCTTATTAGGGGTAAATTGCACATCTGAACCCCGCCTTTTTTGTATTTAAAAATTAGTTCTATAAATAAAATTTTACGCTATAAATATATAGCAAAATTACATTTAAGCCCTTGATCTTTATGTATTTGCACTTTGGTCTCTCCCAGAGTCACGTGCAGTCCCCACGCGACGATGGAAATTTTTCATGTGTGCCCCTGGTGTTTTTGTAATTATTTAATAGTCTAATAAAGTCTTAAATACGTTGTATATTTCTGGTATAATTGCACAGAGCCCCCTGATGTTTTTTATTTGCACTTATGCCCCTGCTAGGACATATTTTTCTGGGTTTTGTCAATTTACTAAAAATAGCTAACTTGCTCCTAAAAATCCACAAAAGTAGGATTATATGCTCCATGCATTGTACTTTCAAGCCACGTGTCCACTTTTCTTTTTTTGTATTTAATCTATTTATTAAAATTAAAAAAGAGCCTAAATAATCCTAATCTAATTTCTAAAATTCAAAATAAAATATAAAATCTCTTTGAAAAATTACAAAAAAATTATATATAGTATATTTTGATATATATTGAGTCTAGAAAACAAAAACACCTAAAAATAAGAAAAAGAAAATTAAAAAATAGATAGATCCAAAATCAACAAAAAATATAAATATTCCATAAAATTACCAAAAATATGTTCTTCTATTTTATAATTATCTTTATATTATTTTTTACATATTAAAATTACTTTAGGTAATTTTGGGATCTATTTATTATTTTTAAAACCCAAATTAATTTTGAATTATTTATTAACCCCTTATTTGGGATATTTTTTACTTTAAAATACATAAAAATGGCAAAAATTCTAGAAAATTAAAAAAATATAAAAAATATAAAAATCACAAAAATATATTATTTACTATATATTGACTATTTTTACATTTTTTATCTATATAATATCTATATATACCTTATATTGTATTTATACATATACATATATATATATTATTTAAATAGAAAAAAGGAAATATAAAAACTGAAAAATATAAAAAGAAAATAGAAAATTACAAAACCAAAAATAAAATTTAAAAATATAAAATTAAAAACCCACAAGAACAATAAAATGGACGAGACAAAAGATGAAAACTTTTGTGCATTGTATTTTGCCTCCTTCTATCGTTCGCTCCCAATGTTCGACCTCTACACATGCTTACACGCAATACACATTGTTGTCGAGTTATAATAAATTTTAGCTCCATATTTTTTATTTCATTGATTTATTCATATTGTGGGTTATCTGTTGATTAATTAGGATTGGTTGAGCGGTCAATACATTGACTATTGATCCGCCTTGTGGATTAATACGACCCTCGGTTCATCTCAGTTATCACCTACTCCATGAAGTAGGATCCCTTTCCTCTTACAATAAATAATCTATTATCATTTCTTGTAATTAGTTAAATTTTAGCAATGCATATTATTCACGGTTTCATTTTCTAATTAAACTCGCAAATGAATATCATTTTTTGTTGTTACAGTGATATAACAATAAATCATATAACAATTGTCATTTATTGATAGTTTCATCGGATCAAACCATTACTGGAAACTTATTAATGAAAAAAGTCTAATCCTTTAGCAACTAAGAATAGAAGATAATTTAGAACGAATAATATACAATTAATATTCAAAATTTTCATTGTCGCATGTCAATTATATTGTAGCTTAATGAAATATATAGAAAATACATGTTGTAGTAAAAGCAAGGTACACCAAACTAGACTGGACCAGACGGTTGGATAGGTCCAACCGAGAGCCTACCCTTAATCGATCGGTTCTATGAAATTAAAAAAATAATAGAAAAAGAAACTAGGTTCGACCGCCAGTCCAACCGTTCAATTTGTCGAACCAATTTGATGGTTTAAAATCCACACAAAATTAAAAAATAACTATTATACATTTCTATACCCTTTTCTAATAGACCTGTCGGCCCCAACATCTCAACTCTGAAATTATTATCCCTCTCGATCGCCAGTTGCTCCCACCACGTTGGACACTTAAAGGTGCCACCATCTCCTCCGATTATCGACGCCATCATCTTGTTAGGATTAGGGCCATATTATGATTTGACACCTAATGATATTGGAATCCTAATCCTAATAATAATTGACTTGTATTCTATTATAGTCCTAAAGGGAATAAGACTATGGGGTTGTAACAATGCTATATATAGAGGGAGGTGAAGGCATTGCCATAATGCCACCACAAGAACAATGTAACCCCTAGAGCAAGGGGGGAGAGGGAGAGAGAAGAAAGAGATGAGAGAGAAGGAACATAGAGAGTTGTACTCATTCTAATTTATAATGATCTTTCTTCTCCAATGGTCTCGAGAGGTGACCTCCCACCATTATATCTAGTTGTTCTTTTCTTCACGCACTTCTATTATGGTGAGTGATTGCACATCTGTATCCATATAAGGTGGTCTGTATCCTTAAAAATCGATATATGAGAGGAGAAGATACTGTCAGGTGATGAATCTTGTATTCATCATGCTAAAATCTAGTTCTTAATCCCCTTGCTTAATTAATCCAATAAAAATCACTGATGATTCATTCATTTTATCTTGTATAATATTGTATATAAACTATGTATAATTATCTATATTCTAACTATATTTATTGTATTTAATTACAAACATTTTCTGTGTTTTTAATTCTCGTTAAAAATCCTTAAAAACTAGGTTAAGTAATTTTATATATTAGAATAGACCTTTAAAAGAAATAAAAAATAAAAAAAACTCAAAGATAAAAAATAATGTATTTATCCCTTTAAAAATACCCCCAAAAATACTTTTTATACAAATGGCCTCTTTTTGCTTTTTGTCCAACATGAAACTTGTAGATCTCATCAAGATACAATTTCACGTTTTGACTTTTTCCTAATTTTGCCTCTAACTATTTCTTTTAGATTTATCTTTGTTTTTATTCTTCGAATTTTCTGATTGGGCCACGTGGCCCCCTCTGGGCCGCCCACATGGCCCGCCTCTTCTCTCGCCACTCGTCACCCTTCTGGCCGCTGGATCTCCACAAACCCTCCTCCATCACAGCCGCTCATCACTCGCTCCATCTCTACCGTCTGATATGATCTCAGATCAGATCTCCACCGCCCCCATCTGCCTCAATCTTAGCCACTCGACCCACTTCCCATCCTAAGGCCGGCGCGCTCCACGTCGCCACTTCTCCCATCACCCTTGGACAGATCCCATCTCTCCATCATGGCCGCTCTTCATCACCTATGCCTCAACCGTAGGATCAGATCCTATGATCTAATCTCCACCCCTCGCTCGTGCTTCCATCCTAGCTGTTGGATCAAAAGATCCAACGGCCAAGCGCTCATCCCCTACCTCCCATTGGCCCCCTTTCTCGGTTATCATTTAACCCTTGCAGATTCGCAATGGTCAGAGATCAAGCCCCCTTGCCGATCTCGATCTCCAACTTCAGCAACGCTTTATCAACCGCTTGCTCTAGTCTCCCTCTAAGCTTCATCTTTGAATAACTACCTTTGTCATGTGGTTACGTTGCTAAAGTGAGCGTCTATGATCGTGGAGGAGCACGACAGAGCCCTGGTGAGCTTGTCGGAGCTCCAAACACACCGCCCTCCTCTGGTTGAGGGTGACGTACATGCACCATTGGATGGCGCCTCACGACGGCCATCCAACGGCCAAGGACACACCACGACGCCAGCACCAGACCTGCAGGCTCGTGTCATCCAAGCCAATTCTCGAAGCTATCAATGTATGCCACGTGTTTCCGAAGCTGCGCCTCCTCTGAACCTAGATCCTCGCGTGCCCTGCACGTGAGGTATTGGGTTATTTGCAGAGAACACCCCGGGCTTTCCAAAATGATAAAGAAATCCATGCGTGTGTGCATTACGTGTGTGCCTGGATAAATTGCAACAAGACCCTCCTAGGTTTTACAAATTACAAAATTGTCCTACGCTACATGGAAAATTTACAAAGGACCCCCACCGATTTTTGCAAATTGCAAATAGGTCCTTCTAGGGACCTATTTGTAATTATTTATCTTTTATTTCTCGTATTTTTATTACAATTATGCCACTGCATTGTTTCTTTCATAACTTGAGCATCATAAGTCCAAATTTCATGATTTCAATGTCATTTTGTTCCTTATTTCATTATCTACCTAATGGCATAGTTAATTTTCTCATCGGAGACCAAATGAAATATAATGATTTTTTATGTTATATAGTGTACCTTGCTCAATTGTTGTGCCATTAAATCGGTGTTTGGGCATAATTTTATGCTTAAATTGACTCTGATTTCAAACCATAATCTGTGCTCATGACTTGTAGAGCATTCTTGTAATTAATATTTGGCATGCATATCCTTTGCACTTAATCATACATTATGCATTACTTATCTTACAAGTGCATTAAAAAATCAACTAAAATTGCATGCATCATATAATCGCATTGTTATGCATTTTAGTATGCACATCTGCAAGAAGGACTTGAATTGAGAAAATAATCATAGCTAAAACAAAATGTGACAAATATTTTAAAGAGGCTCGTGTCCCTATGTTCGACCTTGATATACTTGCCAAGTAAAAATTTTCCTCAACATTCAAAGATTGTGGTTTTTGTTGAATCAAATTTCGTATGCTATACTACAAAATTCTTTATAATTAAAGAAGTGAAATCTGCATCCATCAAATGGCGTCATTGCTGGGGACATTGCTCGCCTTAATTATTTGTCGAATTTTGAAATATTATCTATGAATATTTTCAATTTTTGCAGATCTTCTCATCATGCATTTTTTCATCATTTTTGTCGATTATTTTTCTTGATATTTTTCTAACATTTGTCTTTTATGGCAGGATCCATGATGATCGAGGACGCTTGATCTCCATATAGGCGTGGAGTTGGGAGCTCCCACTGAAAAGACCGCAAAAGAAAGGATGAAGAATTCAAGGATGACTTGTCAGCTCTGCATACAGTTTCATACTGTAAAAAAATGTATCATGTGCATTTTTTAGTTGTCCTCATTTGAGGGTTCGTTTGTGTAAACAAAAGAGAAAAAGAAAAGAAAAGAAAAAAAGAGTAGATCACTAGATGATCTACACCCCCCTTCACACACTCGCATATATACACACTTCACCCCTCTACTTCTCTGTATATTTCACGCACTCCCTCCACCCCTCCTCCATCTTAATCTGTAAAATACACATACACTCACCGCCTTCCACATCTTCTTCATCTGTAAAAACTCACCCCTCCCCTCTCCATGTATACTCTGTAGTAAAACCCCTCATAACCCTAAACATCATCAGGCCCCCAACCTAATTTCCATATCCCTTACTTAGGCTATTTTCAGCAAGTACAGGGGGAAACCGACCATCGTTTCTCCCTCGCTCAGTATTCTTATACTTAGGTCATTTCTGACCTAAGTATAGGGGGACCCTCCTCCTCAGTTTCGCTATATCACCCTATATTTAACCGAGCCATGGCTTCATATCACTTGTGCTACGAGGACATGACAAATGTTAAATATAGAGGGGTATACAACATATTATTATATATCTACTTTAGCCATGGCTCGTATATTTTTAAAAAATTTTAAAAATATTTTTTGGACTTGGTTTAAGTAAACCTGTGAATCGAGTTTTGTAAAAATTCTTGTAAAATTGTTTTTAAATTTGAGGGATTATTTTTGTGTAAAAATTAACTTTTTGTAAAAATTAATTTTTTGTAAAATTAACCTTTTTCAAAAACTTCATAAAATCTTAAAAAATTAAAAGTTTTTCTTTGATAAAAGCTCTGACCAAGGCTTAAAAATGAGTAGTTACTCTCAGTGAGGGAACTTCGGTCTCCCTTAGTTGTGTGGGTGGTTTAGAGGACACTGTATATGGATCCGTCCTCAAGTAACACGGGCCCGTCTAACGGTTCGTACTTACACCCATACTGGCTGAGAGTGGACACAACTATTCATATGAGCATGGGCCAGTCATTGTCTTTCAAAGAAATTAAAAAAATGAAAAATTAAAAGCCATAAAATTTTGCAAAAGATAAAAATTACAAAAGTTCACTAACCGAGGAGTTGGTGTATCCCTGACATATTCACATTCACTAAAGGCTTAAGGATTTTGAGGACACTTGTTTTTTGTGATATTGAGAGTCTGAGTTAGCCATCCTTAGTCATTATGGTTTTGAGCTTAATAATCCACACTTCCCTACTTTGAAAGATTTGAGAGATATATTCCCTAGTTTGAAAGATTTGAGAGCTATATTGCACTCTTCGTCTCTACCTTCTACAGAATATGATCAACACGACACGTACACAACTACATGATTGATGATATGAGCTGAGCTATCACCTGAGGAACTAGGACTGGAGATTTGAGCTTAAATCCGATCTAATGATGCTCGAGGATGGGATGAAGTTAATGAAGGCTTCAAGAAACCTGAGTGTCAGCAAAACCCTAGCCAGTATGTGAACAAGTTCATATGCTATCTCTTGATATTCACCTAAGTGCCAGGGTATGATGAAACATAATAATTGTTGATCAAAGTGTGCCAACTTTTGGTAAAAGCAGTGGAGCTAGCCAAATAGAAAAGAAAAGAAAGAAATGTTCAAAGAAAAGTTCTATCCTCCAAAAGTCAAATTACAAATGAGCTTCCACCAATGGTGAGCGCTCCCAACCATTTTCGAAGTGTCCACTTGGACCACGTGCTAATTAGGACCAAGGAGTCGGTCTAGCACCATAAAAGAACTATGCATCGTATAGTGATAGTCTGGGTGTCGAAGGTATCTTAGATACTCAAAAAAGGCATACCCTTGTGTACTCCCAGAAAAACAAGTGCAGACGACTCCGAATTCTCTTGACGGACACATTGATCAACAAAATAAAAATATAAGTGTTGAGTAATAAGGCATTCATGAGGCCCCTTGTTCCAATGTGAGGGAGAGAAAAATAGACACAATTCTATGCCCTCCATCTTATGGTCGTCCATCTACATTTTCAAGTCTGACGAACTAATGAGATGGTTGACTGAATCAAGAATAGACTTATTCCCTAGTGTTGAGGATTAGGTCTAGAGGAGAGTCTCCTGGACTAGAACTTTGGGTGATGCCTCGACTCGAGAAGTTGGATTCCTTTTGACTAAAGCATGGTTGAGCCAAAAATTTTAGGATCACTTCAATTGAGGGTCTTTGAAAGAATTGAGCTTTAAAATATTCACATGCACTAGCAGGAATTAATCCAACTCCTCCATTCTTTATATGCTCGAGGACGAGCATAGTTTAAGTATAGGGGTATGATGAATCTCATATTCATCATGCTAAAATCCAGTTCTTAATCCCCTAGCTTAATTAATCCAATAAAAATCACCGACAATTCATTCATTTTATCTTGTAATATATTACATATAAACTATGTATAATTGTCTATATTCTAACTATATTTATTATACTTAATTACAAATATTTTCCTTGTTTTTGATTCTCATTAAAAACCCTTAAAAATTAGGTTAAGTAATTGTCTATATTAGAACTGACCTTAAAAAGAAACAAAAATACAAAAAAATCTCAGACCAAAAACGATGTTTTTATCCCTTTAAAAATACCCCAAAAAATAATTTTTGTACGAATGACCTCTTTTGGCTTTTTGTCCAACATGAAACTTGTAGATCTCATCAAGATCTACAACTTTCACGTTTTGACTTTTTCCTAATTTTACCTCTAACTATTTCTTTTAGATTTATCTTTGTTTTTATTCTTCGAATTTTTTTATTGGGCCACGTGGCGCCCTCTAGGCCGACCACATGGCCCGTCTCTTCTCTCGCCACCCGTCACCCTCTGGACACTGGATCTCCACAAACCCACCTCATCACAGCCGCTCATCGCTCGCTCCCTCTCCATCGTCTGATCTGATCTCAGATCAGATCCCCACCACCCCCATCCGCCTCAATCTTAGCCACCCGATCCACTTCCCATCATATGGCCGACTGCGATCTACGTCGCCCATTCTCCCATCACCCTTGGATCAAGCCCATATCTCCATCGTGGCCTCTCTTCAGTGCCTATCCCTCAACCGTAGGATCGGATCCTATGATATGATCTCTACCCCTCGCCCGCGCTTCCATCCTAGCCGTTGTATCGAAAGATCCAACGGCCAAGCGCTCATCCCCTACCTCTTGTTGCCCCCCTTCCCAGGCATTATGCCTCGTGAGCTGCCGCCCCCTTCCAATTATATCCCCAAGCTCCATCAGCCTAAATACAACCTAACGGCCACCCCTTGTAGCCATTTCCTCCGACATCCTCACGTACCACCCCTCATTCCACCTCCATTACTCCCACGCCTTCAAACCTCCTTTAAACACCCCCCGCCACCACATAACCGTTGTCAACCTCCACCTATAAAACCTCCACCTCTACCCTTCGTTCACCTTGTCCACCATTCCACGGTCGAAGACCTAGCTCCTCTCCTCCTCCCTGTGATAGACGGAGGAGGATGAGGAGCCATCATGACCCTCCGACCCAGTGTTGACCCACGACCGCCATAGCCGTGTTGTGACCGCCTCCGTGCGTTGTTGAGCTCTGTGCACCGGCCGTGCATGCCGAGCGACGACCCCGAGCTCCAACTGATCTGACCCAGGCCTCCTCCACCACCAAATTCCCTTCTCCGACGAGGTACCCTTCTCCTGCCTATTTTCTTATTTTCTACTAATTTTTCGACGTCTATTTTCACTGCCATCAGTCACTGATCATCCATTTTGCTCCGCCCTACCACCCTCATCCTCTCCAACACCACCGTCCATTCTCTTCCCTTCTCCAGAGTCCCAACCACCCCGACCCATTTCACCTTCGACCCACCAAAGATGATCCTCAGGTCCTCTGCCTCCCGTCGCCCCATGGACCTCCACTCACCTCACTTCACTCCCCCACACACCAAGAACGCCCCGGCTATCATTTGACCCCTACAGGTTCGTAATGGTTGGAGATCAAGCGCCCTCCCCGGTCTTGATCTCCAACTTCGGCAACGCTTCATCGATCACTTGCTCCAGTCATCCTAGACGCTTCATCTCCGAATAGCCACCTTTTCTAGGTGGTTACGTTGCTCAGGCGAGCGTCTATGGCCACAGAGGAGCACGGCGGAGCCCTGGCGAGCTCGCTGGAGCTCCAGACATGCCGCCCCTCCTCTGGTAGAGGATGACATACATGCGTTGTTGGATGGCACCTCGCAACGACCATCCAACGGCCCTAGACACACCACGTTGCCAGCACCGGACTTGCAGGCTTGTGTCATCCGAGCCAATTCCTGAAGCCACCAGTGCATGCCTTATGTTCCCGAAGCTATGCCTCCTCTGAACCTAGCTCCTCTCGTGCCCCGCACGTGAGGCACTGGGTTATTTGCAGAAAACACCCTGAGGCTTTCCAGAATGATAAAGAGATCTAGGCATGTGTGCATCCGCACCTGGATAAATTGCAACAAGGCCCTCCTGGGTTTTACAAATTACAGAATGGTCCCTTCGCTACATGGAAAATTTATAAAGGACCCCCATCGGTTTTTCCAAATTGCAAATAGGTCCTTCCAAGGAACTATTTGAAATTATTTATCTCTAATTTCCTGCATTTTTATTACAATTATGCCCATGTATTATTTCTTTCATAACTTGAGCATCGTAAGTCCAAATTGCATGATTTCAGTGTCATTTTGTTCCTTATTTCATCATCTAACTAATGGCATAGTTATTTTTTTCATCTGACACCAAATGAAATATGATGATTTTTTATGTCATATAGTGTCCCTTACTCAATTTCCTTGCCATTAAATTGGTGTTTGCACGTAATTTTATGCTCAAATTGACTCTGATTTCAAACCAAAATCTGTGCTTGTGACTTGTAGGGCATTCTTGTAATTAATATTTGGCATGCATATCCTTTGCACTTATTCATACATTATGCATTACCTATCTTACAAGTGCATTGAAAAATCAACTAAAAATTACATGCATCATATTATCGCATTGTTCTGCATTTTAGTATGTACATCTGCATGAAGGCCTTGAATTGAGAAAATAATCACACCTAAAATAAAATTTGACAAACATATTAAAGAGGCTCGTGTCCCTGTGTTCATCCTTGGTATACTTTCCAAGTAAAAATTTTCCACAATATTTAAAGGTTGTGATTTTTGTTTGATCAAATTTCGTCTTTTATACTATGACAATTCTCTATAATTAAAGAGGCGAAATCTTTGTTCATCATCGGGTCGTATCCCATCAACTGTATTAGAGAAGAGCTGGTGCCTGGTCGTGTCCCATCACTTCTTACATCTCATGTAGTCAGTCATGTCGTCATCACCTCTGATTATTATCACGACATAGTCAACAACTCGGTCACCTCTGCAATAAACTCTGGTTGTCGTTGCCATCTCATCCATTGTTGTCATCACGGTCATTACCATGGTATGAGCATCTCGAGATTTGTGAGAACATCCTTTATATTCTCGGAATTTTTCCTTATTCATTAAACACATTTCGTTAAATCATTTTAGGCCTTATAAATTTGTGTATTTGATTCTATTTATTGGGTAAAATCTGAGAAAATATTGCACCTTTAGAAATGGGATAAATCCTTATGATTTGAAGTAATTTGATACATATTTAGTACACCACTACATGACCAAATCACTGAGGAACACATTTCTTGCAGGTTAGGATGTATTAGATATTGGGTAACTATATACTGAAGATCCCAATGTAGTTAGACTAATAAAAATAAAAAAAGGAGAAAATTAAGTTAGAGATTTCTAAAATGGGGAAAATTCCGAATATAAAATGGGCTAAAGATATTCATTTATCCACTTGTCTATGGAGGTTTTTTGGGATGCGCTAATATATTCTCAAATCTAAGTTTCTATGTTCTTGTATATATTATATTGATCATAACCTATACAATATTTTTTAGATGGAAGATGATCAACATGTATGATGACCAAGATTACGATCGACTAAGGTGGAATAAATATCATGTGTCATTGTCCTCAATCAACCCAATCGGTCAACAAGAAAAATAAACCACTCAAAGATAAATCAAATAAATGTAAGCGGTCTCGCTATTTTCTTTACCTGGTATAGTGACCATGGTCGAACAAAAGGAGCACGATTTAAAAACTAAGTAGTCAAATCTAAGAAAATAAAATGTTTTAGTGGTTTTTTTCAATTTTTAATTTTTTTAATAAAATAAAAACAATCACAAAAGATAAAAAAAACCACACTCTTTTTGGATTTTTCAAGATAATTAAAAATGCTCAGAAAATTACAGAAATTTTTTTGGATTTTATAGGTTTTAAAGTATTTTTGGTAATTTGTAGGGATTCTTCAAATGTTTTTAAGATTTCCTAAAAAGCAAACAACGGCAAAAATACAAAACAGTGCACATACAGGAACAATTTGTAAATTAAAAATATGTAAATTGCTCAAAGTTCCTGGATGGTTTTTTATGATAAAATAGAAACAAAAAATACAGACAAAAACTGAAACATGATTTTTGAATTTTTCTTTGATTTTATACAATTTTATAGGATTTTGAGTTTTTTTTGTGATTTTTAGGGTTTTTTATAAGGATTTAAAAACAAAATTAGTACTGGAAGTAAAACACAATAAAAGACAACTCGAGAAATTTTTATGGAATTTTTAATACATTTTTCAAATTTTTATAATTTGTATAACTAAAAAAGACACTTTTTATGGGTTTTTTAATTTTTACCTTTTATCTTAAGTTGTAAAACCAAGGGGGAAGGAAGCTGATAAAAGCTAGTGCAATAGATAAAATCTATGATGCATGCTTGTTTTAGAAGACTTATAGTGACCTCACGCTCTACATGCGAGATGTAATACAAAAATAAAAATTTTTACACTATATGCAATACAAGCGATGAAACACACCTAGTAGGAACTTCTATTAGTCGGAAAGAGATCGAGTTTATTTTGACTAAATAGAACATTCTAAGGTGTGTATTATTAAGTGAAGTGTGATCCTAGATTACACGAACATAATCATATGATAAATGATCTATGTAAAGCTCTAAGAGCCGCAAGTGCAGGTCTAACCTACGAGCCGCCCAAGTCGAGCCCCACCCTCAACATGAGAGTGAAACACGTATCGACACACCACAAGAATAAATATTCAAAGTCCGAGTAACAACCATGAGATCCTGAAAGGTGACATGCCTGACAGCTCGGGTTAAGTATGAAATAAACAAGGGTCGTTGTGACCCGAATCTCCAAGTGTGGTCACCAAGTGCGGTCAACGGAACATATTTTAAAATTTTTTTGGTAATTTTTTTTCAAATTTTACTGATGTTTTTGTGATTTTATAAATTCAAACAGTGTAAACAAGAGAAAACAGTGCACAACCAAGAGTATATTGTAACATAAACTAAATTAAGTGCCCACAACTCATGGAAGTTATTTTTATGATAAAGTACAACTAAATAACTACAAATAGAGAATGAAATTAGATTTTTTATTTTTTTTCTAGAATTTTCTACAATTTTATAAGATTTTTAATTTTTCGCAATTTTTTGATTTTTATAAATGATCTATCACGAAAACTGGTAAGAAATTTAAGGACACTAGAATACACCTAAAGTAATTTTTTGGGAATTTTTAGGTAAATTTTTGAATTTTTATGATTTTTCTAATTTCAGATAGAGAAAAAGACACTATTTTTGAATTTTTTAAAAATATTAAATAGCAACAAAATGTGATGAAAATTTCAAACAATGAAGAACACTACAGCAGGAGTATACACAATTTTTTGAAAATTTTTAGAATAATAAAAACATTTATTTTGATGAAAAGAGCATGCAAATTGAAGTTTGGAATATAGGGACTAAAATGCAAATATTTAATTTCTTTTGTAGAAAATGTAACACTAAATAAGTTGTAGGTGAAAAATAAAATTTACCTCAAGAATGTGCAATGCACGTGGATTGAGAGCTGGTGGGGCCTGATTTGTAATTATAGAAACTTTTAGGGGCACCTTCGCAATTTTCCAAATGTTTTTTTATTTTACTTGAAAACCCCACTAGGGTTCTTCGTTGCTTTTTCACAAGATGGGAGGAGCGACCACCACCACCACTGGGGGGCCGAGGGCAGCAGGCGTCAGAAGCCTCGCGGCTGGTGAGTCAGGCGGCCTCACATCGAGAGGAGGCCGGTGGCGCCACGCCCAAGCGGAGCGCGGGTGAGGTCAGAGGGCGCAAGGGGGCTGCGTCGACAGATCTTTGGTGGCGAGCGGATGCACGTACCGCACGCTGGACGGCGCAGCGGGCTGATGGGTCGAACGCGGTAGTGGGCCGCCTCACATGGTGGAGCGGCCGGACGAAAGAGGGGGCTCGGAGGCCTTCACACGACTGTGTGAAGGGCGCACACAAGAGGCACACTGGAGATCGAAGCGTCGGGAGGCGGTGGAGGGCCGGAGTGGCGTGGTGTCGGTGGTCTGGGAGTAGTGGCGTTGGAGTCGCGGGCCGGTGGGAGCGGTGCAGGCCACTGATCGTGGTTGGAGAGAAAGGCCGCATCCTGGGCGAATATTTTTTTGTTTTTATTTTTTTAATTTTTTTATATTTTTTGAGAAGCAAGAATTGTATATAGACAAATAATTTTTTATATTTTTTAAACTTTCCTGCAAAACAAATGTTAGAGAGAGAAACAACTATGTACTTTTATTTTTTATTTATAAACAAAATAAGATGTGTGAATGGTTCGGATCTTGCGTTACGGAAGATAGATCCGTGTCTCCGGCCGCCGTGCGTGGTTGGAGGTGATAGGTTGTGCGAGGTAGAATGTGAAATGTGAGGATCAAGATGTGAGATGAAAAATTCGGATCCGGACGCAGAAAATGTTTGGTGGCAAATTTTTGGGATCTTCAATATCTAAAGATTAATCATGAAATAAAAAAAATTTAAAAATTACCTAGGAAAAATGACGAAAAATAAAATGGATCTCACCTCAGGGTCGGATATGCCATGATGGCCTCGACGAGGGCTACGATGTGTTGTCACCGGACGGAAGGCTGGGCACCTTCTTCAACTGGATGGTTCTCGGAGATCAGGCTCCTATCCACCAAAGATTGATCAACGAATAACGAAGGAGTAGGAGCCTATTAAAAAGAAGACGAAAATCAAAATGGAAAGTATCTACAAATAAGGAAGGTTTATATTGGTTAATTAAATAAATTAAATAATTAATAATTAATATAGAATAAAGAAAAGAAAAGAAAAAGAGTAAAATATTGCAAATATTTTATGACCTGAAACCCCATGACCTAGGCATCTCGATGACTAGGTCGACAAGGAATAAAGTAAGGGGAGATAAGGGCCAAAATACCAATAAGATTCTCTTTCATTTTATTCATTTTCCTTCATTTTTGGGACCTATTTTTAGTTCTAATTTTTATACATCAAATAAAGAAACTTTGTAAATGAAAGTTGTAGATAATTAAATAAAGAAAAATACAAAATTTATTTCATACAAAAATAATGTACGGATAAAAAGATACGGTCTGAATAAATTTCTAAAACCCTAACTTCGCAGACATGTATCTCTCAAATAAAAACTTAAAATGTATAAAAATCATTTTAATTGTATATAACTTTTAATAAGCTATTTAATGAAGGTGGTTTCATATCTTTTGGAGTTACGGTTTGAAAGTTAGGTTTTGGACCCCTTTTGTATACTTGTACCAATTAAAATATTCATTATTTTTATAATTTTATATTTTTATAATTTTGTAAATATTATTTATAATATATGTGGATATTAAAACTGGAACAAAACACTAAATAAAACATAAAAATAAAATACTTGTATAAAATACATAGATATAATACCCATATCTATACATATATAGATAATACATCTATTTATTTAATTGTATATAATACATCAGAAAAATAAAATAAAAATATATTTAAGTGTATGAAATTAAGTTATAAATATAAAAAAATAATACAAAATTAATAAAATACAAAATACAAAATAAAAATAAAACATTAAAATATATAGATGAATATATATGTATATAACCCATAAAAGGTAACTTATAATTTTGAAACTCCAGAAAATAAATAAAAATCATAATAAAATACCTCACAAAATAAAAATATTTTTCATTTAATAACCTAAAATGTATAAAATAGTTTATTATTTTAAAATGAATTTAGAAATATTTTTTCCAGGCTTTTTCCTGGTTGGTCCACGTGGACCAACCAGGAGGGACGGAGAGTAGACCCGCGGTCAACTCTCTGACCCACTGCCTTTGACTTGTCAGAACTGCGTTTCTGGTCGTTTTCTCCCATTTTTCTAGGTGGTGTCTTGCTTCCTTTCATGTTGCGATCTTCTCGAGTTTTTTGCCTCGGACACCCACCATACATGCCCTTGGCTTTCCTATGGGAGTGCATCGATGCAACGCAGCCTACGCCTCGATCTTCCCAACCCCTTTGTCACTTGTACAAAAAGTCGCCCGAGCTTCCCTTGAATCTTTGAACCCTCTTTTGACCTAGCTAGGACTTCCTTCTTGTGCTCTGGATTGGAGGCCATGACAGGGCACCCTCTAGCCGTCTTGGGAGCGTCTCGCGTGGCCGAAGGAGTGGCTCCACCATCTCCGGCCATCCTTGGCCGTGAGGTCCTTATCTCAGGCGTATTAGCCTTTGAGGTCCGTTTTTCTTTATTTTTATTGCATTTTTATATTAGCCTTAGCCTCAAGATTTTATCCCCATCTCTCGTTTCGATTGAAACCCAACCATTCATCATTGCCACCACCTTGTAGGGGTTTGCTCCGACGGGCTCCCATTTCGTCGTTCCCCACACATTCCGCCTACTGGAGGGTCGCGGCAATTTGCCCGCGACCCTCTTCACTTTTTTTGCAGGTCTCGTGCTTTCACACGCACTTGGAGGCATTTTTGAAGACTCGCAGGAGGAGGCTAGGAGTCGTGTTCTCCTCCACCCTCTTGGAGTTCTCTGATCTTTGCCATAGACTTTTGGGGCCTCCAGCACCTAGAGGAGCCTTGCGGGAAGCAATCAGGCCGTTTTGGAGCTTCATCACGTGACGGAGGAGGATTTGTCGGTCGAAGGAAGCTCGCCTAACCGGAGATCCTCCATGTTCTTACATCCATGTCCCCTACCGTCGGATCAGAACCAGGCTTATGCCATTCATCAGCCGTTGGATTGCCCCGCTCTGCACCGTCAGATCCGCAAGGATCTTCTAATCTTGGCCATCCAACTCCAAACCGGCATCGTCTCTTGTTGAGCCGCAACGTGGATTAGTGGAGAGTCACGCACCGTTGGATCACGTCTAAGGGTGGGCTTTTTGCAACTCTGCCCTTGCCCGTTTTTGTATTTTTTAAACAGTATTAAATCATTCATTCGTAGTTATTTAATTTTTGTATAATTTGTAAAACCGACCTCAAATTTTCCATATTTGCACGTATATCCTTGGCCACGTCACCTCACGTGCCTGGCGCACGTGAGGCGCAGACATTTTGTGGTCAGGACCCTGAAGTTTCTGATATTTTCATTCAGTTCATAAACTATTTTACGTCGTTATAATATTTCTTGAAAAATTGCATTTTCAGCCCCTGCATTTTTGGAAATTACAAGTTCATCCCTGCCTAGCATGTGACTGTCACATGTGATTTTGGAAATTTTGCAGGGAAACCCCTGAGATTTTGGTTATTTCTTATTAGTCTAGGAATATTTTTGTTCTTTTATAATTTTGTAGGATATATACATGCAGGCCCTTAGACTTTTATAGAATTACAAAAATACCACTATTATTGTGTATTTTCTTTTTGCTTTTAGTATTTATTTCATGCATCTATAAAATCCTAAACAAATCTAGAAAATAGACTTAAGCTCCTATTTCATTGCACTTTAACGCCAATTTTTATTTCACATTTTGTAGCCTTTTAATATTTACAAAAAATCAAAAACTTGCATTTTCATCCCTGTTTGCATTATAAAATCCAAAAAATTATAAAAACTTCTTGAAAAATTCCTGAAAAATATATTTTGTGTGTCTTTGCAGCTTTAACATTCAAACCAAAAATCACTAAAAAAATATAAAAGAAAACTCATAAAAATTAAAACCCCTAAAACCTTTATAAAAATATAAAAAATCCATAAAAAATCTTAAAAATCTATTTTCTGTCTCTAAATTTTCTTTATTTTATTGTATTTATATTAAAATTAATTTCGGAAATTTTTGATCATGTTTTATATTTTCATCTCCATTTTAATTCCATGCATTTTTTGTTCCCAGTTTTGAGTATTTAGAACTTTAAAAATACCAAAAAAATATCAAAAATATAGAAAATCACAAAACATTAAAAAATTATAAAAAGCATAAAAAGATTTTATTTCTTGTATTTTGCTTATTTTACCTATTTATATGTATACATTATCTCTCTCTTTTCTGTATTGTATATCTATATCTTATTTTACAATTTAAAAGAAAAAACATAAAATATAAAAAGAAAGAACAAATCAGAAAATTAAAAATCAAATTATAAAAATAAAAAAATAAAAAATAAAAAGTTATAAATTATAAATCCCACAAAAAATAACACATATAGACAATTTGATCACATTCACTTTTGTGCATTGAATTGCCCCGATCTACCTGTTTGCTTCTTGTAGACACTCTACACTACTTGCAAGATACACATCTTTTGTAGAGTTATAATAAATTTTCGCTCAAGGGCCGGTGAACCCGAGCTCACACGATCTTGGAAGCTCGTGGAAGCACGCAAGGGCGGCTGGATCTTGCTGGAGGTCACCTTATGGTGGAGCCTTGCTGTCACCAAGGCTGGGTGTAGGACGTCAGGGGTTTTCTCTCCTGAAATGGCGGATGGCTATCCTGGAGTCGATCATCATGCTTTATAGGAGGTGGAGGTGAGGCATTATGAGGAGGAGAGACTGGCCTCATAATGGTCGAAGGAGGGAAGCTGGCGCGGTGGTCGTTACATGGAGAGGAGAGTGGCGGAGGCGTTACACGCAAGGCAACGCCGACGATTGCAGGGAAGGGGAGGGGGCAGGGGTCACGTGAATGCACATGACCTGGGAAGAGGAGAGGTCATGTGTGTGGAACGAGACCAGGCTGGAGGACAGGAGAGAGAGGTGGGGGTGTCATGTGGCACACCCAGGGGCTGCCACGTGTCACCCAAAAAAATCAAATTTAAAAGATGAAGAAAATTAGAAAAGAAATAGAAGGAGACCTCAAATGGAAGAATTTCCTTCACAAAGTTGTTTGTATCGACGAGATCTACAACTTTAATGAAGGAACTGGGAGCAAAAGAAGTCGTCTGTATAAGAGGTATTTTTGGTGGTTTTCCTTGTGTATAGAAAACCAGCTTTTGGGGTTTTGTAATTTTTGGTGGTTTTAAAAGAGGATAAAAATTCTAGAAAAAATACGATAAAATACAAGAAAATTAATTACACAGTAATCTAATTTTTTGGATTTTTAATAAATAAGAAAATAAAAACAATAAAATAGGAGTATGAAATACGAGACTTTTGTACAGACTCACAGAGGACACTCGGATACAGGCGGTTTCTTTGATTTCAGTCTTGATCTAGATTTGGATTTTTATGTCGTTTGATAAAATTGTCATCAAATAACACAAATGAAGAAGAAATAAAATTAAATGGGTTAAATATGTACAAAAAACTCAGGTCAAAATAGTAAAAAGATAAAATGCGTAAAAGAAGCCCAAAACGCAACTTTCGCATATGAGCTCCGAATTTTATGAATTGGTCTCATTTTGAAGGTATTTGAAAATGAAGTACTTTTAAAGTGAGTAGATCAAAATCAGACACTGTATGAGGAAGATATGTGTGTTTTAGTCTGTCTGATGTGAAATTAGGACTTGGGTTTATTTGACACTTATTTGAGTAATAATTTTTTTATTTTTTATTTATTCTTATTAGTAATATCTACACAATGGTGGTGGTCACTATAAAAAAAGACGTGATTGGCGTGCAGTCCTTGCTTTCCCTGGGCGAGCACAGGAGGACTACATGTGGTCACCTATACTTCTCGTCGGTTTAAATTATGAGGTGTGCCCGCGTGACACGTGTATGAAAATATGGGCGAGCACTTGTATTGCACATGTGCTCTCCCCGTTGTGCTCGCCCACTTGAAATTTTATGTGTGGCTCATGCGAGTGCGTGTCAATATTTGGGCGAGCACCTGCGGAGCCATGGGAGAGCACACTTATGTGCTCGCCCAAGCCCATGAACAGAACGTCACCATGCGTCTCCTTCCTCATTCTACCCGCATTTCTCCCCCAAAACAACCCCTCCGGTGATCCCTACACGACCCTCCTTGCCACCGGGACCTTCATTTATGTATTTCAACTACATACGCATCTTCATTCAGTATATTACTTCATCCTTTCTCTCATTTTTTAACATCTCATTGCATATCCCTCTTATTTGGATATTTTTAGGTGTTCAAATTGTTGTTATATTATTTATTATTTTGTATACATTCAAGTGATTAAATATGCTTTCTATGTTTAGGATAAGACTTGTTTAATATCTTCTTATTATATTTGATGATAGTTGGCTCATTTATATGGAAATTCATATGCATGGTATGCGTTCGATGAAAAGCCACTACCAACCATATGATTAAACTTGGTATTATATAAAGGATTGGAAACCCCTGTCACTTTTATACTTGTTAGTATACCTTGTTGATTATTTACAATGACTAAAATTATGAAATAGGAATATCATGCCATGATAGTGTATAATTATGCTTAAATAATATTAGGTATAACTTGTGAATAACAATAGGTATAATTGTGCTTAATTACCTATTAGGATTAGTTTACTTGAATATTCTTCATTGTGTGTCTATTTATGTCTCCATGCATCCAAACATCCTCTTCATAGAGTGTATGTATGAGACAGACTATTTCATAGAGTGCGGATATGAGATATGATAAACACCAATATTTCTTCTGTGATAATTTATTATCACATTAAATTCTAGTTAATGTGGCCAAGTGTATCACATTAACTTATAGTTAGGTTGATAATAAGGCTAAAAAACTAACAACTTATTATTAAATCGCACAAAATCATTCACACGCAGTGTGTCCCTCCACACTGGGTGGTGTGTGGCCCTGCACACCGGGAGGTGTGTGCAACATATTGGAGGAATTCATCACCTCCAATTGTGTTATATTTTTTTATATTTTGCAAAGTACTATTGGACTCACTTTGGGATGAGATATCCCAGTCCAATGGTCGTGGATTTCGATGTTTGCAGGTGGAGAAATATTTTTTGCATGTACAATTTCAATAATGTTCATTTAAACACTTTATTAGGCACTAATTTAGGATCACACTTATCCATATTCTCATTGTTAACCAACCAAATATACGTAATTGTCTTGTTAACATAAAAGAATAAATATTTTAAGATTGTTTTATAGTCTCATTTGTAGCACATACAAATGTACTACGTGAAGTGATCTTAAAATATTACATTTATGTTGGCTTTCCTTAGTTCAGAGATCCTGGACTAAGGGGGTCTGTAAGGATTCAAAGTTACTAAAAGGTGATCGTTGTCACATGTTGTTTATTTCTAATGGAAATTCGGCTACAAAACCCCTTCCTCTTCAGTATACCAAACCAATTGCATTTTACTATCAAAATAGTCACTACGGTGATTGTTTTGAAAGTTGACAGCAATTGATTTTTGAGGTATACTGGGGAGGTGCAGGGTTATGCAGCTGAATTTTCCTCGGAAATAAGAAAGCATGTGACAACGATCGTTTGAATCCTTATGGACGGGCTAAAGTGATAACATAATTAACACACTTCTCATCTTCTAGAATAAGTATGATAGGTTTAGGCCATCGATGGCTTAGGGTTTAGGTTTTCTTCTTTTGATGTACAAGAATAAGCTAAATTTAAATATTCTCCTCTCATTTGATCGTATGAACTGTTGCATTCATGTGATAAAGATGGCTAATAGAGAATGGATGTACAAGCGTGTAGTAGATGGACATGTTATAGATACCTATCAAAGAGGTGTTCAAGAATTTATAGAATTTGTTTACGCACAAGGTTCCCATGTCCTAGATTCTGATGGTACTATCTTGTGTCCGTGTACAAAATGTCATTTAATGAAGAAGTGTTCTAAGGATGAAACTCAATTGCATCTTTGCAAAAATGGTTTCATGGAAGGATATAAGATTTGGTGGAGGCACGGTGAGGACTTCGAAGAAACAATGAATGAGTCTAAAGAAGCAGACAATATTAACCCATTCGTAGATATGGTTATGGACGTTGCGAGTCTTGATTTTAACACTTCTTGTCCAGATGATGAGGAATCATATAGAGAGTCTACGGACTTCTATGAGCTGTTGAAAAAAGCAGAGGAGCTATTGTGGTTGGGTTGTAAGTCATATTCAAAACTCTCTGTAGTTTCAAATCTTTTATCGATGAAGATGGAGTATAATATGACTGATTGTAATTTTGATGCAATGCTTAAAATTATCAAGAAAATGTTACCAGAAGATGCTGAATTACCTAGAAATTATTACAAAACCAATAAAATGATGCGAAAGATGGGTTTAGCAGAAGTTAAAATAGACTCTTGTATAAATCATTATATTTTATACTATGGTGAACATTAGCATTTGACACATTTTCCGAAATGTGTTGTGCCAAGATTTCAGGAATCAAGTAAGAATGGCACAAAAAGCTCAAGAAAGGTTTTGTGTTATTTCTCGTTGACGCCGAGATTAAAATGGTTATATTACTGTAAGGAAACAGTGAAAAATATGATATGGCATGCAGAACATATAGTTAATGAGTACATTAAGCATCCATCCGAGTCTGATTGTTGGAAAGTATTGATGTCAACATTTCCTTCATTTTCGGAAGAAAAAAGGAATTGTGTTATAGGTTTCTTTACAGACAGGTTTAATCCTTATGGAAGAAGTAAAGATTACTCTTGTTAAATAGTAATGACAACACCACACAATCTTCCCCCGTGGTTATGTAACAAGATGATTTATATTTCTATTGTTGTTAGTGTCAGGACCTACACATCCAGGAAAATACATCGACATATATTTATGTCCTCTTATAGATGAGTTGAAAATGCTATAGGTTGATGGAGTAGATAAATATGATGCAAGTAAAAGTAAAACATTTAATATAAAAGTAGCTCTACTCTGGACTATAAATGACTTCCCGGTATATGGAATGTTATCTGGATGGAGTATGTATGAACGTAAAAGTTGTCCGTATTGTATGGAAGGTACAAAATCATTTCAGCTTCAATATGGTCAGAAATCGTATTTTTTTGCCACAGACGTTTTCTTTCAAAAAATCATCCCTATTGAATACAAAAGCACACATTTAAAAAGAATGTCATCGATCTTACAGATTCTACGACAATTAAGAATGGTGAAACGATATTATCAAGTTTAGAAGAATTGGAAAATACAGCCTTGAACAATGGAGATAAAACAAAACCTCTTCCTGGATTTGGTGGCAGTCATAATTGGATTAAGAAGAGTATATTTTGAGAGTCACCATATTAAAGTAAGCTATTGATACGACACAACTTAGATATTATGCACATAGAGAAAAATATCTTTGTGACAACTTCCATATAATATGAATGTAACCGGTTGCACAAAAGATACAATAAAGTCTCGTCGTGATTTAAAAATAATATGCAATCGGCCGGAGTTGTATATAAAGGAAAAAGATAATGAAAGGGCTGAAATTCCTAACGCAAAGTATACAATATGCAGAAATCAAGTTAATTTGTCTGCCAATGGACAAGTAAATTGAAGTTTCCAGATGGATAGGCATCAAATTTCTCAAATTGGCCAACTTAAAGAAGTTCTCATTTAAGGGAATGAAGAGTCACTGTCTTGTTTTCATGGAAAGACTTCTACCGCTAGTGTTCAGAGGATTGTTGCCGAAAAATATTGTAGATGTTATATCATATGTTAGCAGATTTTTCCATATTTTATGCTCGTCACGCGTACACCGGACGTAGATGGAATATATTGAGAAGTATATTCTTGTAATTATGTGTAATTTGTAGAAAATATTTCCACTGTCATTTTTTATTCAATGGAGCATCTAATAATTCATCTTCCTTACGAAGCAAAGGTTGGAGGTTCGTAAAATATCGATGAATGTATCCATTTGACAGGTATTTCTAAATATTAATATATTTTTAGTCTTTTGATATATGAATAAAAACATATACATGTTTTACGTAGGTTCATGTTCTTTCTGAAAAGAAAGATCCGAAATAAAAGTAAAGTGGAAGGATCAATCAATTCGCAGTATATTTACAAGGAAGTCGCAACATTATGTGCTAGGTATCTTCCGGAATATGTGGATACTATCCACAACAGATTAAGAAGGAATGCGACAATTTGCTCTGAGGATACACCTAATATTAGTGTATTTCGTCAATCCACTCAGCTCATTAGAAAGTCTACAAAACATCTATTATCGAAACAAGGGAAAGATGCTGCAGAACTATACGTATTAGACAATTACGAGGAAATAACACCATTTGTTCAGTATGTCTCTATATTACTTTATAAATTATATGTAAATTTCCTTCCATTTATTTCTAATGTTTTATTGAACTTATTTCAAGGAATTTAGAAGGAAAATTGTCGAAGAAAATCCTACATATTCAGATGACGAAGTTGTGAGCATATATAGGAATCAATTTTCGGAATGGTTTAAGAACCAAATAAGACAATTGGATGGTGGTGATTACCATCAACAAAAATACCATTAAACCCCTTGTAAATTTTTGTAAATTAATAAAATATTAAATTATGTATTTATTTCTATAATTAATTAATTAAAGATCAAAACCTTGTATATATGTATATGTATATATATATTTACATACCTATAAAGAATACATTTTATTTATTTTAACCCTTGTAAATATTTTTTTTAATTAATTAAAAATCACCCAAATTAACTACATAAAATCCTTAACAATTTGTATTTACATTATTTATTTTTTAGAATTCTTTTTCAATTTTATTTTTATTTATATCTTATTTTATTTTTTATTTTATCGTTTTTCCTATTCTGTCCTATTGGGCGAGCCTCCTAATTGGTTGGCCCGGGTTCCTTGACTAGGGTCAATTTCATGGTCCACCTGATATTACTTCTCATCTCGCGCATCTCCCTCTCTTCGCCTAATTTTCCACGCGCCTCCATTCACTAACTCTCTTTGCTTTCTTCTCCAATCTTCTCGTTCTAACCAACGCCAACCTCACCCTTTGAATTTCAAAACCCGTTGTAGCAATCTCTATAAATACATACCCTTTATCTCCGATGATCGTTTGATCCATTTTTTCTCTCTAATTTCTTCCCCGAGATTGAGTGGAGAGTGAGAGGCAGTGACATTGCTTTTTCTCCACGATTTGGAGCGTGAGGATTCGCTTGAAGGACGTGATCCATCCACTCGCCATCCTCCCTCCGGCGTAGTTCTGAATCTCTACATTTCACAGCAGATTGAGGTTGATATCCTCCGCCTTCTACCATAGGAAACATTAGGATTAATTTTTTTTATTTTAGCATTTCCATTTTGCTTTTAATTCATGTACTTAGACAAATCCAATCATCATCTTCAACCTCTGATCTGTAAGATCAGAGGGATTCCAATCACATTTACCAACCTCCGACTCAACCTTAACCTTCGCCCTATCTTTCTCCATCCCTTCCATCATATGGCCCGCCTCAGATCATCCCAAATCTGGGATTGGATACCATCTCTAACCACCTTCACTGGAGTCCCCATCCCCTTAACCATTTCCCACATTTTATGCATCAATAAGATTGCCTGAGGATCGCCTCCGAGCATGGATTTCATTGCAGGGAACATAAGTGCAATTGGGAGCAAGATTCAACATCTGGAGATCCACCTGGAGAAGAAGGACCCTCTGAGCTCCATATAGCATATCATCCACCGCCGACCGCCTTTGAGCCATTAGATCGAGAGAAGAGCACTGTAGGAAGCTAAAGCACCTATCTGAAGCTGAATCAGGCGGAGATTGAGAGAGCCTTGCTTGATCGAACTTCACCAGAAGTTGTCTTCATACTTGTTCTTCCAGAAGCCTTCTCATCCGCACCATCAAGAACAAGCGTCCAGATCAGATCGAGGCAGTTGAAAAGGCCCAAATTCCATTCGTTTGATCTATCTGCTAGAGTTCATCTCTACTATCCAAGCATGAATCATCTTCAGCCATTGGATAAGGGCATCAACGAATATCCGTCATCCAAGGAGCTACATATTTTAAGGGTAAATTGCACCCTACCTCCTTGCTTTTATTTTATTTTACAAATAAGTCATGTAAGGACATGTGTCTGCATGTAATCATTAGAACATTTTCATTTTATTCCATGCGATTTATTTTATTTATTTTATAGTCCTATTTGAACTGCAAGACATGCATCGCACGTGATCTTTAGGTAACTTGCAATAAAAGACTGCATGTTGTATGTTACTATTTGAACTATGTATTTACACATAGGTCCAATCCAGCGGGGCTTGCGCTCGCACACACTTTTCTGGAAAGTTTGCATCTTTAGCCCATAAATTTTTAAGTATCATTTAGTCTACAAAAAATAAATATTTGCATCCATACCCCTCTACATCGGCATTTATTTTGTAAGATTAAACTAAATAAAAATGATCAAAACCATCAATAAAGATTCCACAAAAATCATGTTTCCTGCCTATAAATTAGATATTTCATCTCTAATTTTTATTTCACATTTTCATTATTTTTATTATTTTTAAAAATACAAAAAATCATAAAAATTCTCTATTTGCTATTAAAAAATCAATAAAAAAATATAAAACTTTTGCAAAAATTTCTAAAAAAATTCTTGATCGTTGTATTTTCATTTCTTTTAATTTATGTACATTTTTGCATTTTTATTCCTCATAAAAAACCAAAAAAAATCACTAACATAAAAAACATAAAAAATGCATAGAAATTCATAGAAAATTCAAAAAAAATATAAAGTGTCTTTCTGGAAAATATAAAATTCTCTTTCTTTCTTTATATATTTCATTCATTTTTAAATTCATTTGTTATTTTAAAAATCCAAAACTTGTGGCTTTGTGTTCTGTTTGCTTTACTTTCTGTTTTTGTTTTATTTAAAATCTTTAAAAATTCTAAAATTTTAGAAAAATCACCAAAAATATTAAAAATTTGATTGAAACAAAAAATTGTTTGAACTATGTATTTTTACCACCTTGTAAAAATCCATACAGTTACATTCCTTCTCTTTTTCTTATTCCTTTTTCTTCATTTCTATTTTCTTTTGTTTAATAAAATAAAATATCTTTTGCAAAATTAATAAATGTAAAAAATATAATAGGAAAACTAAATAAAAATATAAAACTAAAATTTCGTAAAAAATAAAAAGATCAAAAATACAAAACCAAGCATAGTTTTTATAGAAGTCCCTTTTTTATCTAATTGATTCTTTCATTGCTTTAATAACCCTCGGGATTTTGTAGCCTCCTTGAGTTCGATCATGTATGCTATACAAGTAAATAAATAGCACTCGTAGTTCTTATGCTTACATTCTTTTATTGCGTGTTGGTTTGAAATGCAATAAAAACATTAATTTTTGTTGAGGGATTTTTAGGGTTGCAACGACACCACAAATAATTCTCATAAGTTAAAACCCCAAAAATCATGGTGCAACACTCATTTCTGCAAGGTTCTTCACCAACTAAGCCAAGCACTCTAGGGCAGGGTTCATGGAAGCAACCTTAGATGGTTCATCGTGTTGTTCACGTTGAGACTAGGAATGGTGTGAAGGTTGCAAGTAGGAATATTGGTTGGTACTAAGGAGAAGACTGATATTGCCGGTGTGGAGGAGGGTGTTGTTGATAAGGAGCAACCAAGTACTATTGATAGGGTTGATGTTGATGATATTGTAGTTGTTGGTACTGACACTACCTCAAATTTTGCTGGTACGATGGAGACTGATGGTGGTTAGGTTGGTTACTCTGGATAAACATCCCTCCTTGTTGTTGACGGGATGGACGAGAAGTGGTTGATTGGCCCTATTGATGTCCGCCTGGATGGGTCAGTTGTGCATCATTCGATCATATGCCATTCACCTCCTGAATGAGAGATGGAGGTGAGAACATGGATCCTGAATGACCTGGAACTCGGACTGGTACACCACTGATTGTTGCTACAGCTGTTTGGGCGATGTAGGTTCGAAGGCTAGCATGTAGTACACATGCTGAACTGATGGTTGTACTGGACTCTGTTGAGGAAGATGAGGCGATGATGGCTCCTCCGTCTCAGTAGGAGTCGTAGTTGATGCAGAAACCGACTAACAAGAGTTGATGGTGCTCATCAGCAGCTTCAGCCGCTTGGCGATCTAATCCAGTTTTTTCAAATTATGAGCCCTTTGTTCGATCATAGTAAGTTTTTAAGGTCATGTGATCCTTTTTTCAATGATATCCATCTTGGATAGGTGGCTTCCTATGATGCTCACCTTGGATAGATGCCTCCTTTAAATCTAAGTTGTAAAACTAAGGTGGAGAGGATCGAGAAAGACGATGCAAGCGTTAAATCAATGATGCATGCTAAGAAAAAGACTTACAGTGATTCCATGTGTTCTTCATGCGAAATGCAATATAAGGAATTTAAAATTTACATTAAATGATATGCACATATAAATTCGCCCTAAGCAGATAGTTCTATTAGCTGGAAGAATTTTGATTTTAATTTGGCTAAGTTTGAACAATGTACTAGTGTGTCTTATTACTTATTAGTAAGTATGTGTGGCCTAAAAATTATGATCACAATAAAAAATAAATAACTTCAGCTGGCATATGTGCACCTAATTTCTATGCCGCTCAATCGGGTCCCAACAGCACAGAAGGAGTTCAAACAGACTCGACACACCACAGAGAGTTTAGTTTCTAGGGTTCTGAGAGACCCAAAAAAATGCAGAAAAGTAAACCTAATCAAAGTTATCTCTCACAAGATAAAAAATAAAAAAGTCTTCTTCGTAGATCCTTGAATTTCGTCAAAAATGCTCCAAGCTAGTTATCTGCAAAGAGAGAAAATGCGACTAGTATCCGATGAGATCTAAATGCGGAAAATAAAAGAAACTTTGATGAAAAAAATGAAAGAAAATAGATAGAAAAATAGTCACAATAACTAATTACAAAAATTAATTTAAGGATAATCCAAAACCTTGAAAATTTGTCATTCCCTAGCAAGAATGCCATTTGATGATCCAAAAATCCACCTCTTTAATAAGGATAAATTGGAGTATAGGAGACGGAAAATGATTTATCAAAAACCACAACTCTTGAATATTGTGGAATATTTTTACTGGGTAAGTGTACCAAGGTCGAACTAAGGGAACGATGATTTTTAGTTGCATGATTCTAAATTAATTTAAGTGATTAACTAATTATAATGATAATTTCGTTGTTAAGAAAATAAAGTAAAAACAAAAGAGATGCTAATGAAAATGAAATATAAATAAATAAAGAGAGAGGTATAGGATCTATGATCTCTCTCTCTTTAAATCCTTGAATAAAATGATTAACTAATCCTTAAGTAATTAATCATAGATCCACATAAGGGTGTTTAATAGATATATATCAAATTAAATACAAGTTGCAGGTCAAAAAGATCAATAGATATGTAACTAGAGAGCACTAAGATTAATGACACTTCTCATAGTATTCTGTCTAATTTCCATGTAATTCAATATTTAAGAGATGAAATTAATCACAAAATATCAAGGGAATGAGTAATCAACCTTCCTCAATTAATCTCAATTAATCCCCTAATAATCACATGTCTCACAAATATAGCTAAAATGGACTTTATCCTAGTAAACCAAAGAACTCGTTATTTTCCCAAAGTGGTTAAATCAAACTAAATCCAAATCATAATTTTCCTACAAAGATTAATTATTCAAAGATAATCAACAATAAGAAGGTCAGAATTAACCGAATTAAATCTTCTCAATCAAGTTCCTATAGATTAAATCAAAATTTCTCAATATAAAATAGCACCAATAAGTCAAAATTAAGCACACATGATTAGAAGAGATCCTCAAATAATATTCAATTTAAATCAAGGTCTGATTTGTTCACAACATATGTAAAATGATAGAGCATGGAGCAAGTTTCAAAACAACATATTATGCGTTAAAATTAAAGCTCAAATGAGAAAGTTATGATAAAACGAAGTTTCATAGGATAAAATAAAATAAAAAGTTTTTCTTCTAAAAAAGGCCCCTGAGGGGACTTATCTATAATTATTCAAAATCACTTGGGCCTTTAAGCAATTTTCCCAGGCAAACACGTGCACCACACGTTGGTTGTTGGCAGTACATGTCTATAATTTCTAGAAAAGTAGAGGGGCAGAGCGTAATTTGCCCATGCATGCATGTGTTATTCTAGACTCAGGTGTAGCTTTAGACGGCAGGAGCTTCAGATGGAGGCACGGGTCCCCGAGCCTCCACGCATCACTCCTTGGAGCTTCGACCTCCCTGAGGTTGGGAGGATCGGTGGAGGTGATGTGGATCATGATAGGCCGTTGGATCAAGGGCCAGCACCCACCCCACCCCCCCACCCCCCTGATCCAATGATTATTATACATCGAGGAGGCGGCAGCGAGGCGGAGGGATGGAGCAGATCGGCAATCAGTGGCATGGATGAGATCGAGGCAGCCGGTATCGATGGCTGAAGGCAAAGGAGTGGGCGACAGGAGGGCACGTCTAGTGGTCGATGGCGGGTGGCAGGAAGCAGTGGATTGTGGACTGAGGCACGGTCGGTGGGGAGTTAGTGAGAGCGAAGTAAGGGCGAAGGTGGGGCAGCACATGGAAAAGGAGGCGGCTTGAGGTGTGAGGCGTCGATTGGGAGGAGGAGGGGAGTGTTGAGGTACAACGAGGACGGAAGTAAGTCGGGCGGAGGCACGAAGCGACGGAGGGAGGTGTGGTGAAGTGTCGACGGAAAGTAGAAGAAGAGGACAAAGATGAGGGAGAAGAGGGTCCTCCTGGTGCGTGGAGAAGCTACGGGCCCTCAGGTGATCACTCAATGCCTGACAAAAAAGGCAAAGCTTGACCGTTAGACAAAGCAACAACATCAAGGTCATGGGTCCAGCTATGGATCGTGCCAAGAGGCTCGATGGTTGCACAGAGAAGGTGTTGTCACCAGGACCGCTGAGGAGCTCTCGATGATGGCAGATGAAATGGTGGCGGCATGAGGTGGTGGTTTTATAGGAAGAGGGTAAGTAAAGGTCGGAGGAGGTGAATAGTTGGAGAAGGTGGAAAAAGAAGAGACGACCGCAAGCCGCAACGGTCACGGTATGTGTATGACAGAGGAGGAGGGAGGAAAGGTCGGCGGGGGAAAGGGGGGAAGGCACGTGTTGCGCACGTGCAAGAGGAAAGGGGAGGGGCCACGTGGCGCGCTGATGAGCAACTAAAATGAAAGTAAAATAAATAAAATAAAAATAAATAACAATAAATCAAAACAAATAAAAATAAATAAATAAAAGAATAAATTAGGGGTGACACGTGGCAGCTCCAGGAGTGGCCACGTGTCACTCCCAGAAATTTTGAAAATAAAATTCAAAGAGAATTCAATAAGAAATAGTAAATGATGTCAAATCAAAAAGTGGTCTTCATGAAAGTTGATCACCTCGACAAGATTGTTGTAATTTCGTGAAGGAATTAAAATCAAAAGAGATTAACTATACAAAACATATTTTTGGTGGTACTTTATAGATAATAAAATACCCTATTTTTATATTTTGTGTTTTTTGTATTTTATTTAGATATTTTAATTAGTAAATTAATTTATATACAATAAATACATATTTAATATATTTTTTATGGATTTTTTAGGTTAAGAAAAAGGTGAAATAAAATTGACAAAGATAAAATATGTACAAAATATACAATGTCAGATTTTTGTGTTTACGCCAGAATTTTCTTATTTTTATGTGTTTTGATTCTTTACATTAAGTTGGTTAATTAATAAAAGAATATAGTAGATAAAGAATTAGGTCAAAATAATTTAATTTTTTACATAAAATAATATGCTCAAACAAGGTCAAAAACACATGTTATTTAATTACAGATGTTAACATTTATTTAAGCGCAGTTAGTGAATGATAATTAGCATAATTTAAGGGACGTATTTAGTGATTTATTATGGCAAATCTGCTAAAATCTCCATATAAAGTAGATAAATTATGGATTTATCAGTGTTCCAACTACAATACAATCATAGGTTATGCATATTCAAAGTACTCAAAATAGATTTAACATTTATCGAGGCTTTCACTCAGTTACCCAAATTTCATTCCTTATCCAATTAGCATTCAGATCATCTACCATGATTCACCGTTTAACCACTTAGGATTAGTTCTAAAAGGTCTAATTATAATTAGTTAATTAACTTAATTAGGTGAGTAACTTTGATAAGGAAATGACTCATTCAATCGATGAGACCACTTGTGTGGCCAATCATAGTCGTAGACCGGGAGTTGGTGCTCCAATTTGTTATCCAACTTTTTGTTTCAGATTTGAAAATAAATTAGATATAACATATATAATTCAAAAAAAGAAATCTAACATATACTTCATATTTTTCTGATCACAAACACCCTTGGAAAACTCAGTTGAATGTTGTCAGATTTCATGTCTGGTTTCTCATCTCCGATTTCAATAAATTACATGTTGTATAGAGCATGGAACAAGGATAAATCTGATCTAAGCTTCATATTTTTTGGATCATCGGATCTCTTGAAAATCACAACGGAAGTCAACGATATGATCTAAAACCTGACTTTGCATACGTGATCGTGGATGATCCGAACATCGGATCAATGCAAAACTACAAATATGCAGTATACAAACGACGTGTGATCCAATAGAAAGGTAGAAAACCAAAATATGTAAAACCAAAATTGGATGTCGAAAATTTCACTAGAGTCAGAGCTCCGTTGAGCTCTGGGGTGGAGCTCCAGTGATGGGCTTTGATATAACGGCTAGGTGGTTCCGCCACTTAGCCTTGTATAGGCTCGAGGTCATAGCTCAAAAACCATCAACCATTGTATTTCGCATGTGTTTTTTGCATGGAGTGTCTATTTTTATGTTCCCGGGCTCGTTAGAAAGATCTCGAAAAGTACTGCAAGATAAAGGCCTTATTTCCAGACCCACGGTGGCAACATGAATTTTCTAGAAAAATGTGCATTCCAAGTCTAATTTGGATACTTGATCAGGTCGATAATTGAGTTTTAGTTTTTTACCACTTTGGAGTTTTACCTTATAAAAATCTCAAATGAAGTCTCATTTTCGGGACTTAAGTATTAGGTATACCTACCCTTAGTCTTTATAGATCGTGTGTTTCTATTTTACAAACCTAGAAAAATCTCACAGAAAGTGAAACCCCATAAAAATCTAAAAGAGGAACAGACGAGGGTTTCAATTTAAGACATGTTAATAAGCAAGGGTACTTCTCTCTTACGTTTGCTTCAGGCTCCCATGTAGTTGATCACCCGACTTTCAGAGGCAGTCCTGTGCGCTCACAAGGCGAGGGCACTATCGTCGAGGTGACCACATACGAAAGCTAGATAAATCAGCAATTAACCCATGATCAATAGAATAATCAATTAATGCAAATCAAAAAGATGAGTCAAATTTTATTATAAAACCCTACAACAGGTGTGTATAGTGGACAAGTATGGGAGGGTGTCGAACTCAGGGAACAAGGGGTGTAGCAGGTATATTATTTATCTCTAAATAATACGGGGTGTGAATGTCTCTCTCTCTCTCTGTGTGTGTGTGTGTGTGTGTGTGTGTGTGTTCGTGTGTGTGTGTGTGTTTACTCAATGTTTTGTGGGGTTTTTTAATTAATTATTTTTATTATTATTTTATATTTTTTACTTTTTTTTAATTTTTTTTAATTTATATTTTTTAATTTCTTTTTATATTTTTTTTGATTTTTTTCTTTTGCTTTATATTATATAATAAGTGTATATATATGTAGTATGTAATAATGTGTATAATAAGGGGTGTGTGTATAATATATGTATAATATTTAATAAAAGCAGAAAATATAGACAAGAATGGTCCTTTCTATTTTTTTGAAGGATTAAAATAATTATAAGGTATTTATAATAATTATTAAAAATATAAACTATATTGAATAATATATATAAGCTATATATGATATTACAATTTATAGCTACATATAGTAAAAATTTACAAAATAGAATTATTTTATATTTTTCAAATAGTTTTCTATTTTGTGAATTTTGGGGGACTTTTTACTATTTTTATAATTTAAAATCAGAAATTGGGCAAACAGGGAACATTTAAATAGGTTGATTTATATTGAGGATTAGAAATGGTAAATCGGTCCAAAATTTCTCAAAACTAATTTTAATATATAACATATAGTATATATAAATATATGGGATAAAAACTAATTTTTGGGGGATTTTTGAAAATATTTTGTATTTTTTAGTGTTAGCAAGGATTTGTTATTTTTTTAGTTCTTTTGATATTTTTTGTGATTTTTGGTAGGGTAGTGATAAAATAGGATAATAAACAGTAGAAACTTTTTTTGGAGTTTTTCAAAGAGGTTTTATATTTTTTGTATTTTTTAAGTCAAACAAGAAATAAAATAGTTATTTTAAGTTTTTAATAAATAGCAAATGCAACAAAAATGTTATATCAACCACATGGCGTAAATAAACATCCAATCAAGCACTTACTCATATTTTTTCGAAACTTTTGGAGCACTGACAAACCCAACATTTCCCTACGCTAATTCATGAAATTAACATTTGATGTTTGTTTTAGGCAGGCAATTCTGATTAATCAAAAAGATCACTTAATTAATTAATCAATTAAAGCGAGCGATCAGATTTTTATTTTACTTAGGCAAGCTAAAGGTTGAACTTGAAGGATATGTGAATATCCTTAAGGGCATCACAGAAGCGTGGAGATCACATCATATGTGATCGGGAGCGACTAATCGTACTAGTCGCTCGGAGCAGTGGAATTTAAAAATTTAAAAACGATGAAACCACACAATCCGAGAACACTTCTTAGATCATTTATCTAAATCATGTGCAGGTATTAAGGTTACCTCTTGAAGCATGGTTGCAATCGAGTCTCTAAAGGAAGAAACCTCCTCTCTCAAGTCTGGTCTAACGGAGGAGACACTTGCGAGCACATTAATGAAACATGAGCTCCTCACATTTCATTTTGATGATCCAAGAGGTGAATCTTCTAATCCATCTCATGAGATCCAATGTCTTCTTCACGAGCAAGATGCACCAAAGGAGATAGAGATCCACGAACGATTGAAAACTTGAAGCGGCTACACAATGATGTGGCGACGACGGCGAGCCTCTCTACGGTTTAGGGTGGACGACCACTCTAAGGAGGAGAGAGAGAAGGTTGGTGTGTAGAGAGATCATATAATTTTTATGTGTTAAAAGAAGAGCTAGTGTTGCCTCTTTTTTATAAAATTTTGGGAGTATGTGGATTCCAATCCATGTGAAACACAAAATCAATGGTTGAGATTGATTTGTGTTTCCATTCAATGACCACGATTTTCTTGTAAAAATACAAAAAATTAATTTAGATTAAATTAAATATATTGAATAATAAACATAATTTAATTTTGAACTAAATAAATTAACATAGAAGGATAACGAGGGAAGTCACCCACCCACCTAAAAAAGGGGGATGACCACCCTTGTGACCAAGTTAAAGGGTGGTCGTCCACCAACCATTAAACGGATGGTGTTGGCTCCTTTAATTCTTCATATAAATTTACAAGAACTTTTCTTGTAAATTAATTCACAAAAATAATTCCAAATTAATTGAATATTGCAATCATGCCATTAAATTATTGTGAATCATATTCACAACCCAAAATAAAATGTAAATTGTATTTCCAATTAATTTCCAAAGTGAATCCAATTCACATCAACAACTAATTTGAAGATACTCTTTACAATAAGCTCACTCTAATATATTATAAATCACATCTATAACATATATACAAATAATATGGATAGTGCTATCCACATTATTCATATCCTTGATAATTAAACCATATTTAATCATCTTGGATCTCTATTGTCATGTGCCTAAATAACATGAATCACATTCACATTATTCTCATCTTTGATAATTAAATCACATTTAATTATCTTAGAATCTCTCCTTGTATGGCCAACTAATATGAATCAAATTCATATTATTCATGATAATTATATCACATTTAACTATCAATTTTCCTTAATGCTCAGACACATTATCAACAATGAAATTATCCTTGAACACTTTCAAGAATAATGTGCTTTCTCCATGGATACTTGGAGATAAGGACAGGTGATTGCACATTCCACGTATAGTGACTTGGATATTGAGATCGCATCCAGATCTTGGAGACCTCCCATATATGTTTGATTAAATCAAAGCCGTAAATCTAATCTTCTCATTGCATCTGAATCACATTCAGATCACTGTCCAATATTTGGACCAAGATTAGATTACTTCTCTAATGAGAAGAGCCACTAAAATCCAGACATGTTTCATCACTCCCTCAGAATGGAAGTGTCATGGTTATACGAACGTTTATGATCACATCACCGTAAGGTATTCTTAATACTTGTAGATCCTGCATACCGGAAGACCTAGAACAAACATGAAGTTTTAGATCTATTTATACCATCTTCTTCAGGGTTTTATCATTAAGTTTCTCATTTGATCATTGGGAGTCAGTATCGATCGCATACTTTCCAAAAGCATATATCATACCTATGTATTGATCATATACTTTCCGAAAGCATATATCATACCTATGTATTGATCATATACTTTATGAAAGCATATATTAAACCTACAAATTCAGTCAAGCTTCTAAAGCGAGACGACCGTACACAGAATTTGATCCCAATATCTCATGAGTGAGCTCATGTCTTTCGGTTCAGTAATGAACATGTATGATCCCTTTAAGAGATCGTATTACTCATATGCCCTTATATGCATAGCAGTGTGCCGGTGTATAGACCTTGATTAGGCCATCAACCTATCTGTCTTCCAAATATATATACTCAAACATATAGTAACACATCTGTCTCCGGTCAGAGGATGTGTGCCTATATCCTGACAGCATACGACATAGGTCTTTGGTTATTTCGATCTCGTTAAGTCAACTCTTTGACCTAACTTATCTAACACCTCTGAATCTCAATTACTATGTAGAGAACCAGCATCAAGAGGTCAATTAGATATATGCCCATTAGAGAAAGGATTGCCATCTCCTACTCGGGCTGGAGATCATCTCTTAATAATCATTTGACGGTGTTTGATGGGTCTTCAATCTAACTCTTTAGATATTAATCCAAGCACTGGCCTATATGATTCAGCAATTGAATCAACAGTTGTATGATCATCAAGATGGCCATGGTACATAACCTTAATTGTACTAAGGGATCTATTATGCAAATTAATTATTCTTCATTTCATATCAGGGAATGATATTTATAATAACATTTATTGCATAATGGCTCGTCGTGGGCTCGCATGTCCAACATTCTCCCACTAGCCCAAAGAGCCATTAATGGGCTAATCTTTAAACCCACACTCATGTGCTAATCTTAAGCTATTTTGGAAAATAGATAGGTAAGTTGACTAGTCACTCTGTTCCCAATAGACTACGCCGAGTCCTTTTACGGTACTTGTATATCTCCCAGTAACAGTGCTCGAATCCAATGCGAATGTTGCATCTTATGCAACTATTATTCAATTTCAAAGTAGTTATAGTGTCGTTGACACTACAACTCAATAATTGTTATAATCAGTATGTAATTTCTATAATCCTTATCAGAATACCCTTATTACTGGAGATCTCTATCTCCTAAGGTATCTGCAGTTAAGACCCTTTTAGATCACTATCTATAAAGACTTAAGTTCTTGAAGATAAGACTTAGAGATCGCTATCTCTAGAGTCTTATCATCATTGAAGATATTGTTATCACTACAATCAAGTGTTTTATCTCCATAGTAGGATTAGTAATAGTTTACTACTCCCACTTCATGGCATACATCTCGCATTTGTACACATCTAACATACACTAAGCTTCCCAAAGTTGATGCACTAGGGCATGTAGCTTTGGTATTCTCCTCCTCAACTCTTTGAGGTGTTATCCCTTCAGATTTGTCAGTACCATATCTTAAGGGAAAAGAAGCCTTCCTTGAAGTTTTCCAAAAAATGGAACATGTCCAAGGTGTACTATTAATGAGACGGTTCAAATACCCTCTTCTCTTTGCTTCTGAACATCTTCATAACTAAGATCTAAGAGGTATCCTTGAGATCTCATCTCAAGGTATGGAACAAACCCTTATTCTCATCCTTATATCATTCCAAATGATTAGGATTTCATTGATATTTTTGCATGATGAACACAATGGCACTCCCACTAAGCTTCACATGGTTCATCAAGATTTTGTATGAAATCATAACCTTTATAATTTCATTAAATCTAATGTTACAACTAATAGAAGCTTATTTGAGTCCATCGATGGCGTTCTCTTATACATTTTACGTTCCTCAACTATGAAGCCCTGGGCTACCTCATATGAATACCCTAAATGAGGAATTCATAGAGGAATGCAATCTTTACTTCCATCTTATAGATGTCATAGTCAAGTTGAGTAACTATAGTTAGTAATATTCTGATGGGTTTAATCAAGGTCAATGAAGAGCAAGTATCATCGCAAGCGATGTCTTCTCTTCGTGTTTATCTTGTGGATACGAGTCGTACTTTGAAGGTCTCTACCTTCTCATCAAGTTCTCTTTTTCTCTTGAAGATCCATTTACACCTAACGGGTCTTACCCTTATAGGTGAATCCTCGAGGGTCCGTATACAACACTTGTATATGAAGTCTCCTTTAGACTTTATTGTTAACGTCCATCTTTCCATGTCATGATCCTCAGAAGCTTCATCATATGAAGTCATTGTCAGAATTAACTGACACATAGAATCCATCCTCAAACTCTTTTGAAGAGGTATGAATGTTTTATCTTTAATTGTCCTTTTAGTTTCCAGTTTAGGAGCCTCATTATCTTCTCAAGATTCAATGAGATCCTTAACTTCATTTTCATCTTGATTCTCAAGAGAGTAATTCTCTAAGAATCATATCCTTGGGGATGAGATCTTTTAAGAATCTCAAGGTCATAAAGTATGTATCCAATACCATCCTTTATAGTCCTAATGAAGTTGCACTCTCAGGTGTTAGATTCCAGCTTACTTTGCATCCATGATATGGTTATGGACCAAGAGACCCTAAATTCTCAAGTGTCCAACACTAGACTAGGTTGCAATCCATAGCTTATGAGGGTGTTCGGGTTTAGATTTGCATGGAATTTTATTAAGGATATATATTATAGTTTCTACTACATATATACCTGGAAACTAAGAGATAATTATGCTATGATTCATCATTAATCAAATCATGTCACACATGATCCAATTATATCTCCCTACAACTCTATTGAGTTTAGGTATATTGGGAGGAGTGAGATAGGAATGATATTCCTTTCTCCATAGGGTATTCCTTGAATTCATCTAATAGGTACATGCTACCTAGGTTAGATCAAATTCATTTTATCTTCCAATAGACTTCGGTTCTAAACCAAAAAATGAAATCTTTGAAAATTTTAGTCGTTTCTAAGGTGAAGGGAAGAAATCTCACATCACAAATAATCATCAATACATATCACATATCATTAATGTTTTACGATATAGATGATCCGCATACATCAATATGTATGAGATCTTGAATACTTTAGTACCTTACACCATTCCCAGAGAAGAGTGTATTGGACATTTTTAATTTGAATGTAAATTTTGAATTTTCAGACAATCTAAAGTTCAATATCTTACTAATCTATTGATCATATCAATAGACATATGTCCAAGGCTTAACACTAGATCATTGTCAAATGGTCTTCATCCTCCTATTGATCTTTTAAGGTTTAATTTATAGTATTTAGAAATATTAATGAACTATTCATTAATATTTTATTTTAGTAGAGTCTACCAGATGTTAGACTACTATCTAAAATATATCCATCATAACTCTTTATGATAGGTATACTCTAGAATACATGTTTACTTCCAACATTTAGAAATAAACAATGAATGTATTCTAATATCTAGGTCATAGAGACATTCTCTAAGACTAAGGGCTCTCCCACTGAAAATATGTAGTCTATATATCCAATGAAGATTGTTGCAACAATTGCATCAACATCCATGTGGATGACTATTAAACCTTAAGATCAAATTTTCCAATTTTCTAAAACATATGAAACCAATTGCAAGTGTTAATAGAAAAATGAGAAATGATTATTAGAATTTGATCTTATATAATAAGAAAGTTAATTTCAATGATTATATGTAGATGTATAATATACCGATGTACTATCCGAATCATTCTCTAAGGATCCAAAATAGTCTAGATAGTCATACTATTAATACATTGGCTTGTTGCAGTATTGGCATTCATCCAACTCTTTAGATGTTATATGGAAGTCATAGAAATATAGTTAACTCTTTGACTTTCCTTCTTACTTGGGTCAGGCACATTCTTCCACTGCACTTCCTTCATCTATAAGCAACCATTTCTTAAGACAAAGGATCTCTTATGTTGAACTCAAAAAGATTTCAATATAAGAGCATTTCAACATTTATACATGTTTCATTTAATTCATGCAATATGAATCTCATGAAGCTTCATGAATGACTTGAGTATAGATAGTAGAATGATGATACTCATCATAGCTACATCCAATTTAAATCTAAAAGACTTTGGTTCAGACAGGTACTCAAACATTTTGAATACATCACCTCTTATCAAGTCACCATTCTGCATAATGCAGTGAACCATGTCATTCATGATTAATTGTTGAGAGCACATATGTCTACCAAAACATCTTCTTAGATTTTATAAGGATTTTAGATAATTACAATCATCGTCGACATGATACTTCCAAAGCACATTCGATGAGAGATCAAGACTATAGAGACATACAAACCCAAGGATATTGTCATATTATCTATTTAATTGTTATTCTTCATCTTTATGAGGAAACTTGAACATTGTAACCACATACATTATGTGTACAATTTCAAGTAGAGTATCTTGATCACGGATATAATTTTGAATGGGTTTAATGTAGGTTATCTAAAATAAGAAATTTCCATATATATACATATTTTACTTTGATTTAGGAATTTTTATATCAAAGTTGTCTTCCCTTATCGACACTGTAAGTTCAATCCCTTAATCACTTTCAATGTAAGATATATACTTACCATTATATCTCAAGCAAGATCTGGGATCTCCTTTCTTATCTTTGTTACATCCCAATAATATGAGAACCTGTAAGTTAGATAAAAAGAAGCGGGAACTCATTCCGCCTTGCAAATCCAATTTGCATTTTCCAAATCGGTCTTTAACACACGGGCCCACCACTCCTAAGGTTATGTTGACACGTTGTTAATTGAACCAACCATCAATAGGAATAGCACTCGCTATGTGCAATCCAATATCGCCCTAATAATATGAGGAACCGATATTGGGGTCACTATGCATACGACCTTACTCTTTCAAGAAGCAAAGAATCTGATTCAGATGCACTTATATGCAGGAGCTATCACTTTGGATAGGCGACTCCTACATACAATCCCTGGAGATGGAACCCTTCGCCTTGACGGAAGACCATGGATGTCACTAATGTGATCATCCATATCTGTTCAAATTCCAATTAATTATTATGAATCATATTCACATAATTAATTCTTCTAAATTTATTCATAATAGAGAGTTTTATAGGATATAATTCATTTAATCATATTAAATCAATTATCAATCCAATTCAAACAACCAACAAATAATCTTGATTGTAACTTGGCGAATGGTATAATCTCAAAAATACGTATTATTCAAATTTTAATAATTAGAAAAATACCCCATTGATCATTTCAAATACTATCCTTTCCATACCAGTTGGCATGCCCAGTACGGACAAGATGTGGGACAGATCGCTCACGAAGCAACCAGCTACCCCAACGATCCCTGACTAGATACCATATCCGCCTCAGGTCAGGATAATGTGATTTGATCATATTGTATTTGAGATGATATTCGGTCCTTCAACTGAAGTTATACCATATAATATTTATCAAAATCATTTTGATTAGTATTATTAGGAGATTTAAACAAATCCCCAATCATATTCAAGCATCAATGTTTGTTGGAAAAGATCATTATAACCAAATCAATCAAGATCAGTTATCTTATCATGTTGGTTATGGTCATTCAAAAATAATTATATTTATGAAATATTTAGTAAATATTTAATAACTAATTATTTCATGATATTAACCATTAATTTCCATGAATTAGTTGAATGAAAACTACAAGACTTTTTTCAAATTTGTTAAGTTTCTAGCAGTGAAACATGTTTACTAAAACTAACCAATTTTGAGCAAATAAAATCCATATCAAGAAAATTCAATTTCCTTAATTTGATATGTTTATTTGTAATAGAATACAGTGACAAACACTCATTTCTAGGTATTTTAAAATCATGGTTATCTCTTGATTACGTTCTAAAATATCATTCCCATAACAGTGGACACAACTAAAACGGTTAGAACTTGAGTAGACGGATTCCAAATCATGTAAACTCAAGTCCTACGGATTTCCAATTTAATGGGTAACATAATCAAATGTTAAACTTGCTTTTTAAAGCCTTAAAAAAGGTGAAATAAATCATACAAAATAGGGTTACGTGAATAAAATGTGATGAAATTTTACACAACCAAAAATGCTCATGTCATCTTAGGTTTATGGATTATATCTGAAACCTCCAACCTATGGATCTGATACCACTTGAACGATATGGGAAGATCCTTAAGCGCATAATGGAAGCATGTATATCGCATCCTATGCGATCGGGAGCGACTAGTCATACTAATCGCTCAGGGCAGTGGGATTAAAAAATTAAAAACGATGAAATTACATGATCCGAGAACGCTTCTCAGATCATTTGATGCATGTATTAAGGTTACATCTTGAAGTGTGGTTGTGATCGAGTCTCTAAACAAAGAGACCTCATGTCTCAAGTCCGATCCAATGGAGGAGACACTTGCGAGCACGTTGATGAAACACATGCTCCTCGCAATCCATGTTGATGATCCAAGTGGTGAATCTTCTGATCTCATCTCATGAGATCCGATGTCTTCTTCACAAGCAAGATGCACCAAAGGAGACAGAGATCCACGAATGGTCGAAGAGACGGCACAATGGTGTGGCGACAACGGTGACCCTCTCTAGGGTTTAGGGTGGATGGCCACTCTAAGGAGGAGAGAGAGAGAGGCTTGGTGTGTAGAGAGAGAGGGTGAGCATATAATTTTTATGTGTTAAAAGAAGAGCTAGGATTGCCTCTTCTTTTATAGTATTTGGGAGTGCATGGATTCCAATCCATGTGAAACAAAAAATCAATGGTTGAGATTGATTTATATTTCTATTCTGTGGCTACGATTTTGTTGTAAAAAGTACAACAAAAATTAATTTAGATTAAATTAAGTATATTGAATAATCAATATAATTTAATTTTGAACTAAATTAATTAACATAAGTATAAGGAGGGAAGCCACCCACCCTCCTAGGGGGAGGGGGGACGACGACCACCCTTGTGACTAAGACAAGGGGAGGCCATCCACCACACATTAAATGGATCGTCTTGGCTCCTTTAATCCTTCATATTAATTTACAACAACTTTTGTTGTAAATTAATTAACAAAAATATTTCCAAATTAATTTTGTGAATATTGAAAACATGCCATTGAATAATTATGAATCATATTCACAACCCAAAATAAAATGTAAATTATATTTCCAATTAATTTACAATGTGAATCCAATTCACATCAACAATTAATTTGTAGATAGTATTTACAACAAGCTTTCTCTAATATATTATAAATCACATTTATAATATATATACACAAATAATATGGATAGTGCTATCCACATTTTTCATATCCTTGATAAATAAATCATATTTAATCATCGTGGTCTCTATTTTCATGTGCCTAAATAACATGAATCACATTCACATTATTCTCATCTTTGATAATTAAATCATATTTAATTATCTTAAATAACTCTCTGTGTATGGCCAAATAATATGAATCAAATTCATATTATTCATGATAATTAAATCACGTTAAACTATCAATTTTCCTCAATGCTTAGATACATTATCAACAATAAAATTATCCTTGAACTCTTTCAAGAATAATGTGCTTTCTCTGTGGACACTTGGAGATAAGGACAGTGCGATTGTATGTTCCATGTATATGACTTGGATATTGAGATCACATCTCAAATCCAGATCTCAGTGACCTCCCATAGATGTTTGATTAAATTGAGGCCGTAAATATAATCTTCTCGTTGCATCTGAATGACATTCAAATCACTGTCTAACAGTTGGACCAAGATTAGATTACTTCTCTAGTGATAAGAGTCGCTAAAATCCAGACATGTTTCATCACTCCCTTGGAATGGAAGCGTCATGGTTATACAATCGTTTATGATCACATCACCCTCAGGTATTCCTAATACTTGTACATCCTGTGTACTAGAAGACCTAGAATAAACTTGAAGTTTTAGATCTATTTATATTGCCTTATTCATGGTTTTATCATTAAGTTTCTCATTTGATCATTGGGAGTCGGTATCGATCATATACTTTCCAAAAGCATATATCATACCTAGGTATTGATCATATACTTTCCAAAATCATATATCGAACCTGAAAATTCAGTCAAGCTTCCAAAGCGAGACGACCGTGCACGGAATTTGATCCCAATATCTCATGAGTGAGCTCATGTCTTCCAGTTCAGTAATGAACATGTATGATCCCTTTGAGAGATTGTATTACTCATATGCCCTTGTATGCATACCAGCATATCAGTATATATACCTTGATTAGGCCATCAACTTATCGGTCTGCCAAATGTACATACTCAAACATATAGTAACACATCTGTATCCAGACAGAGGATGCGTGCCTATATCGTGACAACATATGACATAGGTCTTTGGTTATCTCGATCTCGTTAAGTCAACTCTTGGACCTAGCTTGTCTAAAACCTCCGAATCTCTATTCCTATGCAGAGGACCTGCATCAAGAGGTTGGTTAGATATTAGCCCGTTAGAGAAAGGATTGTCATCTCCTACGGACTGGAGATCATCTCTTAATAATCATTTGATGGTGCTTGATGAGTCCTCATCTCTTAAGTTATTCATCCAAGCACCAACCTCTATGATTCAGCAATTAAATCAATAATTGTATGATCATCAAGATGGCTATGGTACATAACCATAATTATACTAAGGTGCCTATTATGCAAATTAATTATTCTTCATTTCAAATCAGGGAATGATATTTGCGATAACATTTATTGCATAATGGCTCACCGTGGGCACTCATGTCCAACAAAACTCAAGGAGGCAGATGTCTCCATTGGTTGGTAAATATGCAATCTAGACCCTAGGTTTTCATAGAAGCATTTTTATTTTTTTATGTAAATAAAAATGACATGCAAATTCAGGCAAGTTTAGGAGCTGAAATGTAGTTTTTGATCGAACGAAGTCCAAAAATCCTAAAACTTGATTGGAATGTGAGAAATGATGAAATGAACGTACTACAAATTTTTAGAATTTTCAGATGCAAAATTAATTATGAATTAATGATGCATGCAGGGTGATTTTTTGCAAATTAATTTTAATAAATAGAAGACCAAATTATTTTTGATAAATAAAATTATCCCAGATAAATCTATGTGAGAGGAATCTAGGGAAAATATTAAATCCTAAAAATAATTGATGTACGGTCTACTAAAAAATAATTACTCAAATCACCATTTAATTTACTTCGACTCAACATGCATGCAAATGGCTTGATGTTTTGGGCACAAAACAGAACATAATTAATTCTACCTACTACGAATTTTGGGGAATTTTGGAGCTATTAATGAATTATTAGCAATTAAAGATCATCTAGTGGGTAAAACAGGTAATTATCCACTTAAATAATTATATTGAATCAACCATATCTCGTAAAAATACACTAAAACATCCACAATGACAAGCATAAAGTGTTGCACAATGTACAATTTTTAGAATGATAAAATGATGGCAAAATAAGACTCGAAATAGAAACAGAACATAGGGTTCTTTATGCAAATTACATAAAAAACATAATAAAGAAATCAAATGCAAATATCATTACCATAACCTTGGGGGGTTAAGTACAATTTTTCCACTCATTGCATATGTTAGGAACCTGTTGCTGACATCATTATCCCTTTTGCAAATTATTGGAAGATCGAGGGCCTTGGTGCAAAAGTCACACGGCCTCATGTACCTTGCACGTGCATGGGGGGGCCTCCATGCAAACATACCCTGCCCTCACGTGTCTTGCACATAAGGTGAAGAGGCTGAGTGGTACACAGGCTGAGGGGGCATGCAGTCTGAGGGCGTTTGGTCGAGGGGTCGGGCTGCGAGGGTTGCTCGAGGGCGGATGCAGCAAGAGGCGAGCGACGCGATGAATGGCTTAGTCATGGTAGCCGAGGGATAGCATTGCATCTGCGAGTAGCGAGGTGGAGGCTAAGAGCTGTTGCGGTGACGGTAGTGCAGCCGCGTACGGGCGAGAGTCGCTCAAAGGGAACGACAACGTCGATAGTGAGAGAGGTGCTCCGTCGTGAAGGCTCTAGAGGCATGTAGATGAAGGTGCACTAGAGCTAGACCCGGCCAATGGGTCGGGGGCCCGCCCGCCCAGGCCACTCATGGGTCAGGCTTGGGCCAAGGGGTTTCATGAATGGACCGACTCGGCTCGGCACGGCCCTCTCTTTGGCTCGCCTGTCAACTAGGCGGGCCGTTGCCATGTGCCACAAAGCCCAGCTCGGCCTGGCCCGGCCCGACCCACAAATATAAAAATATATATTTAAAAATTACAATTTCATACATCTAATGTAATATACTTTAATTTTTTTATTTTACATTATCAATATTATATTGTCTTTTTATAGTTTACATGTCAAGTAACAAATATTATGGTAACTTAGATTTGTAATAATTAAATGATGTTCAAAAAACTTATTTATCTCTATAAATTAGATTTAAAATGAGAAAAAGTACATTACATTCGGACCATGGGCTGGGCTTGGGACTTGAAGGATGGCCCATGGGACGGGCCAGGCCCTGGACAAGGGGTTTTAGAACCCCCGGCTCATTCGACTCGGCCATGGCCTTGCTCGGTCCTCACTTTGGCCAGGTTTAGCTGGAGCTAGATCGAGCCATCGTCCAGGAGCGTGGAGGACCACCGAGCGAGGTCGAGTGGAGGGCACATGTTTCGTCCGGTGGCGCGTCCAGGGCGATGGGAGGTTTGATGGGTGGAGCTGGATTGAGTCGTTGGTCATCACACGACCATGTGGTGGAGTCATACTGTGGAAGCCATATTGAGAGTTGATGTTGTGGCACACAGGTGGCTAGAGGAGATTGGTGAACCAGAGGGCGATTGAGGTGGTGGGCGGTGGACTTTATCGGACAAAAGAAGAAGAGAAAAGAAGGATGACAGAGAGAAAGGATCGAGGAAGAAGAAAAGGGGATTTATTGGGGAATCGAGAGAGATCGAAGGAGATCGTCTCTTGTCGATGCCTTGATCCTTGTCGGTGAAAACTTTGAGAGGCTCAGCACCTTCTTGGATAGGAGCTGCAACGAGGCGTAGGCACCTCCTCGGATCTCACCACGGACGGAGGAGGTTGTCATCGCTCAACCAAGGAGAACCTTCAGTTGTCATCTAAGGGATTAGGGAGTTGGAACTCTCTATTCTCGTTGGGTGGATCATCATGGACGTTGGCAGTGCATGGTTTTTAATGGCCGTTTAGGAAGGGCGACTGGTGCGGAGATCATGGAGAGAGAGAGAGAGAGGGGAGTGGGTTGTGGGATAGGTCATTGATGGTTGCAGAGGGGTAGACAGAGGGTGTGGGCTGGGAGAGGGGGGAAGAGAGGGGGGAGAGAGAGAGAGGTGGGTGAGGAGAGATGGTCGACGGTTGAGCAACTGCCGCATGGGGAAGATGGCGGAAGGGAGAGAAAAGGAGTGGGCTCTACGTGGCGCGTGCTGGGGTGGCCATGTGGCGGTGAAATAAAATTAAAATTAAAATAATATAAATAAAATAAATAAACGAGTAAATAAAGGAAATAGTAGATAATAAATAAATAATATAATGATTAAATAAAATAAAATTAAAATAAAGTAATAAAAAATCAGGGTGACACGTGGTGGCTCCAGGAGTTGCCACATGTTGCTCCCACAAAATTTGAAAATTTAATTCAAAGAAAAATAATAAATAAATAACAAACGAAGTCAAATCAAAAGGTGTCAACATAAAATTTGTTCGTCTTGACGAGATCTACAACTTTAGTGAAGGATCCAAAATCAAAAGAAATTATATGTACAAAAAGTATTTTTGGCGATATCCTATAGATATAAAATACTGTATTTTTGTGTTTTACAATTTTTGACATTTTTAAAGAAGATAAAAATCAAAATAAAGTCTAAAAAAATATAAAATAAATATTTACACCTTAATCTATTTTTTTGGATTTTTAATAAGTAAGAAAATAAAGAAGTAAAATAAAAAGAACATATGTACAGAATATATATAAAGACTCGAGTTGATTTATTTTCTTTGATTTTTACCTCAACATTTATTTGAATTTTTACATATTTTATTAAAACATAAATCAAAGAAAATTAGTGCAGAAGAATTAAATAAAAAAGAGTTATTTTTTACATAAAATATAAGGTCAAAATAGGTTAATATGTATAATATACAATAGGGACCCAAAACCCAAGTTTCACATATGAACTTTGATTATTTTGAATTTGATTTTGTTTTGTAGATAATTGAACGTAAATTAATTCAAAAGTGAGTGGCGGTCAATAAGAAATTGTATAAGAGAGATATTCATATTTTTAGGCTTTTAGTCTCGAAGTAGAATTTGTGTTTTATTGGGCAATTTTACAATTTAGTATTTTTTAGTATTTTTCATTTATTAGTGTTATTAATATGTACACTATAGGTTGATTTTATTCAATTCTGAATTAGTGAAAAATAGATAAAAATAAGGATTAATATGGCAATATACATGTGATATATACAAGGGAATTTGGCTTCTTATTTGATGCAAATATGCATGCTAAAATGCAAATATTATCTCTAAGTGCATGAATGGTAATAATGCATAATAAATGGAGAAATGCAGCTAATTGCTCGAAAACAAAGCTCTATTTTCAACTTTTAGATTGATGAATCACTTATTCATCAAGCAAATGAGCTACTTTTAGAAAATAGAAATGAGAAAAAAATTCAATAAGATGGCATGGGTATATTTGCAATATAAAACAAATACGATGAGTAACATGCAAAATACCAAACATATTTGAATTGGAATTCAATTTTTAAAGACTAAACTGCAATTACAAAACCTAGAGGGGTTTAAATACAAAATATCCACTCACGTGGGGGGGTACGTGAGGTGACCTAGCAATGGTCTAAACTACAATATTCAAAACTTCCAAGGACACATATGCAATTTATCCTACAACTTTTACACATAACTAAAATATTACAGAACTACTAATTAAATACAAAAAGGCAGAGGGTATATGAAATTTATCCACTTAAATGGCTTCAATCCAACTGCTGCTAGGATGACACGTGGATAATCGGATGGCTCTGGTGACGCAACGCTTCGTCAGGAATGGAGGGCTGCGATTAGATCTGGGCTTCGAGGAAGATCCAACGGCTGTTGAGGCCCTTAGAAGAACTCCAAGAACTCTGATGACGGTTGGCTTCAATCTTGAGAATCTATGTGCTCCGTCGATGGACTCAAGCTCTGACGATGCCTACGTGTTCCTGATGCCTTTCTGCACTTGCAGGGCTGCTCCGATAAGCGCATGAGGGATTTGAGCAAGATCAAGGAGCTTCCTTGCTTCAGGTGACCTGGAGCTCTTCCAGGTGTGTGAATAGGTTCCAGATGGATCATTGAATGGTCTATCCTGCAGCATAAAGATCCATGGCTCGAGGGCTATGACCTCGGCATGAGATTGAAGCTAAAGATATTGTGGAATGGAATAGAGGGCAGGTTCTGGCGAGGGGTGGTAGATAGAACCTTGATTACCCAGACCTCAGAATGATTCCGGTTGAGAAAGCATGGCACAAGGTTGATAATGCAACTAGGAGGGAGATGAGATGAATAGGGAGGCAGAATAACAGTCTAAGACTATTGATTTGGCATGGAGCTCAAGCTCTAGGTCAAAAGGGGGAATTCGAATTGGACTATTCTAAGCAATTAAAAGCAAAATTGAAGGCGGGATTTGAAACTAAACCTAAGATATTACTTAAGAACAGAAGAAAGAAGCCTCGATTCGACTGAAGTCAAAGAAGCGGAACTAGTCGACAGAACTCAGACGGTGACTTGGATCTTCTCCTCTGATGATCCTCCTTGCTGCAGAGCCAGCCAACTTCTTGATGTCACTAAGAAGAAGGCACGTAGAGGTCCCGAGGGGCTAAGATTGGAAGAAGATGGATCAAATTTGGAATGGAGGTGGATGAGGCTCTTAAATAAGCAGAGTGAAGGAGGTGGTTTGGATCTTCGATGCTACTCTGATCGATGGAGATCAATTAGATTTCAAGGCTTGGCATGGACCAAGGGGATCACATCTCCCTGAATCTCTCGGCTCGCCAAGCCAGGGCATGATGAGTTCAAACGGAAAATAGAGCCAGGGTCTGACATGCCTGAAACTTAAGAAAGAGAAAGGAGGTCAGTTGACCTGAGTCAATAGTAGGTGGATTCTGGTTGGTCCACGTGGACCAACCAGAAAATTCCAATCCAGAAACACCTTGTAAATTGAATAAGAATTAATTAATTAATTAAAATTTTGTTTAAACATAAAAAATGCTTGTAATTCAATGTAGTATTATATATATTATTTATTTATTCAAGGCTTTTTATTATGGATTAATATTAAAACATATGAATATAGGTAAAAACACATGTGTTTTGATATTTTTATTTCTATTTTGTATTTTACATTTTATACTATATACATGTATTTTATATATTTTTAGTTTATTTAAACACACATTTGTGTATTTTTGTTGTATTTTTTTGACTTTATATGTATACTTAATTAATTATATGCATATATTATATGTATATATATTACTTATGTGTTGAGTTACTTTATTTATTTTATTTAATTTTTTGATGGTTTTATTTTAGTTTAATTATTTACATATTGTTTAAATAATATATATAATTTATAAAAATAAAATAAAGTGAAAAATATAAAGAATAAATATATTTATTATAATATACAAGTATATTGCACAATGGCTGCCCAAAACCTAACTTTTGCATCTTAACTCCAAATTGAATGAAACGCCTTCATTAAAAAGCTTATCAAATTTTATACACAATAAAAGTGAGTCTGGTCAAATTTGATATAATATGGAGAATATACAAGTCTGCAAAGTTTTTATTTTGGTTTTTTATTATGTGTCTGATTGAACCGAAAATGTACCCTTTTTAATTTGATTAAAAATGTGCTTGTTGTTTTTGTTTTAGTCGGGCAATCATGATCGATCAAAAAAATAACCACACAATTCGATGAATTAATAATATGCGGTTTGATGTATTTTAACTAGGGCAAGCCCCAGGGTCGACTCAAGGAGGCAAAGGAACAACTTCGGATCGACTTGGATGAAATAGATCACGATTTTCCAAGTGGGAATTTTTTGTATTTTTTTATGCAATAAAAATGCAAATGCACGACCTCGAATGAATTAGGTTATTAAGAAAATCAACAACTTAGCTAAATTGATTTTAATGTGAAATTAATCAAAATTAGTCAAGTTATAATTTTTCTGAAAACCTAACGCAACGATGAATGCAAAATGTATCTTTTTGGAATTTTTGGATTTAAGATGCACAAATGAAAAATCCAAACTTTTTTGGAGTTTTATGCAATTTTTAGTGAAAACGATATGCAAAAATATGAAAAATATACTGGAAGTGAAATATGATAAAATGAATATACACTAATTTTTTGGAATTTTCTGACAAAATATGACTTTTTTATGAATTTATTAATAGAAATAGAGTGATTGTGAGTATTTTATTTTATTAAATCCATGAAATTAATTTTTCATGGATTTATTAATAGAAATAGAGTGATTGTGAGTATTTTATTTTTAATAAATCCATGAAATTATCTCAAATAGATATTTTAATGAACAATCCAGGAGAGTTGAAATTTCGCAAAAATATTTTTTATGAATTTAATTAAAAATCATTTACAGAAATTACTAAACAATTTATTTTAAGCAAAAGACAATCCAATTTAGATGAAATTTGGGCAATAGTTAAAGCGAACGAAGAAGCATCATCTACTATTTTTTCACAATTTTTTGAGCAAGAAATATGTATGTGCGAATTTCAGAGCAAAAATGGTTAAAACGATCACTGAATTTTAAACTCTAATTTTTAATAAATAATCCGATGCTCACAAAAATATAAATAAATAACCAAAATGTACAGAATTAATTTCTAAACAAAATGTTATTTTTGTATTAAAAATGATACGAGATGAATGTCCAAATTAGAATGCAAACGTAGGGGTGTTTTTGCAACACTGAAAGTGAAATAAATGAACTGAAATGTGCTCAAGGATGATTTTATAAATAAAGAAACTTAACAAATTGACTATGCAATTTTTCCAAAATATTAAAAAAATAAAATAAGTGACCTTTAGAAGAATGTGAGTTCCATAAGTAGAACCCGCTTCTCCAATCGTCTAGGGCACGCGTGGAGGGTGCACGGCCCACGACCGAGGACGAGTGGGCGGCGGCGCGGCGAGGCGCAGATGGTGCGTCGATGAAGAGGCAGAGGGGACGACCTGCGGGGCGACGGTTGGAGGTCGCTGAGGGCCTGGAGCTGAGTGTATCACGCAGGCGGTAGCGTTGCAGGAGATCGATGTTGGCCACAAGTGGGGAGGTGCGAAGGAGTGTCGACTGAGGCGCTTGGACGCACGCGCGAAGGGAGGAGGCGGAGGCGTGGGGCGCGGAGGGGCCGAGCTCAGGGCACGCGAGGAAGGAGGGAGTCGTCGGAGGGTCGCGCATGTGGTAGCGGTGCGACGGCTAGTGCATGGTGGAGGGTTGTGAGGACCTGGAGACGTGACCGTTGCGCAAGAGGTTCGTAGCCTTCGCGAGGCGGATGGCCGCCCTCTGTTGGGCGGCTGCTGGCAGCAGCGAGGGGATGGAGGTGCAGGGCAGGAGGATGTGTGCGGCGCACCGGCTGGGGACAGCCTTGCTTGGAGATTGGCAGCTTGCTGTCATCGGCTATTGGGCACGGGATGGACGGTGCGAGCGGCTTCTACTGGAGGCGACCTGCAAGTTTTTTTATTTTTTTTATTTTTTTGTAATTTTTTTGATTTTTTTTTGTAAATAGAAAATACAAATGCAAATGAATGGGTGGTATTTGTGGTGTATGATGATGACATTTTGGTGATGAACAATAAAAAAATTGTTAGATAAAAAAATTGACAAGGAAAAGGAAAAGGAGAAGGATAACTTACCTGAGATTTCGCTAGGTGGAGCTACAATGTGTTGCTCTCGTCGTCGCTTCAAGGAGATGGCGGGTGCTCCAAAGCTCAATGAGCATTGTGAAGCTCGTAATGGTAGTGCATACCACCGGATCTCGCCTTGAGGTTGTCGTCGCTCAACTAGTCTCCTACAGCTGTCACCTAAAGGTTAAAGGGGCTCGACCTCACTTCTCTTGAATCGGCGGATGATGTGAATCGGGGGAGGAGGAGAGAATAAAAAGAGGAAGAGAAGGAAGTTAGAAGAGAAGTGAAGAATATGGAGTGGTGGAGAAAGTGACTTGGAGTGGGGAACAAGTTGGAGCAGAGAAGAAGTAAAAAAGGGGGAAAATAAAATATAAATAAAATAAGTAGGCTACTAAAAATAAAGAAGAGAAAATAAATAAAGGAAAATAATTAATTAAACTAAAAAAATAAATAAAATAATAAATAAAATAAATAAAATAATAAATAAAATAAAATATGAAATTAATAAATAAAAAAAAAACAGGGTGACACGTGGCGGCTCCAGGAGCTGCCACGTGTCGCACCTGGAAAAATCAAAAATTAAATGTAAAGAAAATCAAAAAGAAATGACAAAAGAGTTCAAATCAAAGTGGTCAACATGAAAGTTGCTCGTCTCGATGAGATCTACAACTTCCATGGAGGACCGAAAATCAAAAGAAGTCATATGTACAAAGTGTATTTTAGGGTGGTACCTTATAGGTATAAAATACCGCATTTTTATCTTTTGCATTTTTTTGTCATTTTTAATTCCAGAAAAATCAAAATAAAACTTGAAAAAATATGAAAGAAATATTTACAACTTAATCTAATTTTTTGGATTTTTAATAATTAAGAAAATAAAAAGATAAAATAAAGGGTATTTTAGTCAATATGTATAATATACAGTAGGGGCCCGAAAACCATGTTTCACATATGATCTCCATTTTTTATGAAATTAGTCTTGTTTTGAAGGTTTTTAAATGTATATTACTTTAAAAGTGAGTAGACCTAGATCAGACATTGTATGAGAGAGATATGCATATTTTAAGGTCCATAGTCTCAAACTTGGATTTGGGTTTTATTGGATCATTTTACAAGTTAGTATTTTTTGATACTTTTCCTTTATTAGTGTTAGTAATATATACACTATAGAGTTAATTTTTTGTATTTGGAGTTAGTATAAAATATATACATATATGGTATTTACATGTGATTTTTACAAGTGAATTGGGCTTCTTATTTAATGCAAACATGAATGCTAAAATGCAGATATTATTTACACATGCATGAATGCTAATTATGCAATATAGATGGAAAAATGCCGCTAATTGCTCAGGCACAAAGCTTTATTTTCAACTTTTAGAGTGATGAATCACAGATTCATCAACTCCCTATACTTAAACCTTGCTCGTCCCCGAGCAACTAAAATGAAATGCAAAAGTGAAATGAGATTGGGTTCCAGACCAAGGTCATGAACAAAAGTTGAAAATGGAGCTTGACTCAACCTTTGGATTGTTAATGTGTTGGAACCTCATTGGGGTCTGAATTTAAGACCTAATAGACTTTAAGTTCCACAAGTCTTCTATTCAAGATGCCTCAACAGTTAGGTCAGAGCAAATACTCATAGGCAAATTCTGATGACTATGAATCTTACTTGTACTGTGTATGTGAAATATATCTCTACACATCAGAAATGGCAAAGAAACAGCCTCCTCAAACAAGGTAACTCTAATTCCCCAATCTAGCAACTCTTTCCTCGAGGAGCGGGGTATTCCCTTCTAAGTTCAAGTGCAACCGGCTCAAGAAGAGGGGGTGGAGAGAAGATTGGACGGTAGACAGTATAACTACTTATCCTAGGATGCTTGACCAGTGTAGCCAAGGCATCCAGTTGCAGGCTTCATGGTATGAGGTTTTGAAGCATATGCCTTGCAAATATACAGACTCCGGCAGGTATTTTATTTTCAATCAGGCATGTCCACTTTTTTGGAGTTTTCTCTTTTTTCTTCTTCTTCTTCTTTTTTCTTTTTTTCTTTTTTTTTTTGAACTATATACAAGGTACAACATGTACATCAGGAGTTTTTCCTCTTGAGCCAGTAGACTATCCCTCTTTTGAAGGTTTATTGCAACCCACACCATCCTGTCCATAGATGTCAACACCACCAGACTAGGTTGAGATGCACTACCCTCCCTAAAGGAGGACGGATGTTTCCACCCATGTGCTACTCCAAGATAAAGGATTCTACCTCCTCACCACCTCATCAATGAAGAGCTACGTGCATGGTGCTTGTCCAAGTTAGGTCACTGTCTAAAAGAATCATGCGTGTGTACAAAATATTCTACTTAGACCAATCAAGATGACATGTGAACAAAGACTTATGGATTCAAAGAATTAAGTCACTTGACCTGAAAAATCTTAACTTCAGTTCCTATAAGGTTCCTCTGAAATTAGGTAGATTAAGGTCAAATCAAATCCATCCTCGACATCTATTCATAACTTGGTTCAGAACCCACTAACTTTTCACATTGCATATTGATGCCGCCCCGGCTACCCTTGTTAATTCAACCGAGTTATCGATCAAATTAGATGTTAGTTCGTCGCAGTCGGGTAATCAAGACTTCATCAAAAACATCACTCAGACTTAATGGATAATCAAGTTCAAGCGGTAGATTTATTTTACTTGGGCAAGCCCAAGGTCAAACTCAGGGAGGCAGTTGTATCCTTAGGTAAATTTTCAGTAAATTTAGAGATCAGATTTTCAGAAGAATATTTTTTGGGGTTTTTTTATATTTTTATGCAACTAAGAGAAAAATAATGCAAGTTCATGCCAAATTTTTAAGTTAAATTAAAAAGATAGTCAAATTGAGTCCAAAATTAATGAAACTTGGCCAGAAAATGGAATGTTATAAAACTAAGTTACTGCATTTTTTTGGAAATTGTAGACTCTAAATGAATTAAATATGAATAAAGTATGAGTGTACGGTAGTTTTTGCAAAATTAATTTTAATAAATACCAAGATACATTATTTTTAGATATAAAAATTATCCTAGATAGGTCTATGTAAGGGGAATCCAAGAAAATTAATAAACCTAAAAATCTATGTAAATTGGACCTTTAAAAATCAATTAGGCAAAATACTATTTGATTTATTCAGGCCTCATGATGCATGCAAATGCAATGTTTTTTGGGCATAGTGTTGGAGCAATAAATAATTTTATAATAAATAAAAGACACAATGGACAAAATATGTCACATTCCACCAAAATAATATTATTAAATTCAATACATCTCACAAAAATATGACAAGTGTCATAAAAGATAAAGGACAAGTTAAACTACAACATGCAATTTTTGGAATTTAAAAATGATGAGAATAGGACACCTAGATATGCGTGCAAACACAGGGACCAAAATGCAAAACAAAAAATAAAATTTCTTAAAATAAAACGTGCATACATGGACTAAAGTGCAAATACCTATAATGCTGGGGGTATGGATGCAATTTTCCCACTATGACACGTGCTCCTCACGTGACGTGTTTGGTAGGGACTGGAATGCAATCTCTGAAAGTTGTAGGGACCTCGGTGCAATTTACCCAGCCCTCACATCAGAGACACGTGAGGGGACTAGGCTCGGATGGCGATGGAGGCTCAGGTAGAGGCTCAGAAAGCTCTGGAGGCTCGGACTAGCTTCGGGTCAGCTTCGAGTGCTCCGAGCCTACGGTCGGAGAAGAGGCTCGGAGGGTGGATACGTGGTGCAAGCTGGACCGCTAGATCTGAATAGATCCAATAGTTGTTGGAGCTGAATATGTGGCGCCCGAGGGACTGTTAGATCGAGGTTGATCCAATGGTGGTGATGGCTGACGACGTGGTGTGACACGGGCCATTAGATCAAGATTGATCCGACGGTATCTAGAGATGGAGGGCGATGTCGACGTGGCGGAGTGATGGCCGTTGGATCCTCCTGATCTGACTATGGCGTGAAGCAGGCGACGTGTCGTGCAGAGGACTGTCGGATCAAGGTGATCCAACGGTAGTTGTACGTCATCTTCTCCGATCCGCCGCCTCCTACGGCGGACTTGGCAGGGCTCCGGCGAGATTGCTCTGGCTCAGCTGCCCTCTCTCGTGGTCGTGGAAGCTCGTCAGTGGCTCCCGGATAGCCCAGATCAGTTGTGGAAGTGTTAGGAGGCCGCCAGAGCGTCTGAAAGCTGTTGAGGAGGTCCATAGGACGGTGGCGACGAAGCTCAAAGTTGCTTCGGTGATGGTTCCGACCAATGAAGAGAATTGTCCCTACAGAGTTAGCTCGTGCCCAAAATCGAGTGCATCGTGCTCGTGGGGTGCGTGCGAGTTCGGTTAGGCCTGAGTCGTGAAGTGGTGATCGGACGTCGAGATTCTCCGTCGTGACCGGCGGAGCTGTGAGCTGAGTTGGGTCAAAGTGTCATGGGGGTGGTCTAATGATGGCACGAACGTGAGAGCTCTAAGGTGGTGCTCAGTGGAGGGTTGGAGAGGCGTGGAGTCGATCAGAGAAGTTGGGAAAAATAATAGAAAGTTGAAGAGGGAGAAGATGAAGATTGGAGAAGAAAATGGAGGAAGCTACCTGGGGTTGGAAGCTCGGGGAAGAGCTCCTGATCATCGCTCGAGGGCTGGCAGTGGGCCCGAGCTTGTGCAGCTCATCGAAGAAGCTATGGCACGACGTGCTATGCCGTGGATCTTGCCGGAGATGATTCTCTATCGTCGCTCAGATTCGAACCTAATCCCTGTCACAAATAGGAAGACTCGAGCTCTAGGAACTCTCGTGCAAGGGCAGATGGGGTGGAAAGTGGCCAGAGTCGTAGTATTTAAAGGGAGAAGGTGGAGGTCCATGTGATGGGAGGTGTGGTTTGCGTGGAGTGGTGGAGCGACGAGGAAGGGTGTCATGGAGATCATGGAGGTTGGCGAGGATGAGGGAGGTATGTGTGACATCGTGGAGGTGTTGATGTGCGAAGAACGTGGCTGGAGTGGTTTCAAAAATAGAATAGGCGGAGAGGAAGCACGAGGTGGGCGACGTGGGCGAGGCTTCCTCAGGAGGTAGAAGACGACGTCGTAGCCGTTGGATCTCTCCATCCAATGGCCAGGAGGTGGGCACGAGGTAGCGTGCAGGATTAGATCCTGGTGGTGCGATCGAAGGGTTGTGATCAAGCCACGTGGCAACATGGGGGAGCAACGCTGAAGAATGGTGAAGATGGAATCAGGAGTGGGGATCGAAGGGTTGTCGATTGAGTGGGGATGAGCGGATGAGATCTAATCATCGGGGCTAAGATCCAACGACCATGAGCGTGACACGTGGATTAAGGATAGTGAGGCAGAGGCGGATGGCGAGGATGAGATCTGGGACGATGATCCAAGGTTCATGATTTACGTGGGAGTGAACGGCGTAGATGGGAACATCGGGGCTACGATCGGGTGGTGGATATGTGACCACGTGGAGGGTTGAGAATGAGGCAGAGACGTGTGGTCTGGATGGAATCTGGGGAAAGATCTGATGGCTGAGAGGTGTTGCGCAATAAAGGGCCGAGATCGGAAGAATAAGAAGGTGATCTAATGGCCAGAAGATGAAGCATGTGGCGAGCAGCAGAGTGGGCTGCGTGGCGCAACCAGAGGGCGCCACGTGGCCCAATCTGGTTGGTTGGAAAAGATTATGAGATAAGAGGGAGAAAATAGCCGAATTGGAAAAAACTCAAAACATAAAAGTTGTAGATCTCGATGAGATATACAAGTTTTATGTTGACCAAAAATGGAAATGAGGTCCAATAGAGTAATAAAATACAAGGATACAAATTTACATACACATAGTATACAATGGGGGCCCCAAAACCCAAGTTTTGCATACGAGCTCTAATTAAAATGAAATTGGTCTCATTTTGAAGTCTTTGAATGTGTATTAATTTAAAATTAGTAGACCTTGATCGGAGGTTGTATGGGAGAGATGTGTGCATTCTAAGGTCCATGGTCCCTAACTTGGTTTGGGGTTTTATTTGTCAAAATTACATGTTAACATCTTTTTGGTATTTTCCTTAATTTATTGTTAGTAATATACACAGTATAAAGTAAATCTATGGGATTTATAGTTAGTGTAAAATATATACAGATGAGTGATTTTTACAAGAATTGGGCTTCTTATTGAATGCAGATGAGAATGCTAAAATGCAAATGTTATTAATGCATGCATGAATGCTAATTATGCAATTTTGGTGGAAATATACTCCTAATTACTTAGGAACAAGGCTCTATTTTGAACTTTAAGAGTGATAAATCATAGATTCATCAACCCCCTATACTTAAACCTTGCTCGTCCCCAAGCAACTAATATGCAATGCAAGAGTGAAATGAAATTGGGTCCCATACCAAGGTCATGAACAAAAGTTGAAAATGGAGCTTGACTCGACCTTTGAATTAATTATGTGGCGGAACCTTATTGGGATCTGAACTTAAGACCTAACAGACTTCTAGTTCCACAAGTCTTCTATTCAAGACTCCTTAATAGTCAGGTCAGAACAAATCCCCATACGCAAATTTCTGATGACTATGATTCTTACTTGTACTGTGTAAGTGAAAGATAACTCTCCACATCAGAAATGGCTAAGAAGCAACCACCTCTAACAAGGTAACTCTAATTCCCCGGTCCAGTAACTCTTTCCACGAGGAGCGGGGTATTCCCTTCTAAGTTTAAGTGCGACCAACTCAAGAGGAAGGGGTGGAGAAAGAATGGATGGTAGCCAGTGTAGCTACTTATCCTGGGATTCCTGACCAGTGTATCCAAGTCATCCAGCTGCAGACTTCTTGCTAATATACATACTCCAATGGGTATTTTATTTTCATTCTGACCTGTCTTATTTTTTTGGAGTTTTTTCATATCTTTTTTTTCGAACTATACACAAGATGCAGCATGTACATCAAGAGTTTTTCCTCTTGAGCTAGTAGACTATCCCTTTTTTGAAGCATTATTGCAACCCACAGTGTCCCGTCTTTAGACATCAACACCACCAGACTAGGTTGAGATACACTACCCTCCCTAGAGGAGGACAGATATTTTCACCCGTGTGCTACTCCAAGTTAAAGGATTCTACCTCCTCACCACCTCATCAATAAAGAGCTACATGCATGGTGCTTGTCCAAGTTAGGTCAATGTCTATAATAATCATGCGTGTGCACGAGATATTCTACTTAGACTAACCAAGATGACATGTGAACATAGACTTGCGGACTCAAAGAATTAAGTTACTTAACCTGAGAAATCTTAACTCCAGTTCCTATAAGGTTCCTCTGAAATTAGGTAAAATAAGGTCAAATCAAATCTATCCTCAACATCTATTCATAACTTAGTTCAGAACCCATTAGCTTTTCACTTTGCATATTCAAGATATGCAGATGAGATGTAGATGACATTCTATGTAGATGAATGAAATGCAAGACTCTTTTTCTTTCTTTTTAGATGCAGAGATGATATGCAAGAGTAAATAAGAAGCCTTTGATTTTAATGATTTTTTTTAATGTCAAAATATACAACTATATTACAAATATACATGTATTTTACAAAAAAAATCTCCATTTTTACCCATCCTGTAATTATTGTATAGTATATACAAAAATACGTGAAAGTACGAGCTATGGGTAAAGTATATATGTAATATATACACGCCCCCCTATACTTAGCGTGTGTTATGTCCTCAGAGCACGAAAAGTGAGGAAGAAGACATAGCTCGTCCTAAGCATAGGAGAGCTAAAAGAACCAAAAATGTATAGAAGTCGTCCTGCCCCCCTATACTTAGGCTCTGGCGGCCTAAGTGTAGAAGAAGATCAAAAATGGGGCGAATGAGGTCAAGAGGGGATGAGTATATATACATGATGGGCATCGGTCCCCCCTATACTTAGGCTCAGGTCAGCCTAAGTATAGGATGGGAGTGAGTATAAGGACCGATGAGATCTGGAGGATGTACAGTGAATAGTGAATAGACTCAGGTGACTCTCCCCCCCCCCCATATTTAGGATCTGGTCATCCTTAGTATAGTCGTGGATGGAAATATATGAAGCTGGGGCGAGTGATTAGAGTCGCGGGAGGGAGGGAAAGAATATACAGGAATGGTGGTTATATACAAGGATCGCGGTCTGAATCTTTTTAGATGTTGCTGATGGCGAGAGCTCACTGCTGCATGGTCTCATGCACAGCTCTATGTGTATCTATTGAGTCTGTCACGCGCATGAATACAATCTCCTCAATATGGACTAATTGTTCATTGGGTTCGATGAAGTGCTTCAGCAGTTGTCCATTGACTAGGAATGTCTATGCTCCATCTGTGAGATCTGAGATCTATACGCATCCATTATCATGCACAGCACGGACGATGAATGGACCCGTCCATTTGGAGTTCAGCTTGCCTTGGAAAACCTTTAACCTCGCATTGAACAATCATACCTTTTGTCCAGGAATAAAGGTCTTTCGTCTGATATATCTATCATGTCAATGCTTTACTTTGTCCTTGTACACCAAACTGTTGTCGTATGCTCGGTTTCTGACTTCCACAAGCTCATTCAGATCCATCTCTCTTTGTTTCTGCCCTAGGTGTGTGTTCCAATTGACCTTCTTGATTGCCCATTCGGATTTATGCACTAATTCAGGAGGCAAATGGCACGGCTTCCCAAATACCATTCTGAATGGGGAGGTTCCTAACGACGTCTTGTAAGTTTTCCTATAAGCCCATAGGACTTGATCCAACATCTGAGACCAATCCTTCCTGTCTGGACGGACAAGCTTTTGCAATATGGTTTTCACCTCCCTATTCGACACCTCAACCATGCCATTGGTCTGTGGGTGGTAAGGACTAGCAACATGGTGTTCGATGTCGTAATCCTTTAAGAGCTTCTTCACATCTCTATTTACGAAGTGGCTACTCCCATCTGATACCAACACTTCGGGGATCCCGAACCTAGAGATGATGTGATCTCTAATGAATTTACAGACAGTCCTGTTGCCTGTGGCTCGGGTTGGAATAGCCTCCACCCACCTTGACAGATTATATACCGCCAGAAGGATGTATTTAAATCTGTGGATGACAGGGAATGGGCCCACGAAGTCGATGCCCCAAGAATCAAAGACATTAGAAATGATGACAGGATGCATAGGCATCTCATCCTTGGAACCAATGGTTCCTCCCATTCTTTGGCATACCGGGCACGACTTCGCAAAGGTGAGCGCATCACGAAACAGAGTCGGCCAGTATAAGGCCACATTGAAGTACCTTCCATGTGGTCCTCTTCCCAGAGTGGTGTCCTCCTGCCTCCAGAATGTGGCATAAAGTAAGGACACTCTAATATTCCTCCTGAGAAATACACCGTCTCCAGACACAATCCAGTCCTTCAAAGAAAAGGATCATATCCTCCCAATGGTAATGTCTCAAATCCGACTTCAGTCAGTCTATGTGGCTCTTGGGCCAATCATCGAGAACTTTTTTTGGAGACAAGATAGTTCACGATATTGGCGTACCATGGGAGTGAGTTGACAACAAAAATCAACTCGTCAGGGAAGGAGTTTCGAATCGGCGTATCATCAGAAGCATCAAGATCCTCGAGACAGGAGATGTGATCAGCTACTACATTCTTCTTTCCAGGTTTATCTCTAATGTCTAAATCAAACTCCTGGATAAGTAGAATTCACCTAAGAAGACACGCCTTCACGTCCTTCTTTTCCATTAAATACCGTAGCGATGTATGGTTAGTGAACACAATCACCTTGGATCCAATTAAGTGTGATCTGAACTTATCCAAGGCGAACACTACTGCAAGCATCTCCTTTTCTGTAACTGTATAGTTACGCTGAGTAGTATCAAACACTTTGCTTGCATAGTGTATGGCGAACGGGACGCCATCCCTCCTTTGTCCTAACACAACCCCAACAGCGAAATATGAGGCGTCCGTCATGATCTCAAAAGAAAGATACCAATCTGGGGCTTGTAGGATCAGGGCATCCATGATCATCCTTTGTAATTTCTTAAAGTCCTCAAAACATTTATGATCGACAATGAACTCCATATCTTTGCCTAAAAGCCTAGTTAGCGGTTGAGCAGTCTTCAAAAAATCCTTGATAAATCTACGATAGAATCCAACATGCCCGAGGAATGACCGCAATTGTTTCACGTTGGTTGGTGGTTGGAGTCGTCTGATCACATCCACAGTGGCAGGGTCAACCTCCACTCCTCTCTTGGAGATGGCATGCCCCAACACAATGGCCTCCGTCACAATGAAGTGACTTTTCTCCCAGGAGAGCACCAGATTAACCTCGCAACACAACTTGAGGACTCGATCTAGATTCCTAAGACAGGAATCGAAGGAATCGACGTGGACCGAGAAGTTATCCATGAAGACTTCCAGGAATTCACCGACCATTTCAGTGAATACTACAATCATGCACCTTTGAAAAGTACCAGGAGCATTGCATAACCCAAAGGGCATGCGCCTGAAAGCATAAGTACCAAAAGGGCATGTGAACGTGGTTTTCTCCTGGTCCTCAAGAGCAATGGCTATTTGATTGTAGCCCGAGAAACCATCTAAGAAGCAGAAGAATTCTTTCCCCGCTAATCTCTCCAAGATCTGATCAATGAACGGTAGGGGGAAATGATCCTTCTTCGTCGCGGCATTCAGGCGTCTGTAATCCACACAGATGCACCATGACGTGGGTACTCGCATCACGATATCCTCTCCATCCACATTGGTGGTTGTCTGAATTCCCGACTTTTTTGAGACAACATGGATTGGTGCCACCCATTTGTAATCGGAGATGGGGTAAATAAAACCATCGTCACAGCTCTATCTCCTTCTTCACGACCTCTCGTAAATTTGGATTCAACCTACGTTGGAATTCACGAGAGGGTTTAGCCTCATTATCTGAATATGGTGTGAACACAGAGCGGGATTTATCCCGTGGAGATCAGAGATGCTCCAGCTTATCGCCTTGCGGTTTTTCTCCATGATCTCTAGCAAGCGAGATTCCTATTCCCGGTCAATCGCGAACTGATGATGACCAGATATTTCTTTTCTTGTCCTGCAAGGAAGGCGTATTTCAGTGTTGTGGGTAAAGGTTTGAGCTCAGGTAAGGTGTGATCATCAAGGAAGTCTGGCTCAATCGAATCTGGCTCTGTATTGGTAGTGGCTGGATCTGTCTTTGAAATTGCTGCCACCAACTCATTCAGCTCTGGAGTCGGATCGTCAAAGGTTTCCAAGCAATCGGCAAAAGCTACATTCGACTCATCATCCTCATCTTCTGATTGTCCTAAAGTGGTAAGGATTGACAGGCTCGGTTGGGCCTCTAAATCATCGAAGATGTAGGGGGATGCACATTCTGCGATGTACTCATTCCTAAGGGTCTCGCAAACTGACTCGTGCACAAGATCTTCTCCGGAGGAGAGGGACTCATCGGTGCTAGCTGGGTTCTGTCTCCATGTCCCAAGTGTGTCTACATGAATACAATCTGTTTCAGATGAAGAGTACTCGGTGCTGGATTCTGAATCTGGCCTCTGTCACCTGATATGCTTCATCTAAAGTTCCACATCTCTGCCTGAAGTTTGGAACTGGATTTTCCCGATCTTGTAATCAAATAGGGCCCCTGTTGTTCTAAGGAAGGGCCTTCCTAATATGATATGGGAATCTCTATAATTTCAAGGGGTCTCCATATCAAGGACTCTAAAGTCCACCATGTACTCCTGACCCTCGACTTTGATGATAACGTTCCTCAAGTCTCCATGGGACCTCTTGGTTGATTTATCTGCAAATTGGAGTAATGCTCTGGATTTCCTAAGAGGTCTGAGATTAAGCCGCTCATAGAGGGATGTAGGCATCAAGTTAATTGAGGATCCGTTATCAAGGAGAGTGTGTGCAAATGCTGTGTCATCGACATGACTCACCACATAATGTGCACCCATGTCTCTTCGTTTCCTTGGAAACGCATTCTTTATTGTGCAAGTAGTGGCTATTGACAGAACGTGTTTCTCAACATGCCTTTTGGTCTTCCTGTTGACCCTAGTAGGTGTGCATCTCACCTTAAGGTACTACTGGAATGCAGGTGTCATGTCCACATACTTGTCGAAAGGGATTGTGACATTGATGTACCTGTTACAGAACTCTGCCATCTCAAGGTCATCTTTTTGTATTTTTTTAGTTTCTTCTTTCCACCCTTAAGAGCTTGGGGGAAAGGGATTATTGATGCTGCCTCAGATTCTGAAACTGAAATATTTTCATTGAAATGAGGAACTGGGTTCTCTACAGGACTCTGACACTTATACGGACTGACTCTGACTCTGACTAAAAGAAAATTTCTACTGCGAAATCGGTGATGCATCTTCCGCGACTGTTGGGACATCCTCCTCAGATGGAGGTGCGGGCTCCTCATCCGTCTCGTCGGACTCACTGCCGGTAATGTTCTCCTTCTTCTTAGAGGACTTGGAAGTCCTCTTCTTCTGCCGGTGGTGGTGGTGCTCCTCTGCCTCTAAGTTCTCCTTAGGTAGAGGCTTGGTGGCGTCTTCCTCTGGTGCCCATGCCATATCAGGTACGATCACAATCCTTCCGCTCTTGAGGGTCATATGATTAACATTATCATCCGAAAGGATCTCATGTTCAGATAAATAGTTATCTGAATAGTATACATGATCTCTTGGTCGGTTCTGATCCTGATTCAGGCTATTTGGGTTGGCCTAAACCTGGGCGGGAATTGGGGTCTTTGGCGCCATTTGTTGATCTTGGGTGCGTGAAACGCAGTTCAGAACAGTCCGGATATCCATATGATCATTTTGCATCTGCTGGACCCTATCAGTCAGGGTCTGGATCACCAAGGTGAGTGACTCCAATTCGCTTGTGGGTGGGGCTTGCTACTGCTGACTAGAGGACGAGTTCCTATATTAGCCCTACTGGCCATGTCGGTACTACTGCTAATGGGACGGTAGTGGAGGGCCATGCTGGCCTGAGTAGAATGTGCGCTGCTGCTGGTGTTGTTGAGGTTGGTACCCTTGTTCGGGCCGGGACTGTAAGAAGTGCGGTGCGGGGACAAGCTGGTTTCCTGGTAAGCTAGGGAAGGTCGGTGTAGCTGACAGTTCCCTATCCCCAACTGTCTACCGATGGGGTCATGGTTGTACCACAGCTCGTTGATCTAGAACACCTACGGAGGCTCCTCGTATCCTGTCTCCACTTGTGGGCGTGCGTGTTGCTCCTGCTGAGTATACTTCGCTCCTCTACCCATCTACTCTAAGGCCCCTGTGCATGCTCTTGTACAGGATGGACTCGATGTACAGGTACAGGTGGTGCAGAAGGGGTAGGTAGCCGTATCTTAGCTACCTTCTCAGTCAATTCCTCCACTTATTTTGGCAATCGTGAGAGTTCCTCAAGGTCAGTGACCCTCTTGTGAATCAGCTCGACCATGGTTAACTTGTCAGCTATTATCCCCATGCTGGAGATGAGGTCGTCCGTCAGATCCGCTATAGTCCTCCTAGTTTTCTCGTTGGAGAGGCTTGAAGGAGACAACTGATAGGCCCTGGTGGCCTGAGATCTGCCTCCAGGATCTTCCATACGGCATCTTCGTTCTTATTTATATAGCTTCCTCCACAGGCAACACTCACTAACCCATGCATCTCTGGGGTCATGCCACAGAACAAGGTCTGGACTAGGATCGCTTTTGTAATGCCGTGGCAAGGGCATTACTGCGTTAAGTCAATGAATCTATCACAGGCTTCATGGAATGGTTCATTGGGTCCCTGGGAGAAACTCGCGATCTTGGTTCTCATCTGGTCCGTTCTACTAAGCGGGTAGAACTTCTTCAAGAATAAGTCCTTGAACTGCATCCAGGTCGTACATCTCACCCCGAGATTTTTCAACCAATGAGCGGCCTTATCTCCTAAGGTAAACGGGGTGGCCTTCAGCCTGATGTAGTCTTGCCCAAGCCTAGGGTGACTGCGGTTGTTGCAAACCTGCTCGAAGTCTCTAAGGAAAGCATAAGGTTCTTCATTGGTGTTTCCATTAAACTTCGGTAACGGACTCGGAAAGTGGGGCTTCAGCTCGAACGCTTCAGGGGGAACCTCAGGTACTATCCAGTTGTGTATTTTATTCTCCGCGGGATTGTAGGTGTCTACCATGGGTCGATCAATTCCTTAAGCCTCGATCACCTGTCCCATCCTAGCCATCAGTTCTGCATGCAGTTGCTCAGCTCTAGCTAGCTGGGCCAGGACTTGGAGCATGGGATCCTCTATGTGTTCCTCCTCGTCAGAGTTTTTCTTTGGCATTTTGTCCTCTTCTCCTGGGTAAAGAAGATGGTCTAGGTTAGAGTACATATCAATGAAGACATTCTCACCGAGGCGATGGTCTTCCTCGGTGAGATCAGATGATAGAAAAGGGTTGTTTTGAGGGTAACCACCCTTGGAGTAAAGGATCCCGAACTCAAGAGGGTCATGAGCTCGGGTTGGCCCAAGTTGCGCTTGGGCCGGTGAAGATAAGCTTTGTGGGGGTCTCAAAGAAAGATTTGCAAATTGGGAATAGATATCCCCCCCAGTTAGTCATCTTGGATGGCGAGAAGAAGAATCATGAGTCTAAGTGTAAGATAGGATTTTACTCCTACCTGAAGCAAGCAAATGAATCCAAACCCTATTTTTTTTTCACACTCAACGCGGTGAAGGAACCGAAACTGAGTCCGATTAATCTGGTTGATTTCAAGTGTGAATTTTCAGACAAGTAGCAAAGGTTACGTGACCTATAGAGGAGTCGGCTAAAAGTCAGATGCGTCTCCCATGTTTAACCTGTCGCCTAAGATACCAACGCCCTTCTTTTCTCTGCTCCTATCACCAGCCGAAAGTTCAAGGACCTGCCCCTATCTACCTATAGAGTAGGCGGAGGCCGAAAACGCTGTAACTCCACCCCTACTTGTCGGAGCAGGCGGAGGCTACTAGCAACTTGTCGCGATGCACCGTAATTTCGCCCCTATCTACCTACCAGAGTAGGCGGAGGCTACTTGGCGCTGGTCAGTTGACCCGTAGTTCAGCCTGTGATATTTGCTCGGATCGGGGTACGCGATATGGAAGGCGGGGATTTTTGGCTCTGCCTTAGGGTATGCACACACTCTAGTAACCTCACTCATCCTGAAAACAAGGTCGGAGTTAATCTCGCGCAAACAGAATTTCCGATTTTATTATTATTTTTTTCTGGTCAATTTTATTATGCAGTGCCGATTTTAAGTTAGGTGATCACTTGTTTAGTCCAACCACAAAGCACGCCTATCGTCCATTCCCAATTTCCTTTTTAACCTAAGTTTGAAAAACCAAGGGGAAGGAATCAAGAAAAGCCGATGCAAAATAAAACTATGATGAATGCCAAGTAGAGAAGACTTACAGTGATCCTTTCGCTTTTTATGCAGGATGCAAAACAGAATTGAAAACTTTATAATATATGTAATGCAAACGATAAAAGTCGCTCCTAGACAGGCAGTTCTATTAGCGACTGAAGCACAGATTGTATTTGGCTAAGAACTGCAGTCAAAGTGCGTCTTTTGAGTGCGATGTGTGGTCCTAGAATTTTACGAGCACAAGCAGGTCCTAAAGTAGCTCTAAGAGCCGCAAGTGCAAGCCTATTGTACACAAAGCAATCCACACAACACATGGGGACACGTTTTTCACTATATTTACAAGCGTGAAAACCAAAACGGGAACTACTGGAAAAATGCAAAAATAAAGAAATGAAAGAAAATTACATGTCCTCACAATCACTCAAAATATTTAACTGTAAGTTCCTCGGTTCGCCTGGTGAAGCGCCTTCGACTCCTCCTTTTCCTCGCACGAAAATAAATGGAGGTCAGATAAAGGACGACACAAAATAAACAAAAAAATGACAAAAACTATTCACAAGAAAAGTCGGGAATTAGACGACCAGGGGATGGAAAAACAAAAATCAAAATTTCCTAAAAATTAACCTAAGCTGTGCCGCCCCGGCAACGGCACCATTTTTATGTTGCATCGGCTACTCTTGTTAATTCAACCGAGTTATCGATCAAATTAGATGTTAAGTTCGTTGCAGTCGGGTAATCGAGACTCCGCCAAAAACACCACTCAGACTTAATAGATAATTAAGTTCAAGTGATATATTTCTTTTACTTGGGCAAGCCCAAGGTCAAACTCAGGAAGGCAGCTATCTCCTTAGGTAAATTTTCAGTAAATTTAGATATCAGATTTTCAGAAGACTATTTTTTGGGATTTTTTATATTTTTTATGTAATTAAGAGAAAAACAATACAAGTTCATGCCAAATTTTTAAGTTAAATTAGAAAGATAGTCCAATTGTGTACAAAATTAATGAAACTTGGCCAGAAGATGGAATGCTATAAAAATAAGTTAGTACAACTTTTTTGGAATTTTTAGACTCTAAATGAATTAAATATGAATAAAGTATGAGTGCAGGGTAATTTTTTCATAATTAATTTTAATAAATACCAAGATACATTATTTTTAGATATAAAAATTATCCTAGATAGGTCTATGTAAGAGGAATCCAGGAAAATTAATAAACCTAAAAATCTATGTAAATTGGACATATTAAAAATCAATTAGTCAAAAGACTATTTGATTTATTCAGGCCTCGTAATGCGTGCAAATGCAATATTTTTTGGGCACAGTATATAGCAACTTAACCTAAGTCTAATGTGATTTTATTGTGATTTTTAGAGCCACTGAAAATTTAAAAATAAATAAAAGGCACACAGTGGACAAAATATGTCAAATTTCACCAAAATAATATTATTAAATTCAATGCAGCTCACAAAAATATGACAAGTGTCACAAAAGATAAAAGACAAGTTAAACTACAACATGCAATTTTTGGAATTTAAAAATGATGAGAAATTCACACTTAGATATGTGTGCAAACACAGATGCAAAATAGACAATAAAATTTCTTAAAAGAAAACGTGCATACGGGGACTAAAGTGCAAATACCTATAATGCTGGGGGTATGGATGCAATTTTCCCATTAAGACACGTACTCCTCACGTGACACGCCTGATAGGGACTGGAATGCAATTTCTGAAAGTTGTAGGGACATCAATGCAATTTACCCAGCCCTTACGTAAGAGACATGTGAGGGGACTATGCTCGGACAGCGATGGAGGCTCGAGCAGAGACTCGGAAAGCTCTGGAGGCTCGTACTTGCTTTGGGTCAGCTTCGGGTGCTCCGAGCCTAGGGTCAGGGGAGTGGCTCGGAGGTGGATACGTGGCGCAAGCTGGACGCTAGATATGAATAGATCCAACAGCTGGTGGAGCTGAATATGTGGCGCCTGAGGGATTGTCAGATCGAGGTTGATCCAACGGTGGTGATGGCTGACGACGTGGCATGATGCATGCTGTTAGATCAAGATTGATTCGACGGTATCTGGAGATGGAGGGCGATGTCACGTGGCGGGGTGATAGCCGTTGGATCCTCCTGATCTGACGGTGCAGTGAAGTGGGCGACGTGTCGTGCAAAGGACTGTCGGATCAAGGTAATCCAACGGTAGTTGTACGTCATCTTCTCCGGTCCGCCGCCTCTTGCGGCGGACTTGGTGGGGCTCCGACGAGGTTACTATGGCTCAGCCGCCCTCGCTCGTGGTCGTGGAAGCTCGCTGGTGGCTCCTGGATAGCCCAGATTGGTCGTGGAAGTGTCAGGAGGCTGTCGGATCATCCAAAAGCTGTTGGTTCCAGGCAATGAAGAGAATTGTCCCTGCAGGGTTAGCTCGTGCCCAAAATCGAGTGCATCATGCTCGTGGGGTGCGTTCGAGTTCGGTTAGGCCTAAGTCATGAAGTGGTGATCAGACGTCGAGCTTCTCTGTCGTGACCGGCGGAGCTGTGAGCTGAGATGGGTCGAAGTGTCGTGGGAGTGATCTAATGATGGCATGAAGGTGAGAGCTCCAAGATAGAAACGATGGAGGGTCGGAGAGGCGTGGAGTCGATCAGAGAAGTCGGGAAAAATAAGAGAAAGTTGGAGAGGGAGAAGATGAATATTGGAGAAGAAGATGGAGGAAGCTACCTGGGGTTGGAAGCTCGGGGAAGAGCTCCTGGTCTTTGCCCGAGGGCTGGCAGTGGGCCCGAGCTCGTGCAGCTCGTCGAAGAAGCTGCGGCACGGCGTGCTACGATGTGGATCTCGCTGGAGATGATTCTCTGTCGTCGCTCGGATTCGAACCTAATCCCTGTCACAAATAGGAAGACTCAAGCTCTAGGAACTCTCGTGCAAGGGCGGATGGGGTGGAAAGTGGCCGGAGGCGGAGTATTTAAAGGGAGAAGGTGGAGGTCCAGGTGATGGGAGGTGTGGTTTGCGTGGAGTGGTGGAGCGACGAGGAAGGGTGTCATGGAGATCATGGAGGCTGGAGAGGAAGAGGGAGGTATGTGCGACATCGTGGAGGTATTGATGGGTGGAGAAGATGGCTGGAGTGGTGCCAAAAATAGGAAGGGCGGAGAGGAAACGCGAGGTGGGCGATGTGGGCGAGGCTTCCTCGGGAGGTAGAAGACGACATCGTAGTCGTTGGATCTCTCCATCCAATGGCCAGGAGGTTGGCACGAGGGAGCGGGTAGGATTAGATTCTGGTGGTGCGATCGAAGGGCTGTGATCAAGCCACGTGGCAGCATGGGGGCGCGACGCTGAAGAACAGTGAAGATGGAATCAGGAGTGGGGATCGAAGGGTTGTCGATTGAGCGGGGATGAGCGGATGAAATCTAATCATCGGGGCTAAGATCCAGCAGCCATGAGCATGATACGTGGCTTAAGGAGAGTGAGGCGGAGACGAACGGTAAGGATGAGATCTGGGACGATGATCCAAGGGTCGTGATTTATGTGGGAGTGAACGGTGTAAATGGGATCATCGGGGCTACGATCGGGTGGTGGATATGTGACCACGTGGAGGGTTGAGAATGAGGCGGAGATGTGTGGTCTGGATGGAATCTGGGGATAGATCGGACGACTGAGAGATGTTGCACAATGGAGGGCTGAGATCAGAAGAAGAAGGTGATCTAACGTCCAGGAGATGAGGCGTGTGGCGAGCAGCTGAGTGGGACGTGTGGTGCAACCAGAGGGCGCCACGTGGCCCAATCTGGTTGGTTGGAAAATAATATGAGATAAGAGGGAGAAAATGGTCAAATTTTGAAAAACTCAAAACATGAAAGTTGTAGATCTCGATGAGATCTACAATTTCATGTTGACCAAAAATGGAAATGAGGTTGAATAGAGTAATAAAATACAAGGGTACAAATATACATACATAGTATACAATGGGGGCCCCAAAACCCAAGTTTTGCATACGAGCTCCGATTTAAATGAAATTGGTCTCATTTTGAAGATCTCTGAATGTGCTATAGGTTTAAAAGTGAGTAGACCTAGATTGGAGGTTGTTTGAGAGAGATATGTGCATTCTAAGGTCCATGGTCCCTAACTTGGTTTGGGGTTTTATTTGTCAAATTTATAGGTTAGCATTTTTTAGTATTTTCCTTGTATTATTGTTAGTAATATACACAGTATAAAGTGAATCTATGGGATTTATAGTTAGTGTAAAATATACACAGATGAGTGATTTTTACAAGTGAATTGGGCTTCTTATTTAATGCAGATGCAAATGCTAAAATGCAAATGTTATCAATGCATGCATTAATGCTAATTATGCAATTTTGGTAGAAATATGCTCCTAATTACTCGAGAACAAGGCTCTATTTTCAACTTTAAGAGTGATGAATCACAGATTCATCACATATGCTAAATATGTTGATGAGATGCAGATGACATGCTACGTAGATGAATGAAGAGCAATACATATTTTTTTGAAATGCAAGGATGATATGCAAGAGAAAATAAGAAGCCTTTATTATTTTTTGTGCTTTTTTGGTGTACCTCCTATTTTACAACAGTTTTTACAAAAGTATACAAGAATTTTACAACTTTTTATACAAGAATTATACATATTATACAATATACATACTAGTATACAAAAAATCAATTTTTTATCCACCCTGTAATTATTGCATAATATATATAAAAATACGTAAAAGTACGAGCTATGGGTAAAGTATATATGTAATATATACACGCCCCCCTATACTTAGCATGTGCTATGTCCTCAGAGCATGAGAAACGAGGAAAAAGACATAGCTCGTGCTAAGCGTAGGAGAGCTAAAGTAACAAAAAGTATAGAAGTCGTTCTGCCCCCCTATACTTAGGCTCTGGCAGCCTAAGTGTAGAAGAATATCAAAAAAATGGGGCGGGCGAGGTTAAGAGGGGAAATGGATGAATATATATACATGGAGGGCATCGGTCCCCCCCTATACTTAGGCTCTGGTCAGCCTAAGTATAGGACAAGAGAGAGTGTAAGAACCGATGAGATCTGGAGTATGTACATGAAATGATGAAAAGACTCGGGTCACTCTCCCCCTATACTTAGGATTTGGTCATCCTAAGTATAGTTATAAAATGAAACGATATGGAGCTAGGGCGAGTGATTCGAATCACTAGGGAGGGAGGGAAAGAAAATATATACAAGGAGGAGTAAGAATATACAAGGACCAAGAAGGTTTGTGACAAACCTTATTGCGGAAGCGAGGAGGTGGGTAATATACATATGTGTCACTATCATAAACGTCCTCAGATGAATAATAATGAGGTGTAGGGAACGTCCAATAAGGGTCGACACACGGCTGCCTGCTCAAGTAGGGCTTAAGAACAGCCGAACTGAGTTCACTCATATAAACTACTCTATCGGGATATGGTGAGGATTCCTCCAAAAAATTCCTTCTCCAGAATGCTGAAGAAGACTTTCTTAATCGGTTTTCTAGAACCTGAGGGAAAGGAGAACAACGCGCCTTGAGGGTTTCGGGGGAACACCTTGAGGAATCAATTCTCGACTTCCTCTCACTAGAAAATTGACTAGAGGAGGGAGCAACCGTGTTTTTGTGTGGGGTCAATTTAGTCTTGGTTGTCTCCTTTGAAGGTTCGGGATGTAGTGTGGCGCTGATTATGGGTTCCTCATCAGACGAGTCACCATATATATTGTAATATTCCTGAAGGGTCAGCACACGTCTCGGGGAGGTGCTAGCGATCTCAGTTAGCTTGGAATTATAGGGCTCTTGTGTCGGATCATCAAAATGGTCAAGACAATCAGCCAAAATCGTGTCCGAATCAATGATAGCTTCGTGTTGTGAATCCTCATTAGAAGTTGGCATGGTGGTGGTGCAAGCAGTTGGTGAAGTGGAGGTGTGTGGAGTCTCTGAACCAACGGTCGTCCGGACAGTTGATATTTCAGGTGTAGTAGAGAGGAGGGACTCATTTATCTCTCAGTGGTAATGACTGTCTGTGGATATGCGGGTCACCTTATAGTAATGTGTATCAAAGAATGGGTGAGGTCGGAGCGCTCCCAATGCTGTAAAATCGATTTCCCGAGTCTCGCAGCCTATAGTCACCTTAGCCAAGGCTAAGAACGGCTTCTCGAGAATAATGGGAGACTGGGTAAACTCTCTTCAGTGCTCACGAAGTCTACCTGGAGTAGAGCACCTTGGAAAGTAACGATGACTGAAATGTTTCCTCTCGACCATTTGATAGATCGATCAGCCAGCTGAACGATCTCTCTCGACTTTCTGATTGGTCTGAGTTTGTGCTTGTCAAATACGAAGGTCGAGAGGATATTTATTGGAGAGTCATCATCGATTCTTGCATGGGTAAAGGTAGTGCCTTTGATTTCACATTCAACCTTAGGCAACTGCTTCACTCTGTGGCTCTTGGTCTTTCTCCCCATCACCAAGGAGGTGGCCATAGACACTATGTGTCTCTCAGTCCATGTCCTCTTATTGCCCGACCTCTTAGGCATCAATTTACTTCTCACAAATTGTTTGAGGTCGGGGAAGTGATCTATGACCTTTATTAAGGGAAGATTAAAAATCAATTCCTTATCGATTGCTTCCCTTAGGCTAGGATCCAATTTTTTTAAGTCTTTTTCATTTTTTTTATTTTTATGAGTTTTTCTTATTTTTCAATTTTTTGGGTATTTTTGAGATTTTCAATTTTTTGGTGTTTTTGATGGATGAATGATCGGACTCTGGATTGGATGGTAAGTGGTTAGTAGAAGAGGGAGGTAGAATTGACTCCAGCTATACAGAGTATGTGGGTTCCCTAATGCTCGCTCGGTTTTCAACATTGAATCTACTAACTTCCTTTTCCACTTTCATACCCAGTATGGCAGAAATTGAGTGCAATATTTCCATGGCATCTCTCAACTTATTACCAAATGGTTCATTTTTCTCAATAAGTCTACAAATGTCATCCTCCACAAAATTCTCATGACGAATCATGGGAGAATTCTGCTCAATTGGAGGATACTGCTGAGATATTGGGTCTCAAACTCAACATACCTAGACTCTAGCATGTAATGCTGGGTCGACTATGGACCATCTGAATGGCAACTATTGACCGGAGCCTCATATGATGGAGTCAATAAAGAGAGGGTTCCTAGATTGAATCCATGATCCAATCGTTTGGATGTATAGGCTCCGCAAATGTGTGATATGAAGGCTGGTCCATGTAGGCTTGATTACTAGGGTCAATCAATTTAGGAAGATCATAAGGTGCATGCCTTTCCATTCGGTATGTTCGATCGACCATGTAATGCCCTAAGGTCAAGTTGGGATGTCTAAATTGTTGTATGGTCCCTACTTGAGTTGAGAATGAAGTATGTGGGGGCACATAATTCTGCCAATCATTTGTCTCAGTAGTGGCTTGCTCTTCATTCGGTTCTTTGATTCCAGCAAACTCTCGAGAATAAGGACAGTCGGCCCAAGATGGAAGCGGGTCCGAAGTGTTAGAATATGGAGTAGGTGAGAAATGCAAAGAAGTGGAGAAGTCAGTCGAAGTTATGACTTCATAATCGGGTCGAGGTGGAACCGACCACGGGTAAGGGTCTCCCGTGGATGGTGGAGGATACATGGAAGAAGGAGGAGGCAAAGATGAACAGTATATGGTCGAGGAGGAATGACCAGAGGTCTCAAGGTATGGGGACCAATATACCGACATCTTGAAGAGCAAAGGATGAATGTAAGCAGATAGAGGTAGAAAACGTGCAATTACACAGGATAACACACAGAGACAGACATAAAGATAAACGCAAGAGCAAACCCTAAGTTCACACTCAACACGGTGAAGGCCTGAAGCTGGGTTCGATTACTCTGGTTGATTTTAAGTGTGATTTTCAAGAAAATTAGCAAGGATTACGTGACCTTAAGGGAAGTCTGCTCAAAGCCAGATGCATCTCCCCTTTTAAAATGTCGCCTAAGATACCAACGCCCTTCCTTTCTTTGCTCCTATCACCAGCTGAGAAGTTCAAGGACCTACCCCTATCTACTTACCGAAGTAGGTGGAGGCTGACAAGGCTTATAACTTCACCCCAGAGGGTTACTAGCAACTTGTCACGGTGCACCACTATTTCGCCCTTATCTACCTGTCGAAGCAGATGGAGGCTACTTGGTGCTGGTCAGTCGATTTCTATGTTATGTATGGCCATTCCTAAGGGCATCTCAAATAGTTCAGCCTATGATATTTGCTAGGATCGGGGTACGTGATATGGAAGGCGGGGATGTTGGCTCTATATTAGGGTATGCACACACACTCTGTACCCCCACTCAGCTTGAAATCAAGGTCGGGGTTGCTCTCCCACGAACAAGGGTTAATTTTAGTCAATTTTTTGGTCAATTTGTTTTACGGTCCTGATTTTAAGTTAGATGACCACTTGATTAGTCCAACACACAAGGCACACCTATCGTCTAGTCCCAATTTCCTTTAATCTTAAGTTAGAAAATCAAGGGAGAAGGAGTCGAGAAAAGTCGATGCACGATAAAATGATGATGTATGCCAAGTTCATAAGACTTACAATGATCCTCGCTCTCAACATACAGGATGCAAAATAGAATTGAAATTGTATTCTAAATGAATGAAATTGATGAAAAGCCGCTCCTAGACAAGCAATTCTATTAGTAAGTGAAGAACAAGTTAAATTTGGATTATGCGGTCTGAGTGTGTCTTTTAATGGTGAAGTGTGGTTCTAGATATTACGAGCACAAACAGTCCTAAGAAAGCTCTAAGAGCCGTGAGTGCATGTCCTATCCTACGTCAATCAACCACACAACAAAGAGACTCTTTGTATTATTCAATTACATGCGCAAGAACCCAAACGGGAACCGTTGTAAATGCAGACACTCTTTTTCTGTTTCCTTTTTTCAAACTCTCTCAAAACCACAAAGTTTAAATCGATGCTCGTTCTTCGGCTCACCAAGTGAATCACTTTCGATGCCTCGTGTTTCTCACATAAAAATAAATAATGGTCAGAAAGAATGACATAAAATAAACAAATAAATAAACAGAGAAATATTCACAAGAAAATCGGGAATCAGACAACCCGAGGATGGAAAACCTAAAATCTAATTTTCTAAAATGATCCAAAGTTGTTTGCCTCCCCGACAACGGTGCCATTTGATTGAACCAAAAATGTGCCCTTTTAATTTGATTAAATATGTGTTTATCATTTTTGTTGTAGTCAGGAAATCAGGATCGATAAAAAAAATAAACGCACCAATCAGTGAATTAAATAATATATGGTTTGATGTATTTTTAACATGGGCAAGCCCCAGGATCGGCTCAAGGAGGCAAAGGAACAACTTCGGATCGACTTAGATGAACTAGATCATGGTTTTCCAAGTAGGATTTTTTGGTATTTTTTTATGCAATAAAAATGCAAATGCACAACCTCGGATGAACTAGGTTATTGAGAAAATCAACAACATAGCTAAATTGATTTTAATGTGAAATTAATCCAAATTAACCAAGCTATAATTTTTCTGAAAACCTAATGCAACGATGAATGCAAAAAGTATTTTTTTTGGAAATTTTGGATTTAACATGCACAAATGAAAAATGCAAACTTGTTTGGAATTTTTATGCAATTTTTCGTGAAAACGATAAGCAATAATTATGAAAAAATTACTGGAAGTGAAAAATGATGAAATGAAGACATATTAATATCTTTGGAATTTTCTGACAAAATATGATTTTTTTATGAATTTTTTAATAGAAATAGAGTGACTTTGAGTATTTTATTTTTAATAAATCCATGAAATTAACTTTTTTCAAAAGAAAATTATCTCAAATAGATATTTTAATGAAAAATCCAGGAAAGTTGAAAACTCGCAAAAATATTATTTGTGGATTTAATTAAATATCATTTATAGAAATTATAAACAATTTATTTTAGGTAAAAAACAACTCCAATTTTGATGAAATTTGGATAATAGTTAAAGCGAACGAACAAGCATCATCTACAATTTTTTCACAATTTTTGGAGTAAGAAATATGTATGTGCGAATTTCAGAGCAAAAATGGGTAAAATATCATTGAATTTTAAACTCTGATTTTTAATAAATAATTCTATGTTCACAAATGTACAGAATTAATTTCTAAACAAAATGTTATTTTTGTATTAAAAAATGATGCGAGATGAATGTCCAAATTAGAATGCAAACTCAGGGGTGTTTTTGCAACACTGAAAGTAAAATAAATGAACCGAAATGTGCTCTGGGATAATTTTGCAAATAAACAAACTTAACAGACTGACTATGCATTTTTTTTTCTAAAATAATAAAAAAATAAAATAAATGACCTTTAGAAGAAATTGGGTTCCATAAATGGAACCCACTTCTCCAATCATCTAGGGCACGCGCAGAGGGCGCGTGGCACGCTGCCGAGGGCGAGTGGGCGGCAGTGCGGCAAGGCGCAGGCAATGCGTCGATGAAGAGGTGGAGGGGCCAACCTGCAGGGCGGCGACTGGAGGTCGCGGTGGGTTTAGAGTTGAGTGCGCCACGTAAGCGGTGGCACTGCAAGAGATCGGCGTTGGCTGTAAGCGGGGAGGCGCGGAGGAGCGTCAGTGGAGGCACTTGGACGCACGCGCGAAGGGAGGAGGTGGAGGCCCAGGGCATGGAGGGGCCGACCTACGGGCACGTGAGGAAGGAGGGAGTTGCCGGAGGGCTGCGTGTGTGGCGGCGGTGTTGCGGCTGGTGCACGGTGGAGGGTTGTGAGGACCTGGAGGCACGACCGCTGCGCATCGCCCTCTGTTGGGCGGCTGCTGGTGACAGCGAGGGGCTGGGGGTGCAGGGAAGGAGGATGCACGTGGCACACCAAATGGGGACAACCTGTCTTGGAGATTGGTAGCTCGCTGATGTCGGCTGCTGGACGCAGGACGGACGACGCGAGCGGCTTCTGCTAGAGGCGACCTGCAACTTTTTTTGATTTTTTTTTGTAAATAGAAAATACAAATGCAAATAAATGGGTGGTATTTGTGGTGTATGATGTGATGTTTAGGTGATGAACAACAAAAAAAATTTTGTTAGATAAAAAAATTGACAAGGAAAAAGAGAAGGATAACTTACCTGAGATTTTGCCAGGTGGAGCTGCGATGGGCGGCTCTCGTCGTCACTTCAAGGAGATAGCAGGAGCTCCAAAGCTCAACGAGCATTGTGAATCTCGTAACGGTAGTGCATACCATCGGATCTCACCTTAAGGTTGTCGTTCCTCAACTCATCTCCTACAGCTGTCACCTGAAGGTCAAAGGGGCTCGATCTCACTCCTCTCAAATCACCGGATGATGTGAAGCGGGGGGAATATGAGAGAATAAAAAGAGGAAGAGGAGGAAGTTAGAAGAGAAGTGGAGAACATGGAATGGTGGAGAAAGTGACTTGGAGTGGGGAACAAGTTGGAGTAGAGAAGAAGCAAAAAAGGGGGAAAATAAAATATAAATAAAATAAGTAGGCTACTAAAAATAAAGAAGAGAAAATAAATAAATTAAATTAATTAATTAATTAAAATAAATTAAATTAAATTAAATAATAAATAAAATAAATAAAATAATAAATAAAATAAAATATGAAATTAATAAATAATAAAAATTAGGGTGACTCGTGGTGGCTCTAGGAGCTACCACGTGTCGCACCTGGAAAAATCAAAAATTAAATGTAAAGAAAATCGAAAAGAAATAACAAAAGGTTCAAATTAAAAAGTGGTCAACATGAAAGCTACTCGTCTCGATGAGATCTACAACTTCCATGAACGATCGAAAATCAAAAGAAGTCACATGTACACAGTGTATTTTTGGGTGGTATCTTATAGGTATAAGATACCGTATTTTTATCTTTTGCAATTTTTTTGTCATTTTAGTTAGAGAAAAATCAAAATAAAGTTAGAAAATATATGAAAGAAATATTTACAACTTAATATATTTTTTTGGATTTTTAATAATTAAGAAAATAAAAGGATAAAATAAAGGGTATTTTGGTTAATATGTACAATATCCAATATGGGTCCAAAACCCAAGTTTCACATACGATCTCTGATTTTTATGAAATTAGTCTTGTTTTGAAGGTCTTTGAATGTATATTACTTTAAAAGCGAGTAGACCTAAATCAGATATTGTACAAGAAAGAAGACATGATCACCAACTGCAAAAGTCAAGTCTCGCCTTCGCATACGACTTCAGCCTACTCTGCGATGTGCACATTTTAAGGTTCATAGTCTCAAACTTGGATTTGGGTTTTATTGGACCATTTTACAAGTTAGTATTTTTTTGATATTTTTCCTTTATTAGTGTTAGTAATATATACACTATAGAGTTGGTTTTATTTGATTTGGAGTTAGTATAAAATATATACATATATGGTATTTACTGGTGATTTTTACAAGTGAATTAGGCTTCTTATTTAATGCAAGCATGAATGCTAAAATGCAGATATTATTTACACATGCATGAATGCTAATTATGCAATATAGATGGAAAAATGCTGCTAATTTCTCGGGCACAAAGCTCTATTTTCAACTTTAAAAGTGATGAATCACATATTCATCAGTGTCCTGGGCACATTGTGCATTATTTTTCAGTGAAATTAATTTTGTATTTTTCTTTGTATTTCTACGTACAATATCCATGCTAACGATTTTATTATTTGAGGTGTAAAAATAATAAAATAAAATAGGTCCGAAAATGCATTAATTGGGAAAAATAAATTAGGTTTTTTGATGTATTTCCTGTACAATTTCTCTGCCTTATCTCCCCTTACTTTATTCGTTGTCGACCAAGTCATCAAGATGATTACGTCTCCGGGTCTAGGGTCATTCAATACCTTTGGTATCTCATTTATTTTTCTCTTCTTCTTATATTCATTTATTTTGGAAATAAATACATTATTTATTACATTTTATACACTATTTTATACAATGTATACAGTATTTATTTTCATTAATTGATGATATATGCATGCATTTGTGTAGTGATTTAAGGCCAAAATGAAAGAATAAAGGTGATGAAATGAGGATCATCTGTAGCCTTCTTCACATTATGGATTCTTCATAGGACCTTGACAAGGGGAATCTACTTCTTTCACAACCGTCTAATTGCTCAGTCAAATATACGCACTGGAGACTCAAAAAAGGAAATATTAGGCTCGACGACCAAGTCTTCACATGATATCACATGTCTGGGGTCCCTGACATACTTGCGCAGGTTCGACACATGAAATACATCATGAATATCTTGAAGATGTAGGGGAAGTGCAACTCCGTAAGCAACCTTACCCACAAAAGCCAGAATCTCAAATGGGTCAATGAACCTCGATGCCAACTTACCATGAACACCTAATATATGTACTCCCTTAATTGGAGATATTCTCAAAAAGACAAAATTCCCAAACTAGAAATAATAAGGGATTCTTAGATATGTAGAATTAGTAACAACTTATGTTTAAAAGTTTAACATTAATACACAAAACCCATGAACGTCAACCGAGTAAACCGAGTAAAGGGAAGGGCTAACTAAGAAGACGCCAGAATAAAACATCGGTAGTTCCTGATAAGACCAAGGAGACTAAGAACCTCGTTGAATATCTTGGGTTGATCCCAAGATACAGCTGTCATGATCTTCATGGAATCAATAGAAATCCCAGCACCAGAAACTATGTGGCCAAGAAATGCCACTTCAGGTAACCAAAACTCGCACTTATTGTACTTTGTATATAACTGATTCTATCTCGGTATCTGCAGAATGGTGTGAAGATGCGCATCGTGCTCGTACTCATCATGAGAATAGATTAACAATCATCTATAAAATACCACTACAAATCTGTCCAAGTATGGACGAAAGATCCTACTCATCAGGTCCATGAAAGCGGTAGGTGCATTCATGAGCTCAAAATGGCATCATGATAAACTTGTAGTGTATGTATCTTGTACAAAATGCGGACTTCAGAATGCCAGAATACTTGATAATCAACTGATAATATCCAGATCGCATATTGACCTTGGAGAACATTGCCACTCCCTGCAACTGATCAAAAAGATCATCAATACATGGGAGTGGATAACGGTTCTTGATTGTTTACTTATTGAGTTGCTTGTAGTCAATGCACAATTTCATGGATCCATCCTCCTCCTTTACAAAGAGGAGTGACACTCCTGATGGTGATGTACTGGGGCGAATGAGTCCCTTCTCAATCAAATCTGCAGGTGCACCTTAAGCTCCTTGAGCTCAGTTGGTGTCGTCCGGTATGGGGGAATAGAGATCGATTGAGTGTCAGGTAGAAATAAAATATCGAACTCTATCTCCCACTATGGTGGTAATCCAGGAAGATCATCATGAAACACACAAGGGAACTCTCGAATGACCCTGACATCCTCAATCGTCCTGTCTTTGGCGGATCTCTCAACAATGTAAGCAAGATATGCCACACATCCCTGACTGAGGTACCGATGCGCTCTCAAATCAGATATGAACTTGACCTCTATATCTGAGGTATGTCCATCGAATAGGAAGGTCAGTACTCCATGTAGATGGAAGACAACTATCTTCCCAAAGCAGTCTAAGCATGTGTGATACTTTTCTAACCAATCCATGCCTAGAATGATATCTAAATCAACCAACTATATCAATACTATAAAAGGCATTCATGAGATGCCCACTGATATGTAATGTTACGTCCTTGATGGAATGTCTAGTGACGAATATCTGGGCCCCTTAGCCCTTGATGTAGTATGAGATCGAGACACTCGTAGTCGGCTTGCCCAAAGTGGGCACTAAATGGTGTGCACAAAACGAGTGTGAGATGTTGATGAAGATGAGATTCAGTATACTACACTACTAGCATAGCAGTATCGTTGTGGCGAACGATCTGTCGCTCAGAAAAAGAGAAGGTGGTTTATTTTGAAATTACTTTTATTTATACTCCAAAAATAAAGTGTATAATAATAAGCATGTGGAGTGTCGAACACAGGGAGGCAAATTTTCAATTAACCAGATGTGTAGTTATTAAGTAGGAATTTTCTGCAAATTTTAGGAATTTTTAAATGATCTTTATGATTTTTATGGGTTTTAATGCATTTTAAACATTTTAATTATTTTTAATGTTTTATTTTTTTATTTTGATTTTTAATTAGTTTTAATTTTGCAAATTTTTTATGTAAAATAATTTATGAATAGAATATATAGAAAAATGAAATAAAAGTTTTTTAGAGATTTAAAATTATGTGAAATAGAATCAAATATAAGAAAATATTTTTTTGTTTTGAATATTTTTTCTTTATTTTTGGTGATTTTATCGTTTTTTATATTTTTATGTGTTTTACACTGAATTAAAGTTGAAAACAAGTTAAATGGAAATTAAGCTACTATTTTTGTGATTTTTAAAATAGAAAACAAATCAAACTTCCTGAAACTACTTTTATGTCGAAGTATTTTCTCAAGCTTTAAAATAAGACCAAAAACAAATTTTTGTGAATTTTCTATGATTTTACATGAGTTTTATAAGTTATGCAAATATTTAAATTTTTAGGGTTTTCTGTTTATATTTTTAATTTTTATATATTGACAAAATATAGTAAAATATAGCTACATGATTTTTTTAGAATTTTTTGGAGTTTTCAAATTTTTATAAATTGTTAAAGTTTAATCAGTGAAATGTATGATGTTTTTTTGTATCTTTAAAGATATAAATCAAATAAATTTTCAAAACCAGATTTATTTGTGAGAGATCTGATTATTATGAGTCTAAGTGTCTAACCCAATTTTTATGAGATTTTTAAGCAATGAGAACTAATTAAACCAAGAAATTAAAAGCAAATGAAATAAATATGCAGTACAAAGACTAAAATACAGTAAAAGAAAAGTTGGCATGTATTGACTAACAAAACAAATAGTTCCAGGACATAATACATAAATGCACCAACAAACACGTGGTTACACACGTAAGCAACACTAATAGGGAGTAAAATGTAATTACCTAAAAACTTTGAAGCATTTATTAACCTCGAAAGCAAGTTCAAGGCATAAGTTGCAACTATCGAAATAAGATACGTGAGGTGCACGTACTCTACTACTGAATACAAGGGCTAAAGTGCAAATTATAAGAAATCAGAAGATATCTATGCAATTAATCTTGTAAGTGTATTCACAAATGAAGGATGTAAATGCAATAAGAAAAACTCTAAAAAGAAAACTTGCAGTTTCACTAAATGTGGTGGTACGGTGCACCTGTTGGCGTTGAAAGTGCGACGTGCGACTAAGATAGTCTATCCTCAGATCTGATCGAATGATTGGCTTTTAGGTGCGTGATGAATCTACGATTCTCACTCTTTATTCTCTTATTTTAGCTCTTCTTTTTGGCAAAAACATCTGTAAATACCAGTAAATATAATAACTTAGCATTTGGCATGCCTTTGTTAATAATGCATAATTAACACCTATTTTTGTAAAAATATAAGAATAAAGATAAAAGAAAAGAAGGATGTATTTAGAATAAATACCGAGTGACCCAAACCCCAAGAGAAGGTCAAGTCTTGACATGGTCGCAAAGAAAATAAGTAGGGAGAGATAGGGGTCCACTATGTATTGTACATATCACCTATACTTGTACATATTATTTATTTATTTATTTTGGCAAAACAAAATTATTTTATTCTTTACACACTTGTAAATAACGTTAGAAAGAATATAAAAAATAAAATAAAAATAAAATAAATAAAATAAAATAAAATCATCAAACCCTTATACAAAACACAAATGTATATAATACATTATTTATTTATTTTACACCATTAATTAATTAAAAAAATCAAAATAAAAATCTTTTTGTATCCCTTGAATTATTGTGTAAATAAAAAATATAAAATATAAATATTTTTTTTGCAAAAATAATAAAATAAAAATAACTGTACATAATACATATATTATACCTGTATATAGTATTATATATTATATATATCTTCTTTTTATTTTCATAAAACATAATAAAAAAATCACATAAAAATAATTTATGAAATAATAAACATTTTTTATTTTTATACACTTTCTATTTAAAATCATTTGCTATTTTTTATTGAATTCCCTTTTATTTTGTAAATCCTGAATTTCTATTGGTCCACGTCCGCATGTTGACCTCGATCAACGATATCTTCCAGGATGGGTCGGGTTGCCATATCGCTCACTGGAGCCATTTCTCCATTTTCTAACTCCCGGACCTGACCACCTTTGGCTTCGATTCCTGCGCCTGATTACAACCCTTATATCCATGATCCTCGCGGATCCCTAGGCGCTATCGGATCTGCCTAAGGTTCCGCTCCACACTCCGATCTTCTTAGACCCTCGGGCAGCCTATAAATATCCTATTCCTCTCCTCCAGCATTGCAGCTCATCCCTCACGCCACCACAGACCCCTATCTCCCTTCCTTAGAGTGATAACTACCGGAGGAGTAGCTTAGGATCATCCAGAGATGCCTGGAGGCTTGTAGCTCACTTCATGGCCGGAGAACCGCTGTGAGCAGCCTCCCAGCCAGTCGCAGCTCAGTTGAGGCCAAGACCCATCCGACCATCTTCGCTTGAAGCTTCTGAGTTCATTGGTGGCCTCAGGTATACCCTTTTCCCCTTGCATTTCCCTATTTTGATTCAACCTTCCCTTTTGTCGCCGTCGCATGTTCCCTTGCTCTGACCAACTAGTCAGAGCTCTACAGCACCCCTTCATCCGCTCAGATCGACTCATCGACTCACCCCGCACCTTCTTACGTAGCCTACCACCCTGAGGCTCGACCATCGAGTCGAGATTAGGGCGGGTCTGCATCCCTCACCTTCGCCGGAGACCCAAAGCACCATCCCCAGTCACTTCCCCTTTATCACTCAATATTTATTCTAAATATTTCCCTCTTTTTCTTTATTTCTTTATTCTTTTATTTTTGCACAAAAACATGCTAATTATGTCTATTTACACAATGCATGCAATTTGATAACTTATTCTATTTACAAACATGTACATGGTGTTTTGCAAAGATCTATAGCTAAAATAAAAGAATAAAGAGTGATGAATGAGGATTAATCACCCCCCCCCATACTTTACTTTTGCTAGTCCCTTAGCAAACACTTATTTGAAAAATAAGTGAAAAAGAGAAAAGAAATAGAAAAAGAGGAGAAAATGAATAAATGCTGATTATTAAACTTGCCTTCATTAACTTGAAATATGGAGCTTAGTCAAATCTTTGGATTATTAATCTGTCAGAACCTTATTTGAACTTAGGTTTAAAACTTAACAGCCTCTAAGTTCCACTAATCTATAGTCAAGACTCCTCAACAATCCAGATCAGAACAAGTCTACATACACAAACCCTGAAGACCATGAATCTTTTCTTGTACTGTGTAAGTGAGGTCTAGTTCTCCACATCATAAGTAGCAAAATGACAACCCTCCTCAACAAGGTAACTCTAATACCCTAGTCTGGCAACTCTTTCCTCGAGGAGCGAGGTATTCCCTTCTAAGTTCAAGTTCAACCGGCTCAAGAAGAGGGGGAAGAAGAGAATGGATCATGGCTAGTTTAGCCATGTATCCCTGGGAGCTCAACCAGCATAGCTAAGTGTCCCTGCTGCAAGCTTCATAAGATGGAACATGGATACCAAGCTTTGCTTATTGCACTATATACACTCCGGTGGGATTGTCATTTTCTCTCAGACCCACCACTTTTTTGGAGTTATTCTTTTCTTTTTGCATTTTTATGTGCAATATACAACAAATCTACAAAGTGCAGCATATATACATAAGGAGTTTTTCCTCTTGAGCCAATATATTATCCCTCTTTTGAAGCATTATTGCAACCCACAACTCCTGTCGTTAGACCTCATGGCGACCAGACCAAGTTGAGACGCACTTCTTTCACTATAAGAAGAAGAGAGGTTCCGCCTAGAAGTACTACCCTCATATGTTACCCCAAGTCAAGGAAGACTGCCTCCTCACCACCTCATCCGTAGAGAGCTCGATGTAAAGTGTGGGTCCAAGTAAAGATATTGTCAGTAAGAGTCATGTGTGTGTTGTTAAATGCTCTACTTAGGCTCATCGAGATGACATGTGATCATAGCCTAGTGGACTCAAAGAATTAAGTCACCATGGACCTGAAAAGTATCAACCCTAAGGCCTATTAGATTCCTTTTAGAATTAGGTGGATTAAGATCTTAACCAAGCTCCATTTTTCAATTTAATTCCAGGCTAGTTTAAATGTCAACTATGATTCAGGAAAAACTATACAATATTTACAAATATTTACAAAAAAGCAATTTACAAAAGTTTACAAATGTGTAAAACTTTTGAAAAATGTTTCGAAAACATGGATGTATGCATGAATGCAAGTTTTGCAAAATATTTACACAAATTTACACAAGATTTTTGCAAAATTTTTGTTTTTCAAAACATTTTACAAAAATTTTGTACTATATACATAATTTTGATATCAAAATAATTACAAACTATTTACACAAAAGATTTTTACAAACGTTTTTACAAAAATAATTTGTACAAATAGCTATGTATGTGCAGTAAAAGAATTTTATTTACAAGGAAAATTTTTTTAGTTTTATGGATTTTTAGGTTTTCAGCCATTTTTATTTATTAACACACTCATACAAAGTACGAGTTATGGCTAAAGTATATGTGAAATATATACGACACCCCCCTATACTAAGCTCGAACGATGTCCTTAGAGTGAATCAAGAGCGATGAAGAAGACATAACTCGTGCTTAGTATAGGGAAGTGAAAAGGAAGGCTATATACAAAAATGAATGAAAGAATAGAAATGCAAGAGGATCTCGGGGGTTTCCCCCTATACTTAGGATCAAGTAATCCTAAGTATAGCAGGCTATACACGAAGGGAAATCCGAGTGAGAATGTACAGGGTCTACCTCCCCTATACTTAGGGTAAAATATCCCTAAGTATAGGCAACAAAACAGAGGTAGAAATGAATCAAAAGTAAATCAAAAGTCTCACACCCCCTCCCCCTATACTTAGGGTAAAGTGCACACTAAGTATAGCAATGTTGAAGATGCAAATGGGGTCTTGAACTGAAGAATAGTGTGATATGGATAACTAGATCTATACAAGTCGGAAGAACAGTGATAATCAGGCGTGAGATGCAATAGATGTGAGTCAAGAGACCACATCTCACGGAAAGTGAATCGGGGAAACATCAACGACCAGTGGCTCATGATCTAGATATGGTTTGAACCGCTGCCCGTTAACACGAAAGGTACTCTCAGAAGACAACTCAGATATATCAATACTCCCATTGTCGTGTACCCTTCGGACCAGATAGGGTCCCTTCCATTTGCTCTGTAGCTTCTCTGGAAATAATCTCAACCTGGCATCGAAGAACCATACTCGTTGTCCTGGCTCAAACTTCTTGTGGCTGATATGAGAATCATGCCACTCCTTCGCTCGCTCCTTGTACTGTAAGCTACTTGAAAAGTCTATATCACGAAGCTCCTCCAGGGTTGTTAACTCTGCCCTCCTCTGATCTCCTACACTCACTGGATCCATCAGAATATCTTTGACTGCCCAAAGTGACCTATGTCTAAGCTCAATAGGTAAATGGCAGGGCTTGCCATAAACGAGGTGAAAGGGAGATGTACCCAAAGGCGTCTTGAAGGACGTCCGATATGCCCACAAGACCGAGTCCAAAAGCTGTGACAAATCCTTTTGGTTAGGGCGGACGACCTTCTGCAATATAGACTTGATCTCCCTGTTCGACACTTCAACAAGACCATTGGTCTGAGGATGATATGGTTTGGCTACTCGATGGTCTATGTTGAACTCGCTAGCAAGGGCCTTTACCTTGTCGCTGACGAAATGAGACCCCCCGTCAGAAATCAAAACTCTAGGCACCCTGAACCATGAAATGATATTCTTCCTCAAAAATCTGCAAACAGTCCTAACATCTGCGGTTCGAGCGGGGATGGCCTCAACCCAACGACTCACACAGTCAACGGCCAACAAAATGTACTCGTATCCCTGACTCTTAGGGAATGGACCCATGAAATCGACGCCCCATGCGTCAAAAACCTCATAAAAGTGAATGGGCTGCATCGGCATCATATCACGTGGTCCACAAGTTCCCATCCTCTGACAGTCAGTGCACCTCTTCACGAACTCATCAGATTCCTTGAAGACAGTAGGCCACCATAGGCCGAATTGGAGCACTTTCTGTGCCGTTCTCCTCCTAGAGTGATGTCCTCCTGCCTCAAGCTTGTGGCAGTAAGTGAGGACGTTGTGGTGCTCCTCCTGAGGAATGCACCTACGCTAGACACTATCCCCTCCCTCATGATAAAGGACGGGATCCTCCCAATGGTAAAACTTGGCCTTCGCAAGGAAGGTCTCAAGTCGCTGCCTGGGCCAATCTTGTGGAACCTTCTTGGCAACAAGAAAGTTCACAATATCGGCGTACCACGGGAGAGAGGCGATAGCAAGGATTGCCTCATCTGGGAAGGTCTCAATAATAGGCTCGATCTGCTCAAAATCCTCAAGAAACTCGAATTGGGAGAGATGATCCGCCACCACATTCTTGACTCCAAGCTTGTCCTTAATCTCTATATCAAACTCCTGGAGTAGAAGGATCCATCTTTTCAATCTGGCTTTGGCATCCTTCTTTGCCATGAGGTACCTGATGGCGGTATGATCAGTGAAGATGGTCACTCTAGATACAATGATGTAAGATCTGAACTTATCTAGGGTGAAGACTACGGCTAGCATCTCCTTCTAAGTGACGGTGTAGTTCCGCTGAGCGGAATCCAAAGTCCTACTAGTGTAGTGAATAGAAAATGGGACTCCATCCCTCCTCTGTCCCAGCATGGCTGCTACGGCAAAATCGGAGGCATCCGTCATGATCTCGAATGGGAGAGACCAATCAAGCGAGTGAAGGACAGGAGCCTCTACAACTAGACTCTTGAGAGTCTCAAATGACGCTAGACACTTATCATCCACAATAAACTCGGTGTCTTTCGTCAGCAGATCAGTCAACGATCGAGAAATCCTACAGAAATCATGAATGAATCATCGATAGAAATCGACGTGCCCCAGAAAAGACCGTAACTGCCGCAAGTTGGATGGTGAACTGATTTCCTAATGATATACACCTTGGCCGGATCAACCTCCATGCCCATGTTAGAGATGATACGGCCAAGCATTGTCCCTTGAGTCACCATGAAGTGACTCTTCTCCCAAGAAAGCACCAGGTGAACCTCAATGCATCGCTGGAGGACGCGGTCTAGTCAGTCAAGACAAGAATTGAATCCGTCGTCATAGAACGAAAAGTCATCCATGAAGACCTCCAAGCACTCCCCCACCATGTCCGAAAAGATGGAAACATGCACCTATGGAATGTCGCCGGAGCGTTGCACAATCCAAAGGGCATCCATCTGAAAGCATATGTCCCAAAGGGACAGGTGAAGGTAGTCTTGTCCTGGTCCTCGGGCGCTATGGCCACCTGATTGTATCCGGAGTAACCATCCAAGAAACAGTAGTGGCTCTTCCTAGCTAGACTCTCTATAATATGATCAATAAAAGGTAGCGGGAAATGATCCTTCTTGGTGGCATGGTTCAATCGTCTGTAGTCTGCACAGACCCGCCAAGAAGTGGGTACCCGGGTAGCGATCTCCTCTCCAGACTCACTGACAATTGTGGCGATGCCCGTCTTCTTGGGCACCACATGCAATGGACTCACCCACTTGGAGTTGGAGATAAGGTAGATAAAATCGGCGCTCCACCATTTTGAGATCTCCTTCATGACAACATCTCGAAGGTTCGAGTTCAGCCGCCGCTGGAACTCACACGACGACTTCGCGTCCTCCTCGAGATAGATATGGTGGGAGCACAGGGCTGGACTTATCCCCTGGAGATCGGCTACACTCCATCCAATCGCCTTGCGGTTCTTTTCAAGAACCCCTATCAGACGGGATTCCTGCTCTCCAGTCAAATATGCTGAGATAATAACTGGGTACATCTCATGCTCGCCCGCAAGGAACCTATAATTCAGTGATGATGGTAACGGCTTCAGCTCTGGACAACTCGGTGCTGGCAGATCTGGCCTCCGAAATGTCTGAGTGAATGCGACCAAATCTGCATGGGAGAATGAGACCTCTCGCTCATAATTTGAATCTCGCGAAGGCTGCTCTGCTGGTGTGTCTCTGCTCTGTATGGGATCAGCCTCCTCCCTAGCTGTAGGCTCAGAGGAAGTTAGACATGGTATCAAATCATCAAACTCTGCCTAGTCTATATCTGACTCTGAGGGATCTATATAAGACTCATACTCAAAATCTGCCTCACGATCGAGAACCGGCTCTGCTGCCTGAGATGTATCCTGGACTAGGGATGCGCTCTCCAAGCTCTCCTCTGCTGGCATATGTGCATCAGTGAACTCTGAAGGTGAGAGGATGGCCTGTGCTGCGGGATCTGCCTAAACTGCCTCGTCATCCGTGATCACAAAGTCGCACTCCTGGTGGATGTCTCGCCCTGCCTCTGTCATCTACTCTGAATCTGAAGTCGGCTCGGAGCAAGCTGAATGTCTGGCTCTAGTTTCCTCGATCGTCTCTATTTGTATACTCTCGCCATTGACGCGAAAGTATACCTTCCCGCTATCATGATCGGACACTGCCTTGGCTGTGGCCAAGAATGGGCATCCTAATATGATGGGGGTATCGGTCACGGACTCAAGGATCTCCATGTCCAACACAACGAAGCCCACGGGGAATTTCAGGCCCTGAATCATGACGACAACGTCCTTCAGCAACCCCTTCGGCCTCTTGACATATCGATCAGCAAACTGAATGACCGTCCTGCTCTGTCCTAGAGGGCCCAACTCGAAGCGGTCGAGTAGGGCTGCCGGAAGCAGGTTGATCGAAGACCCGCTATCTAATAGAGTACGATCGAACCTCTGCTCCTGAATATGGCATCTGACATATGGGGCTCCTGCATCTGGCCTCTTGGCTGGCAGACGGTTCTGGATCGCATAGCATGTGGCGCGAGTGAGCACATGGATCTCTGACTAATGGTTCCTCCTCTTCCTCCGAACTATGTTCCTGTCTCTGAGTGATCTCTGGAAGAGAGGTATGTGCTCCAAGGACTCCTGTAGAGTCAGTTGTATCTGAAATCTGTCCATCATATGCTGGTTGAACTTTAGCAGGTGGGACTTTTTTGGGTCTATTTTGGTCCCCTTAGCCAAGCGGAGTGCTTGGGGAAAGGGGACTGTTGGGTCCTTCTCAGATGAAGGACTAGGAGAGGGTTTGGGCTGCTCAAGCACGACAGAATCCACACATACATCATCATGCAGCACAGGTGGATCAGAATATATCAAACCCTTTCCTTTATTTGCAGAAATGTCCTGAGGTACATGAATAGCAGGAAAAACAACATGACTAGCAGTAGTAGAAATGGTGGCCTCAGCACCACCCTCGGTATCTGGATCTGCGGTATCAATACCATGCTCTGGCTCGGCAACAAGTTTGGTGGCATCAGTATCACCTCCTCCATCTGGTGAAATGACGGCCTCAGTACCATCGGCTAGATCATCATCCTTGGTGGCATCAGCATCACCGTCATCATCATGTGTCTGAGCGGCATCAGCACCGCTCTCCTCCTTACCTGGCGCTCCTGAAGTAGCATCGAGTTGTCGCTCAGACGAGGCGCAGCCTGTTGGCATCCTACTGCTCCTAAGTGTGACAAAATCAGCATCAAACATATATGCAGTAATATCACCAAGTGAATCACTAGGAGTGGTGGTCTCTGTGAACTCTATCTGCTCAGACTTCCTCTTCATGATGTTCGGGTTCGGCTCGATCTGGGCAGGAATGGCGGCCTTCCCTCTCACAATCTCCCTCATCTCCTGACGAAACTCGTCCATCTCCCGTCGAAAGTTAGCCTGCTGCTCGGTCATGAGGCGGGCTAAGTCATCAAGTGCGGGGTCCTCATAGGTCGATCCTTGAGAACCTGACGGTGGCCTCTTTGGTAGTGAGGCGGCTGTTGGTGAGGGTGAGAATGGTAATGCTGATGATACTACTGCCGAGGCTGCTCTCGCCTCCAAGGTTGTCCCTGTTGATAGGGACGAGGACCGTACTGCTCTCTGTGGAATGGTTGTTGTTGTACTGGGGGTTGGGGCTGCTGGTGCTGCTCACGCTGCTGGCTGTACTGGCCACCTTGAACTGGAGGCTGCTACTGGGCACTAGCACCTCCGGCCGACCAGCGGAATCCGAGATGGTCTCATCGGATACCGGGCTGGGGTCGGTCATACCAAATCTCGTTGACATCCATCAACGGCTCCTACTCGTAGGTGGGTGGGGGGAGTACTGCTAGGGGCTGATCCGGCTGGTAGACCACCATCTGGTTGTCCTGAGATGGTGGCGACTGGACGTACTGTGGTGGCTGCTGGTACGACTCCGCATGTACAAGGTGAACCTGTCTAGGCTGACTGGAGTACTGGGATGAGCTACCACTGTTGCTCGGATCTCCTCGTGACCTAAGACGGGGCTGAGAATCCGTCTATGCCTCCTAGAGACACATGATCTGTATCTTCGGGTCACTCAGCGTCTGTGCCATCTGGTCGATCTGTGTCATGCCCTGGCACTGCTTCTTCTCAATAAGCTCGATCCGGTCCAGCTTCTCGTTGATGATACCCATGTCGACAACCATCGACTCGGCCTGTGTTGCTGCCGCCGACAAAGTGGAAGGACCGGCATCGACGCGTGCTATCCTTTGAAACTGCACTGCCTGTGGCTTGGGGCGTCCCTGAATGTAGAGTCGGGTCTGGGACATCATTGTATAATTCTCAGCCATCCCCTTATAGATGGCCCAGACCTGATCGTCATCCTTGACGAAGTAGGAACAATCACAAAAAGTGTTCACCAAGCCCTGCAGCTCTGGTGTCAGCCCGCAAAAGAAGCTCTGAACCAGGTTCGGCTTTGAAATATCATGGTGCAGGTATCGGTCGGTAAGCTCTCTGAACCTCTCCCATGCCTCATGGAACTGCTCGTTGGGGAGCATGGAGAAGTTGTTGATCAGGGCCCTCGTTGCATTGGTCCGCCCGAGTGGATAGTACTTGTTCACGTACTCGGTGCGGAGCTGCTCCCAGGTAGTCACGAATCTCCCCAAATGCTTCAGCTAGTTGGCTACTCTGTCTACAAGGGAGAACGGGAAGACAATCATCCGAATGGTATCCTCGTCCACCTACCGATCATGGACGGTGCTGCAGATCATCTCGAATTCCTGGAGATGAAGATGGGGCTTCTCAGTCGCGAGCACGTGGAAGCGGGGAAGAAGCTGAAGTGTCTGCGGGGGGAACTTGAAGTCCCCCACGATCATTGGAAGAACGATCCACCAGTGTGTAAGCATCGATCCGGGGTTGTACAACTCCCGCATCGGTCTCGCTGTTGCTGGCTGGACCAGCTCGTCAGGCTGATCTGGTATCTCTCCCCCTCCTGCAGCTCTCGGTTGCTCTCGCTCTGTCCTCAGCCTCTCCATCTCTCTCCTCATCTCCACCATGAAAGCTCCTTGATCCCTGATCTACTGCTGCATCATCTCGAGGGAAGCTATCAAGGTGTTGTTGATCGCACCCTGATCCAATACATATGTCTGCTCTGCTCTCGGGCCTCCAGTACGGTCATCACTGCTGCCGGCCATGGTCTCTGCAAAGGCAAAAGACCCAAGCTCAGGTGCCGAAATGTAATCAGTTTGTTGCTCTCTCTGCTCGAGCACCTCAGTACTATCAGAAGAAAGGTGGTCGGGGAAAACATGATGGAAGCAAACTCGGGTTCGGAGAGCGGGTCTCGGCTCTCACGAAGCGGCCTAGATGAGCGGGCTGGAGTGCTCATAAGCGGTGCAGCCGGAGGCTGCCTAAGGGACCTCCGACCCATCACTGTGATCTGGCGAGTCGGTCGGATGGGATCTGGAAAGCAAATAGGATGAAACAAGCAAACCCCAATTTCACCAACGCAACGCAAGCTGATGACCATAAGAGTTCGGTATTTTATCTTGTCTTTTTTATTTTGGTGATAATACAATCTAACAAAGCGATTAAGCGAGCTGTTGGGAATCCAACGCTCCCAGGAGACTGTCCTGATCCCAAACTAGATCTTTCCTAGCCAGTACAAGCCGCAGACCGTTTACCGGCTACCCGATCGGCTCGCTCTGTTAAGGATATCACGGCCCGCTTTACCGGAGACCGGAGCGATCCGCACGGGGCCCAGAAGCAGTAGTCTGAAGAAGGGTCAGATATGGCTCTACCTAGTGTGCAGGTCACTCTCTCTCCCAATCAAACTATACAAGGTGGGGGTTGCTGTCCCAATACAAGATTTTTCTGGTGAGGTGTATTTTAAGTCCAATTTGCTTTAGCAGTCCCAAATTTTATGATTTTTCTTTTTTTAGGTATTTTTCAAGAAAACAATCGCCTAACAAATTTTTCGGGTTCTCCTGATTTTATTAAGTCCAAAAATAGGGGAGAGAAGACAAAAGCCGATGCACGGTCAAACATGATGATGCATGCAGAGTAAGAGATGTGTACCTGACTCTAGCAGTCTACATGCAGGGTGATCCGCGCATTAAAGTAAAGAAAGAAAGTAAACTACATATATGATGCACGAGGAAAAAGGCCTTAGACGAAGCACTTTCTACATGTGGAGAACAGTAGCTAACGGGTCAACAGGAGGGGTCGGGGTCCGGTCTCTGATGCCGATCGGTGTCTACTACAACGGATCCTGCCAGCGCTGTATATGGCATCTAGCGGTACGTGACCCCTCGAGTGACCAGGTTAGCTTTTTCTTTATTAATTAGTAATTAGGTCTAATTAGACAGTCTATAGGAGCAGGCAATCTAATTAGGTTGGGGTCCTAGTTAATTACGTCGCAAGCAATAAAAATCCTACGGCTAAGGCTAAATCCTCGGAAATCAGATAAGCAGTAAAAGGCGATAAAACTCAAAACCGGCGAAAAACGCGGTGAGGTCCCCCAAGCAGACCGATGCTCGGCGAAACAGACCCCGGCAATCACCAAAGTCTATGAGTGTCTGTCCATGTATTATTACAATAATCAAATGGTCTGACTGAATAAGTAAAGCTAATCTAAGCTAGACTACGACTCCAACACTCCTGCTCGCCTCCTCACGCTCTCCTGCAGCTTCGTACAGAAGGGAGCCGCCTCCGGCTTTCACGGTTGCTTCAGCTCTCCGAGGAAAGCTGTTTCGGTCCTCGGGCCGTCGCAAGAAATCAAACAGAAGAATGCCAGACCAGATTATTATAAAAATATGCAAATAAAATAAGATAAAATCAAATGACAACTATATGCAAAAATAAAAACAAAAAACAAAGAAAATAAAATAAAAGTAAAAGAAAAACAAAAACAATAAGAAAACAAAATAAAAAGAAAACAAAAAGGCGTGAAAACCGCGAAAGAAACAAAAAGCCGTGGAAAAAGCCACAAAACTGAAAATCGAACAAAAATGACTACTAAGCCATGCTCCCCGGCAACGGCGCCATTCTGATGAGCCAAAAATCCCGAGAGACTGAGGGAGATAAATATCACGGGTCATTGCGACCTCAATCCCTCGAATCAGACTCAATAAGAAAAATAGACCACCAAAATGAATAATCAGTCAATCAAGCCGAATAGCGGTCTCGCTATTTATTTAACCTGGTATAGCGACTATGGTCGAATTCAAGGAACACGGGTTGGCCAAGTGGCCTACAAAGTAGTCGAAAAATAAAATAAAAAATAATGTTTTTGGTGAATTTTATATCTTTTTATTTTTTTGTAATTTCAATTATAAAGAAAATAAGGAAAAAGGGCAAAAAGAGCTCAAACAACAATTTATGAAACAACACAAATCAAGCCCAAAAATTACAATAAATAATTTTTTGTGTTTTATGTATTTTTAAGTGTTTTTGATAATTTTCTCATAATTTTATATTTTTTTGTTGATTTTATAAAAATAAGAAAAAGGCAAAAACATGGAACTAATGTGCAGCCAGATTTGAAAGGCTAATTAAAAATATATAATTATTCTCTAAAAATCTGGAGATAATTTTTTTATGAAAATTAGAAATGAAAACAAAGCTACAGAAACTAAAATTGCATTTTTTTTAATTTTATAGAATTTTTAATAATTTTTAGAAGGTTTTTAGGGTTTTATAGTTTTTTGGGGTTTTATGAGTCCAAATCAAGTGAAAATTGAATTAATGCTAAAAGACACAAAAATAAACAGTAAGTAATTTTTTTAGAATTTTTTATGGGTTTTTAATATTTTTAATTGATTTTATATTTCAAATAGAAGCAAAAATAGGTGTTTTGAATTTTTAAAAATAGGAAAACAGGGGCCATGTGTCCAAATTTCACCAAATTTGGATTTGATTTGCTATTTTATTCAACCACTAAAATGGGCACAGCACACAGGGACCTAAGTGCGAAGAAAACTACTTCAAGGGCCAATTGATAACACGTATTAAAACTGCAGGGCCAAAGATGCAAAAAGCCCATATGGACACGAGGCACGCATGTGATTCACAAAAACAAGGGCATTTATGTCATTCCTATTTATAAAAGGGTAAATAGTAACAGTCCAAAACTAGAGGATAAAGTATGCAAATGTTCCATAAATCACGTGGCGAAGCACGTGCACCACATACAACGGGACTAAAATGCAAATAAAACAAGCACAGGGTCCTATATGCAAATTACCCAAAATAAAAACAACTATCTAGAATATTTACAGGACTATACTATAAATGCGAAAGAAGAGGGGCCTAAGTGATATTACCCCTTTATTAAGATCCAACGGCTGTGAGGAATCCAATCTTGATCTGACGGCTCTGGATGATGGATACCTCTTCACTATCAACATCTTGGATATGATCCTAGGATGGATCTAACGGAGGAGCGCCTCCCTCAGATGGATGGACGAGATCTAATTTGGCACGACGGGGGCTCAATCGACGGTGAAGGAGGCTCTTGGAAGAACAGCTCCTCGGCGAGGTTCGCCGGGCTACCGTACGCGCTATGGACTCCTCCGGTGCTGCTGAGGTAGGGAAATGAAAGCTCATGGTCTTCCGCAGCTGCTAGGGTACTCCAATGGGGCTGGGAGCCACCGGGGTGCTCCGGCGACGTCGGGGACCTGGGACTTCTGTTCTTGGGTATTTGAACCTCCAGATGAGGCTCTTAAGCCCGGAAACCTGAGTGTGGGTCTTCGACGAGGCGACAACGAAGGAGACCTAAGTCCTGGTTCCGGGGCAAACCAGGATGATCAGAGGGGCGTAGAATGTGTAGAGGGGTCTCGTAAAGGTGATGCGATAGTTGGATGATCGAAAGGATGGTCGGAGCGGTGTGGATTGGTCGGCGAAGGCCGGTGGCGCAAAACCTAAAGATCGAAATGGAAGCTAAGCTATTGGCTAACTAGGGTACCTGATGATCGGAAGCGTTTGGGATGGAGGTCAGCTACCTCCTGGGATGCTCGCCTCAATGGAGTGATGCCACCAGAGGCTCGAGCTAGCTGATGGCGGAGCGCGGCGACGATGACCACCAGACCTGGGGCAAACACGCCTCTTTCCTCGCTACGACACCTCCTATGGCTCGGTGTCACTCAAGGCAAGAAGGTGGAGGTCCTGGGAGTCGAAGACGGTGGCCGAAGGTGCAAAGGAATGCAGCTGGAGCGAAGGATATATACAGGTGCAGGTCCGATAAGATGGGAGTGGGGCGCATGGATCGATGCACGGATCCCTAAGAAGATGCCCAGGCGTGAATCTCAGATGTGAGCGCTGCAATCGGAGCCCGAGGTTTACGGAAATGGAAAGCAGATCGCGTCAGGATAAATACACAAAGTCGGGTCGAAACGTGGTCCGCGAGAAGAGGTGGTCCTGGGGGGAGAGTTGACCGGGGGTCAACATCCCCCGTGGACCAATGAGAAAATTCCAGCCTGAAATGATTTGGAAATTCAAAATAAAATAGAAAAAGGGCTTATTTCAAAATATTTACAAATATGAAAAATGTTTATTTATTTTCAAAGTATTTTTTAGTGATTTTTATTTATTTTTTTGAAAAATAAATTATGTATATACATTATATTATATTATATACAGGTATAGGTACCTATATATTTTTTTATTTTTATTTTTAATTATTTTATTTATGTACAATTATCCCAACTTTATATTTTATTTAATTACACCATAAAATTTGGAATATAAAATAATTTTTATTTGATTTTTATTGCTTATTTACAAGGGAAAAATAAATAGGTCTTTTATTCATATATACATGGTATATGTACACTAAGGAGAGAGAAATTATTTATTTTTATTTTTCTTTTATTTTTCTCATTTTTATTTTAGTTTTAGAAATTTATACAAAATGTGAGAAACAAATATATATTTTTATTTTTGGAAAATAAAATATATACACTAAGAGGGGATTTTACACAAGGTTGAGTCACCCTATCTCTCTCTACTTATTTTATTTTGCGGTCAGGCCCATGTTGAGCTCTCCCTTGGGTTCAGGTCATTTAGTATTTATTCTAAATATTTTCCTCTTTTTCTTTATTTCTTTATTATGTTATTTTTGCACAAAAACATGCTAATTATAGCTATTTACACAATGCATGCAATTTGATAACTTATTCTATTTACAAACATGTACATGGTGTTTTGCAAAGATTTATAGCTAAAATAAAAGAATAAAGAGTGATGAATGAGGATTCATCACTATACCAGCTACATCAAAATAGTAGGGTGCTTACATTGATTTCTCTATCTTATTTAGTGGTTGATTTTTCTCGTTGAGTTAGCCTTATTATTGGGTTCACAACGATCTTTGTTGATTTTGATACTTAACTCTAGTCAGTGGGCAACTCATCATAATGGCGTTGTTGCCGGGGAGCACGGCTTAGTAGTCATATTTCAAAGTTGCTTTATTTTTATCTATTTCTTATAATTGTTTTCTGACACCCGTTTGTTTCACTTTTTGTGCGAGGAACTGCCTGAGGGACGCTTCGAATTTTTTTTGGTGGATCCCACATTCGAAGAGTAAAGGAGGAAGAGAGAGTAGTTATAGCTCATTGATTAGTTTTATTTTTGCGAAAACCTATATTATTGTAAGGGTTTGATGGGGCTACCAACATGGTTGCCCTGCCCAAATTTTTCCTCAATTTTTTATTTTTTTGAAAAATTTCACCATGTATATTCATCCCTATATCCCTCCTATATGTCATTCGAATTTCGTCAGAAACAGAGACTCGTACGGCCTCCATCCAAATAGGGTCGATTTAAAAAATCATGCGATTGTTAAATAACGACTGTCTGGATGGAGGCCGTAGGAGTCTCTATTTCTGACGAAATTTGAATGACATATAGAAGGAATATAGGGATGGATATACATGGTAAAATTTTTCCAAAAAAATTAAAAAAATGTGGAAAAAATGGGGCGGGGCAGCCCCATTTTTTCCTTATTGTAATAATTAGACACTTTGAGACTTTTTGAACACTTAGACATTTTGGGGTCTGTTTCACCAAGTACCGGTGTACTCGGGGGACCTCATCGCAATTTTCTACAGCTTTTTCATTGATTTTTTCTATTTTCTTTTCTATTTGATTCCCGAGGTTTGAGCCCCTAGTTTTAGGACTTCTTATTGATTATGTTGTAATTAGCTAAGGTCCCCACACCTATTTGCTTATATGTTCCTATAGATCGTAACTGGACTGGGCTAAAATAAATCATAAAAAGCTAACTTATTGGGATTAGAGACCATGTGCCAAGAGAGACCGTATACAGCGATGGCAGGACCCATTGTGGTGGGCATCGATCGACATCGAAGACCGGACTCAGATCTCTCTTCCCGATAGTTAGCTATTGTTCTTTACGATTAATAGAAGTTGCTCATATAGGGACGATTTCCTCATACATCACATAGATAGTTTAAATTCAATCTTTATTTTATGTGCGGATCACCCTGCATGTAGATTGCTGGAGTCAGGTATGCATTTCTATCTCTACATGCATCATTGTGTTTGATCATGCATCAGCATTTCTGACTTCCTCCCCCTATTTTATTGGACTCAAAATAATCAAGAAAATTGGAAAATTCATTAGGCATTGTTTTTATTCATAAAAATACCTAAAAAGTGGTAACAAAATAAAATTGGGATTGTTAATGCAAACTTGACCCTAAAATACACTTCATTTTAAAATCTTTATTTTGGGGAGAGTTACCTCCTCCTTGGTTGATTTATCTGCAGCTAGAGAGTGACTCGTGCACTAGGCTAGAGCCATACCCGAACTCTCTTCAGACTACTGGTCTCGTGATTAGTTATTCTCCAGTGAGGATTTCACCAGGTAGTCGGTAATCGGTCCGGGACTTCCTTAGCAGATTGGGCATATCGGGTAGCCAATAAATGGTCCGCACCCATACTGGCTGGGAAAAACTAGTTGCGAGATTTGGGACCTGGGAGCATCGGCTTCCCAACAGCTCGCTTAATCGCTGTGATAGATTGATTGATCACCTTAGTAAAATTTGACACGATTAACGACCGATCTTTTACAGTGACAAGATTAACGACCGATCTTTCACAGTCATCAGGTCGAGTTGAGTATGTGAACAAGGGGTTTGATTTCTTATCTTGTTTTCATTCCATATCTAATCCTCATAAATCCCCAGATCACGATGATGGGAAGGAGGTCCCTTAGGCTGCCTTTGATAGCACCACTTTCGAGCACTCCTCTCCATTCATCTAGGGTGACTTCAGAGAGATCAGACCCGCTCTCTGAACCCAAGTTCTCCACCACCCTATTCCCCCTCGACTACCCTTCGTTCATTCCTGAGGTGCCATAGCAAAGGCCATCAAAGCTATTCATCCATTTGACAGCACCTGAGTTGGGGTCTTTTGCCTTTGTAGAGGCCGGAGATATGGCCAGTAGTGAGGGACGCATTGATGAGTAGCCATAGGGATCATCGTATGCACTAGATCAGGCCGCCATCAACAACACATTGCTTGCTTCCCTAGAGACCATGCAGCGTCAGATTCGGGACCAGGGAGTTTTCATGGCTGAGGTGAGGATGGAACTCATGCAGATGCGAGCTGATAGAGCAGAGCCGTAGAGACCATCTGGTGGAGAGAGACTCGGAGCTGGAGGAGGAGACGGACGACCTGAGGAGCCACAGGAGCTAGCGCGATCACCACGGACGATGAGACAGTTGCACAACCCTGGTGCAACCCTTACACATAGATGGATCCATCTGTCAGAGATCCTTGGCGACTTCGAGCTTTGCCCCTATACGATACAGTTATTGCCCAAGTTCCATGGGCTAGCCACCGAGGAGCCACACCTCCATCTGCAGGAATTAGAGATGATATGCAGCACCGTCCATGACAGATTTGTGGACAAGGAAACGATCAAGATGATTGCCTTCCCATTTTCCCAAGTTGATATAGCAGCCTACTGGCTGAAGCATTTGGGGAGGTACATCACCACATGGGAGCAGCTTCGGATCAAGTATTTGAACAAGTACTATCCACTCGGCCGGACCAATCCAGTGCGAGCCATGATTAGCGATTTCACCATGATCCCAAACGAGCAGTTCCATGAGGCTTGGGATCGATTTAGAGAGCTCATCGACCGGTGTCCACGTCATGAGATATCCAAGCCCAACCTTGTTCAGAGCTTTTTTTGTGGGCTGACACCAGAGCTGTAGGGGCTAGTGAACGCCTCGTGTGGAGGGTCCTATTTTGCCAAGGATGAGGACCAGGTCTGGACCATCTATAAGGAGATGGCAGAAAACTATACCGTGATGTCCTAGACCCGAGTCTACACTTAGGGGAAGCCCCTCCCACAGGTTGTTTCCTATCAGAGGATTGCATGTGTCGATGTTGGTCCTTCTACTTCGTCGTCAGCAGCAACACTTGTCGAGTCTTCAACTGTCAACATGGGCATCATCTATCAGAAGCTAGACCGCACCAAGATCATAGAGAAGAAGCAGTGCCAGGGCCTAAACCAGATTGACTAGTTGGCACAAACATTGAGTGACCTGAAGACCCAGATCATGTGTCTCTAGGAGGGAGAGACAGCTTCTCAGTCCCATCTCAAGTCACGGGCTGATCCAGGGAGCAGCTCCACTCAGCCATCTTCCTCGTACTACCAGGTCCCTCATATCCAGGCAGAGCCAGTTCAACAGCTCCAACACGACCAGGCACCACCATCTCTGGACACTCAGATGGTGGTCTACCAGTCGAATCGGCCATTGGCATCCCTCCCCCATCTACACCTTGAGCAGGAGTCGTTGATGGAAGTTAACGGGATCCGGTACTCCTAGTACCAACCTCAACCTGGGATTTTTCATGACCAACCCGACTTTCGATGGTCCACTGGAGGCACCTCTTCCCAGCAGCAACCTCTAGCTCAGGCAAGGAAGAGCAGCCAGACGCAACAACCCCATCACTCCGAGCAGTACCATCAGCAGGGTCCTCATCCCAATCATCAGGGACAGCAGTGGAGGCAGCAGCAACCCCATTCTCAGTATTCTCAGCCTCCCCCTCCTCACTACCAGCAGTAGCAGCAGCATCAGTCTCAGCCTCATTTCCAGCGAGGCAACCCATCCAGTTCTCATACACATGTTTGTAAGAACCCAGCTCTTGATGACCTTGCATGCTTACTATCTGACCAGCAGGCATCCTTACAACGAGAGATGGACTAGTTCCGGTAGGAAATGAGGGAGATTATCAAGGGCAAGGCTGCCATATCTGCTCAGATTGAACCTAACCCAGACAATCTGAAGAGGAAATCAGACCAAGCACAGTTTACAGAGGCTACCACTCCTAGTGATTTCTTAGACGATGATTCTTCTTCTATATTTGATGCTGATTTTGTGACACTTAGGAGCGGTAGGATGCCAGCCGGCTACGCCTCATCTGAGCGACGACAGACTCCAGAGTGCCAGGCGAGGATGGAAGTGGTGTTGATGACGCTTGTGATGATGATGATGATAGTGGTGTTGAATCCACCAAGGATGATGATCCAACCGACAGTACCGAGGTCGTCGTAATTTCAATTACAGACGGTGGTGTTGATGCCACCATTACTCCATATGCTTGGCCAAAGTGTGGCACTGATGCCGCAAAGTCAGATGTCGTCGGTGGTACTGATGCCACCAATTTACCTTCTATTGTGTAGTCTAGCTTGGACCTCAGGACACTCATAGATCATCACAAAAAATGGAAAAATAGAAAAGAACAAAAATATGAATAAAGGAAAGTTTTCTGTATCTCATGTGAGTCCATCTATGTTGCATGATGATCTTGGTACGGATTCTAGCCTATTACATGCACAGGAACCCATTCATGTCCCCCATCTCACTGGAGAGAGTCCATCCATCCTCTTCCCTCAAGCACTCCACTTAGGAAAGGGAACAAAAATGGAAAATCCAAAAAAGAGACATCATCTAGAGTTCAGCGAACAGATGATTGATAGATTCCAGATACAACTGACTCTACAAGAGGTACTAGAGCGCATCCCCCTCTTCCAGAGGAACTTGAGAGAAAAGACCACCATTCGTAAGAAGAAGAGGAATCATAATGCAGAGATCCATGTGTTTACTTGTGCCACATGCTTCGCTATTCAGAATCGGTTTCCCGCCAAGAGACCTGATGCATGAGCTCCATATGTCAGATGCCACATCTATGAGCAGTGGTTTGATCATACTCTATTAGACATCGGGTCTTCAATTAACCTCCTCCTGACTGCCTTACTCAACCGATTCAAGTTCGACCCTCTTAGACAGAGCAGGACAGTCCTTCAGTTTGCTGATAGATCTGTCAAGAGGCCGAGGGGGTTACTCAAGGACGTTGTTGTCACAATTCAAACCTGAAATTCCCTGTGGACTTTGTTGTATTGGAAATGGAGATCCCTGAGTCTGTGACCGATACCCCCATCATCCTTGGACATCCTTTCTTGGCCACAGCCAAGGCAGTGTCCGATCAAGATAACGGGAAGGTATACTTTTGCAAAGAGGGGGAAAGTGTACAAATAGAGATGATCGAGGAGACCAGAGAGAGATTCAGCTTGATCAGAGCAAACGAGTGACTCAGAGCAAATGACAGATGTAGAGCGAGGCGTCCACCAGGAGTGCGACTTTGTGATTACAGATGATGAAGCGGTTTGGGCAGACTCAGCAGCACAAGCTCTTATCACCACTTCAGATACTATAAAGTTTCATATGACAGTTGATGAGAGTTCGGAGAGCGCACTCATGGCACTGGACACCATAAAGGCTGATGATCGTGGTCAGGATAGCGAGGTAGATTTTATCTCTTGTGCTTCAAATTCAGATCCCTCAGACACAGACATGGATTTTGATTGGCAGGAGTTCGATGACTATTTACCATGTCTTGTGTTTACAGAGACGACAGCTAGGGCGAAGAGCAAGCTAGCACAGATAACAGATATACCAACAGGGCTGCCTTCGTCAGATTCACTGATGCAGCGAGAGTTCTCCCATGTAGATCTGGTAGCCTTCACTCAGACATTTCAGAAGCCAGATTTGTCAGCTCCCACTTATCCAGAATTGAAGACCTTGCCGTAGTAGATGGAGTACAGATTCCTTACGGGTGAGCCAGATATGTTCCCAGTCATTATATCTACAGATTTAACTGGAGATCAAGAATCTCATTTGATGGAGGCTCTTAAAAGAAACCACAAGGTGATTGGATGGAGTGTAGTTGATCTCCAGGGGATAAGTCCAGCCATGTGCTCTCACCACATCTATCTCGAAGAGGACGCCAATCCATCGCGTAGGTTCCAGTGACGGTTGAACCCGAATCTTCGATATGTGGTCATGAAGGAGATATCAAAGTGGTGAAGTGTCAATTTTATCTACCCCGTCTCTGACTTCAAGTGGGTTAGTCCATTACATGTGGTACTCAAGAAAACGGGTATCACTACAGTTTTGAACGAGTCTAGAGGAGATAGCTACCTGGGTACCCACTTCTTAGAGGGTCTGTGGACTACATACGATTGAATCAGACCACCAAGAAGGATCATTTCACACTGCCATTTATTGATCAGATTATTGAGAGGCTAGCTGGGAAGAGTCACTATTATTTTCTGGACAGGTACTCGGGGTACAACCAGATGGCCATAGTGCCCGAAGACCAGTAGAAAACAACATTCACCTGTCTGTTTGGGACGTATGCTTTTAGATGGATGTCCTTTGGTTTATGTAATTCCCAAGCTACATTCCAAAGTCAAATGCTTTCCGTCTTTTTGAACATGGTGGGTGACTGTTTAGAGGTCTTCATGGATGACTTTTTGGTCTATGGCGATGGATTTGATGCTTGTCTTGACTGCCTAGACTGTGTACTTTAGCGCTGTATAGAGGTCAACCTTGTATTATCTTGGGAGAAGAGTCATTTCATGATGACCCAGGAGACAGTGCTTGGCCATATCATCTCCAACAGGGCATGGAGGTCAATCTGGCCAAAGTGGATATCATTAAGAAACTCAATCCACCGTCCAATTTGTGTTAGTTACGGTCTTTTATGGGGCATGTTGGTTTATATCAACGATTCATTCAGGATTTCAGTCGTATTGCCTGGACGCTCACTGATTTGCTGACGAAAGACACCGAGTTCATTGTAGATGATAAGTGTCTTGCGTCATTTGAGACTCTCAAGGGACTAGTTGCTCAGGCTCCTATCCTTCAGCCACCCGATTGATCTCTCCCATTCGAGATCATGACAGATGCTTGTAATTTTGCCATAGGGGTTGTGCTAGGATAGAGGAGGGATGGATTACCTTTTGCCATTTACTACACTAGCCGGACTTTGGATGCTACTCAACATAATTATACTGTGACTGAGAAGGAGATGCTAGCCGTAGTCTTTTCTTTGGATAAGTTCAGATCGTGCATTCTTGGATCTGGAGGGACCATATTTACAGATCACACCGCCATCCGATACCTCATGGCAAAGAAGGATGCCAAAGCCATATTGACCAGATGGATCCTTCTACTCCAGAAGTTTGACATAGATATTAAGGATAAGCCTGGAGTGAAGAATGTGGTGGTGGATCTCCTCTCCCATTTAAAGAACCTTGAGGATTCTTATCAGACCACACCTATTATAGAGACCTTCCCAGACAAGGCGAATCTTGTTATAACCTCGCTTCCATGGTACGATGACATTGTGAACTATCTTGTCACCAAGAAAGTCCTACAAGGTTGGCCCAAGCAGTGACTTGAGACCTTCCTTGCGAAGGCCAAGTCGTACCATTGGGAGGATCCCACCCTTTATCATTAAGGGGGGAATAGTGTCTGGCATCGTACATTCCTCAAGAGGAGCACCACAATATCCTCACTTACTGTCACAAGCTTGAGGCAGGAGGACATCGATCTGGGAGATGGACATCACAGAAAGTTCTCTAATCTGGCCTTTGGTGGCCCACCCTCTTCAAGGATTTAGATGAATTCGTGAAGAGGTGCACTGACTGTCAGAGGATGGGCACTTGTGGACAACGTGATATGATGCTGATGCAGCCCATTCACTTCTGTGAGGTTTTTGACGCATAGGGCATTGATTTCATGGGTCCATTTCCTAAGAGTCATGTGTTTGAGTGCATTATGCTTGCTGTAGATTATGTGAGTCGTTGGGTTGTGGGCATCCCTGCCCGAGATGCAGATGCTAAAATCGTATGCAAATTCTTGAGGAAAAATATCATTTCACGGTTCGGGGTACCTAGAGTTTTGATATCATATGGGGGGACTCACTTTATCAACGACAAGGTAAGGGCCCTTGTTAACGAGTCCATCATTGACCATCTAGTTGCCACTCCATATCACCCTCAGACCAATGATCTTGTTGAAGTATTGAACATGGAGATCAAAACTATATTGCAGAAGGTTGTCCACCCAGACCGAAAGGATTGGTCATAGCTTTTGGACTCGGTCTTGTAGGCCTATAGGACTTCCTTTCAAGACACCTTTGGGCACATCTCCATTTCATCTCGTTTAAGACAAGCCATGCCATTTACATGTGGAAATCGAGCATAAGTCACTTTGGGCAGTTACAGGGCTATTATTGGATCCCAAGAGTGTAGGAGAGCATAGGAAAGCAAAGTTGGCAGCCCTAGAGGAGTTGAGAGATACAACCTTTTCGAGTAGCCTACAATATAAGGATATAGTGAAGATATGACATAATTCTCATATCAGCCATAAACAATTTGAGCTGAACCAGAGAGTATGGCTATTCGATGCTAGGTTGAGATTATTTCCAGGAAATTACAAAGCAAATGCAAGGGACTAACTTGGTCAGATACACGACAACGGAAGCATTGATATATCTAAGTTGTCATCTAATTCCACCTTTCGAGCGGTCAGCGTCTGAAGCCATATCTTGATCATGATCCGTTAATTGTTGACGTTGCCCATATTCATTTTGCATGAGATGTGGTCTTTGACTCACATCATTTGCATCTCATGCATGATTATCACTTCTCCTTCGCAGATGTATAGATCCATATTATCCATATCATACATTCTTTTTGTCTAATACCCCATCTCCATATTATGATTATGCTATACTTAGGGTATGCTTTACCCTAAGTATAAGGGGGTATCAGACCTTTGATTATTCATTTGATTTCATTACCTCTGTTTTGATGCCTATACTTAGGGATATTTTACCCTAAGTATAAGGGAGGTAGTGCATGTACATCCGAACCTTCAATTTTCCCCTTTTGTACAGTCTTCTATACTTAGGATTACTTGATCCTAAGTATAAGGGGGGTCATCAACCTCTTTTCATTATATTCTTTCATTCGTCATTGTAGTGTAGCATTCTTTTCACTCCCCAATACTCAGCACAAGTTATGTCTTCCTTTCATCGCTTTTTGATCACTCTGAGGACATTGTTCGAGCTAAGTATAGGGGGTTTCATATATATATATTCGATATATATACTTTAGCCATAATTCGTACCTTGTGTAAGTGTGTTAATAAAATAAAATGGCTAAAATTCACTAAACTAAAAATCACAAAAAATTTAAAAATTTTCTTGTACATAAATGTTTGTAAAATTCTTTTTTACAAATTATTTTTATACAAACTTTTGTAAAAATGAATTTGATTGTAAAATTTTTGTAAATATTTTGTATCGAAATTATGTAATAGTACAAAATATTTGAAAAATGTTTAGAAAATAAAAGTTTGCAAAAATTTGTTTTTAAATATTTGTAAAAATATTTTGTAAAACTTTTCTTTCTTCCTTGCATTCAAAAAAAATTCATAAAAATTTGCATGTTTTGAAAAATTTTCCAAAAAGAAGTTTTTTATATATTTGCATGTACATTCTTTTGAATCATAATTGACATTTCAACTAATTTGTAATTAAATTGAAAAATGGAGCTTAGCTAAGACCTTAATCCACTTAACTTCAGAGGAACCTTATAGGATTTTGGGTTAACACTTTTCAGGTCCATAGTGACTTAATTCTTTGAATCCATTGGGCTATGTTCACATGTCATCTTAATGGTCCTAAATATAATACTTGACAATGCACGCATGACTCTCAGAGACAATGGCTTGACTTGGACACGCACCTTACACATAGCTCAACATGGATGAGGTGGTGAGGAGGCAGAATTCTTTGGCTTGGAGTAGCATATGAGGGTATTAATGCTGGTCGGAACCTCTCGTCTTCCTCTAGGGAGGGATGTGCCTCAACCCGGTTTAGTGGTATTGAGGTCTAAAGACATGGGTCTGTGTGTTGTAACAGTGCTTCAAAAGAGGGATAGTCTACTGGATCGAGAGGAAAAACTCCTTATGTACATGTTGCACCATGTAAATATGTTGTATATATGCACATCAAAAAAATGTGTGCAAAATCAAGAAAAACCTCCAAAAAAGTGGACAGGCCTGATTGAAAATAAAATGCGTGTCGAAGTGTATATGGTGAACAAGCAAAGCTTATGTATTCCACCTTCTCATCTCATAAAAGCTTGCAGCTGGAGACTTAGCTACACTAGTTAAGCTCCAAGGGATACGTGGCTACACTGGTCGCGGTCCATTCTCTTCTTTCCCATCTTCTTGAGCCGATTGAACTTGAACTTAGAAGGAAATACCCCGCTCCTTAAGGAAAAAGCTGCTAGACTGGGGGATCAGAGTTACCTTATTGAGGGAGGTTGTTTCTTTATCATTTATAAGGTGGGGAGTTACATATCACTTACACAGTACAAGGAAAGATGCATAGTCATTAGAGTTTGTGTATGTAGACTTGTTCTGACCCGGTTATTAAGGAGTTTTGACTATAGAACTGTGGAACTTGGCAGCTGTTGAGTCTTAAACTTATTTCCCAATAAGGTTCTGCCAAATTAATAATCCAAATGTTTGACTGAGCTCCATACTCCAATTTAATGAAAATGAGTTTAATAATCAGCTTTGATTCCTCCTTTTTCTTTTTCTTTTTCTTTTACTTTTTCACTTCTTTTTCAAATAAGTGTTTGCTAAGGGACTAGCAAAGGTAAAGTATAGGGGGTGATGAATCTACGTTTCTCACTCTTTATTCTTTTATTTTAGCTCTTCTTTTTGGCATAAACATCCATAAGTACCTATAAATATAATAACTTAGCATTTGGCATGCCTTTGTTAATAATGCATAATTAACACCTATTTTTGTAAAAATAAAATAATAAAGAGAAAAGAAAATGGAGGATGTAATTAGAATAAATACATAGTGACCCAAACCCCAAGAGGTCAAGTCTTGACCTGATCATAAAGAAAATAAGTAGAGAGAAATAGGGGTCCACTATGTGTTGTATATATCACCTATACTTGTACGTATTATTTATTTAATTATTTATATATTTATTTTTAATAAAATAAAATCATTTTGTTCTTTACATATTTGTACATAACCTTAGAAATAATATAAAAATAAAATAAAAATCAGAAAAATAAAATAAAAATAAAAATAAAATCAACAAACCCTTGTACAAAACACAAATGTATATAATACATTATTTATTTATTTTACACCATTAATTAATTAATAGAAATAAAACAAAAATCTGTTTGTATCCCTTAAATTATTGTGTAAATAAAAAATAAAAAATAAAAATATTTTTTTTGCAAAAAAAATAAAATAAAAATAATTGTAGATAATACATAGGTATATTATACCTGTACATAATACTATATACTATATATATATATATCTTATTTTTATTTTCATAAAAATAATTAAAAATCACAGAGAAATATCTTATAAGATAATAAATATTTATTATTTTTATAAAATTTTTGATTTAAAATCATTTGCTATTTTTTTATTGAATTTCCTTTTATTTTGTAAATCCTGAATTTCTATTGGTCCACGTCCGCACGTTGACCTCGGTCAACGGACTCTTCCAGGTCGAGTCGGGTAGCCAGCCATTTCTCTATTTTCTAGCACCCAGAGCCGACCACCTTTGGCTTCGATTCCTGTACTCGATTACAACCCTTATATCCATGATCCTCGCAGATCCATAGGCGTTACCAGATCTGCCTAGGGTTTCGCTCCACACTCCGATTTTCTTGGACCCTCGAGCAGCCTATAAATATCCTCTTCCTCTCCTCCAACGTTGTAGCTTGTCTCTAGTGCCACCACAGACCCCCAGCTTTCTTCATGGTCAGAGAACCATCACGAGCAGCCTCCCAGCCAGCCATAGCTGGATTGAGGCCAAGACCCATCTAACCATCTTTGCCTAAAGCTTCTGAGTTCATTGGTGGCCTCAAGTATACCCTTTTCCCTTGTATTTTCCTATTTCAATTCAATCTTCCCTTTTTTCGCCGTCACATGTTCCCTTACTCCGAGCAACAGGTCAGAGCTCCGCAATACCCCTTCATCCTCTCAGATCGACTCATCGACTCACCCCGCACCTTCTTACGCAACCTACCACCCTGAGGCTCGATCATCGGGTCGAGATTAGGTCAGGTCTCCATCCCTCACCTATGCTGGAGACCCAAAGCACCATCCCCAGTCGCTTCCCTTTATCTATCCATGCAATAACCTTCACTGGAGCTTCATCTTCGAGCATAGCATCCTTTGCAGGCACTATCGCGCGTGGAGAAAGCCCTTTGGACCCCCATGTGCTCAGGAAGAGCAGCTCCAAGAGGGGCCTCATCACCACGTTCATCTGACTGCCCTCCCAACCAACGGAGCCGCCCATTCGACGCGGAGCATCGTCACGATACTATCGGACCTCTTCGACCATTCATCGGTGCGACGAAGCTCCTCCCTCGCTCGATTGAAGTTTACTGGAGCTATGTTCTTGCAGACCTTCTCCTCTCCATTAGATGAGCCTCCTCTCTGCCAAATCTGATCAGAGATGCCCGACGGTGGCAACCTTTGAGTCGTTAGATCAGAACCCCTGGCGCATCTGCCACGTACGCCCTCAACATTCCCTGCAGGCCCTCAGATCTACCTAAGCGTTGATCAGAGCCATACAATAGCGCCAATCACATGTGCCCCATTGGGTATATTTCCCTCGTGCCCTTGCATATTTATGCTTTTATATTTAGTCCGTTAAATAAAATGTGCAGTTAAGAATATTTACAGTTTGGACCTCGCACTTTTAGTGTTTTCAGATTATTCCTCCTGAGTTTGAGGCATGTGTATTCCCATGTAATCTTTGGGTTATTTGCAACTTATGTCCTGAACTTTTTTAATGTTATGAAAGGCATGTTTAGTTTTCTATAATTGCATTTATACCCCTATACATTGAATATTGAGCATGCACGTGAATTGGTTGGGCTTTTTGTGGAATGGACCTGATATTTTTATCGTGAGTTATTCGTTTGGTCCAAAAAAATAAATTAATTGTGTTTTGGTCCCTGTGAGCTGTGTTTAATTGCATGCCTTTTATTGGACTTAATAAATATTAAATTAATTCTAAAAATTACCTAAAAATTACATCTATCTCCTGTTAGAGTATATTATTTATGGTAATTTTTGTGGATTGATTTGAATGCATTTTATATTTTTAAAAATTGAAAAACCCTGATTGTCCTGTCTAAGTTAGAAAAATTATAAAAATTCGAAAATGTGTTAAAATTCCACAAAAATATATGTGTGTATCTTTTATTGTGCTTTACATCTAGTTTTAATTTCGTTTGAAAATTCATTATAAAACTCTAAAAATCACAAAACAACCAAAAACTTATAAAAATCATATAAAATCAACGAAAAATACAAAAATTGTATTTTCAGTTCCCACTTGTAGGTTTTTGTATATATTTTATCCTAAAATTACTATCCAGAATCTTGGGCATTAAATATTTTTAATTTACAATTTGATCTTCGTTGTGCATTATTTTATATTTTGAGCATTGTTTGATTTTTTTATAAAATCACAAAAACATTAAAAAAAACCTTTAAAAATTATCAAAAACATTTGAAAAATGCAGAAAACCCTGAAATAGTTTTAGTTTTATTTTTAAGATTTTTTACATATTTTGAAAAATCCAAAAAGAGAGTGTGTTTGTGTTGTTTTATATGTTTGTGCTTGTTTGCCTCGTATTAAAAATTAAAAATCTAAAAAATAAAACCACTAAGAAATATTTTATTTTTGAAATTTGACTACTTAGTTCTTTTCCGTCCTCCTTATGTTCTGTTCGACCCTGGTAGCTATACCAGGTACATTAAAATAGCAGACCGCTTACATTGATTTATCTATCTTATTTAGTGGTTGATTTTCCTCATTGAGTTAGCCTATTGATTGGGGTCACAATGACCTTTGTTTATTTTAATACTTAGTCCTAGTCAGTAGGCAGCTCATTAGTGCAAATGAAGGGTTGGGATTAGATCTGGAGCTCTCCTCTCCCAATCAAACGCCAAACAGATCTGCTGGAAGAAATGGGAAGAAGCTCTCTCTAGGCTAACTTAGAGCAAACCAGATCTCCACAAATCTTGTTTGAATCCGAGCTACAAGGGTGTCGATCGATTACTAATGTGATTCTGCATAGATATGTTGTCCTTTCCAAGCCCATGTCTCGTTGATCAGAGACATGGTCGTACTTCACTTAGCCTAGGACTAAAGATGCCCAGGTGCTCCAAATTTCGCTTTAATAACTGCTCCTCGATCAATCTGCAATGGTTATTCACATGACTCGCAGCATATATGCCTCGACCGATAGTTATTCAACCAAACAAAGGGAAATGGATGGATCAAGTCGATGAAGGAATGAGACCCAAAATCTCAGATCAGAATCGACTTGAGTGGTTCAGATCGTGGAGGGATGTGAAGAACTAGAATTATTAGGAATGAGATGATATTGAATCGACAATCAAATTGGTGAGATTAGCATCTAATTCGTCAGATCGCAAGTTGGTTTGATGCCTACTACTAGAGATCTACTAATCAAACAAAACTAAATGAAATTGAAAGAAATTAAAACTAATTCTATGCTATGATTACCTACAGTGGAAAAGGGGATGATATAGGGGTCTTCGCCTCGAGAACTGATGGCTAGAAGCTCAAACACAACATTGTCGAGCACCACCGGTGATCGGATCTCACCATCAACCTTCCCTCACTCTCCTGATCGATGGGGGCAAGCTCATGTCACGAGCTCTCCTCAATATTACTCAAGCTCAGGGAAAAGATGGATGAAGACACATCAAGGAAGAAGGAGGAAACCTGGAGAAGGTTTTATAGTGGAAGAGGAGATGAAATTCAAGTAGAAAAAGGGTGCACGAACCAAGGCAGGCATGGGTAATTATTCATACGTGGATCATGAATCCACAAGGAAGAGATGGGTGAAGAAATCGGGTCAGGAGATGGCGTGGTTTGGGCTAAATAAATCGGTGAAGAAGATAGGTTGGATCTGGAAAATGGGTTTGGAGCTGAAGAAGAGGAGTTGACCGAGCGAGTCAACGATCGAGTCTGGGCCAATCAACACCCAATCCGAATAAGGATAAATCACTAGAAGGAAAAAAATAAATAGAGAATAATTAGAAAATAGAAAATGGATTTAAATTAAAAAATGATTAACGTGGAGAATGTTTATATTTTATCCTAAAACTACTATTTCGAATCTTGGGGCACTTTAAATATTTTTAATTTGTAATTTGATCCCGGTTGTGCGTTGTTTTATATTTTGAGCATTGTTTGATTTTTATAAAATCACAACAACATAAAAAAATCCTTTGAAAATTATCAAAACATTTGAAAACGCAGAAAACTCTGAAATAATTTTAGTTTTATTGTTTAGAATTTTTACATATTATGAAAAATCCAAAAAGAGAGAGTGTATGTGTGTTGTTTTATATTTTTATGCTTGTTTGCCTCGAATTAAAAACTAAAAATCTAAAATAAATAAAACCACTAAAAATATTTTATTTTTGAAATTTGACTACTTAGTTCTTTTTCGTCCTCCTTGTGTTCTGTTTGACCCTGGTAGCTGTACCAGGTACATCAAAATTAGGGCTGCTAATCGAACTGAACATGTTCATATTCGATTAGAGTTCGTTCGATAATAGTTCGAAAAATGTTCGTTCGTTTCTTAATGAACTGAACATGAACTTCAAATTTTAGTTCGATAGCTTAACGAACCGAACATGAACATAGCATATGTTCGTTCGATAAAAGTTCAAGTTCGATATATGTATATATGTGTGTATATTTGTATGTGTACTTAATATTTATACACTTAATAAAATTTGAGGTTAAAGAAATCGTGGTATTTATTGGACTTTGTACCACTTTAATTTGAATAATTTCTTATTTTTACTGCTTATCGAACCTTGTTATCGAACTCTTGTTTCGAACTTGTTCATATAAACAAGTTTTAGTTAAGTTAAATTGTTAACGAATTGTTATCGAACCGAACTCGAACGTTTGTTTTCTAAACGGGCTCGAACTCGAACATATCCTAATCGAACATTTATCGAACCGAACTCAAACTCGAACTTTCGAACTTCCTTATAGAACCGAACTCGAACATAGGTATGTTCGTTATAGTTCGGTTCGATTAGCAGCCCTAATCAAAATAGCAGACCGCTTACATTGATTTCTCTATCTTATTTAGTGGTTGATTTTCCTCATTGAGTTAGCCTATTGATTGGGGTCACAATGATCTTTGTTTATTTTGATACTTAATCCTAGTCAGTAGGCAGCTCATCAGTGCAAATGAAGGGCTGGGATTAGATCTGAAGCTCTCCTCTCCCAATCAAATGCCAAACAGATCTACTGGAAGAACTGGGAAGAAGCTCGCTCTAGGCTAACTTAGATCAAACCAGGTCTCCACAAATCTCGTTTGAATCCGAGCTGCGAGGGTGTCGATCGATTACTAATGTGATTCTGCATAGATCTGTTGTCCTTTCCAAGCCCATGTCTCGCTGATCAGAGACATGGTTGTACTTCACTTAGCCTAGGACTAAAGATGCCCAGGTGCTCCAAATTTCGCTTTAACAGCTGCGCCTCGATCAATATGCAATGGTTATTCACATGACTCGAAGCATATATGCCTCGATCGATAGTTATTCAACCAAACAAAGGGAAATGGATGGATCAGGTCAATGAAGGAACGAGACCCAAAATCTCATATCAGAATCGACTTGAGTGGATCGGATCGTGGAAGGATGTGAAGAACTAGAATCTTTAGGAATGAGATGATATTGAATCGACAGTCAAATTGGTGAGATTAGCATCTAATTCGTCAGATCGCAAGTTGGTTTGATGCCTACTGCTAGAGATCTAGTAATCAAACAAAACTAAATGAAATTGAAAGAAATTAAAACTAATCCTATGCTATGATTACCTACAATGGAAAAGGGAATGATCTAGGGGTCTTCGCCTCGACAACTGATGGCTAGAATCTCAAACACAACATTGTCGAGCTCCACTGGTGGTCGGATCTCACCATCAACCTTCTCTCACTCTCCCCTTCGATGGGGGCAATCTAGTGTCACGAGCTCTCCTCCATATTACTCAAGCTCAGGGAAAAGATGGACGAAGACACATCAAGGAAGAAGGAGGGCACCTGGAGAAGGTTTTATAGTGGAAGAGGAGATGAAATTCAAGTAGAAAAAGGGTGCACGAACCAAGGCAGACATGGGTAATTATTCATACGTGGATCATGAATCCACGAGGAAGAGATGGACGAAGAAATCGGGTCAGGAGATGGCGTGGTTTGGGCTAAATAAATCGGTGAAGAAGATAGGTGGGATCTGGAAAACGGGTTTGGAGCTGAAGAAGAGGAGTTGGCCGAGAAAGTCAATGATCGGGTCTGGGCCAATCAACACCCAGTTCGAATAAGGATAAATCACTAGAAGGTAAAAAAAATAAATAGAGAATAATTAGAAAAATAGAAAATGGATTTAAATTAAAAAAATGATTAATATGTATAATGTTTATAATTTAATAAACTATTTTTATTGATTTCTAATAAATCAAATAGTTTAATTTAAATAGTTAAATTAATTAAATACGTATACTTACAAGTATAAATTACATATATACAAAGTTTACATATTTTTATTTATTGAATCTTACAAAAATAAATATTATTTTATATCTTATTTATTTAAAGAATAATTTAAGAGTTATAAATGCATTTTATTTTTACAGAATGATTTAATGGTAAAATTAATTATAAACATGTACAATATAGGCACTTTATACCTATCTAATAATTACATTTTATTAATTTTTGATCCTTTAACTTTTGTTGTTTTTTTATATTTTATATAAATAATATAAATTATGTACAAAACATTTAAAATACAATATGTACAAAAATACAAAGAATATACTAAATAAAAGAATGTAGGTATAATAATGCTCACCAAAAATCGACTTTCACGTCTTAACTCCAAATTTTACAAAACCACTTCACTTAGAAGTTTATTTTATTTTAAACATAATAAAAGCGAGTTTGACTCGTTTTGAGATCGTATGGAGTATATATGTAGCTTTGAATTCTTATTTATGCATTTTTTCTATGTGGTACCTTTTATTCTACACATGATGTATTTTTGCAAATATTTTTATTATTTAAAGCATATTTTTACAAGTTTCATGAAGTAAATATTTTTATTTGAGGTCGATTTAGTGACAAATAAAATAGTACCAGATATTTACAAAAAGAATTATATGAACATGTACGACATGAAGTTTGTTTTTATGAGGTGTTTATAAGTTAATTACATATCTTTTCCTACTTTATTCATTGTCGATACATGACCTACTCTTGAGGTAAGGATCAGTTTGTATCTATTGTACATATATACAACCTTCTTTTCTTTCTTATTATTTTTCTTCTTTATTTTTTGGTTAAAATAATGATAGCTATAAAATATTAACAGATGATGTTAGATTGTTAACAAATGAGAATTGATGATATTTACGTGTATTTTGTTAGGGATTTTAAGACAAAATAAAGGAATAAAGATAATGAATTGCATATTCATTAGGTGCCAGAATCAAACAAAGCATGGAATGAAAATCCATCTATAGAAATCATACCTCTAACAACTGAAGGTACATACACCTAGTGGCTGGAGAGTGGTGTGCAAGCTTTGTATAGTGGATAAAGTACTCCTAACCTGTCATGGACCCTCGCGTCGGCTCTACAATCTCTCTCCTTTGTTCTTCTACCTAGTGGTCGGGGTAGAACTCCTCACGAAACTCATCCACAAAGTCCTCCCTAGTGATGGGCCCATTGAGGTGCTCCTTGATGGCAAGCCGTCCTCTCTCTGCATATCTAGTTAGTGAAAACCCTACAAAGGTAAGTCGACTATCTGCTGGAGCATGTATGGTACGTAGCACCATGGACACATGGTCCATCCAGAGCTCTACGTCAACTGGCATAATATTACCAAAGAAGCACAACACTTGATACCCACGGTAAGAAATGTACATACTACGATGCCTCTGTAAAGCATCAACATCGTCCTTCCCTTCCGGGTCAAGAGAGAGCAAAGGGTGTGCACTGTCCTCACCACCCTATGATGGATGGTAGGTGGAGTCCTCCTAACATTGAAGTCTCTGCTTCATCTCCTCCCAACGGATCTACACGCCCTGTACAACATCAACCAATCGTGCTGTTTACCGGGCTACACTTAAATACACTCAAGGTGGCATGGTTTTGCAAACAAACCATGACATTAGTAGTGGTTCGAGTATTTAGAGAGACATACATATGGATATATCATGTTACTGATGTTATTTTCCTTGGACTAGTGTCAAGGTCAGAAAACCATATCCACTATCTCGTATTTTGAATACCGTTGAGAATACGATGTTTATGAGAAGGATGAGGTATCAACACTCTTATACCAAACTATCACATCCCACAGATCATGATACGATCATATTGCAGTCGTCTCGTAAACACCGCATTCACATTCAGCACGATCACATAAATGTATCTATTACAGGAAAATAATCAAATAAGAAAGTAAATGCATGAGCATGATTCTCATTCATCACATGACACACACACACACATCCAATTATTCTCATAAGCAACATGTCTAGAACAATGCGAAACAAGTACCTGTCCACCTATAGCATAAGCATAAAACATGAGTGTCACCCTTGGAAGTAAATGCTATAAGTGGAATCTTACCCTCAGATTACTATTAGTTTTTATATTGATCTTATCTTTTAAGACTTTCCAACACAACTGTCAGTATTGGAAATAGTATGTTGTCTAAACCAGGAGGGTGTCACACTATGACTCCAAAATACATAATATCTTAGGATTAGGGGGCATCCGTAGGCATTCGTGAAGTAGATGCACCCTAACTAAGTTCCCAACACTTTCACTTGCTAACTTTCCTAATTTTCTTCTAGATTATCATTCATATTTCATTGATGGTTTTCTTGTCTTCTAGAATTAATCACATATCAACTATATCGATATGATGTCCAATGTGACTCTCTTTAAAGTAATCTAACACTAGTATAGTGCGACTGATCGAAGCAACTCATTGGCAACCACTATGTGTCAGCAAGAATGCTCGACTGTAGGCACAACTCAAGTGAGATCTGGGACTATAAGATATGATTTTCAAATCTATTATAGTCAGACCTATGCCCACCTTATGTTTTTCTCTGTATATGGGGAAAACCGGTAAGAACAAAGGTTTTAAAAACCGAATCGGACATGAAACCGGGCATGTATTGGTTTTTGGTTTTTATTGTCGGATCAACGAGACCGACTGGTGTTGATGTCGACAGTTTTAAAAAATCGGAAAAGATCGAACTGTTGTATTGTTACTTTGGTTCGTACGGTTCAACCGCTCGAACTGAGTTAGACCGTATATCATACAAATAAATACGAAAAATGCTACATCATATCTTTCGAAGATTTGTTTACTCTTCTCCTTCCAAGTTTTTCCAATAACACTTATACCCTTATTTTTAATACAATTGTGTGTGTGTCCTATATTTTTACAAAATCAATAGTAATGGCCTTTTATTAGTACACTCATGCTCCCATTTATAACAACATAAGGATGATATTATGAAATTTTTAAAGAAAATATAGGAGCACAAGTGAAATTGTTTAAAATTTAGGGGTATAAACGTTCTTAAAAACTCAAAAGTGCATAATAATCATATTTCGTAAAATATATATAAATACATATATGGGATGTAAAAAATTAATTATTTCAAAACTATTTACACTGTAATTAAGAAAAAGTATTGTTAATTTATTGCTTCTCATAGTATGACTATGACAATGTCATCTTTGTTTGTTATTGTTATAAGTGGACAACCTCATACACAATGTGAGAAGGCAGAGGCAATGCTCATATGGCAGGAAGGGACAAGAGATAATGAGTCATTGGCACATGCGGAGGAGAAGAGATAAAGGGGTACTATACTATGGGTTAAAATGAGACTAGATTATGAATATATATGAAAAACTTTGTATTTTGTTAATGTATTGGAAATTATTTTTTGTTAAAAAATGGATGGTTGAACCGATGGTTTGGTTCAATTTGTTCAACCGGGTTTAAGCGGTCCAACCAGGTTTTGGTCGATTTTGACTGGTTTTTATTTTGTGAATAAAAATTTGGTGGTTGGACCATTTTTCCTCCGATTCTTGGTTTAACCGGTTCAATCGTCCGGTTCAGTTCGGTTTCTAAAACCTTGGTAAGAACACCTCATTCGCTAACAACATCCTCGAACTCCCTTCATAAGGATTAATATGAGTAACCAACTCGAGTGACCGTCCATCATCAGACACTCGTGTTTATTATATGACGTAAAGCGAATACCATACTACCAAGCACACATCTCAAAAGGCGATTTCTTGCGAAAATCCCCATTAAACTCGGGACGACGTTGAGATCTACACGTCACCCAGTCAATGCAACTGGGGGCGCATCATTTAGTCTTATACAAGGGCCCTTGGGGTACTAGCCCATCTCTTGGCGACATCTACTCCTCTACCTAGGATGACACAAGAAACCGCACCATGCGCACCACGACCCACAACACAGGAGAGTACCTTGACCATGGGGACCACCAAAGCATAAGACACTTGGGGAAAATGTTCCAACCACAGTACAACCATATTTCATACAAATTCAAAGTACTCATATTGTAGTAGATTTAACATTGATCGATGTTTTCGCTTAGTTACCCAATTTCACTCCTTATCCAATTAATACTTAAATCATCTACCATAAAATCATTGTTTAACCACTTAGGATTTAATTGTCAAACGTATAATTGTAGTTAGGTAATTAACTTAATTAGACAACTAACATTTGCTAAGGAAATGACTCATTACATCGATCAGACCACTTGTATGGTCAATCATAGCCGTAGACCGTAAGTTGGTGCTCCGATTGGTGTCTAAATTTTTGTTTCAGATTTGCAAGTAAACTAGATGCGTGTATGTATCAAAAAGGAGAAATCTAACATATATTTCATATTTTTTCGATCAGAGAAACTCTTGGAATATGCAGTTGAATGCCGTGGATGGTCTGATTTCATGTTCAATTTTCACCTCTGATTTCAAAATAAATCACATGCTTGTATAAACATGGAACAAAGATAAATCTCACCCAAGTTTCATAGTTTTTGGATCATCAGATCTGTTGAAATCACAACTGAATTCGATGATATGATCTGAAATACAACTTTGCATGCACAATCATGGATGACTCGAACATCGGATCGCATGAAAACTACAACACGCGGTGCACAAAAGACATGCGACTCAACAATAAGGTGGAAAATCAAAATCCGTACCTTCGAGGTCATTCCCCATATATCTCCCTCCACCCCGAAATCTGTGATTTTGAGGTGCCTATCGTGAAATGCACGCTTGTATGGCATGGACCTCGTCGTCCTCTTCAAAATGGCACCTTCGGATCACTGATCGGAGGTTGGAAAAGTCGTCGGAGATAGAGCTTCTGCGAGCTCTGGGCGGAACTTCGTCGATCATCTTTGATATAATGGTCAAGTGTTTCAACCAGTTAGCTTTATATAGGCTCGGGTTCACGGTTCAAAAGCCATGTATCGTTGTATTCACGTGTCGGTGTCCGTTTTCAATGTGCTTGGGCTCATTGGAAATGTCTTGAAGAGTACTAAATGATATAATCTTATTTGTCTAATTTAGATACATGATCGGGTTGATAATTGAGTTTTAGCATTATTAGCATTTCAGGATTTTACAATAGCATACCGATTTATTTCATAAAATTATTTACAATTGCTCGCTAAAGGTTGCACTACTTTCATTTATGATCATGAAGCACAAGCATTATTTCACCTTAGGTATCTAAAGGTTGTGCTACCTTTATTTTTACCAAAGAAGCCTTGGATATATGGCTAGGAAGATGAAATATGTACACATGTAATAAAAATACCCATCATGCAGATAAAGAGTGGAATATGTGCTGATGAAATTTGGAATGCATATCAATGGTTTTGACCATATTTTTTTGCTATAAAACTTTATATTTGAGGGTGATATTTGCTATTATGATACAAGAAGTTTTCAATTCTACTATATCAGTGGAATATGTGTTGATGAAATTTGGAATGCATATCAATGATTTTGACCATATTTTTTGCTATAAAACTTTATATTTGATGGTGATTTTTGCTATTCTGATACATAAAGTTTTCAATTCTACTGTATTATATTTTTAGAAGGAAATTCATATTATAGAGGAATTGCAATCGAAATAATCACAAGAGTTTGATTGTTTACTAATTTAGATGATAAGCCACATGCATGATTAAGTTGATAAGAAATAAACATGACATCCTTATCTTATTTAACAAGATGAGTATCGACAGATATAGTGTTGTCTAGACCATGGAAGAATCATTTTCCGCTATATATTTACAAAATATTACTTTTGAACCACAATACATATTAAAAAAATCTCATCAATTGCATTGAATTTGACGAGACACATCGTTTGTATTGTGTGTGTCCACTATATATGCAAATTCTAACCAATATCTTTTTGCATTTAATGTTATTTCAAAATTCAAGTAAGAAAATTATCCTAAGTTAAAATAAAATAAATCATATAATATAAAAACAAACATAAACTAAGAAATAATTAAATATTAAGTTATATTATAGCTCAACAATACTGCTCTAACTTTTATACAAAGAGACAAAAGCGCCTACTTGTTTTGATCCGACAAAGAGGGAAAAAGGCATTCCCACTCCCCTTGCTCGCTCCACACGCACGGAGACTGTGTGAAATGGCATCTCGGTGGAGCTCTGTGTCGAAGCTCCTCCCCCGCAAGCCCTCTCGGGACCCTCTCTACCTCCTCCTAGGGCGGCCGGCGTCGCTGCCCCCCGCACCTTGCTTCGACGGCGCCGTCCGCTCTTCTCGCGCCCTTTACACTGTAAACTCTCAACTTCCCAACTATTCGGACAATTGGGTATTGCGAAGCTGTTCTTTTGATGGGCTGTGGACGTGCCTTGTCCCTGTTTAGCTCCGCAGATCACTGTGGTTGTGACTGATCACAAGTACTCGTTGCGCAGCTTCAACGCGAGTTCCAGGAGATACCGTGCGAAGCTGTCAGAGGTTTGGATGACTTTTTTTTACTTTGGGTTTTTGTTCTACTGTGGATCGTTGTTGATTTTCTCGACGAAAGATTGCATCTTGTAATGTTTGCGCTGTTTCCTTTTGAAAGGATATGTTAATTTGTGGTGTTTGAACCTGGCCAACTGGGTGGTAAGCACACTCCCTAATCACCGGACTGTTGAAGTGGATTCAGATGTTTGTTTTGTTTGAGGAGTAGAAGATATTGGTGGGGCATAAAGATTCGTTTTTCTCGAATTGAACACACTTGAAGGTGGTGAGTGGATATGTTGTAGTCAGTGTCGCTAGAAGTTTGATGGCAATTGTTGCACCACGATGTCTTTTGTTTGAGCTTGTTATATACTATATGTGCATCGCAGGGCTAGCAACAAAGGATCTATCTGCCTTCGATATGTTACTGTATTGTTTTCACGCTGACTTTGATGTTCGGGTATAGATGTCAAAATATTTCTACCTGTTTTCTCATTTTTAAGATACAAATATGGCCGTAGATACACTTATGATTGTATATGATAGTATTTTTTCCATTATAACTATTTGATATAACTATTAGATGTATTTGTGCCATACATAAGCCATCCACTACCTACATACATAAACTTTTCTACAAACTATTTATACTTATACAAATATCCATTTTTTTTAAAGATGTAAATTTTGAGAAGTGATGGGTAAGTGATGGATGGACAACATAGGTAGGAGCAAACCTGAAATTTATATTAATCGAATAAACAATGAAAAAAGAAAAATACATACGCCAAGAATCAAACAATCCGATTCTAGAACTTACTTAGCAGTGAAGGAGGTGTTCGATGTGTTTGACAAGGTGGTGGCTATGGCGAGTGATGGCTTGTGTCCGAGGGAGCCTTTTAACCTTATGGATGGGTTGATGGCTTCCCCTTGTTTGATTGCTCATGTTTGTCGTACAAGGTGGTTCATGCTGTTTTCATGATGCATCACTGTTTGATGCATGCCTCAAGGGACAGGAAGCGGATTCAATGGGTGTGGGCCGTGGATGCCTCGTATCCCTTTCTTGTGGGGATGCATTTGTCATTGACTTCTCGATGGTTGGTGATTTCGATGTTTGTTCAATTTTCGACACAGAATCTGGATTTGAGTTAGAGCGGTTCTCCTACCCTTTGAATCTGTATCTAACATGGTCCAACTAATATAGTGGTGGCACCTGAGGCGACGATCTCTGTAATCATCGTAAGACCTTTTTCTCCCTTGTAACGTGAGTTGGATGCTTTAGCAGGGATGAACGTGGCCGGTTTTGGCGCTTGTGATGGTGGGTCGTGCCGAGGTTGCAACAAAGGCTTTATGCCTTCAAATTAAAACCAAATATCTATGACTAGTCAATCGATTACTACTAATTCTTCGTTCAGCAACCCTTCTGACTGACTTTTACAACACTGAATTCAACTATAGCAAACTCTTTTGGCAGTTGGTGGGAGGTTGGGAGTGGATGTTTTTGACCCATGCATGATATCGACTTCTTGGTGCGACGTTTGTTTTGGTGCCGTGGCTACAAGAAGATGACAAAGAATGAGGTAGGTTTTCAACAGGGGTGGGTGTTGTAGGTCTATCAATGCAAGAGATTTGACGATGGTAAGGCAGCTTGGGAGATCCATGACCTTGAGGATAGTGCTCAACGATTCAATCGGGGGGCGATGGAGACCTCTGCGTTAGCTGGTCAAGGGGCTGACAAATCCTTTTGGGAGCAGGTAGCCCACTATGTTGAGATTGAGTTGGAGGGGCCCTCCCTTGGTTACTTTCTAAAGCATGTCTCCTGGAATATCTAGGGGTTGGGGCAACCATATTAGCGGAGGATCGTGGGTTCGCTTCTGGAGGCATGCCATGCAGACGTGGTCTCTCTGTAGGATATGAAGCTGGAGTTTTGAGATCGTTTCCTATGGGGATCGGTCTCCTGGGGGAGGCTGACATATCACATGGCGATTCCTTTATTTTGGGTTATGGCGATATTTTGGTTAGGTGGAATGTCTGTTATGGAGCTGGTGGATTCTTTCAAGACTCACTATTCGTTGTCCACGATATTACTTCGTAAATCCGATGATGTGCAACTACTTCTCTCTTCGGTGTTCGGCCCTTTGGGTTTTCTTTTGGTTCGAGCTTGTGGGATGAGATGCACTAGGTGGGTACTCGTTTTGTTGGTCCGCCATGACTTATTGGCAGTGACTTTAATGTCACCTTTCTGGAATATAATATGATGGAGTGAAATAATTTTATTCAAGGAGTAGGGTTTTATATTTAAAGACGAAAACCTAAAACCCTTATTTCACATAAGTGTTATTTGTATTAGTCCTATCAAGTACTCTATAGTATTTTTCTTTTCAGTTTTTACATTTATGACTCTCTTAGCTTCTACAATATCAGTTAGGCCCCCACCTTTTTTGGAATATTAGTTCTGCCCCTAATTTCTTGTACCAATATCACTTGTGCCTTTATGCTAGTTTTACTGTCAATGGGGTGAACCAAATCATGGTTTATTTAAACTAACGTGCCTTGGTAAGTAATTTTTCTAACATTTATACCTCTCATCTATGTTGACCACGTTTGACTACTACATGGCAACCATTCATGGGGGGGGTATTCTTTCCTTTCTTTTCTTCTTTCTCTTCTTCCTTTCTTCTTCAATGAAGCTCGATGGATCTGGAAGTGTTGATCGGAGATGAACGGATTGGGGGGCTTCTCGCGGCTAATCACGATTGAAGGACGATGTATGCACGTGAAGGTTGATGACGATCGCCTAGATATCGGTGGATGAAGGTGATATCGCTGTTAGAACCAAGGATCTATGGCTTGTGCACAACGTTGGTGTTTAAAGAAGATGAATTCCATGTCATGAATGGCTAGCTTGAACAAACCTGGAACAACGACATAATCGATGTTGGGATTCATGCTGAAGGCCAGTGGCATGCGAGCGTGAATATCGATAGTCAAATAGGGTTGTAGTATGGATGGGGGCCGTGGAGGAGGGGGTCGGAGGTGGTGGGCCATAGGAGGTGGATGGTAGAGGGTTCAAGGTAGAGGAGGAAGGGGGCGTAGGTGGCTGGGGGAGGAGGTTGGGGGAAGTAGAGGAGGAGGCCTTACGAGGTGGAGTGGAGGGTGATAGAGGAGGGGGTTTGAGTGCTCGCGACAGAGGATGAGGGGACCAGAGGAGGATGTGGTGTTGGGTTTATAGAGGAGGAGGAAGAATACAAGGAAGAAGGTGTTTGAAAAATTACATAGGTATCGTAGGTATTCTTTCTAATTACCCTTTTGTCTATAAGCTATTGTCCCTTTGGGACATGGATAGACGCCAACTAATCGAAGGGCACAAGTGATAACCGTGCAAGAGGGTAGGGACAAAATCGATATTCCAAAAAGGGGAGGGGCATAATTGATATCCTAGAAGTTAAGAGGTGCAAAAATGTAAAAAATCCAACATTAATATGCATGATAAAATGTCTAAATATGGAGAACATCATTACTACGCCTCGAGTTGGAGCATATAAATCACACCTAACTTGGAAGTTAACAATGGAATGTGCTTCTTCAACAAAGCTTTGGTCCAAATATTTGTAAGTTGTAGCTCTGTAGAAATGTGAGGTTGATAATTTTCTCTCCATGCACCACATCCCTGATAAAATGACAGTCTACCTCAATATGTTTTGTGCCTTCATGAAATATAAAATTAGTGACAATATAAGTGGTTGACTTGTTATTACAGTAAAGAGCAATTGGATTTATGATGGACAACTGAGTTCCTTACTACTTACTAGTGGCTTAAGCCAAAGCTCTATACTGTGCCTCTGCACCGTATCTCGAAAGAATTGTTTTCTTCTTGCTGCGCCAAGCGACTAGGTTTCCACCAAGTAACATGGCAAAAATCGTGGTCGAGCATTTATCTTTAGGAGAACTGACGTAATCTGCATCTTCATAGGATGTATTGATTCAAAAAAAGCTTCATAGGTATAATATCATTGTGACCATTAGCTACAAAGAACAATCCCCAACCAAATGAATTCTTCAGGTACTTGTGGAAGAACATCATGCCAAAAACAAGATGTTGACTTTTCCATATATTGGACGACTCTTATTGCAACATGCAAGATATCATGCTAGTAATTGTAAGTTATAGAAGTTTGCCCACTAGGCTCCTAATTTGTGTAGTATTTTTAACAAGATGTGTGTCGAAGTGGCATGACTCCAAGATTCAGCAATAACGAAGGATGGATTACATCCAATTAAACCTTCATATGCAAGAATGTCTAGTTTATACTTTATTTGTGATAAATGTAGTCCTTTAAAGCTACAAGTGACCTCAATCTCAATAAAACCAAAGTCCTTGATGACAAACACCTTTTGTAAGAAGGCATTGATCTCAAGAATGCTTGTATTATCATCTCTAATAGTAACCATATCTTCAACATATATGGCTAAGATAACAATGCCGGAAGCACGTCTTTGGATGAACACAGAGTAATCAGCCGTCTTCTTGTGAAATCCAATGGGGCTGATCTTCGAGGCGAGCTTTTGAAACAAGGTTTGTGGGCTTCGCTTTAACCCATAGATAGACTTGCGTAGAGGAATACATGCTTGCCTTGATGGTGTTGCTCGGTGGTTGTGCTTTATTGACATCCTCCTCATGATCACCATAAAGGAAGGCATTCTTGACATTTAACTAAACCATTGCCATCTCTTCTCGGCAGCAATACATATAATCGTGCAAGATAAACCCCCATTGGCCAATGGAAAGAAAGTATTAAAAAAAGTATTAAGCCTTCTCCTACTATAAGTAGGGTCGGCTACATGGATTCTTGCTTAAATCCATGTTGAAAGATTCGACTATTTTTTATGCTGGCCGTCGACTACCTAACGCAACCCCTACAATATTGGGATTTGAAACCTGGTCTTTTGTATGGTAGACACACTGTACTACCACTAGACCATTAAGTGGGTACGACCAATGAAAAGAAAGTATGTAGAAAAAAAATAATGGGATATAATGAGATGGTTTAATTGAATGGGTAGGGTTTCTTATATAGATTGAAACCCTAAAACCCTGAAAATATAGAAAAGGAGTACACAATATCATCCTTAATGGAACTACTAGAAATAAAAAGCACAAAGAAGATAAATTTAAATATATAAATATGGAAAATATCCATACCCCCCTCAAATCGGTGCATATCTATCAATCATGCCCAACCTGGAGATGAATAAGGAAATGTGCTTCTTCAATAGAGCTCTGGTGAAAGTATTTGCAAACTGTAGATCTATAGAAATGTGAGGGATGACAATCTTCCCTTTATGCATTGCAACATGATAAAATGACATTCTACTTTAATGTGCTTTGTGCATTTATGAAAGACCTGTTTAGTAGAAATATAAGTAGCTGACTTGTTGTCACAGTAGAGGGGACTTGGAGCTCTTATGGATAGCTCAAGTTCACATAGAATGGTGACAAGCCAACTAATCTCACAAGTGGCTAGAGCCATGGCTTTATACTCTACGTCTGCCCTAGATCTCGAAATAATTGTCTGCTTCTTGCCGCACCAAGTGATTAGGCTTCTTCCAATAAACATGGTAAAATCATTACTGAGTGTATACCCTCATGAGAATTGCATATGGTGTAATCTCCGCATGACCATTAGGAACATAGAACAACCCTTTTCTTGGTGAATTCTTCAGCTACTCAAGGATGAGAAGAACATCATGCAAATTACTATGCTTTGGCTTTTTCATATATTGGATGACTCTGCTTACAACATAAGAGGTATCGAGCTTAGTGACTGTTAAATACAGAAGTTCGCCATTAAGCTCCTATCTCATATAGTATCCTCAATGATCCATCGAGCCGGGTAACTTCAAGATTTTGCGGGATTAGATGATGGTTTGCAACCAAGTAAACTTGCATCTGCTAGAATGTGAAGGTAATACTTTCTCCGGGATATATGCAGTCCTTCACAGGTATGAGTGATCTCAATCCAAAGAAAGTGTTGCAGGTGACCAAGGTCATCGGTGACAAACACATTCTATAGAAAAGCTCAAAAGCATTGGTCTCAAGAATGCCTGCACTGCCATCTCTAGTTATAACCATATCATCAACATGTATGACAAGGATAATGGTAGTTGAAGCACGTCTCCTAATGCAATGTGAATTGAAAACAAGGCAAAATTAGTATTTTCCTTCGTTCAATTTCTTTATCAATTAGGATTTTTTGCCATATAATTAGAGCCTAATTAAATAAGGGCCATATTTAATTTATTTGTGTCCAATTGAGTTCGTTGCAATATGTATTTTTAATTAGTAATGAGTTCACCTATATCGTCAATTATTAGTTATTTAGTTATAGATATTTTAGGATTCAATTATGATTTTGATTTGATTTTTATTTGGGATTTTTACACCCATAACCCTGAGTAATTTCGTAATAACAATCATAACCCTGAGTAGTCGTGAATTACACGAGAAACCCTAAGGGCCCAAGTAATGCTTAACTCTTACATGACATGACCTTGTGTTACATTACGTTTGGAATGTTTGACGGTTTCCGTTTAGAAAGACGAAATTACCCCTTAAAGTCATTTTTATTTACAAAACATGGCTTCATTCTCTCTCCAGCACTGCCCTCTCCTCCCCTGCTTCGAAGACCCGTCGAACCCCTGCAGAGTTCGCCGTCGCGGAGCTCCTCCTTGAAGCCTCAGGCCGATCCCCCCTTCTCTGAGTAGAGCTCGTCATCGTCGAGGTCATCCTCGAAGCCTCTTGGCTGAGCTTTTCCTTCACTGCCCGCCGCCGACCTCTCCCCCCTCCCATCCCGCAGCGCCTCCCCACCCCACCCCAAACTCCCGCTGAGCTTCCCGCAGGCCCCTGCTCCCTCGCCCCCCGTCGTCCTGCAACTGTCCCTCCCTCCCGTGCAAACCCCCTGCACACAAGCAATTGGCAAAGCGCCGCCACTCCCCTTCCCCCGGGGCCGCCCGCAGGCCCCTGCTCTCTCGCCCTCCTGTCTTCCTCCGCCCTCAAGCAACTGTCAACCCCCATCCCTTACAGGCCCCTGCTCCCTCGACCCCCGTCCTCCTCTGCCCTCAAGCAGACACCCGCTGCAGGCCCCCCTCGCCCCCCCCGTTGTCTTGCAACTGTCGAGCTCACCATCCCCCCCTGGGCCGCCCCTTGTCCTCCACCGCCTTCAAGCAGCTATCAAGCACCCCCCCACCCACTGCTGCAGGCCCCCCTCGCCCCAGTTACTCCCTCTCCTCGTCGTCCTGTAACCGTCGAGCCCTCCCCCCTCCCCCCCGCAAGCCCCCTCCCACAGGTTTACCTTGTTTGCTGCAGACCCCTGCCCTACAGCACTCGACCATCCCGTGCCACCGCCCTAAAGCACTGGATCGAGGGAGGAGGACGGGATATTTTTATTTTTTTTACTTTGGTTGATGCCAACCGTTAGATCACGGTTTGGTTAGATTAACTCAGTCATCTGGTTGAGTTCATTAACTAAACTAACGGAGGGTCATGTGTGTAAAACAGAGGGTTATTCGGGGTCTTGGGTGTAATTCGCGATTACTCAGGGTTGTAAATTATAATTGTAATTGCGAAATTACTCAGGGTTATAGGTGTAAAAATCCATTTTTATTTCTGTTTTTGTAATACCACTCCTTTTATACAAAGGGGATAGTAGTCCTTTGTTTTGTCCAGTTGAAGTTGAATTAAAATTTGCATTTTATCTAATTATCTCCCCCTCCTCCCTCTCCCTCCACACAATCTTCGCGGTTCTTTTCTCCCAAATCCCATGCAACCCATGCGTCTTCTCTTCCTCCACCCTCCAAATTTCCTCTATCAAATATTTTTATGCTGTCAGAATTTTTCCATCTACATCAATTGATATGAGAGCATGGCCTGGAGATCGTCCTCATGTTCTAACGATCCATCCAGTTGTTTGCGCAGACAAAGAGCCAAAGAATCTCGTTCAATGGAACGTAAATGGCATGCTGAGGTTGAAGAAGTTTGTGCCAACTTGCGACATGTTTGCGGATATGCAATCTCTGGTATGATGAGCACATTGCGAGATCCGCAGGTTATTGAATTTCTGACAAGGCAATTGGAGGAAAACAATGCTAAAGTCACTACCCAGGAAGGCACTAAGGCTTCGATTCCTGTCCCCAAAGCCACTGTCCAGGAGGTTTCCGAACCTTCTTTGTCTCCACCGCTATAGTCAGCCCTGACTCCCTTGCCGACCACACCCCCACTACCTTTGTCGGCTACAGTCCCGGCCCCACCTTTTCCCTTCTCTCCACACAATGTCGCCAACTCTATCGGCACCACCCTCTCCCCATCATACACAACAAGCACTGCCACCCCTGCCGCCTTCCCCGCAACCTGCGACCCCGACCAGTGCTCAGCCAGCTGCTATTCAACAAGAGCCCCAACAACTCCGTAAAACAATGATCCAAGAGTGAAAACATAGTGCAGGCATCCGGGCACCAATACACTCTGAAGCAGCACCTACCCAGTATTTAGCCCGGCGACTCCCGTGTCCAGTTTAAGAGCCGGTAATTTCGGAAACATTCCCCAAAAAATGCTTCACATGACCACTAAAGCGAAATCATAGCAACACCCCAGCCTTCTTCGCGATAATGTAGATATATCATGGAGCAACCTCATCATCCCTCTCCCCAAGTGGTTGTGTGCTGATATGCATGCCTACGGCTCCTCGTTTTTTCTCCATTCCCTGTCTACACATATTTCAAGTCTCACTGCAAGTTAACATGATGCAATGTAGTCACCACTGCAAAGGACCAGTTGTGAAAGTCTGGAATCTCATCACTGATAGCTTGTTGTTGGAAGAATACTAGTTGTGATAGGAGGGATACTAATTGCGCTCAGATAGATAAAAGACTAGCACCACAGAATAAACATAATTTGTATAGGATTCTATGGCAGTGAAGGTGCGGCATTTGCAGCGAGAATGAACATGCAAGAAGGGAGAGGGTGATGAAGAAGAAAGCCGAATTTTAATCCATCCTCATTGCTCCCTTGGTGTTGCGACATGATACATCATACCAAAAGAATTTAACAATAAACTTTTTTTGGAGCTCTATTAATAACATATATCATCTTTATTTTGTTTGAAGAAGCGATTGTTAAAAGTTAAAACTGATTAAACCGATGAATCAAAACAGAGCTGCTTATTCCGAGAGATAATTTCAAATTTGATTTCTTTTTACAAAGAAGTTCTAATTTGATTTCTTTCCTTGAGCCAAGCATTACATTTATCAATTATGACTCTTATGTCACTTAAACCTTATTTTTTGGGTTTAATCTTTTTGTTCCAGATCCATCTCCGCTCTGCTAGGAGGATACTAAAGTTATGTGAAGCCAGCAGGGGTTTCTATGTGAAAGCTGGTCAATTTGTTTCCTCTCTGGGGTTTCTATGTGAAAGCTGGTCAATTTGTTTCCTCGCTGCGTCAGATTCCCAAGGAATATACTTCGACTCTTTCCTCCCTGCAAGATCAGGTAGCTTGTACTTCCATCTTCCTTTGTTAGATTGGGATAAAACTGATTGTCTTATTTGGCTTACAAATATGTTATTTCTCAGGCTACCCCTTGTCGCTTTGAAGATATTAGGACAGTCATTTTAAAGAATTTGCAAAAGGATTTGTCAGAAATGTAAGAATTTTCTCAAATTTGAATCATTGAATGGATATTAAGGTGTTCATACAACAATTTTATTAAAAAAATGGTCAATAATGTAATCATCTTCAATCACAATGTAATTTCTGGTTCATCTTTCTAATTAGTATCTTATAACTTACTAGGAGTGAACATGCCACTGAAAGCTTCATCTCCAATTTACATTGAATATACATATAGGAAGCATTTTTAGTTTTTTTTAATATGTGGGATATATTCTCGTAGGTGAATCATTTGTATGGCGACGAGTCACAACAATCATGTGGGCCAAAATGGATCGGATAGGCCTAAACTATGTCCAAATGCAGTCAAAGCATATTGGGAGGTTTCCAGTCCTATATCTGCCTTATTTTGTTTCCACCCCGACGTTTCAGATTTGGTTCTATTTTCCCTTTTACCATAGCACCATTCTTTTATTCATGATGGTTACAAGTGCTCGTAGACTAATCTCTTCTCTTCTGAATTTCCCAAATCTCATGTTGCTTGCTGATGATTGTTATGGCAACCATGTGTTGAGATGATGACACCTTGCAACTTTGGCAATCCTCCAACATGCCAAGCTAGGCGACCCATTTCCTAGTCCAAGTTTGCAATTGGTGAAGTTGCTGATGGTGCCACTTCTTCTCTAACACCCTCAGTATCAGTAGTTTTGCTTGCATTTATCTTATGCCATGAATCAGAGGGTTTGGTCAAGGGTTCGCTAGATGTTATAGGTGAAGATAACATCAAAGACCTTTTTCTCTCAGTATAACCTAGTGAAAAATCAGGTCATGTAACGAAAACTCAGGAAATGAATGTTTTGTTGGGAGTCCCTTTCCATAAAATATTACTGATATAGGGATAATATTTATGTATTTCTTATTTTCCTTTTATATAATTTCTCTATGGGTTATTTGCCTTCTAAGGTTTCTTCTCTATGTAAAGGAACCCTATGGCCACATAATAAACAACTTATTTATTTCCTTCCGCTTGCTATTTAAGCGTCTATTCAAGACCATAACTTTGATATCCTTGAAACCCTAGACCCTCTTCTTCATCACCTCGGGAAGTACGCCACCTCCTTTGCACTGTTACTTCTTTCCACATAGTTTAAAGTAGCGTGCCACTCCTTCCATGTCGCCTCAAGCAGTGAACCATTGTCCAAGTGATCATCCAATGCCGCCCAAAACCACCCAATGTCTCTTGTGGCACCACCGTACACCATCTGTGCTCCCCTAAGATCATTTTACGGGTATGCACCAATGCCTAGGGAACTGCAGGCCCCAACGATTTTCGTGCGTCCTGTTAAATCTTCGATGACTTGTCTTGGTTCTTTTCTCCTTGATTTTGGTGCAACATGGGTTGGATTTGGTCATCTAAATCTGATCCATCTTCTCTAAAGCGTCGACTTGGATAATACGAAGGGTTGTGCTCCGAGTCTACATACACACCTTGTTTCCTACATTGTTTTGTAGACAAACATTATATCAATCTAACCCCTGGTCGCATCCTTCCCGTTGTACTTCATTCTCCATGATAGAAGTACTCGATCGATATATCCTCCTCTGGGTCCTTCAAAGTCCAACGCCCATCGTCAAGATGAATGTAACCAACCATGAACCGTGGTCTATGCGATTTCCGAGTACCATGGAGAGCAACAAAGAATATATCCTGACGCAACTTGAACCGGTCGACAAGATTGAGGCGAAAGTTTCATGGAAGTAAGATAACAGATGGGCACATGCACGACTCTCTACATCAGTCCACTGCCAAGTAATGGGCAGTTGTAGAGTCTGAAACAATGAACACGCACTTGTACACTTTGAATTGTAGACTCAGAAATAATCCGTAGAGTCCGAATATGTCAATTTGTAGAGTCTGAAATTTGACCTATAGAACTGTACATAATGCTCCCCCTTTCTTGCATACTGTCGGAATAGATGACATCTCCCAAGTTGGGAGAAGACCTGAATATGAGGAAAAATCAATCTAAAATTTTTTCATGGCTATTTCCCCCTTTTTATAGCTATCTCCTTTTTATTTCAAAATTTTCCCATGTACGCCTTTTTTCCTTTTTGTGTATGCTTTCCTTTTCCCAAAATAAATACTTTTTAAAACACGACCTACATAGGGCCCAATTTTTTTTCAAAAAAATCACAGCCCAAAGTGGGCCTAAATCTGCAGCCATATCCAAGCTATCTTTTCCTGCTTTTTCCCCCTCTCATTTTTTAAAATATAGAGAACGACCCACCCCTTCATTTAAATGAAGGGTATTGACCCCTTTCACTCACGCACGAGACTTAGATATCCCATCGTGGGAACCTCCGCTAGAGTTGTCGTCGATGTTGAATAAAGGCCCTGGGGACTTCACATATGGCGGTGTAATGATGCTTGGAGGAAGCTTGCGTCGCCAAGATCTTCGGGGGGATGAGGTGGAACCCTAATTACACATTGACGAGGTCTTCCGGAGGAAGCACGATTGTGGAAGCTTGGAGGAGCCTTCGCCTGGATGATGAGGTGGAGTTGCGGCTATTGCCGCTTGGAGGGCGCTGGTAACGCATGGGTTGTGCCTGAGCGATGTTGGTAGCACATGGGTATCACTAGTAGCACCTAGATAGTGCCTGGGCGGCACTGGTAGCGCTTGGGTAGCGTGCTCTTGTCTTTCATGAAACCAAGAACTTGGCGTTGGATGACGATCTTCAGATCGACTTTGTCGATGATAGTGGAGAATTAGGTTTTCAAGAAACCCTAGAACTGGTTGGCGTCGACGACGAAAAATTAAGGTTTCAAGAAACCCTAGAACTTAGTCTTGAACTTGATCACGAACTTGAATAATACAGAATAATAATCTTCAAACATAAATCTTCAAGAACAACCAAGAACCAAATCTGCTCTATCAATCGAATCTCAAATAAATCAAGAACATAAAATAAATCCCGGAGAATCGAAATCGCTCTGCTGCTATGTAGAAACCAATAATGCGAAAGTGCAACAAAGATAAAGGAATATTGAATATGGAAAGAATCCTGAGATATTATGTCGAACCCTACTCCATGAGGAGCAGGATGAAACCATGGGAGAAGGCCTCTAATGGCCATGTATTCTGTATTGCTTTCTCTCTCTATTGTTACAATGGTTATGTGGCTTCTTATATAGCCCAACAGACAGAGTGGAGTCCCACCGACAGTAGATGTTGGACTAAACCGTAGATGTGGTATACCCATTTCTACATGTGACACATACTCTAACAGGCTACATGGATTCTTGCTCAAATCCATGTTGAAAGATCCGACTCTTTTTTATGCTTGTTGTCAGCTACCTAACGTAACCCCCACAAGGGGGATTTGAATCACGCGTCTTCTCTTCCCATATCCTTCAATTTTTTTCCACCAAATATTTTTTCCACCATCAGAATTTTTGATTTGCATTGATATTTACTACTCTTTGTCTCCTTACCATATCACACAGTTAAGAGAACCATCACCATGGCTGCATCCTCTAAACGAGGTCAATGTACTTTCTTTTATGGTAGAGGTTGCGGTTGTGACATACCTGGGCGTATTAGACCTCAGTGCACGTTTTGTGGCCGAAATGGTCAAACGAAGGACTATTGTTGGGGAAAGCACGGTAAATCTCCTACTACTCATCATGTTATCTACGATTTATCATGTTCATCAACCATATGTAGTATAGAATATGCCGATCTGATCCAAAGGTTTAATCAACATCGATTTACACCATATCGGACCTCCTCTAATCTGAGTACTTCCTACACGAAAGTGGACACTACACTCTTTGCTGTTCCTTCAGGTATATCTCTTCAATGATAATATGATTTGTCTAACCTGCTCGAGTGGTTTGTGGATTTTGGTGCATTTTGACACTTCTGTGGAAATAAGGGTCCGTTTTATGTTCATCGCGGACCTCTCCGACCAATGCCTCGATGACTTCATGAGGATGCTGACAGAGATTCCACCGCCAGAGTAGCTCACACAGGAGGTGGACCATTTTGAGTGGGAAGGGGGGAGATTTTTGGTCAAGAAGGTATACGAGTCAATGAGGGGGTCGGCGACGCCTGAGGAGCGGGATGAGGAACTGTGTCAGGATATGAAGATCATTTGGGCAGCGCGGATCCCATTAAGGGTGAAGATTTTTCTGTGGTGCCTTAGAAAAAACCGGATATGCGATAAAACAAGGAGAGGAAGATTGTTTGGCATCGACGGCGCTAGGTGTGACAGATGCGAGGACTCCGTGGAAGATGCGGATCATTTGTTCTTTGGGTGCGCAACGTCGACACAGGTTTGGAGGGACACTGAGCTCGCTTGGGTTGAGACCATCGAGTCTGACTCGTTCTGGAGATCGATCTGCTCGGTGGGCTTGGGATCGTCGGATGACTGCTCCAAGCCATTTGCGGTGTTGTGGGCCATTTGATTGGGGCGAAATGATTTGATATTCAAAAATCTGAGGTTTTACTCTGAGAATGTTGTTTCCCACTTCAAGGCCTTATATAATTTTAAGGCCTCTTCGTAATGTAACCTTGGATTCCAAATTTTAATGCAAACTACGGTGACTCCCGACTCGGGAGCGCACCCCCTTTTTATGTCACAAAAGGGTCCGTTTTCTTCTCTACGTGATATCCCACCTCGATGCATCATTCATGTTTTTGGAAAGGAAAATGGGGGTGTGACATTGAGGAGGCATCTACCCAAAGAATCTTTTATATATTCATGAAATAAAAAAACAGTTGCAAGGACTATAAGTCTCAGAGGCTTTTAGTGTGTTCTAGTATGTACTCCATGTTGAAATATAACCACTGTAGCAAATCGATAATCGAAGACAAAAAACTAAACATAAATCTTGAATTTATGTGGAACCATACTTCTAAGCAGCGTGACGAAACCACAGAGAAGGTCTCAAAGGGCCGAATCTTCTATTGAAGTTTTTCAATGAGTATAGGGGGTGTGGGGGTTCTTACATAACCCCACAGACAGATCGGAGTCCCACTGATAGTAGATGTGAGACTAAACATGAGTGGGTGGTAGAGATCCAGTTACACCTCTATTACATACTCCAACACTCTCCCTCAAATTGGAGCTGAGAAATCTGCAGCTTGTGACAAAAGAAAATTATACATCACATCTTCACTCGATACATCTGAGAGAGATGAGGATAGAGACACCCCGTTCGGATGAGGATGGAGACTCCCCATTTGAAGAACCGTTGCTGGTAGAAGACCTCACTCGAGGACGGGTCTGCGACTTTCAGGTCACTGGAAAGAGTCGCGGTCGTATATGGAGAAGAGTCGCTGTAGAAGAAGAAAGTCCAGTGTGGAGTAGTAGTCGGGGATAGAGACATCCCGACGAAGTAGACGATGCTCGGTGAAGACAATTGATCACAGGAGTAGTCTGGAGTGTCAGCATGTTAGTCATGGACGGATAAAAGTCATGTAGTTATATCTCAAGAAGAAGAATATATGACATATCTAACTCCCCCTTTCTCCCATACTTGATAGAATAAAGAATGCGTATTATCAAGTTGGAAGAAACAATGAATAGTGTGCATTTTTTTGTGTGCTTCTCTTCCTTTTTTTGCACAACTCAAATTTTTTTAGTCGTTTTCCTTTTTTCCGGCCACTCCTTTTTCTATTTCGTACAACTTCTTTTTGTACGGTAGATTTTTCTAAAACTCTCTTTTTTTAAAAAGTCGTTCATCATTTTTTTCTCGGCTTTCTCTATTTTTTTCTAGTTGGCATCCTTTTTTTCTTTAGATGTCCACCTTTTTTAGCCCATTTAGCCCCCAAAAACATAACAACCCATTGCTTACATCACATATTTTTTTAACAACGGGGGGGGGGGGAGGGGTCGTTTAGATGAGGCCCTCCTTTCATTAAGAACACATGTTGGGTCCAGTCCCCAAGTTGGGCATCTCCTTCGATCTATCTTTGGGTTCCTCAATTGGGAACTCTCCTCACGAAAGATACCGCTACTGGAAGTGTCGCCGTCGCTCGAAGTTTCATGTGCCAAGAGTTGATGGATGGGTCGCCAAGATGCATGGCCCTATTCCCTCCTTTGCTGCTACCCGCTGCTGAGCTCCTCCTGGAAGATGGGCATCGCTTGAGCGAATGGAGGCTGTGCCTCTTGGAGTGCATGTGGAATACCGTGTTGCTGTACGATTGGCTGGTGGGGTTCTCGCAAATACAGAGCGATCACTGCTCCAAGCCATTTGCGGTGTTGCATTTAGGTCCTTCCAGGGACCTAAATGCAATATTTATCCTTTTTATTTCTTGCATTTTTATTACAATTATGCCCCTGTATTATTTTCTTCATAACTTGAGCATCGTAGGTCCAAATTGCATGATTTTAGTGTCGTTTTGATCCTTGTTTTGTCCTCTACATCTTAGCATGTTTAATTTTCTCATTTATCACTGTTTTAAATGAAGTGATTTTTTATGTGATAAATGAGACCCTGCTCTTCTGGTTCTTGCTTGGATTTGATGACCGCTTTTCATGTTGTGATCAAATTGACTCTGATTTCATTTTATATTATGTTGCTCTTATTTTTAGGGTATAATTGTAGTCTGTTGTTCAGCATACATATTCTCTTGCATCATATTCATGCACCCTCTTTAAATTGCTTAAAAATCAATTAAAAATGCATAAATCATGGCATTGCATTGTAATTAACATAGTGCATCTTGTGGACCTGAAACTGAAATTATACACTTGTGCTTCCTAAATCAAAATTCGATAAATAATTTAAGTAGCCGTGTCTTTGTGTTCGACCTTGGTAGACTTACCAAGTATATATAATCCACAGCATTCAAAGGACTGTGGTTTTTGCTGAACCGAATTCGCCTCCTATACTACGACAATTACCGATTATTAAAGAGGCGAATTTGGTGTTCATCACATACCCAAGTACATTTTCAAAGTAAAATTTCACATCCTTAAAGATAACATCAATTCTAGCTAGCCATAGCGTCCAAACTAGTACGCATATGTTCCCCCATTATCTGAGCATTCTATAATCTCTACCAAGCAAAGGCCCAAAAAAATCTTTATCCCTCCATTAGATGCCTGGAATGTTCGTGTTACATGACGAGTCCATTGAGCCAAGGCACTGAAAAAAAGATGCTCAACATCTTCTATCACTCCACCACATCTTCTGCGGCCATCCTCCATGTCCGGAAACAGCCTGGCTCGCTATGCAGATGTTAAGATATGCTTGCTTCTCAACAACCACAAGAACACCTTTACCCTAGAGGATATCTTCCATCCCCAAATCATAGCACAATCTCGAGCAATCTCTTTATCCATCGAAAAAGGAAGAGTAGACACCACCTTATATGCCTTCTTAACCGTGAATGTCCCATTTCTCCAGCAACACGAGTCTCTTCCTTCTGTCGGCACATCATGGAAATATAGATAATTGATAATGTATAATGCAACATGATTGTCGCATAGCAATTGCATGGGAAGAGGTACATCAATAGCTAGGTCAGTCAAAACAAATCCGAATCACATCATCTCAGCGCTCCCATGTGCCATAGCATTGTATTCAGATTTAGCACTTAACCTAGCGACCACATTTTGCTTCTTTCTTTTCCATGAGACCAAAAATCTCTCTATGAAGATAGTAAAACCAGAAGTAGACTCCCTATCCTTATGGCATCCTACATAGTCAACATCTGCACAAGTTGTGATGCCAAGAGATGTCCCTCTGCTGAATAGCAACATGTGACTTCAGATACCTTAAAATCATGCAAAATATATCCACGTGAGTCTAACATGGCTACTCCATAACGAACGGACTTTGCTCACTGCAAAGAAAATATATGACATGGTAAAGTAACTAGAGAAGATTCCAAATAAGCTATGTGTATTTCATCTTATCCACCTTATATGTATCCTCACCATAGAACTTCATGCCAAGATCCATAGGAGTGGTGGCAAGTCGTTGTCTGACATCCATGTCTCTAGAAGGAGATCTATAACGTATATAAAACCTCTCTGATTCCTGGCAAACTCAATCCCAAGGAAGTAGCGTAGTTTGTTAATGTCATTGGTGACAAACTGTTGTCCAAGGAACTTCTTAGTCTTGGTGATCTCTTATAAGCCATCTCCTTTTAAAATGATGTCATCAACATAAAAACCATAATGATAACAATACCTCACAATGTCCTGTGTACAAAGAGCGAGTGATCTGCAATCGATCTCTTAAAGCCTTTCTGCTCTATCAAGACCGATATCTTTCAGGAACCTAGGACTCTGCTTGAGGCATAAATAGCCTTATGAAGTCTGCATATCTTCTGATACTCCCCCTCATCAGCAAACCCAGGTGATTGCTGCATATAGACCTCCTCCTACAGGGTTTGCTGAAGCCGAAGCGTGCGCAAGTGATTGTGAAGTGCGTGGAGTGAGATGGGAGCCGGCGGAGGTGGAGAAGGTGGTGGCTCTGGTGGGCCCTTCGCCCGTGACGACGGAGGCACTGGATCGGGCATCGGAGGGGTTCTGGAGGAAGGAGATGGGGTCGGCGTGTAGGTTTGATAGATGGAGAAGCTCGGGGGGGGGGGTGTTCAGGCACAAGTGAAAAGAAAGGTGGTCGGCGGAGTAATTCAGAGAAATTGAAAGAAAAATCACCTCGTCGGAGCGAGGTGTTGGTGGAGGATGTGACCTATGTTTGAGCTTCATCGGAACTCTGGGTCGTCGCCCAGCCTGCCCGGCCTTGGCAGGGAGCTCAGCGGTGCCCGGAGGCAACCGCGACATGGCCGGAGGCCATGGATCGCACCGGAGCTCTCCCAGCCATGATCGCCTCGAAGCCAGCCCTCCGCTGTCACCGGAGTACGGCTGAAGCTAGGGAGGAGGTCTCCAAATGGTGGATGCCGGTGAACGGAGGAGGAAGGGGGGTGTTTATAGGTGGAGAAGGTTGGGCGGTTACATAGTGAAGGGGAGGTTTCGACGGGGGTTTTAATGGCGAAGGAGTAATGAAGGGAGGACATGAAGGTTGCGCGAGGAAGGTGGGAGATCTGGCGACGTGGGGAAGCGTTTTGATGAGGGAGAGGTGGCCGGAGTCACCTTCCAAAATAGGAAGGGGGTAGCGGGTTGCGAGGTGAAACGACTGGGGGGAGGGGGGTTACGCGAGGAGGAAGACGGTGAGAGAGACGTTGGATCTTGTGATCCAACGGCTAGGATGTGAGCGCAAGTGGAGGGCCATGATCAGATCCGAGGATCTGATCGGACGACAGGTGGAAAGGCGCGAAGGAGTGGCCGTGATTGGATTTGGAGGTCGGATCTGAGGGCTGGAAGCGAAGCGGGGGTGTGCGGTGATGATGATATGACGGAATTGATCGTATGGTGGAAAGGAATGAGGTGACGTGGAGGCTTGAGGGGCGTATGATGAGAAGGGGATCAGAGGGCTGAGATTGGAGCTGGGGTGTGCGGCTAAGATCAGATCTCATCAGAGATCTGACGGTTGACGATGGAGCGGTGATAGACGGCAGAGATGAGGGCGGTCAGGGGCAGATCCAATGGCCAAGGGAGGCGCCGGGTGGCAGAAAGAGGAGATGGCCACGTGGGCGGCCCAGTGGGCGCCACATGACCCAATCAGAAAAATTCGAAGAATAAATACAAAGACAAATACAAAAGAATTACCTAGAGGCAAAATTTGAAAAAAATCAAAACATGAAAGTTGCTCGTCTCGACGAGATCTACAACTTCCATGTTGGTCAAAAAGCCAAAAGAGGTCATTTGTAAAAAAAACATTTTTGGGGGTATTTTTAAGGGAGATAAAAACACCGATTTTTATCTTTGAGATGCTTTTGTATTTTTTTAGTCTTTTAAGGTCAGTGATTTATAGACAATTTATCTACCTAATTTTTAGGGGTTTTTGAAGATAAAATAAATACGAGAAAAATAAGGAAAATTAAATACAATTAATTAAGAGTTAATTATACAAAATATAATACATGATAAAAATAAAGAATTAAAGATGGTTTTTATTGGATTAGTCAAGGCTCGATTCAAATATAGGGTGATATAGCGAAACCGAGGAGGAGGGTCCCCCTATACTTAGGCCAAAATCGACCTAAGTACAAGAAGACATAACGAGGGAGGGATGAGCATATAGGTCCCCCCTATACTTAGGCTACAAATAGCCTAAGTGAGGTCTGAATTAGGGGGGAAGGGTTGTACTATGATACAAGGGTTAGGGGGAGGGGGTTCGTTCAATACACACACACACACACACACACACACACAGAGAGAGACAGAGATAGAGTGAAATATACAGGGAGAGAGAGATGGGGTGAGGTGTGTGTGTATGTACCAGTGTGTGTGTGTGTGGGGGGGGGGAAGAAAGGTAGATCATCAAGTGATCTACCCTTCCTTTTTTTGTACAACATGCAATACTGGAAATAAATATGTAAATGCAAGTTTTTTTTACAAGTATGCAATGCAGGCTGTCTGATCTAAGACTCCTAAAATTTCTTCCTGAATTCTTCTGTGGCCTCTTCAGCGGAAGCTCCCGACTTCAGGCCTCCATGAGAATCAAGCGCCCTCGATTTTCATGGGCCCTGCCACAAAAGAGAAGTTAGAATACTCGGAGAATTTTTTTTTGACGCTAAAAAAAGGGGGATACACTCAATGGTGTTCGCCCCAATGTATTTAAAATGAAAAGTAAAAAGTATTTACATGAGAGAAGAAAAGTACAAGCCCAAAAGAATACCCCGGGAGGCAGCCAAGAAGGGATACCCCCCGCCGTAAACAAATCGAACTACCCAGAAGACCAATCAACAACAAAACGCATCGCCAAAATATATATATTCTCCCTGTAGAACCGCTGCCTAGCGAATAAGGCTTCGTTCCTCCCCAACCAAATGCTCCACAAGCGTGCAATCGGGTCCAGCAATTCCCTCCTAGGCCTGCCCCTGGAATTCACCAAGCTCTCGCAGAAAGAAGCAAAGGTCGCGATATTGATCCAGCCCAGGTCGTCCCAAAGAGCACGAACACGGCCACATTCGAAGAAGAGGTGCTCGATGGTTTCCCTCTCCGTGTCGCAGAGACCACAATTTTGCGTAACATTGGGAAACAAAATTGCACAACGATCGCGAGTTAAGAGTCTACCTCTTCGAAGCAGCCAGAGGAATATGCCAATGCGCTCAGGAAGCTTGAGCCCCCAAAAGAATCTACAATCGTGCAAAAAAGTAGCGTCATCCCCCACAGTGGAAGGAACAAGAGCCTGGTAAGCCTTCCTGGTAGAGAACGGGCCATCCTTCCAGGCCAAATGGTCACGACCCTCAGTGGGCTTGGAAGCGTCCGCGAGGGTAGCCAACATGGAGATGAAGTCGTCCAATCGCTGATCCGATAAATTCACAGTAATCGTAGGGCACCAGCATCCCTCGTCCCAGCAAGAGGCCACGGAAGCATCTTTGTCGTCCACCAAAGCGTACGAACGAGGGTACAAATCCTTGAAAGCACCCCTCCCCGTCAAATCATCGGTCCAAAAACGAAACGAATTCCCCTTGCCGAGCACATGTTTAAAGAAGGATCTGTTACGGTTTAGAGCATATATCACGCCACGCCATAAAGTAGAGGTTTGAATGGGGAGTCTCCCCCGAGAACCAGAGATCATCTCCACCCCCAACGTCTCCCTCAAAATATTCAACATGAAATTGTCCTCCCGACCCCAAACCCTTGCAGCCCATTTTAGCAAAAGGGTTTCATTCACCACGTCCACTCGCCTCACTCCCAAGCCCCCTCCCGCTTAGGCCGCATAACATCAACCCACCCTACCAAATGCACCCCCTTCTCCCCTCCCCCTTCCTTCCCCAATACTCGGAGAAATTAAATCAGCAGATATTATGCAAAAAGAGAAAAAAGATGATGCATGAAATGGAGACCTAAATTTTTTTTGATTCAACAAAAAATCAAAATTCAATAATTAAGCTAAGCCGTGTCCCCGGCAACGGTGCCATTTGATGAACGCCAAATTCGTCTCTTTAATAATCGGTAATTGTCATAGTGTAGGAGGTGAATTCGGTTCAGCAAAAACCACAGTCCTTTGAATGTTGTGGATTATTTATACTTGGTAAGTCTACCAAGGTCGAACACAGGGACACAGCTACTTAAATTATTTATCGAATTTCGATTCAGGAAGCACAAGTGTGAATTAATTTCAGTTTCAGGTCCAGAAGATGCACTATGTTAATTACAATGCAATGCCATGATTTATGCATTTTTAATTGATTTTTAAGCAACTTAACGAGGGTGCATGAATATGATGCAAGAGAATATGTATGCTGAACAACATATTACAATTATACCCTAAAAATAAGAGCAACATAATACAAAATGAAATCCGAGTCAATTTGATCACAACATGAAAAGCGGTCATCAAATCCAAGCAAGAAACAGAAGAGCAGGGTCTCATTTATCACATAAAAAATCACTTCATTTAAAGCAGTGATAAATGAGAAAATTAAACATGCTAAGATGTAGAGGACAAAACAGGATCAAAACGACACTAAAATCATGCAATTTGTACCTACGATGCTCAAGTTATGAAGAAAACAATGCAGGGGCATAATTGTAATAAAAATGCAAGAAATAAAAAGGATAAATATTGCATTTAGGTCCCTGAAAGGACCTAAATGCAAATACCAAAGATCGCCTAGGCCCCTTCATAAAATTTTCTTGTGCGCGGGGGTATTTTTGTAATTTTTGAAACTTCGGAGGCCCTCCCTGTAAATAACCCAGGCGCGCACGTGAGGCACGCACCTAGGGACCAAATTGTAATTTCATAAAACTTCTGGTTCTATCGTGCAATTTACCCAGGCTCTCACGTGCGGGGCACGTGAGGCGCCTAGGCTCGGGAGGCATGGCTGCTTCGGGTCACGTGGCAGCGTTGTGTGGCTCGGGTCAAGGTTTGAAAAAACTAAAAACGGAACGAGGCGGTTTCCCTGGAATCGAGGCGAGGCGTAGCCTCGAGGCGGTCGAGGCGTAAGCCTCAGTTTACAAGGAGAAAACCTATAAAAACTACAACAAAATATATACTAATGAAATTATATATATATATTCTAACTAACATATGATATAAATTACTATAATATATGATGCAATTACAAAGATAGGAACACTGAAAGAAAAGATATACAAGTGTATATGTCTTTTTACTAATTTTCCATCCAATTATAGATTAAATATGTTGATATTCCCCTAAATTCTAAACATCTAACCTAAGTTGAAGAACCGTCGTATGCTCCCCTTCCTGCCATACCATACCCCAACAAGGCGGGGGTCTCGCTGCCCGGTCAGCGAGCCTGGGGGGGGGTCTAGGGGGGGAGCAGGTGCGCTCCCCCCTGCGGGGGTGTGGGGGCAGCGCCCCCGGCGAAATTTTTTATTGAGGATTTTATTTCTATTCGGATATATTGATTTGTTTCAATGGGAGTAGTACATAAACTCCCCTTGAATTATATCTTATTTGACCTTCTTGGTATATTACATAGCTCATTGTTTGAAAACTCCTTAAAAATAATTTTACGTGTAATTTTTTCTATGATACTTGTGGATTCGTATATTTAAGGGCATATTTTAAGAGTTTCTTAACATGATTGAATATGTTTAATAGTAAATATGAACATGAAAGCGGCCAAATTTAAGCATTCATCTTATATATTATATCCTAAACAACTACATCTTTATAAACATATGAAATTGCTAATAGGATAATTGAATTAACATAAAAAAATAATTTGAAAAAGAACGCCTCGGTGAGCGCCTCGCCTTCGCCTCGACCGCCTCGACCGCCTCGACCAACTGAGGCGACCGCCTCTTAGGATCCAGTCGAGGTGGTCGTTCAGAGGCGTTTTCCGACCGCCTTGCCTCGAGGCGTACGCCTCGTGCGCCTCGAGGCGCGTTTTTTCGAACCATGGCTCGGGTCGAGGGTCGGTGGGACCCGAGCCTGTAGGTCTGGATACGAGGCTCGAGCACCACGTGGCGTCTTCGTGGCCGTGCGATCGAATCGATCGGACGGTGACTGCATCATCTGGCTCCTCCGCAGGTCACCGGAGAAGGCGAGGATCCGGTGACCCGCCTTCGGCTCCGCCTCGCCTCGCGATGCCTTCTGATGGTCGTGGATGCTTTCTGGAGGTCCGGCGGAAGTCCCTGAGCAGCGATGAGGCTCCACGGTAGATCGGAGGTAGCGCTCGGTGAAGCCTCGCCGGAGGAGAGGAGCTCGAAGATGCTCTGATGCGAACTCCGACGAATCAAGGTTCCTGCAGTGGTTACTTATAGCCGAAGCGTGCGCAAGTGATTGTGAAGTGCGTGGAGTGAGATGGGAGCCAACGGAGGTGGAGAAGGTGGTGGCTCTGGTGGGTCCTTTGCCGTGACGACGGAGGCACTGGATCGGGCAGCGGAGGGGTTCTGGAAGAAGGAGATGGGGTCGGCGTGTAGGTTTGATAGATGGAGAAGCTCGGGGGGGGGGGGTGTTCAGGCGCAAGTAAAAAGGAAGGTGGTCGGCGGAGTAATTCAGAGAAATTGAAAAGAAAAATCACCTCGCCGGAGCGAGGTGTTGGCGGAGGATGTGACCTGGGTTTGAGCTTCATCGGAGCTCTAGGTCGTCGCCCAGCCTGCCCGACCTTGGCAGGGAGCTCAACGGTGCCCGGAGGCAACCGCGACATGGCCGGAGGCCATGGATCGCACCAGAGCTCTCCCGGCCATGATCGCCTCGAAGCCAGCCCTCCGCTGTCACCGGAGGGCGGCTGAAGCTAGGGAGGAGGTCTCCAAATGGTGGATGCCGATGAACGGAGGAGGAAGGGGGGGTGTTTATAGTCATGGGAGGGACAAGGCCTGTGGGGTAGCTGATGCGCCAGAGTGCACAACCACACGAGACCTAAAAACAAGAGGGGTAACACAATGAACTGATCAGTTTGAGGAGCGTTGTTACTTGGAATTGGAAGACTATTTAGGAGTTGTTGTCACAGGGAGCTAGATTGGTTTCCAAACGAACATTCTCACTTGGAATGCGAGGGGCCTAGGGATGCCAGAGAAGAGAAGGAAGGTACATGATCTTTGATGGGGGTCAAGGGTGGGTATTGTTATGTTTCACAACAACAACTAAGCCTTTTCCCACATTAAGTAGGGTCGACTACATGGATTCTTTGCCTCTATTCTGATCTATTTGGTTCATTCTTGGAATTAGATCCAAATAATTAAGATCCGTTCGAATAGTCTCCTTCCAATACTTCTTGGGCCTTCCTCGCCCCCTTTTAACATGCTCAACATCTCAACTCAAGTCTTACTCAGATACGCCATATATCTGAGTGAATCCCTTGGCTACAACTCTTGCCTTTAATCTATCCAATGTACCATCTGGAGACTGCTTGGTCATGAAGACCCATATGCAAGCAACTGGTTTCACACATGGTGGACATGGCACAAGATCTCAAATCCCTCTGGTTATGAGAACATCCATTGCCTCATCCATGGCTCGTTTCCAACCATAGTCCTGTAAAACACTGTAATGATGACGAGGAATAGTGACAATCATGACTTATCAGAGCATCTGCAAAGTGCCGATCATAACTAGACAAGTTGTCAGTAGAAGTAAAGGATGAAATAGGATGTATTGTACACTGTCTTTTAATCTTTCTGAGTGCTACAAGGAGTTCTATGAAGGCATCCAGAGCAACATTAGTGGGGGTATTTGAAGACGATCTCTCCTCCTGTATATAAGGAACGGGTAAAGGGGCATCTTCTGAAAGAGGGATATGCTTCCTTTTATAGACTGGTGGTGGTAACTCCAATGGTATGCCATGAACATACTAGGTGAAATAGATGGTCTTTTTTAAAAAAGGTTACATCAGCAGAGATGTAGTAACGGTGACCCGTGGGTTCATAGTATCGATAACCCTTTTGAGTATGTAATATCCAAAGAAACACATTTGATTGCACGTAATGATAATTTATCATCGGTATGAAAATTATGTACGAAAGCAATGCATTTAAAAACTCGTAATGGCGAAGGAAAATGTGACTCAGAAGGATAAAGCAGGGAGAAAGGAGTATCTCCCATTAGGACAGACAATAATACCCTGTTTATAAGATGTACAACGATAACAACAACATCCCCCCAGTAGGTTTTGGGAACTTTCATATATTTGAGCAGTGACCTGGCAATATCTAGGAGATGCCGAGGTTTCGTCTCAGCTACCTCGTTCTGCTGAGAGTTATATGGGTAGAAAATTTGGTGAGTGGTACCCTGAGGCGAAGAAAGTCATAAAATCATTGTTTAGTAAATTCAAGGGTATTTTCAGTCCGTAAAACCCGAGTGCACACATTGAACTAAGTTTTAACAAACCGAAAGAAGGATTTGATAACGAAATTAATCTCAGATCATTCTTTCCTTAGATAAACCCAAGAACATCTACTATAGTCATCGACAAAAACCACAAGATACTTATGACCACCAACAATACGGACCGGATAAGGCCCCACACATCGCAATGCACTAATGGAAAAATGACAGACCGACATGGTTTGACCCTGGAAGGAAAGGAAATCCGGTGATGTTTCTCAAACTGACACGCTTCAAACTCGAATAGCTTTAACACAGACAATTCAGGGAATATAATGGATAATGCCTTGGCAAAAGGGTGCCCAAGCCGTATATGCTAAAGAAATGGATCAGAGGTGATAGACGATGCTCCAGCAAAAGCAGTTTTAGTAGAAATATCTAGATAATAGAGACCATTCTTCTCATGTCCCCACCAAAAATCTACATCTTCCGGATGCCCTGAACTTTTTTTAATTTTTTAATTCAGAAAAGGGAGAAACACGCGGTGGTGTCTACCCCAATATATTAATTATATAGAAGAAAATACAGATTACTAGGTCCAAGAGACAAGCAAATGCTTGTAATGAAAATAGACATTCTCGCAATAGAAGTTGTGCCCAGAAAACAGAAAAACATTGCGGGCCAACCAAATTGCCGACAGCACCGCCACCGTAGTAATGGCCTCTTTGCGAAGGCGATCCCTTGCCCCATAAATAGAGGATCGGAAGGAGTCGAAGTCAAGAGTGCATAACCAATCCAAGTCTCACATCATTCCACACGGGCGAGGAAACACGACATCTGAAAAACAGGTGCTCCAATGTCTCAATGAAAGTTCCGCACAGGGGACATCTGTCTAATACCACCTCAAACAGTCTAGCACAACGGCCACGGATCATGATACGCTTCCTTTTGAAGAGCTTTAGGAAGAACCCAATCCTCTCCGGTAGACGAAGTGTCCAGATGAACTTGCAGTCACGAATTAATCTATCTGAAAGGGATGGCAGATGTCTACAGATAGCGTCGTATGCCTTACTAACTGAGAAGGGCACGTTCTTCCAAATCCAATGATCCAGGCCCGAGGAAGTCCTGGTCACCTGACCAAGTGAGTCCATAAGATGGAGGAAATCCTCCAAACGTTGATCCGAGAATGAAGATCTGAAAGTTGGCATCCAGTTACCATTATCCCAGCACTTCATAACACTCGCATCAGAATTAGCAGCCAAGGTAAACATGCAAGGGAAACAGCTACAGAGGGTGCCGCCACCCGTCCAATCGTCTAACCAAAATCTAAAAGTGATGCCATCCCCTATTACTGGCCCGGAAAACTCATAAAAGCGAGTCATAACCTTCAAAATTCCCCTCCAGAAAGCAGAATACTTAGGCCTATGGCGCAACTCACCAGGACCCGTCAAAGAAACACCATATATCTGACGGATTAAGCGACAACAGATCCCCTCATCTTTTCCCCAAATCCTGCTCATCCATTTGAGTCGAAGATCCTCGTTGAGAGACTCTAAGTTTTTGATCCTAAGGCCCCCTTATCTCTTGGGCTGAATAATGGTTTCCCACTCGACTAAGTGCACATCATTTCCTTCGTGACCAGCTTTGCTCCATAGGAACTTGCGCATCAAACGTTCTAACCTCCATCTGATGGTCACCGGCAACAGGCGATAAGAGAAGAAAACCGGGACCATGGATGTCCTGAAAATAACAATGAAGCTCATCAAAAATCTCACGACAATTCATCTCACGACTTAATTTGTGAACATATATCAAGCTCAAAGGCATGGACACAATGAACTTTGGTGAGACAGAGTTTGGTTGAGAACTCCATAGTCGCAACCAAGAATGGAAAAATGAGTCCTATTGACCACCCGTACCGACTTCACGGTAGAAGAAGGTTAAGATGAAGACAACAAGCTGCCTTCACCCTTCATATGAGTTGAGGATCCAGAATCTATAATCCAGGCAGGGGTTGTGTCTGTGACTGAATTGGCGATAGTACATGATGTGGTATCCATATGTGCTGTAGGTGCACTATCACTGGAGGAAGCACTGGAAGTCTGTAACAACTGCATCAACCGAGAGTAATCAATGATAGAGAGATGTACTGTCTGTTCAGGCTGAGGCCGATCTATGACGGGCTCTGTTTTTGCAACAATATAGTTTGTAGGAGCTGTATGTGCTCAAGGAAGACCATATTTGTTCCAGCAACGATACGAGTGGTGATTCGTTCGTTGACAGTTGATGCAAGGAGGGTAGACAGTACCACGCCCACGTCCCTGAATGGATTCTCGTCCTCATCCATAACTAGAGTCACGACCACATCCATGTCCACCATCACGCCTCGTCCATCCCGACTGCGTATCGACCTCCTCGCCCATAGTAAACAGAGAAGGCAGAATTCTCCGCAAGAGGTAAAGTAGAAGCTTGGTTAGTATAACTCTCAATCTCCTGGAAGCATCCGAAAATCACTTGAAGAGTTGGTAATGTATCAGATGTGAGGAAATGCTCCTTGACATGCCGATATCGAGGATGTAATCATGATAAAAACCTGTCAACATGTCATTCATACCTCTCTGAAACTTGTTTGTCACGACAAGATGGTTGGAAGATAGCAAGCTCTTTATAGAGCCTCGTGAGAGTCCGGTAGTACTCCAACAGAGTGGACTCTCCTTGGGACACGGACGGGATCCACATGTAGGTGTTAGCAAGCCTGGACTCGGTAGTCTTCTGCGAATAGGTCTGGGCTAGCAACTCCCACATCTCCTTTGCAGTTTCCTTGAACAAGATATTTACAACGATATGAGGCTCAACACTATCGGTCATCCATGTCATGACCTGGTAGTTGTCCCCGAGCCAAGTGTCATATTCCTTGTCCGTCTCCTTCAACAGATCTTTCGTGAGAACATAGATTTTCCGTTGTCCTACAAAAACATTGAATACCTGAGACCAAAGGATGTAATTATAGCCCCCTTGCGTTTGATGGTTGTTCCTTGCGCCATCACGTTAGATGAAGAAAAGAGGGGCTTGGTCTCATCTAGATTGGAACCCATAACTATTAGATATCACATCGGGATAGACACCGCTAGTCGTGTTTTAGGAGGGATAGACACCTCCAATAACTAATAGATATGAGGATCTATGACTCTAACCACCTCCAACAATGAACATAGGGGGTATGCAATACGTTGTAGATGTGTTGGAAGTGCACTGCAGGGGATGGCAAGGTGTTGGACAACAACCCACAAAGATGATAAGCACTGAATAATAGCGCACAGAGGTGGCCGAGCCTTAGGGCGCAACCGTGAGGATCGAGACAGACTTTGAAAGGATTGTTCTAGACCTGAATTTGGTCTGATAACATCACCCTAGGTCGGCCACCAACATAGCCCAAGCATGGCCGGCGATGCCCAACAAACCCCGAGAATCACTAACGACCCCTTGGGATGATGCCAGGAGTCACTGACAGCACCCTGGGCTGCTGACTGGTAGCGTTGATAGTGCCTGGAGAGGCGGTTGGCATTGTTGGAGAGGCGGTAAGCAAAGTCAACCAGTTTATGAAGCATTTATGACATCCTCACATGAATACAATTTACATGATCTTGAGGTATTTGAAGTCTTCTCATGTACAAGATTGTTATTTAGCAGAGGGACATACTCCCTTGCCACCACAACATGTGCATATGCTGCCTATGCAGGATGCTCAAAGGATAGGAAATCTACCTCTGGCTTTGCGATTTTCATAGGAAGCTCTTTGATCTCATGGAAAAGCAAGAAGCAGACCATGCCATTATGGATGCTAGATTTAGTGCTGAGTAAGAGTACAGAGCTATGGTGTAGGGAATCATTGAGATGATGTGGGGTCAGATCCGTTCCAACAGTATCCACCTCTTAGCCTCTTGCTCAATCTCTCTTCAAAAACCAACTCATTGTCCAATTCATTATTTTGCGTGGTGGCTGCTTTCCTATGAGTTTTGTCGAATGCGTACGGGAAACCCTAGACCGCTACACCATATTTTTTATTTGTGCTTGCTATGAATCAGAATACGCTATTTTTTTCTGCTCATTTGCAATATGTTAAATTTTTGGGCTACAATGATTTTTGTGTCTGCTATGATTTTGTTGGTATATATACAGTATGATCTTTGTTGAGATTATGTGGGTCAGATTCTACAGTAACCACCTATCTCGTAGCCTCTTGCTCAACCTCCTTTCAAAAACCAACTCATGACCCATTTCATTTTTTGCGTGGTGGTTGCTTCCTATGAGTTTTGACGAATGCGTATAGTAAACCCTAGAGCCTACAACATATTTTTAATGCCTGCTTGCTATGAATATGTTAAAATTTTGGGCTGCGATGATTTTTGTGGCTTGCATAGAGTATGATCTTTGTTGTTGTTATCTATCATTGTGCATATATGTTAATTTAACGTGGATTAGTGTATATACATGTGTGCATATCAAGTTTGGATTGGTTCAATATTCATTTTTTAATTTAATTATTCATTTCTTTTATTATGAAACCATCACAGAACACATGCCATAATCTAGGTCATTGTAGTGTGTTTTTTCTTCTTGTGCGTGTGTGTCTAATCATGGATATGTTCGAATTTTGCTTCTCGTGTTATTGTTTCTATGATTAAGCTAAGCATCTTAATTTAATGTGTTTTGAATGAACTACATCTATCTAAATATATAAGAATACATATATTAAATTGATTTATATATTTTAAAATATTTAAAATATATATAAAGCCGGTTAAATCTGATTAGTTGCCGACTATCCCCATTATGTCGCCTAATCTTTAGTCAGTGACCTGATCGACTGAATACCGACTATCGACTTTTGCAAGCACTAATACTCTGAAGGGAAAGAAAATAAATAGAAAAATACAAGTATCTCTTACAGGTTGATAGCAACTTCACAATGATGATGGCTTACATCGCTAACTATAACACAAGCTTATCCTTCTTGTCGAGAGGGATGGCAGGTTTGTTTCAGGTTTGAAGGCATTACTGAGAGCAAAGGTTTTTCTTGTGGATGTTGTAGCGGTCCCAAGTGTTGATGAGGACCCTCTTTTGGTTTCTATGGATACTGAGTGCCCTTCATGTTAAAAGGAGAATGTGTACATTGCTCATTTGCTATTTTTTTGGTGCTGATTTGCTCAAGAGATGTGCATGGAGGTGGGATGACGTATGAATCCATCTACATAGGTTTTCTTAGAAACTACGGATGCAGAAGCTAATATCAGAGAAAAAGAAATAAAGAAGGAAGAACACCAGGATTTTTACGTGGAACCCTACCCTCTAAGGAGCGAAATGAAACCACGGGAGAACGTCTCAAAGGGATGATGTGTTCATTCACTTTTCTCATCTGATACATGAGCTCTAAGGCTTCTTATATAGCCTCCACATACCCTCCAACTCCTACCACTGGTAGATGTAGGACGAAACATAAATGGGTGTGGTAATTGGACCCTCTGGAGGGATCCAATTACCCACATACACATGATACACAACACATATACTCCCCCACTCACCCTCAAGCTGGAGCATGCAATGCTCAGCTTGGACAGACAGAAAGAAATCTCAAACTCACGCTACAAGACACTACGAACAATATGAACTCAACACATACACAACTGTCGGTTGCCGTTGAGGACGTTTTTTTGACTAAGATTTTTTTGACTAAGTGCTGTTGAGGACGTTGCTTCTCATGCCATGCATGTGAGGAGGAACAAACGGGTTGGAGTGTGAGTCAAATTGAGTGTACTTTGTACCGCGCTTGTTAGAGCCACTAAAATTGAATGAGCCTCCTCGTTGGAGTATTTTGGCCCACCACGATCATGTGGACAACTGCTCCATCTCTGAAGGGCCGAACTGAAAAAGCCATGGAAAACATCCTCGTTAGAGTCCACGGTCGCTGGACTATGGAGTCTGAAAAGTCTCCTCGTCAGAGAGCTAGGTCTCTCTCATACTGGCTCAGAGAATGGGATCTCTACTCTGGAGTCCCTATGAAACCACATGAAAACCCTAGCCCACATGCCATAGGAATGGGGTCCCTACTATGGAGTCCCTATGGATCACATGAAAACTCTGAGACCAAAAACAAAAATGGGGACCGACAAATGATTGCAAACATATGCTCACCAAACTGAAAGACTCAGAAACATCTAAACGTCGAGTCTGAATATCTGAACAACTGTAGTGTAGAGTCTGAAATTTGACCTTGCATTTGAACTGGAGAATCTGTAATCTAGAAAATCTGACAATCTGACATGCTGTAGAACTCTACACAATACTCCTCCTTTCTCCCAGACTGGCCGGAAAACAATGATGTCGACCATGTTGGGAGAAGACAACAAAATGTAGAGAAGAACAAAAGCCAATAAGCCGGTAACATTTTTTCAGCTTTTCTTTTCATTTTTTATAAATTATTTTCCTTTTTTTTCGTAATGAGTTGTTTAATAATTTTTTTACGGCTTTTCTTCTCGCAAATTTTTCAGTTATTTCTATCTTTATATATATAGTCGTCTTCTCCCCCCTTTTTTTAAACGTACATTTTTTGTACATACCTCTTTTTCCAAATAATTTTTTTGCAAATTAAGCCAATCCTTTTTTTTCTGCCTGTCTCCTTTTTTCAAGACATATGGCCCAACTTTGGGCCCAAAAGACTCGGTTCACCCTTTTTTTAAAGGGGCAGACTACTAGGCCTACTCTCTCCCTTTCCTCCTTTTTTTGTCTACAACGTACGACCTGATTGGGAAAAAACATGGCCTCTTTTTTTATTTGCAGCATCTTGGAATTGGGCCTCTATAAAATCTTCTCATGTTTTTAATAATCGACCCTCTTGGGCATGCAAAAGGGAGAAGCCATATTTAGGGTTCCCTCTCGGGGATCCCTTCGTCACAAGTTGGGTGCCGCTGCCATCGCCTGTAATATGGAGGAAAGCTTTGTGTCATCGCTGCGGCGGGAAGGCCTTTCAAGACACATGGCCCAACTTTGGGCCCAAAAGACTCGGTTCACCCTTTTTTTAAAGGGGCAGACTACTAGGCCTACTCTCTCCCTTTCCTCCTTTTTTTGTCTACAACGTACGACCTGATTGGGAAAAAAACATGGCCTCTTTTTTTATTTGCAGCATATTGGAATTGGGCCTCTATAAAATCTTCTCATGTTTTTAATAATCGACCCTCTTGGGCATGCAAAAGGGAGAAGCCATATTTAGGGTTCCCTCTCGGGGATCCCTTCGTCACAAGTTGGGTGCCGCTGCCATCGCCTGTAATCTGGAGGAAAGCTTTGTGTCATCGCTGCTGCGGGAAGGCCTGTAGATCTTCATATTGTGTCGCTTGGAGAGAGTCGCACAAGGGTGGAGTCGCCTGGATTATGGTGTTGTGCGCGAGATCTGGAGTTGCATGGAAGGAGGTGCAACTGGAGAGCGCCACCATCTGGAGGAGAACTACGACTGGTGAGGTGGAGATCGGTACCACCTGCTAGAGAGGGAGGTGGGGCTTCATTACGGCCTGGGCTTGAGGAGGATGGGGCGACACCACTTGGGGATGCAGATGGAGATGCCGTCGCACATGCCGAGCTCGAGAAGAATCGAGAGAGAGGAGAAGGTGCGATTTGGAGCTACTATGGGGTGAGCCACGCGACTTGCAAACCCCCCCCCCCGGCGCCTTTTTTCTTTGATACAATCCATTTCGCCACAGCAAGGATCTGGAGGAGCGGCGAGGGCGTTGCCTTCTCGATGGGAGAACCCATTTGCGTCGATGCTGAGAGATGCACGAGACCTGGAGGGTCTTGCGTTGCCGATTGTTGCCATCAGTTGATGGCCTGGAGGAGAAGATGTGTCCATGCGAGGCACAAGCTTGTTGCTTGTTGCTGAATCCAGAGATTGAACCCTTGAATCATGATAGATAATTTTGAAGAATCAACATCAGATACATCAGCGTGAAGAACCTCTTATTGATGATGATGTAGAAATTAGGGTTTCAAAATAAACCCTAGAATTTCAGGAATACGAACAAATCTTCGAATATATAAACAAATAATCTTTAAGAATGACCAATCGAATCTCAGACATAATTAAAGAACATAGATTTTCAACAATAAATCCACGAGAATCGAACCCCTCTGATACCATGCTATAAACTATGAATGCGGAAGCTAATATCAGAGAAAAAGAAATAAACAAGGAAGAACAATATGATTTTTACGTCGAACCATACTCCCTACGGAGCATGATGAAATCACGGGAGAACGCCTCAAAGTGCTGATGTGTTCATTCACTTTTCTCATCAGATACATTAGGTATGGGGCTTCTTACATAGCCTCTACAGACCCTCCAAGTCCCACAACTGGTAGATGTAAGTGGATGTGGTAATTGGACCTTGGAGGGACCCAATTACCCACCTACACATGATGCACAATACATATACTCTAACAGGTTTTATGGCAAAGTGTTGCTGAAGCAAAATAAATATCTCAAATGGAATGGGCACAAAACTTTTGTTTTTATGGGCATCATGATTAGTCCAAAATGCATTGATCTTTTGATGAGAGTATTTATATGCGGAGAATGTTGTGGCACACATAAAATCTCTTGTAAACTCTTGAATGCTATATTATTGGGATGAATAAATTTTTATGGGATGGCTTATCAGGGTTGATCACTTCTTACAGTTCTTCAAAAAAATAAATACATAAAACAGTTGGTAAGGTTTTGTAAAACAATAAATCTCATGGAATAAAATTCAGATTTTCCTCCAAATATTATCCTCCCTTCCCTCTCTTAATGACATGCAAAGTTTGTCGGACATTCTCCCTTTTCCCATATCCATAGATCTCGTCTCCATCAAAGGATGTGGCCTTAAATTGCTAGAATTATCTGACTGTTATAACTACAATAAAGTGAAATGAAGGTGGGGGAGCAGATGATCTGTTGCAGAAAGTTTTTGTTGAGTCGATATCGGGGAGCAGAGTAAAATCTCTCATGGAAGGTTTATACATGTGTACCAAACAACCTTGGTTACTTCAGCATCAAACTTCAGGGTAGTGAGAACTACATCTTCAATCCCTCCTCAGTAGCCCACCCATTCTCCTTTAGGAGTACTGACCTCTTGCCCCTTGTGCAATGAGCTTGCCCTATATCTTTTGCTGTTGTTGCTGCTTATAATGAACTTTGTGTTAACTGAGTTGAAGTTGCGGGAGAGGACATGCCATTTTGAATTACCACTAAAATTGTTTAATCTGCTGGGATTTTCTTGAAGATAATGCAACCTGAATTTTAGACGGTTAGAGAACATGAATACGGAAGTGAATATCAGAGAAAAAGAATAAAACATGAAAGAACATGGGATTTTAACATGGAACCCTACTCCCTAAGGAGCGAGATGAAACCACGGGAGAACGCCTCAAAGGGCTGATTTATGCATTGCACTTTTTCTTAATGGTTACAGAGGGTGAGGGGCTTCTTATATAGTCCTCATCGAGTCTCCACATCCCACAGACGATATATGTGGGACTAAACCACAGGATGTGGTAAATGGACCTTGAAGGAATCCATTTACCCATCTAATCAAGTGACATATATAACAAATATTCTAACACTCCCCCTCAAGCTAGAGCATGCAATGCTCAGCTTGGACAAATATAAAGAAATCTCAACTCACGCTACATGACACTACATACAATATCAACTCAACACGTACAACTGTCGGCTGCTGTCGAGGACGTTCTTCTCATGCCGTGCAGGTGAGGAGGATGACCGGTTTGGAGTGTGAGTCGAACTGAATCTCCTCGTCGGAGAGCATGTGCTCTGTACTACGCCTGTCCGAGTCACTGCAACTGAAAATGAATCTCTACACGGAGAAATCTGGCCCGCCACAACATGTAGACAACTACTCCATCTCTGAAAGGGTCAAATAAAGAACTTCGCTAATTATCCATACATGGATCTCTGAAGATGGGTCTCTCTCATAGGGATCTGAAAGTGGGTTCTTTCTCATAGGAACCTCGGAAGGTTCTCGTACTGGAGTTCACGATCGCTTGATAATGGAGTCTGAAAAAGTGTCTTCGTCGGAGAACCGGGTCTATGCCATACTGGCTCGGAGAATGAGATCTCTACTATGGAGTCCTTATGAAACCACATGAAAACCCTAGCCCACATAGCATAGGGAATGAGATCTCTACTCTGGAGTCCCTATGGATAACATGAAAACTCTGACTAAAATACAAAAGATGGGGACCGCATAAAAGATGGCAAACATATGCACATCAAACAGAAGACCACATACATGTGCGTGTCTGAATAGTGAAGACTCGAAAACATTTGAACATCGAGTCTGAACAACTGTAGAGTCTAGAATATGAATGGCCTGTAATCTGGAATATGGATGGAGAATCTAACAATCTAAATGGCCTGGAATCTGGATTATGAAGAATCTGATAATTTGGCGTGTGACTCTACATATACTCCCCCTTTCTCTTAAACTTGTCGGAAAACAATGACATCGACGAAGTTGGAAGAAGATAAGAGAAATGGGGAGAACAAAACATCACATAAGTCGTCTACAAATTTTTCGGCTTTTCTTCATCATTTTCCCGGCTATTTCATTCAAAATTTTCTTAATAGTTGTCAAATTTTTTATTTTAAAATAAGACGTTCACATTTTTTTTCAGCTTTTCACTTTTTTCGTCGCGTACGATTTTTTAGACGCACCTTTTTCTTGAAATATTTTTTTACAAATCAGCTCCCCTTTTTTCTTTTAACATACGACTTTGCTTCCTCTCTCCTTTTTTCTACATTTTTTTAATCTCAACCATCTCATTATTTGTCTTTGCTGCGAGTTTTTTTTATTCGTGAACTTTGCAGTTTTTTTAAACTAACGCGACCTGCTCCCCCCCTTTTTTTCTCACCTTTTTTAAAACAGAGCACGACCCAGTTTGGGCTTGCTCTTATTTAGGGTTCCAACTGGAACCCTTCTCACGAAGGACCCTGCCCTCGATGGGATTCGAAGAAGGTGCATTTGCAACAGAGCGTGCCGCTGCCCCTCGAGAGATGGAGGAGGAGCGACATATGCGGTCGCCTGGTGGGCTCAAGGGCTTGGGCTCGGAGGGGCGGTACCGTTGGGCTTCGTGGAGAGGCGCGCCGCCATGGGGGGGGACTTCGCACATGGAGTTGGATATGGCACCGCCGTGGAGTTGCCACGCGCCGCCTACGAGCCGCGGATGCAGGAGATAAGATCGCCTGTGTGGCCGGGTTCTCTGGATCTTGGAGCCTTTGAGATCGGAAGGACATGGATGGCGGTGGTGCAAGGGTACCGTGGAAGAGGGACTGCGCCTAGAGAAGGACGTCGCCACGTGGAGGAGCTGGTGATGGCGCGTTGGAACTGCGACGCTGTTGGAGTAAACCCCTATTTTGGTCGCTGCCTGCATTGTTTTTTTTTTGATTTAGGGTTTCGAAACCCTGGATGACATGGTCTTTGCTCCTGCACTGGAGTCATCGCACGGGGAAGAGGAGGCGCTGGAGCATGGGAAGATATGCTGCGCATTGCCTGGTATGATCGGCTGGAGACGACGCCATCTGATGGTTGCATCAGGAGCACCGCCATGCCATCGCCTGGATCTGGACACAAAACTAAAAGATGATTGAGCGCCTATGGGTCTGGATTTTGGCAACGTCAATTTTAGAATTTGAACAATACAAGACAATAAAGAGAATAAATCTCTCAAGAACAAAATATCAAAATTGAATTTGGAACAATAATGAAAATAACTTCTCAAGAATCGAACCCGCTCTGATATCATGATAGAAACTATGAATGTGGAAGCGAATATCAGAGAAAAAGGAATAAAATATGAAAGAACATAGGATTTTAACATGGAACCCTATTCCTTAATGTTAGAGTTATTAGATTTACATTTATGTTTGTAGCCCTTCGGGTTTCGTAACCCTCTGTGACCCTTCAAGTTCTGTAACCCCTAATGACCCTTCGGGTTCTGTAACCCTTGTACTCTCTAGGGTTTTCTCTCTATATAAGAGGCCCTAGCTCTATGGAATAAACATCTCATCCGTTCCTCTTCTCTACATGGTATCAGAGCGACGGTCCTATACCGAAGCCTGATACCCTAAATCCGCCGACACCACCAGCCCTCTATCCGCCGACAAGGAGAGTGGGCTGGACCTCCTGCGTCGCTCGTGGATTCGATGGTCCCGCATAAGGCAGTCCGAGTCTCCAGCAATACCAGCTGCTATCTCCAGCGGCATCTAAAGCTTCGCCCAAGGCTCCAGCAGCTCCAACCGCACCTCCTGCATCGCTGGCACCGCCTAGAGCTCCCCCCTCTCCAACAGCCCTGCTTCACCACGACTTGTTTCTCCTAACTTTTTGTTTCTCCCAACTCGACGTTCCATACTCTTTATTCTATCAAGTATAGGAGAAAGGGGGAGTCAGAGATGATTCTTCAAGACGTCTACTGCCCTACCATGATTGACAGACCGACACTCCAGACTACTACTCAGATCATCCGTCTTCACCGAGCATCGACTTCTTCGTCAAGGCGTATACTTCTTCTTTTACAACCCGACTACTACTCCGCGCTGGACTTCTTCTACAGTGATTCTTCTCCAGGCATGACAGAGATATGTTCCGGTGACCTGCAGGCACGACAGAGATACGTTCAGGGGACCTGATATCGCAACGACTCTACAAGCATGGCAGAGATACGTTCCGGTGAACTGAAAGCCGCAAACCTGTCCTCGAGTGAGGTCTGCTACTAGCATCAGACATATGTTATTATGATGCATCGTGTGAAGATGTGGTGTATACTTTTTCTTTTTGTTACAAGCTGTTGCTTTCTCAGCTCCAACTTGAGGAGTAGTGTCAGAGTTATTAGATTAGTGTTGTCAAAGGCGCTCGAGGCGCTCGCCTAGGCGCTAAGGCGAGGCGAGGCGAGCCCTAGGCGCCTTGCCTTGCTTCAGGCGAGGCATTTTGCCTCAGGCGCTGCCTAGGCGGGCGCCTGGCCTAAGGCGCCAGGCGCTTGAGGCGAGCGCCTGAAGCAAAACTGGGGCTTTTTGCTGAATTGTTTATATTTTTTTCTTTTTTAAAATTTAAAGTTGGATAAATATTAGTTCAGAGTAATATTTGGACATGTTAGTATATATATGCATACAAATACATGCATCAATTATACATACACTAGCAATACACATACATATACGCACTAAGCTCTAAATACACACATACATTTATGCATGCATATTAATTATAAGTATTATGATTAAAAACATAATACATACATACAAACACATATATCTATATATAGACATATACACATACATGTAAACATATGTATATGCATATCCATGCATACACATATGTACACATGTACATGTATACACATGTACACATGTACATGTACTACACATATATACGTGTAATAGACATACACTTATAAATATTTATGCATAAACATATACATGTTAGTCCTTAATTCTACATATACACATACATTTATACATGTTAGTTCTAAATTCTATTTACAAGTTACATTTATATTAGTTTTAAGTACTACACATATATGTACATTTATATTAGTTTTAAGTACTACACATATATGTATATATATAAGTAAATATGCATGCACTTACTTATATATTGGATTGATATTAGATGTAATTTATACATGTTAATAATTAATTCTACATATACACATACATGCTAGTCTTTAATTCTATAATTCTACATATACACATACATGTTAGTCCTTAATTCTACATATACATGTACACTTATACATGTTAGTTCTAAGTTCTATTTACACTTTACATTTATATTAGTTTTAAGTACTATAATTACAGACATAATATATACGTACATACACATATATATGCATATATAAATAAATATACATACACTTACATATATATTGGATCGATATTAAATTATAATTTAGGTGTGTATGTGTGTAATATTTTTTTGAAAAAATACATGCATGTACATATAAATACATACATATATATATGTATGTATATGTATATAAGATTATATTTACATAAATATATGTAATATATATAGCGCCTCGATTGTCTCAGGCGAGCGCCTAGTCAGGCGCCTAGCGCCTCAGGCGTTTTGGACTCCTAGCGCCTTAGAGCGCCTTACACCTTTGACAACACTGATTAGATTTACATTTATGTTTGTAACCCTTCGGGTTCCGTAACCTTCTGTGTCCCTTCAAGTTCTGTAACCCCTAATGGTCCTTCGGGTTCCGTAACCCTTGTACTCTTTAGGGTTCTCTCTATATAAGAGACCCTAGATCTATGGAATAAACATCTCATTCGTCTCTCTTCTCATCACCTAAGCAACGTGATGAAACCACGAGAGAACGCCTCAAAGGGCTGATTTATGGAATAAACATCTCATTCATTTCTGGCGCCTAGCCAGGGGATTCCCGAGGGTTCCGCCTCGCCAGGAGTGCCTACTCTCCCGAGGGCTCCGCCTCGTCAGGAGATTCCCGAGGGTTCCTCTCTGCCTCCGCGTTACCGTTGCAGGTTCAGGGGGGCTACGCAGCATCGCGGGGATTCCCACTTTCTGGCGACTCGGTTTCGCGCTTGGAGTACGCCTCTGCGGGATGGTTTGCGACCTAAGGCTACCCAGCGTGAGTCCCGTATCGGGAGGACCGACTCACGCTTCCAGGAGTATGCGGGGCTGCTCGACCAGGGATGCATGCCTGGCAGCACTTGTGTGGCGGGCAGCGGTGATGACATTGACGCCGGGGGATGGCGCCTTGTTGAGAAGCGTCGCGGGAGGTGCCTTGCTGGGCTATCTTCACGAGGTCGTGGTGCGCTGCGGATATCTCCTTTCGGCCGGGGATGCTACCGTTGTGGTGGATTGGATCATTGGGCGAGGGCATGCCGCAGTCCCATTCGTTGTTTCTTGTGCAGAGGCTATGGCCATTCTAGGCGATCTTGTCCGTTGGAAGAGCACCGGGGTCCGATCTTGATCGGTGAGGGAACTGGTGGGGAGGCTTTCTTCCTTGCGACATCTGACGTGGGGTTTGTGTCCAAAGCCTCCTTCAAAGGGGATGTGGCGCGCCTTTCTCCATGGAGGGTGATGGCAAGGGGGCTTCGGGAAACTGAGGTGCGGAGTTTGGTGGGAGGACCGGAGGTTGGGTCTTTGTGTCTGAAGTGGAGAAGGCCGAAAGATTCGGATTTTGCGGTGAAGCCTGCGGTGGTGGAGAGAGTCATTGTCAGGGGGTTGCTGTTGAGGGCAAGGACGAAGGCGTACATTTCGCGATTGCTGCAGAATGTTGTTATGGTCGAATCTGTCGAGTTCTCGGGGTGTCAACCGGGACAACTTTTGGATGTTCTTCTTCGGGTGGAGCCAGTCAGAGCTGAGAAAATAGGTTGGTGGGAGCTGTGGTTGGATGGCAGGAAGGTTCTGTTAGAGCTGGTGGCCACGGATGTCTGGGCGGCTATCCGGGCGGACGGGAAGTGCAGGGGGGAGATTTGGGGAATGGACTCCGGTTCAGGTTTTGGCTGGATGATTGGACGGGAGAGGGGATGCTGGCGATCCGTTTCTCTAGGTTGATGGCGCTCGCCGTTGACAAGGGGGTGCTGGTGGCGGAGGTGGTGGACTCTGGCTCGTAGGCACCCAGGTTTCTGACGGCTCTCTCGGATCAGAGATTGCAGGATTATTTGCGGTTGCTTGATGAGATTCCCTCTGCCGGGGAGATGTCGGGCGAGCATTATCACTTTGAGTGGGCAGATGGTAAGTTCTCGGTAAAGATTGCATATAGGAAGTTGAGTGGAAGTGTGGTGGACCGAGACGAGGCCCTATGTGCGGATATGAAGATGATCTGGGCAGCAAAGGTACCTACTCGGGTTAAGGTGTTCCTATGGTGCTTAAGAAGAGATCGGCTCTGTGACAAAGTGAGAAGGGCTAGGCTGCTGGGCGTGACGGACATCGCATGCGACAGATCTGAGGGTGGTGTGCACTGTGGAGGATGCAGACCACATCTTCTTCGGCTGCAGGACTTCGGCGAATGTGTGGGCCTCTTTGGGGCTGCCATGGGTGCAGGCGTCTGGTGCAGATCAGTATTTGAGTTCTATTCGGGCAGTGGGGCTTGGATCCTCCGGTGATTTTTCCAGACCTTTTGCCGCGCTGTGGGCTATTTGGCTCGGCAGGAATGATGTCATCTTCAAGGGGCAGCGTTTCTATTATGAAAATGTGTTAGCTCAGGGTAACTCTGTACAATTTCTGGGTATCCAACTGATGTACTCCACCCGGTTTTTTAAACGAAATTTTGGTGTGGAGACTCCCATCTTGGGAGGGCTCCCCCTCGTTATTACTCAAAAAAAAAGGGCTGATTTATGCATTGCACTTTTTCTCAATGGATACAAAGGGTAAGGGGCTTCTTATATAGCCCTCACTGAGTCTCCACATCCCACAGACGGTAGATGTGGGAGTCAACCACATGATGTGGTAAATGGATCCTGAAGGAATCCATTTACCCATCTCTACTCAAATGACACATATAACAAATACTCCAACATAGACCTATAAGTTTTATTGTACATTACTGTTATCTTTTTATTGACCATTTGTAAAAACTAAGCTACATGTTTTGATTCATCACTTCTGTGGTAGGTCCCAAATTGGGACGCCACCCTCTTCCTTCTCGAAAAAAATGATTTGACTCATCAGTCTTTTAAAAATCTACAATAAGAGAGCAGTCACCATCTCAAAATTTAGACATGTTAACATACCTTTTTTGTTTTTCATCATGCTTTTTTTTCTCTTATCCACCTTTGCATTTTCTGTTAGTTATGCAGAAAGTTCCACATATTCATCGTATAAAACATCTACACATGTCAACTTCTAAGTACGTAAAATTTTACGTTGTTCATCAGCTGTTATTCTTCAACTTTTATCTCATAGCTTTCATTTTCCTCATGACACTACCAGAGATCCTCGAGATATAATATGCATTTTAACAACAAATCAGTTGCATTTTATCCATCTTAATGTTTCTTGTAGTCTAAACTGATATGGCTGCTCTTGTAGGTTTTTCCTGATTACATGCTTGAGAAGTTGGTCGCAGAATTTGAAAGGGCAATCTTGTTTTACTGGAACTCGGTGAGTCCGAAATCTTGCCTTTTAATGTATTCTGACAAATGCTCTTCTTGTTTTACTGGAAACTGCTTCAGTTTGATTTCTCTACCATCAGATATATATCTTGTTCGAATTTATTGAACTTTACAATTTCATGTTTTTAGCGAGATGTTGCTAACCATTTAGTTCCCTATTCATCAACGAACTCCATAGTAGCTCAGTTAACATTCTCTTATGTTTTGGTTATATAAATTGTTGAATCATCCCGAGCATTTCAAACATAAAAAATGAGCATTTCTAATCTAGTTGTATGTATTCATTTTCTTTTTTTTAATCGAGAGCACGTATCTGTTATAGTCACTGCCACAGTGTAATTATACGTGTTTTTACATGATTTCCCATACAAACTTTTGCAGCTACATTAGATGGCATGCGAATTTCGAAGCTTGCACAAATTTGGATCTGTTATGATCACCATTTTTATTAACATAAAATGTTAGTTTTTTTTAACAGTGTTTATTTTACTAGCAGTGCTTTTCTCTACGTACTGGTCCTTCCAAAAAGAAAAGAAGAGATAAAGTGTGACACCCCACTCCTTGTGCGGATGTCGTAGCTTGGCGATCCCAAGATCCGGATACTCGACAAACCTGTCTCATGTACATTAGGTCCACGTTCGAAATGCAACGTCACAGGAGAAAAGCACGAAAGCAATGGAAAGATCTGCATCCATTTACATTATCATCCCACAATATATATACAGTTCATTTTTAAAAAATTGAAAGATGGGATAAACCTCCAATAGAGGCCCATCCAAGCCCTGCCCTTGAGATTCAAACCCCGGTCTTCCGTGTGGTAGACATCACCCACTACCAACAGACTAGTCAGCCTGTCTATATATACAGTTCATGTCTATAAAAGATAAACAAGCTTATACCAAAAGCTGTAAAAGTATGTGTTGGAGGAAAAATGAACTGCTTGATATTCATTAGACCTCAGGGCTCTCTTATATAGGAGAAAAACCCTTGGGTAAATTGCATGAGAGGTATATGAAGAAAATGAAATACAAAATAACACTAAAGATGCACAATATTCTCAACACCCCCTCAAGCTGGAGCATATATATCTATCATGCTCAGCTTGGAACAACATCTTTGGAAAAGACCTCTAGTAAGAGCTTTGGTGAATATATCAGCTGTCTGATCTCTAGTAGAAACATGAGAGGTGGATATGAGACCCTTCTGGATCATGTATCTGGTATAGTGGCAATCCACTTCTATATGCTTCGTACGTTCATCGAATGCAGGATTATTTGCAATAAAAAGTGCCGCCTGATTGTCACATAGTAGTTTCATAGGAAGAGGTACATCAACGACAAGATCAATTTAAAACCGATCTAACCCACATCATCTCTGTGCTTCCCTAAGCCATGGCCCTGTACCCGGACTCAACAAAAATAGTGAAACCAGAAGTAGACTTCCTATCCCTAGGGCATCCTGCATAATCTGTGTCTGCACATGCTGTCAAATCAAGATAAGACCAGTACATGGTGAAAACTTCAGATATCTCAAAATTATATGGAAAACATCTATATGTACCTTCCTGAGCTGCTCCATGAACTGGGTCACCTTGCTCACAGCAAATGATATAGATGGCCTTGTGATGGTAGCAAATAGAAGCTTCCCAACCAGCTCCCTTTATCTCCTCTTATCTATCTCCTCAGTGTCCTCATTATATAATCTCATACTTGGATCCATAGGAGTAGTAGCAGGCTTGCATTCCTTGTATCTCCTCTTATCTATCTCCTCAGTGTCCTCATCATATAATCTCATACTTGGATCTATAGGAGTAGTAGCAGGCTTGTACCCTGTCATACCAGTCTCTAGTAGAAGATCAATAACAAACTTCTTCTGGGTCATCACAAGACCACGCTGGTTCCTGGTGAACTCTAATCCAAGGAAGTATATGAGATTGCCAAGGTCCTTGGTCACAAACTTCTGATTTAGGAACTCCTTGGCCGCCTGAATGCCCTGCTCATCTTCACCTGTGACAATAATATCGTCAACATATACAAGAATAGTATTAGTACCTCTCTGTGTCCTATGAACAAAAAGTGAGTGATACACAGTAGACCGAGCAAATCCCTGATGCTCTATCAACTCTGAAAGCTTATGGTACCAAGCTCTCGGACTCTGCTTCATGTCGTAAATCGCCTTGTAGAGCCTACACACCTTCTGAGACTCCCCATCAACAGCTAAACCTGGTGGTTGCTGCGTATAAACATCCTCCTGTAGATCTCCATATAGAAACGCATTCTTCACATCAAGCTGGTAAAGAGGCCAGTCTCGTGAAACCACAACTGATAGGAGAGTGCACAATGTCGAGTGTCTGTCCATTGGAGAGAAGGTATCGTGGTAGTCCACCCCATAAGGCTGGGTGAAACCACGTGCTACAAGCCTTGCCTTGTAACGATCTACACTGTCATATGCTTGCTGCTTCACTGTGAAGATCCATTTGCACCCCACAACAGATGCACCTGGATGGGGTGGAAACAACACTCCAGGTACCACGAGACTGCAAAATGGCCATCTCCTCTTCCATGGCAAGTCGCCAACTGCTATCCTGTATGGCCTCCTGATATATTCGTGAAATAGTAACAGATGAGAGGGCCATAACGAACCTCCTATAGTCGTCTAAAAGATGATCCAAGGAAACATGCGCAACTAGGCGATACGTGGCACGGCTGCGACGCGACTTCCTCAAGGAAATAGGTACATCGAGGTCATATGCCTCTCTGTTCTCTGGTACCAACCCCTCCTGTGTAATATCCTGTGGATCAAGCATATCACCAGTGCCATCAGTAGAAATAATGTGTTCATCACATACCTTGGGCATGCTGGATGACGGGGAAGACGCATGAGCAGAGAGACAAGTAGAAGACCTGCGAATGTAAAACCGAGGTAGGTACTGTGTCAGGGTAGACGGAGGTGGAGGTGAGTGAGACTCAACATGAGGAGATGGTGGTAGAGATAATGGAGGTGGAGGAACAAAAATATCCTTACCAGAGTCAGCATTAGACAACCTGTCACCTGTAGGAGAAGAATACATAATAGACTCAAAAAATGTGACATCAGCACTAAGATAATATTTTCTCCGAATAGGATCAAAACATCTATACCCTTTTTGGGTACGAGATCAACCAACGAACACACATTTGACAACTCTAGGAGAGAGCTTGTCACGACCCGGAGTAAAGTTGTGGACAAAAGCTGTAGATCCAAAGACCCTTGGAGTAAGGGAGAATTAGTCCTTCTCGGGAAACACAATCAAGAATGGAACTTTTTTTCCAAGGATAGTAGATGGCATGCGGTTCACCAAGTAACAAGTAGTGAGAACCGCATCACCTCAAAATGAATCAGGAGCTCGACTCTGAATCAAAAGAGTCCTTGTGACATCCAAAAGATGACGGTGTTTGCGTTCAACAACACCATTCTGCTGTGAAGTGTAAGCACAAGAGTCTGATGAACAATATAGATATGAGAAAGTCATACAACTGTAAGGTAGAAAACTCTAAGGCATTGTCAGTGCGAATAAATTTCACATTAGCAGAAAAAATATTCTTGACCTCAATAAGAAAAGATTTAATAACTAGACCAGCATCGGACTTATTCTTTAATAGGAAAATCCAAGATGATTTAGAGAAATCATCCACAACAACCATATGGAACTGATGTCCCTGATGATCGGGAACACGACTGGAACCCTGGATATCAAAATGAAGCAACTCAAACGGCTGACTACTGTGACGACTCAGAAAAGAGGAACGATGGTGCTTCTCAAGCTGGCACACCTCACACTCCAAGGTCGTACGAGTAGAGATCTGTGGGAGAACATGACACAACTTCTGCAGAGGAAGGTATCCAAATGGAAGATGCCACATGAAAGGAGAAATAACTACAGAAGGAATAGTAGCAGCACAAGCACACGGAGGCTGAACAGGTTTGCAAAACCCTCTCTGCTCATGGCCACATTCAATCGCCCTGCCCGTGAGTATGTCCTGAAAACAAGAGAAGACATATCAAATATGGCAAGATAATGCAAATCTTTTGTAATATGGCTAATAGACAAAAGATTCATCTGAAATGCTGGAGCATGTAAAACATTCTGCAGACGCATCGAGGGAGCTAGAACAATTTCCCCCTGACCAACAGTGGTAGATGATCCCCATTAGCAATCACAACTGATCTACCAGGAGGGATAGACCTGTAAGAAGTAAACTGTGCTCGATCGCCATACATATGATGAGATGCTACAGAGTCCATGATCCAGTCAGACAAATCCGAACTGTTACTACTTGTAAGTGCATAAGCAATACCTGGCGAACTCGAAGAGGCTCTTGCAGCCTGTGCGACATCAGAAGGTCCTACAGTCGAAGTAGTAGGAGTAGTCATCATCTCTCTCAGTCTGTAAACAATATCATCAAAACTTGCATCATGAGCAGGAGCGGGAGTAGGAGTAGGCTCGGTCTGCTCAGCAACACAGGCAGACACAAGATACCCATGCTTTAGGATAGCATGTCTCCTCAGAATGACCGAGACAATGGCAATGTGAACATGGACCACGCTGACGTCCTCCTCCTTGACCACGAGGTCCTCGCCCACGAAACTGTGAAGTATCCCCTCTGCCACGAGAAACTGCCATAGTAGAGGGAGTCTGAGCCGCAATAGTAGATGAAGTAGTGAACCTGCTCAACCTCTTGTATACATCCTCCATTGGAGGTATCGTCTCTCCAGTAAGTAGTTGAGTATGTGCTGCATCGTACTCAGATTCAAGAGATGACAGAAAGACTCCTGTCATAGTGGCAGTCCGACATCCCTGCTGCTACTCAGTGCTGGTAGTAATAGGCATGAAGCTATGCAGACGCTCAAACATACCTCGATGATGAGAGAAGTGTGCATGAAGAGGTCGACAATTCAGCTTGGTTGAAAAATATCAAACTGCAATTGTGGAACCTTGCTCTCATTCTTTGCCTACCCATATGTGTCTGCTAAAATGTCCCAAATAGACTTTGCTGTGGGTTGATTAACAATATCATTGGCAATCTCCGTGGTGTCCCGGAGAGCCAAATGCGAGAATAGGCATCATCTTGCTTCCAAAAAGCATTAGCCCCAGTTTTGTCCTCCGTCTCTGAATCCGTCAGAATGTGCTCCTTGTTATGACACTGCATGGACCACAACTCGTAGTTGGTCCCCATCCATCTTCACGATGGGAGCCGGGCCCTTGAAGGCACCAGAAGATAAAAACATCAGCCTTGTTTTCTGACATGGTAACAAGAACATCGATATATGGAACAAAACCGAGGAGTAGACTGCATAGAATGAGTCTACACAATATATAGAGGATTGGTTGTATTTGTAGACTCATACAACCATCCTCATCTCCGTATCTCCCTGTATACACATCCAAAACTGTATGCGCATAACTGCAGATGCGCGGAGGTGCGAGGGGCGCAGGAGCTCGGGCGCGTGGTGGCTGGGGAGGTGCCGTACGGGAGGGGTGCCAGACGGGAAGGGGGGAGGGCTGGCGGTGCGGTGGGGGGGGTAGGGTTAGGGTTGGTGGGATACGAGAACCACGGTCTAGGATCGTTGCTCCGATACCATGTTGGAGGAAAAATGAATTGCTTGATATTCTTGAGACCCCAGGGCTCTCTTATATAGGAGAAAAACCCTTGGATAAATTGCATGAGAGATACATGAAGAAAATGAAATATAAAATAACACCAAAGATGTAAAATAATCTCAACAGTATACTTATGCAAGTATGTATATCTCTCAACAACTATCTCTCAAAAGTCAACTGCAAAGAAAGTAATCTATACAAAAGTATGAACCCTATCTAGTGCATATCGGTAGTGGTGAAGCTCAAACAGACATGCCTGCTACTGCTGCGGTTCTCAGGAATATCTATTGGGTCCATATGAAATGGTAACATTATGAGCAATTGCCAATAACGGTGCCAAAACTAACCACCATTGTAAAGGTAAGAAAACAAACGTACAAGTATGCTAATGAGTACACACAAACTCACTACGAAGTGGGCTTCTAGCATGCATATCTCACCTCACCAGGTTACATATCTTTTCTACTACTGTCAAATTTGTTGGCACTGACAATGCGCTAGAATTTTGTACCTTACAGCTTTCATATTTCTTTAGATTGCTTGGCATTTTTCATTAGACATCGTGTACCTACTGTCCCAGCAGAACGGTGTTGCTTAACATAAACAACACAATTTACTTGATGTCAATCAGACTCTTCTGATTCCGAGTCATGCTCCTCACTCCTTTTAGGGTGATGTTGTATTTACTGCATGCTATCTTGTGAATCTTATGCCTTCCACTGTCTTGGGTGAGAAGATTCCTTTCTCAATTGTGTTTAAGGCCTTAAATGTCGGTTTCGGTCACCATTTCGGTGACGACTAAACCAGAATTTCGATGGAATTTCGGTCAAATTTCGATCATTTCGGTCATTTTTTGTACTAGGACCCCTATATTTCGGTCATTTCGGTCATTTCAGTCGAATTTCGATTTCAACTGGTTATCGATATTCGACAGAAATTCGACTGAATTTCGCTGAAATTTGAGGCCATGATTGTGTTCCCTGAGAAGGATATGTTCTCTCTCACCCCTCGTGCCTTTGGCTCTATAGCATTTGTACATCAGTTGTTACCTGGTCATGACAAGCTTGCCCCTAGAACTGTCAAGTATATTTTTGTAGGGTATTCCAAGACACAGAAGGGATACCGGTGTTATGACCATCTTTATCGGAAGTATTATGTCAGTGCTGATGTCACCTTTTTTGAGTCTGTGATGTACTTCTCCCCTGCAGGTGACAAGTTTCCATCATATTCTGGAGAGGAAGTTTACATGTCTCCACCTCCTTCCTCATCACCACCACCTACGATTCCACCACCACCACCACGACTACCACCTCCTTATAGTCCTATGTCCTGGTTCTTCCCAAGCTTCTATGTCTGCAGGCCGTCCACTGCTCAAGGCCATCCCCAATCATCTATCACGCCTCGGGTATGGTCTGATCATAGTTATTTCTATTGATGGCAATTATGAGTTGTCTCTACAACAAGTTACTGTCCAGGAGGAGCATATTCATACCCAAGAGGATAGTCATCATGTTAAGGAGGTTGCTGATGATCTTGAGGTGTCTATTACGCTAAGGAAGCAGAGGCGTACTTGTCTCATATCCTCTTGCTTCGACTGTTTCTTTGGCACATATGTGAGCAGATTTCAGGAAGTTTGTTGTTGGACTATCTGCTGTGACGATTGCTCGGTCCTATCATGAGGTTATGCATGACAGTCAATGGGGTCTTGCAATAAAGGAGGAAATGGTTGCGTTACAGTCACTTGGCACTTGGATTAGTCCCAGATTCACCTAGTGCATCTGTTGTCAGCTGCAAATGGGTGTTCACTGTGAAGCACTGGGCGAATGGTACAGTGGATTGGTATAAGGCGAGACTTGTTATGCGGGGTTCACCCAGACGTTTGGGGTGGACTATCATGATATCTTATCCTCGGTGACTCACCATTCTACACTTCCGGTTCTTTTCACTGTTATGGTGTGAGATTGGTCGTTGTTTCAACTTGATGTCAAGAATGCGTTTCTCTATATTGATCTCCAAGTGGAAGTCTACATGCAGCAACCACTGGGATTTGTTGTTGAGGGGGAGTGTTAGCATGTTTGTAGATTTTATAAAGCTATCTATGGCCTTAAGCAGAGTTCAAGAGCATGGTTCTAGAAGTTTTCAGACTTGATTGAGCAAAATGGGTACACGAGGTCGAATGCAGTTCACTCACTGTTTGTTCAGAGATCCCAGTGAGATACAATTGTTATTCTGATTTTTGTCGATGATATCCTTGTTACAGGAGATGATGTGCATAGGATTAGCAAGGCTAAGCAGTTCCTTAGGCAACAATTTGTTACCAAGGATCAAGGTTTGAAATATCGATTTCGATTTCGGTTCGGTCCCCTCCAAAATCGAAATTTCGGTGAAAATTTCGACCGTTTCGGTGGAAATGTCAAAAATGACTCAAAAAAGCCATTTTTCGATCATTTTTTTGCAAAGTAAGATCTTCTGAGATATTACAACAATAAATAGCTTACAAATACACACTTATATCACACATATTGCTTATGTATGCCCCTTATATCGCACATATCAGTCTTATCGGTCATATCGACCAAATCGATGTTAATGTTGACTCTTCACTGATACATACTGGAAATTAATATCATCCAATCCAAGATCTTAAAACAACAACAGCTTACAAATGTACACTTATATCTCACACATCTCTCATCCATGTGCCTTATATCACACCATATCGGCCATATTAGACATAATGTTCAGCTGACTGATAGATACTGGAAATGGAAATCAAAATAACTAAGTAAACAACACTTAGAAGACGTCTTTTGTTCGTAAAAGTAGACAAGCCTTTTTATTTTAAAATGTAGATAATGATTAATTAAACAATGTTTTGTTCATAGATATAACTGTCACAGAAAAGTTCGAATGAATAACATAATTAATTACATACTTTCAATAAAGATGCATCTATTTATGAAGATAAATGACAAACGAATGGAAGGACCAAGTTATATCAAATATATAGAAGCTATAGAGTTTTTTCATCTCCATTGCTTAAACCCGAAGGAGAGGAAGCTCCCCAAGTTGAATAAGCGATGTATGTACCCTCCTGTCGCACCATACCCTATATCCATGAGTTTCAACCGAAATAGGTCGATATGTCGAAATATCACCGAAATTTCGGTCGAAATGCGGGAAATTTTGTACAGAAATCCATGAATTTCAACCGAAATGGGTCGATATGTCGAAATATCATCGAAATTTCGGTTGAAATCCAGGAAATCGACATATATACGAGTTTCGATACCCATAACCTCTCGAAATCGAAATTTCGGCGAAATTTCGTGAAATTTAAATCATTGCCAATGATCTTGGTTCTTTATGATATTTCCTAGGATTAGAGTTCGCTAGGAACCAATAGGGTCTTGTGATGACCCAAAGGAAGCATGTTACAGACCTTCTAGCAGAGACATGCATGAGCAGGTGTAGACCCACAACTACCCCTATGGACCACAACACAAGATTATATGACGATGATACCGAGTAAGTAGATGAGAGGAGATACAGAGAGCTGGTTGGGAAACTACTTTATGTTACAATTACCATATCAAACATCTCATTTGTTGTTAGTCGGGTTAGTCAGTTCGTGGAGAAACCCTGACAGGTACATATGGATGCTGCTTGCATGATTATGAGGTACTTAAAGTCATCTCCCGGTACAGATCTATTTTTCAAAAGAGGGACATCTCTCAATGTCTTAGCTTATGCAGATGCAGACTATGCAGGATGACCTAAGGACAGAATGTCTACCTCAGGGTTAGCAACATTTGTCGGTAGCTCCTTTGTATCATGGAAGAGAAAGAAACAGATAGCGGTAGCCAGATCCAACGCAGGATCAGAGTACATATCTATGGCACATGGAACCACTGAGATGATGGGGGTTACATCAGTCTTGATCGACCTTGGCGTTGATGTAACACTTTCCATGCACTTACGTGTGACAATCAGACTGCACTTTTTATTTTCAATAATCCTACTTTTCATGAAAGGGCAAAGCATATTGAGGTGGATTGCCATTATACATGTGGCATGATTCAGAAAGGTTTCATCTCCCCCTCTCACGTCAGTTCAGGGGAGCAGATAGTCGTTATCTTCACCAAAGCCTTGACCAGGAGCCGTTTTCGAAGTACGGTTCCATCTTGAGGGGGAGTGTAGAGATATTTTTATATTTATGTATTGCTCATTCTCTATTTATGTTTTCCACATTATGTAATTTATCCATTGGGACTCTACATAAGAGAGGCACGATTTTTCAAACCATGATCCTAGTAGCAGTAAGGTAAAGCAATTTGCTCGGGCTCATATATTGTGTAGTATCTTCAAACACATGATCAATAGAAGTAGAGTGCTTCCTTGGGACTGCAGGGATGGCAGATAGCTTGCATCCAAGTAGTCCAGCCTTACTAAAAATGTCCAGGTAATACTTCCTGCTAGAAAAATAACATAGCTCTGATACCATGGTAGAAAATAGGAATGCAGAAGCGAAATGATAACAGAGCATGAAGAACAAAAAAATAAACTTGGAACACAGAGATTTAACATGGAACCCTACTCCCTAAGGAGCGGGACGAAACCACGGGAGAACGCCTCAAAGGGCTGATAGTCTATTGCTTTTCTCATCTGGATACAATGGGCGTGGGGGTCTATATATAGCCCCAACCAAGTCTCCACTTCTTCAAACTGGTAGATGTTGGACTAAACAAATGGATGTGGTAAATGGATCCTAGAGGTATCCATTTACCCATCTACAACATAAGAGGCGCACAACCAAATACTCCAACACTTCCTCTATAAAAATAGAGTCCCTCTGCAGTGCGTATCACCTCAATGTCAAGATAGTAACGAAGTTGGCCAAGGCCCTTTGTGACGAAGGCATTCTGAAGGAAGGTCTTGGTCTCTAAAATGTCTTCTTTGTCATCACTTGTGACAACCATATCATCAACGTAAACGGCAAGTATGACAGTACCGCTAGATCATCATCTGACAAAATAGAGTAGTCAGATGTTGTCCTCTGGAAGTCAAAAAATGATGATATCAGTAGTAAGTCTGTCAAACCATGTATGAGGACTCTGCTTTAGGCCATAGATAGCCTTGCAAAGACGGCAAACATACTCCCTCTCGACTTCATAGCCTGGAGGTTGCATCATGTAAACTTCTTCCTCAAGGTCTCCATAGAGAAAAGCATTCTTCACACCAAGCTGAAAGATAGGCCATCCCTTATTGGCTGCTACTGAAAGAATAGTGCATGTTGATCCCATTCTTGCCACCGGAGAGAAAGTCTCAAAGTAGTAGACCCTATATGTCTGTATGAACCCTTTGGAAATTGGTCGTGCTTTCAATCATCAATGGACCCATTAGGTGACTGTTTGGTCGCGAAGACCTATCTGCAAGCCACAAGTCTAATTCCCGTGGGGCACGACACAAGGTCCTACGTACCAGGGGATGTAAATGCATCCATTTCCTCATTCATCGCGTGTCGCCAGTCATAAACTTGTAAAGCATTGTGATGATCTTGGAGAGTAGAGATGGTCATGAGAGCATCTGTATATCTCTTGTCACAACTAGATAAGCCATCAATAGAAGTGAAATGTGATATAGGGTAGAAAGTACATTGACTTTTTGTCTTGCAGAGAATTATATGAAGTTCCTGAGGCACATCCGTGGCAGTAATTGTGGGAGCACTCGAAGATGGCATATCATTCCGCAAAAGAGGAACAAACAAAGGCACATGAGCAGGTTGAGAAATGTTTTTGCGCTTATAAACAATCAGTAGTGGAGGTATATCAAAGGGGATATCAGTGACAGGTTGAGTAAAGAAGTTAGTCTGTTCAAAGGAGGTAACATCAACAAAATGTAGTATTGGGTACCAATGGGATCATAGCACCTATAGGCTTTTTGAATGCGTAAATATCCAAGAAAAACAAGTTTACTACCCTAAACTTATCAGCTACATGAAAAATATGGACAAAAGCAATATGCCCAAAAATCCTCAGAAGTAACGGGAAAGAGGACTCATAAGGGTAAAGTAAAGATAATGGAGTGTTTTCCTTAAGAATCGAAGATGGGACTCTGTTGATGAGACAAACGACCATAAGAATGGCATCACACCAGTTGGTCTTTGGGACCTTAATCTGAGTGAGAAGGGATCAATCAATGTTAAGTAGATGCCTAAGTTTCCATTCCGCAACCCCACTTTAATGGGAGGTATACATACACGAAGTTTAGGAACAATCCCTTGAGAAGCAAAAAAAGACATCAAGTCATGTTGGGTAAACTCCAGAGCATTATCGGTACAAAAAACCTGAACACAAGTAGAAAAGGACGTTTTGATGTACTCAAAGAACTTTTTGACAATTTTATTAATCTATGAACTCTCCTTTATTAGATAGATCTAAGAAGATCGGCTATAGTTATTAACAAAAACAACAAAATATTTGTATCCACTCAAAGTTCGGACCGGACATGGTCTCCAGATATCACAATAGACTAGTGCAAAAGGAACATCATGACGTGGCTTAGCACGTGCAAAAGATGTTCGATGATGTTTCCCGAACTGACACGCCTCGCACTCAAAGGGCTTTGGCGTAGAAAGTTTAGAGAACATCTTGGAGATAACCTTCGTAGAAGGATGATCAAGACGAAGATGCCAGAGAAAGATATCGTTGGAGATAAACGCAACACCAACAAAACTCGAATCAGAGAGAACCTCAAGATAGCATAGGCCATTCTTCTTATGTCCCCGGCCAAAAATCTGCCTCGTTCGGATGTCTTGGAAATAACAACATACCCCATCAATAATCACTTGATAGTTAAGCTCAGTACAGAGCTTCTGGACATATAATAAGCTAAGCAATGTTGTAAAAGTCACCCGACTAGTCCGACTAGTAGGTCCGACTAGTCTAGTCAGCGGGGTTGCCGACCGAGTACCGACTAATTCCGACTAGGTCCACTAGTCAACCATTTTTTGCTTAGAGATACCATATTTTCTTACTTTTTCAAAAACAAACTTATTTTAATACGCTTAATGTTTTATTTGAATTCAATTACTTCTTTTGATTCATTATGATAGTAAAAAAATATATAAATTTATGTAAATATATTATAATATATGTATAAAAAGACATATATATTTAAAAAATCAAAGCCGATTAAAGCCCGACTAAATCCGATTAATCGTCCGACTACCGATTAATCCTTAGTCAGTGACCCGACCGACCGAGTACCGACTACCGACTTTTGCAACTTTGAAGCTAAGAGGAAAAACATGTGCACAATGGACTTTAGTGAGTCGGAGCTTGGAGGAGAACTCTACAGTTCCTACAGCAGTACCTTGGGAGTACTCCCCGTTGGCAACCTGAACCGACTTCATAGAGGAAGAAGGTTGAGAGAAGAATAGAAGACTACCTTCTCCTATCAAATGTGTAGATGCTTTGGAGTCAATAAACCATGCAGGAGCAGAAACAGTGGCAAAGTGGGCTAAGCCAAACTAGCAGTAGTAGCAGTAGAAGTACTGCCACCGTTGGAGGTGCTGGAATTCTGTAGGAGCTGCATCAAACATGAGAAATATGAGACACTGAACTATTGTGTTGATCCACCAGGATGCTGATAAGAAGAGTCCTCAGCAGTATCATAAGTTGTCTCATAGGCACTGTTGGAATTAGGTTGAATGCCAAACTTTTCTTATCACTGCTCTAATTGATGGTTCCAATGCCCACAATGAATGCATTGTGGGTACTGTGGAGAAGTATACTTACAGTCAAGGCCAAAATCTCGTCCACACCCTAAATCACGTCCATAACCACAACCAAAGTCACGGCCTCGACCTCTTCGAAAGCTCTATCATCCTCTGTTCCCAGATGGTGCAAAGTAAGATCTGTGGGAAGCAGAGTAGAGGTGTGTCCAACAGAGGTCTCTAGTTCCTGAAGACGATCGAAGATAGTCTAGATCAGTGGCATGGTATCAACCGTCAGAAACTGCTCCTTCACTGCTTGGTACCGTAGATTTAGTCCAGAAAGAAAGCGATAGACCTGCCATTCAGGTCGCTCTTGCACCTTTTTAGTATAATAGGCTGGCTGAAAGATCAGAAGCTCCTCGAACATGCTGGTTAGATGTCGGTCGTACTTATGGAGTCTGGAATCCCCCTGAGTTACGAACCAGATATGCATGTAAATGTCTGCATGGCGAGACTTGGCCATTTTATGAGAGTAAGTTTGTTCCAGATCTGCTAATACCTCCTTGGTTGAGTCCTTGTAGAGAAGATTGGTAGCAATGTTTGGTTTGATACTATTGGTCATCCAAGTGATGACCTGACAATTATCCACATATCATGTGTTGAAAAATCCTTGTCCATCTCTTTTAGTGAATCTTTAGTCAGAATATGATTCTTTTGCTGACATCTGATGAACACATTGATGGGTGATCGAGGTCACCATTTGTGAGCCCCTCGGGCCTCTTGAGCGACAACAGCAGCACCCAGGGGTGCTGGAGGCGCTGTTGTGCGCTGGCGACGAGAACCAGAGGTCCTGGCATGCTGTTGCAATGCTAGCAACGTGCATGAGTTCCCAAGGCCGCTGCAGGTGGTCATGGAAGGCATGGAGCCTTGCGCAGCTCCCTGGTCGGATGAGAAGAAGGGCCCACGCAAGGGTTTGGAAGAAGAGGGAAACGAGAGGCTGGTAGTGGCAGCGAGATCTAGGTCAGAATAGTGGTCTAGGACTGCCGCTTTGATACAATATAGAGAAGACAATGCAATGAGATGGTTTATTCAGGAGGTATATGGGTGCTTATATAGTGTCAAACCCGAGAGAGCTCATAAAAGGGTAAATTGCATAAAGGGACCCCGAAGGATTACAACTCAATAATATGAAAAATAAATCCACTTTAACAGACACCAACATTGCAGCAATGTCGGCCCCCAGACTACAACAATCTGAGAAAATCTCGATTACTTCTGTTAGGTCTTACAGAGCAGGTTTCAGGGCTTCTAGGGTCCTTGAGAGAAAAGGAACACCAAGAGTACCTGCTACCCAACAACTCATCAATGTTTGTTTGTCATCAGGAAAGCGTGGCAGGCACCATCGAACAACCCCCTCCTTTCCATCCTTATAAATCAACAGATCAATCTCTTTCAACGAGGTTCCCAAGCACAGACCATGCTATCTCAAATACGAACAATATCCCCTGAGGAGACCCCAGGGTGTCTAAAACCTCAAAAACCATAGTGGAAAGTCCCCACCCTTTCTTCTCGCAAACTCTGATCCACAAGCCAGTCAGCTTCGTCGATGAGCCTGGACTGAAGGTATCCATCATTACCACCTCAACCCATGGTCGATGTTTTCCTCGCAGGTTGCACCAACACAGAGTCATTATTGGCCTTGTTCTGCTCATGCGGCACACCGAGCAATTGAATCGACGATGACCCAGCCACAACATGTGAAAAGCGTTGTATGAACAATACATTTGAAACAATGAGGACCCCACTTCCGATGGGTAACAGATAGCCATCCCTCCTACTTCCTCTCAACTTGGACGGTAGCCCTCCTCTTCTTCCTTTCAACATGCTTGGTGGACATCAACATACCCCTCCTCACCTTCTCGAGCCAAACGGCGGAACCGAGCTCTCTTTGGGCCACACTCCTCTCCCATCCTTAGTAACCCATACTTTAACCTATAAACCTATCCTCCTTCAACTCCATTTAGACATGAGTTATCTAGTATTCCCCCGGAAGAGAATGTTCATAGCTTTGGCATTATTTTTTTATCTCCTTCAACATATTGTCATCGGAATCTTCTTTCCCTTCAGCTATTATTGTTTTTCGAATGGCTTAGACATCTAGTTCCACAGCTTGTGATTAATAGATTGAATGAAGAATTCCATTCTGTTAGCCAAGTAAGAATATTTGTTTCCATCAAAATATGGTGGCTTGGTACGGTAAAATCTTGCGATGTTGGAGGTAGCTACCAGTCTCCGTGCAATCTGATCAACGAGATGTTATAACTTCTTGTTTAACAAAGCTCTGATACTGAATGAAAAGGATTAAATGAACCAAGAGGGGGGGGGGGGGGTTAAAGCGTTCAGTAAAAAACCTATACCAACTAATAAATGAGTTACGCCTTTCATGTTTAAACAAAGCTCTCATACGAAATTAAAATGATTAAATGGAATAAGGATGGGGGTGGTTAAATTGTGCAATGAAAATTATGTAGATTAATAAAAATTTAAATTATAAAGACACGTGTATCATATGAGGTGCAATGTGCCTACCACCCAAAAGAACATGACTCAAATCACGGGCGGACACGTGTGTGTTTCCCCATCTTGTTTAAAAAAATATGTATTTACGTGGGAAACCTAAGAGGATAAGAATCAATAGTTAAAACCCTGTTTCATGATATTCCCTCCTTGCTATCCAACATTGACACATGCTTTCTTTAGTTTACTACTTTGATTGGGTGTAGTAAAAATCCCTGTACAACATGTACCACTTTCTTTAATAGTTTAAAGAGAGCATTTTACCTTTCATTGAGGGAAAGGACCCACACCTTGGGTACCTACAATATAGTGTAAAGAAATGACCTATAAGAACCTTTGTTAATCAATATGCTAATCAAATAAGATGAGGCTAAGTTTTCAGAATGCTTTCTGAAAATGCAGAGTTGAGAGCACTCTGAAATGAAAGCTGTCGTCAGAGCTCTTGAGTACCACCTAAGTTGAGTCCGAGGCAACTTTAATACCCGAAGGCTTGATTCCAAATGGGAGGTTCATGATGCTAAAGAAATCAAGAGTCGTGGAAAGTAATCCTATCTTGAAGAGTGTAGAAATTATATGCTAGAATGCATGTTGGATGTATAGGCATAGGTATCCTTTTTTATCTTTCTCAAAAGAGAAGTTGTTCGACTTCAAAAAATTACAACTATACAAAGAGGCACCACCCAACATTCAAATGCAACTTTAGAATATTAAAGACAACACAACACAAAATCAGTAACAAAAAATCAGTCAACTGAAAAAGTTTGTCAGTCAACTATTTTTAATTAGTCGGTTGTATTCCATTGAAGAGTCGACTGGATTGGTTTAGTGTCTACAAACTGTCAATAACTACTAAATAAGAGTAGTCAACTAGTCTATCAAGGCTAGTCGACTAGAGTGACTTAGTCAACTGGAAATTGGAATAGTCTACTGGAACAAGTTTTGACTCCAACAATAAGATGATTCAAATAACATTTTCATTGTTGACTTCAAGGTAGTCGGCTGGTTAAGTGCATCAGTCGGCTGAAGGGCTATTTTGAGGGGAAATTATATCTTTTTGTGGATTTTATCTTTAGACTCTTTTACACTGATCCTATGAAAACAAATACAAAGACATGACTTTGATTACCAATCTTCTTGTCTACATATCTGATTACATTTGATAACTTTTAGCATAGAAATCTTAAATGTCTTCGATAATAGAGTATCTTACACCTGATAACATAATTTTCTATAAGTTTCATTGCAAGTCTTGTCTGATTCAGAAAAAAATATAATTCACGGGAAAATATAATTCTTAGGTTCTTGAGATCATGTGATTGTTTAAAAAACACATATTTATGCATATCTAAATTATGAATTGATTAAAAAAAATCTAAGTTACGAAAATAACCGGAGTGATAGGTCAACTAACAGACCTTAATGTTGATAGCGTTCATTTGAAATTCAACTGCTGATCATTGTTGCAAAAATCGGCTGACTAACCCGTTTAGTCGGTCCGATTAGTCAACGCGGTGGGGTAGCCAAGTCGACTAACCAAAGTCGCTCTATAATCGGACCAACCCGATCACTCCGCCGATTAATCGGTTTACTCGGCCGATTACACGGCCGCTTTTTGCATAGACCTTTTTTATCTGAATCCCCAAAAATCGAATACCCAAATACCCGATTAAATTGACAGAGGACCTTACTGTTCGACAATAAGCTCCCATGCCCTGAAAATCTAAACTCGAGCCCCCGAAAACCCAAACCCTTGACGCACCCTCCGTCTCTGCCTCCGCCAAACCGCGTTGTCGAATCGCATCTCCTCCGACGATGGTCAAAGGACCTTCCGTCTCGACATCACCGACCTCAAGGATCCTTCCAGCTGCAACCAAAGCTCTCCTCGGAGCTTCTCCGATGCCCGATCCTCGCCGCCCATGTTAGTTTTTTTGTTTTTTTGTTTTTTGCTTTTTTTGAACTTTTAGATATGATCAGGACATTGTTAGTTAGTATTTGATTTTATATATGATTAGGACATTTAGATTTTCGGTTGATAGATTTAATAACTGTTGAGAAGAGAAAAGAATGAGTGTTGAGAAGAGAAAAGAATGAGATGAGATATTTATTCCATAGAGCTAGGGTCTCTTATATAGAGAGACAACCCTAGAGAGTACAAGGGTTATGGAATCCGAAGGGTCATAGGGGGTTACGGAACTTGAAGGGTCATAGATGGTTACGGAACCCAAAGGGTCACGGGAGGTTACGGAATCCGAAGGGTTACAAACATAAATGTAAATCTAATAACTCTAACACTCCCCCCTCAAGTTGGAGCTGAGAAAGCTGCAACTTGTAACAAAAAAAATCATACACCACATCTTCACACGATGCACCATAAAACATATGTCCGCTGCTGGTTGAAGACCTCGCTCGAGGACGGGTCTGCGACTTTCAGGTCACCGGAACGTATCTCTGCCATGCCTGTAGAGTCGCTGCGATATCAGGTCACCGGAACGTAACTCTGTCGTACCTGCAGGTCACCGGAACATATCTCTGTCGTGCCTGAAGAAGAATCGCTGTAGACAAAGTCCAGTGCGGAGTAGCAGCTGGGTCGTAAAAGAAGAAGTATACGCCCTAACGAAGAAGTCGGTGCTCGGTGAAGACAGATGATCTGAATAGTAGTATTGGGAGAAAAAAGTCATTGTGAAGCAAGGGAGGTTGGAAGGGGGGACGCTCCAGGCGGTGCCGACGATGCAGGAGGTGCGGCTAGAGCTGTTGGAGCATTGGGCGATACTTTAGGTGCCGCTGGAGGTGACAACTAGTGCTGCTGGGGACTTGGATTGCCTTGCGCGAGACCATGGAATCCACGGACGATGCAGGAGGTCCAGCCCTCTCTCCTTGTCGACGGAGAGAGGGCTGGTGGTAGCGACAAATTTAGGGTATTAGGCTTCGGACTAGGACCGTTGCTCTAATACCATGTTGAGAAGAGAAAAGAATGAGATGAGATATTTATTCCATAGAGCTAGGGTCTCTTATATAGAGAGACAACCCTAGAGAGTACAAGGGTTACGGAATCCGAAGGGTCATAGGGGGTTACGGAACTTGAAGGGTCATAGATGGTTACGGAACCCAAAGGGTCACGGGAGGTTACGGAATCCGAAGGGTTACAAACATAAATGTAAATCTAATAACTCTAACAACAACAATGTGGATTGTTCATTATATGCATATGTTATATTCAAATTTGATTTATGGAGCAGTGTGGATTCCATTTAAATGATCGATTATAATAAATGACAAAAAATATGTTATGCATATGACGATGCATAAATGATCAGGTATGATTACGCATAAATTTATGGAGCAATACATATGTTTTAACAATGTGGAGGATATCATTTAGGATATGATTTCTGGAGCAAATGACATCTGAAGCATTAGATTTTCAGTTGATAAGTTATGCATTGCATATGATTTCTGGAGCATATGATTTCTAAATGTTATTAACTGCTATGCAAAATATAGAGTAGAGAGAGAGAGAGAGTCAGAAGGGTAAGATCCAAAGGCCAAAACACTACACACAAGTCTTGTATATATAACAAAAAAAACTTAAGCCATGATTTTTGCTGTATATCATGACTGTAGGTTGTAGTAATATTGCCATTTTTAATATTGAATATTGCACAATTGCAATTCTCTTACTCGCCATTTTTTATTTTTACACATTTTCTCATACTATGTACCGATCATTTTGTTCTTAACTTTCTTCATTTTTTCTCTTGCTATATTTTTTAAGCTCTTAAAAATATTAAAATTGCTATATATATAAATGATAGTATATATTATAAAAATTGATTTATATATTTAAAATAATTTAAAAATTCAAACCGACTAATGCTCGACTAAATCCGATTACTCTCTCGATTGCCGATTAATCCTTAGTCAGTGACCCTGCCGATCGAGTACCGACTGCCGACTTCTGCAACCTTGTTGCTGATGGTAACAACACATCGATGCTACGGGTGGAGGCTCTAGGATAGTGCTACCATGTTCGCAAGATGAGATCAAGAAAAAGCTTGTGCGATGGAGCTCTAGTGCTGCTAGTATCATCTAATCAATCACATGTTGGTTGAGCTACTTGAATTGTTCAAACGTGTTTTCCCCATTGGAACCCTAATGTCCACGAGAGGGGTTATACGTAACACTCCTTAAGATGAGGCAGATCCCATAGATGTCTTTGTGGATGTCCCCTACGAAGTTGTTGCCTCCTTCTCATCCTCATTAGAGCAAGTAGCAAAGCCGATGCTGTGATCGACATTGGCAATGGATGCACCCCTTGCGGAGCCAACACCATTAACTCTTAATGACTTGGGAAGTATTCACACGTCATCATTGACAAAGCCTTACTGAGTGCATGGTTCCAGAGTGTGCATCTCATTGTTTTTTAGAGTAACATCCTTTGGTGCTCCCTCCTGCAGTACACTGATCTTACAGTGCACTCTCACGATCTTTTGGAAAAAGTTCACGAACTTTGCATTAAGACTGAAATAAACCATGAATATCGAATGGATGCCTTAGGACTAGCTTACTGTCATGTAGAAAATGATAATAAGAAACAAGCACACCAATAATAATAAAATATGAATGACTTGATTCGAGACTGTCACGATGATTATCCCAAGTAGTCGAATAGTTGTGTTTCTTCATTGAATCTTCTCAGTGAAATATGTAATGCCTCCGTATGAGCCCTACTCATACCCAACTCACTCTATATAGGTGATGTTGGATTAAACACGTGGGCGCATACAACATGTAGGTGTGCTAATTGTGTTGATACATTCAATATCAATCGAGATTCATTTGATAAAAATTCAAAGTGTTGGGAGAAAAGAATTGCTTATTCATGAAGAGACCCTAGAACTCTCTTATATAGGAGAAAAGCCATGGGTTAATTACATAAGAGGTACATGAAGAAAATAGAAATGAGAAATGAATATAAAGAGATACAAATATCTCAACACCCCCCCTCAAGCTAGAGCATATATGTCTATCATGCTCAGCTTGGAACATCTCTGAAATGGACCTCTGGCAAGGGCTTTGGTAAATATATCAACAATCTGATCTCCGGTAGAAACATGGGAGGTGGATATGAGACCATTCTGGATCATGTCTCTGGTATAGTGGCAATCCACCTCTATATGCTTGGTTTGTTCATGGAATGCAAGATTATTAGCAATAAACATAGCTGCTTGATTGTCACATAGAAGTTGCATGGGAAGAGGTACCTACACAACAAGGTCGGTCAAGACGGATCTAACCCTCATCATCTCTGTGCTCCCCTTAGCCATGGCTCTATAATCAGACTCTACACCAGATCTAGCGACCACTGTCTGCTTCTTGCTTTTCGATGATACGAGTAAGCTCCCAACAAAAATAGCAAAACCAGAAGTAGACTTCCTGTATATAGGGCATCCTGCATAATCTGCATCTGCACAAGCTATCACCTTAAGAGATGTACCTCTGCTGAATAGAAGACCAGTACCTGACGAAGTCTTCAAATATCTCAGAATCATATAAACAACGTCCATATGAACCTTCCTGGGCTGCTCCATAAACTGTCTCACCTTGCTTACAATAAAGGATATATCTGGTCTGGAGATAGTAGCATAGAGGAGCTTCCCAGTGAGCTCCATGTATCTACTCTTGTCTACCTCTTTAGTGTCATCATCATATACTCTCATGCTCGGATTCATAGGGGTAGTAACAGGCTTGCACCCTGTCATACCTATCTCTAGTAGATCATCAGTCACAAACTTCCTCTGGGTCATCACGAGACCACGTTAGTTCCCGGCGAAAGTATCGAAGATTACTAAGGTCCTTGGTTACAAACTGCTGACCTAGGAACTCCTTGGTAGCCTGAATGCCCTGCTCATCATCACCCAAGGTTGCAAAAGTCGGTAGTCGGTACTCGATCGTCCAGGTCACTGACTAAGGATTAATCGGTAGTCGGGCGACTAATCGGATTTAGTCGGACTTTAATCGGCTTTGAATTTCTTGATTATTTTAAATATATAACTCAATTTTACACATATATTTACATAAATTTTGTACATTTTTATACTATCATAATGAAATAAAAGAAGTAATTGAATTTAAATAAAACATTAAGCATATCATAATAACTTTGTGCTTAAAAGAAGCAAAACATAAAAAAAATCCAGCAAAAATTGACCGACTAGTGTTCCTAGTCGGAATTAGTCATTACTCGGTCGGTCACCCCACTGACTAGAATAGTCGGACCTACTAGTCGGGTCAGTCGGATGACTTTTACAACACTGTCATCACCCGTGACAATAATATCATCAACATAGATAAGAATAGCAACAATACCTCTCTGTGTCCTCTGAACAAAAAGCGAGTGATCCACAGTGGACCGCGCAAACCCCTGGTGCTCTATCAACTTTGAAAGCTTCTGGTACCAATCTTCCAGACTCTGCTTCAGGCCATAAATCGCCTTCTGGAGCCTACACACCTTTGAGACTCCCCCTCAGTAGCAAATCTTAGTGGTTGTTGCATATATACCTCATCGTGTAGGTCTCCATATAGAAACACATTCTTCACATCAAGTTGGTAAAGAGATCAGTCCTGTGAAATAACTGATATAAGAATGCGTAATGTCGAATGTCTGGCCACTGGAGAGAAGGTATCTTGATAGTCCACTCTATAGGTTTGGGTGAACCCACGTGCTACAAGCCTTGCCTTGTAGCGATCCACACTGCCATGTGCCCATTGCTTTACCGTAAAGATCCATTTGTACCCTACAATAGAGGCATCTGAAGGAGCAGAAACAACTCTCCAAGTACCACGAGACTGCAAAGCGGCCATCTCCTCCTTCATGGCAAGCCACCAACTGCTATCCTGTATGGCCTTCTGATATGTTCACGGGATAGTAATAGTTGAGAGTCCCATAACAAACCTCCTGTACTCCTTTGAAAGATGGTCCAAGGAAACATGCGCAACTAGAAGATAAGTGGCTCGTTTACGACGCGGATTCTTCAAGGTAATAGGTACACCAGGTCATCAGCCTCTCTGCTCTCTGGTATCAGCTCCTCCTGTATAATATCCTGTGTAACAAGCATATCACCCGTGCTATCAGTTGAAACAACATGTTCATTACATACCTGAGGCATGCTGGATGATGGGGAAGGCGTATGAGCAAAGGGGCGAGTAGAGACCTGCGAATGTAAAACCGTGGTAGGAACTGTGTCAGGGTAGACAGAGGTGGAGGTGGTGGAGGTGGCCGAGACTCAACATGGGGTGTTGTTGGTGGAGATAATGGAGATGGTGGGACAATGGAATCCTCTTCAGAGTCAGCATTAGACAACATGTCACATGTAGGAGAGAAATACATAATAGACTCAAAAAATGTAACATCAACACTGACATAATATTTTCTCCCCCTATAGGATCAAAACATCTATACCCTTTTTGTGTATGAGAATAACCAATGAACACACATTTGACAACTCTAGGAGAGAGCTTGTCACGACCAGGGGTAAAATTGTGGACAAATGCCACAGAACCAAAGACCTTGGGAGTATGGGAGAATAGGTCCTTCTCGAGAAACACAATCAAGAAGGGAACCTTTTCTCCAAGTATAACATGCGACCAAGTAACATGCAGTAAGAACCGCATCGCCCTGGAACGAATGAGAAGCTCGACTCTGAATCAAAAGAGTCCTCGTGACATCCAAAAGACAATTGTAAAGTAGAAAACTCCAAGGCATTGTCAGTGCGAATAAACTTCACATTAGCAGAAAAATATTCTTTATCTCAATAGGAAACTGTAGAGATAGATATTATTATATGTTATGTACCTGTTCGTATTTTCTCATTGTTCTCTGGACTACTATGTATTTTACCCTTGAGGTCTCTCCCTATATAAGAGAGCCTAGGGTTCCCTTGAATAATAAATCACTCATTTTTCCTAACATGGCATCTTCGCTTTGGTCATCTCCCGCTCCAGAAAATGCGACATCTTCTGCCTCAGATCTCTCCCAGTTCTTCCTTTCGCTGTGAAGCGTGTCAGTTGGGAAAGCATCATCGGTCTAGCTTTCCTAGTCGTCAGAGTCAGAGCAGTAGCTCCCCGTTCGAGTTGTTTCACATTGATATCTGGGGTCCAAGTCGTGTACCCGATCATCAGGGACACAAATTCTATCTAGTGGTAGTGGATGATTTCTCTCGTGTATCTTGGGTCTTTCTTTTAAAGAATAAATCTGAAGCAGGAGATGTGATTAAAAATTTGATTAATGAAGTGCACAATGTGTTTTCTTCTACTGTCAAATATTTTCGTACAGATAATGCTCTAGAATTCTGCACACGGTCCCTCTCTCAGTTTCTTTCGTCAAAGGGCATTATTCACCAAACCACTTGTGCTTACACATCTCAGCAGAACGGCGTGGCAAAATTAAAGTACCGCCACCTTCTTGACATTACTCGAACCCTACTTATTCAGAGTTGTGCTCCTATCTCTTTCTGGGGGGATGCTGTTCTTACCACCACCACTTCCACAACCTCCTATTCCACCTTTACCAAAATTCAATACGCGTCGGTCAGGCCCTGCTCAGGCTACACGTCAGACATTCATCACGCCTCAGGTATGCTCAGATGGCATTACTACTGACGGGTCAGATATGGTACATGTGCAGGATTCTTCATTGCAGGAGGAGACTACACCATCCAGTACAGTGGAAGATGATCTTGATATTCCTATAGCTATCAGGAAACAAAAGCGGACGTGTGCATCTTATCCCTTTGCTTCACAGTTGTCTTTTCATCGCCTCACAGGCGACTTTCAGAGATTTGCTGCAGCTTTGTCTTCCGTGGACATACAACGGACCTATCAGGAAGCTATGAAGATTGATTGCTGGAGAATGGCTATGGAAGACGAGATGCGTACCTTACAGTCTCGTGGCACATGGACCTTGGTTATTGCTCCTCCTGATGCTTCTATTGTTAGCTGTAAATGGGTATTCACAGTTAAATACCACGCTGATGGCAGTCTAGATCGGTACAAAGCACGTCTGGTCGCGCGAGGTTTCACACAAACCTATGGCGTGGACTATATGGATACATTTTTTCCGGTGGCTCGTCATTCTACTCTTCGCATTCTCTTATCAGTTGTTGTGGTACGTGACTGGAGTATATCTCAACTGGATGTCAAGAACACCTTCTTGTATGGAGATTTGCAGGAGGAAGTCTACATGCAACAGCCACCAGGGTTCACTGCTGAGGGGGAGAAGCATATGATGTATAGACTTCACAAGGCAATTTACGGCCTCAAACAAAGTCCAAGAGCATGGTTCCAGAAGCTTTCCCATTTGATTGAACGACATGGATTCAAGATGCCGAATGCAGACCACTCGTTGTTTATCCAGAAGTTGTCTGCAGGTACGGTTGTCATCATGGTCTATGTTAATGATATTCTGGTTATAGGAGATGATGTTCAGGGCATAGAGAGGGCGAAGGCATTCCTAGGCCATCTGTTCGTCACGAAGGATCTTGGAACCCTAAGATACTTTCTGGGGTTGGAATTCGCCAGGAATGCTCAGGGTCTGGTGATGACCCAATGGAAGTACATTACAGATTTTTTGACTGAAACATGCATGGCTGGATGCAAACCATCAAGTATTCCCATGGATACAAGCATGAAGCTGTATGATGATGACACTGCTGAAGTGGACAAGAGGAGATATAGAGAAATGATGGGTAAGCTCCTTTATATTACCATAATTCGACCCGATATTGCCTTTGCAATAAACCGGGTGAGTCAATTTATGGAGCAGCCAAGACAAGTTCATATGGATGCCATATACATGATACTGAGGTATCTGAAGTCTTCTCCAGGTTCAGGGTTGCTATTCCGAAAGGGCACAGATTTATCTATCTCAGCATGTGTAGATGCCGATTATGCAGGATGCCCTAAGGATCGAAAGTCGACCTCAGGATTTGCAGTTTTTGTTGGGAGCTCTCTGGTTTCTTGGAAAAGCAAGAAACAAATTGTTGTGGCAAGTTCCGGTGCTGAATCCGAATATAGGGCCATGGCGCAAGTAAGCACGGAGATGATGTGGGTTCGATCTGTACTAGAGGATCTACATGTAGTCGTACCTTGTAGCATCCGGTTTCCAATCAAACCCGAACTCGTCCGATTTTGGGTCCAATGAACCTAATAATGTTGTCGGTCAATACTAAACAACCTAAAACGACCAATTGATCATAAATCAAAAGTCGTTCGGGCGAAATCGACCAAAAATCGGTCTCATCGTAGCGCGCGCCGCGAAAAGCCGCGACGCAGATTCGGGAACCTTAAAACAAACCGAGACCGTTATTAGATCCGATTCGACGATACAAGACTAACGGAATCGACCGTTCGTCAATCGGAGGTCGTTTGATATTTTTAAATCACAAAATGTAATCTTAAACAAAAATTGTATCCGGAAATTTCGGGTATTCAGAACCTGACCGGAAGTATATCAATATTATACTCATATTGACCGTTATTTTGAGACGGTCAAAACGAGATATTGTGCATGGAAATCGGAGGCTCGAGATGCGCATACGAACCATTTTAACATTTTAAATATATAAGAGAAAAAAAAAGTATTAATTATTTTGAAACAGTAACAGACAACAGTCCGCTAGTGTTACTGTACAAGTTCTAAAAAAAAAAGAATATAATAAATATTTTTAGTTATGATTATGGCATCAGCATACTGACATCAGCATGCTGATGTCACAAATGATGTCATTCAATAAAAGGACATTTGGCTTTCAAGTGCTTGCAACGTGTGAACCCATTCCCTCTTTTCTCCCATAAAATCCAACGTTGGGGTTTCCTTTCTTTCCTATTTAAAACCCCAACGTGAGAGCCCATTCCCTTTCCCCTTTTCTTTCCCAAATCTCCCCCTATTTTCCCTTCTATTCTCAGTCGAATGGAGCAATCTATCTCTGATGAAACCATTTTTTTTTTCAATTGAAGCTCCAGCCAAAGGGTTCTGTTGCTAACAACAGCAACATCGGCAGTCGAGCTGCTGCTATCCAAGCCAAATTACCGCCATTTCCAGCTACCGAAGACCCCCTTTCCTCGTGCTGGAAATCCCAGTTCAATCCCCCTATTGCTGCTACAATTTTCAGATCAAAACCCTCCAATTTTTTTTGAAATTTAGAAGGTACAATCCCTATCCCCTCCTTTGCTGCCATGCATGTTATATTTACACCATTTTGATTAAAAATTTCAAAAAAAAAAAAGAAAGAGAAATTATAATCATATGAACTGCCTTTCTGTTTATAATTAATAAAAGTATGTTGAATATTAATGTTTAACAACTATCCCTTGATTTATCCTAAGAAGAACTTGGCTATGAGTTAATTATGGCATGCCTTGTTGCCTGGATAGGAATTTTAAGGGTTCAATAGATTTTTGTGTTTGCATCTATGATACGAGTGGTGTAATATTGAAGTTGGCAATGAGGGTTTCACATGGGAATTTGGAACCTTTGCATGGTTTAACTAATTTTAGTACCCTATCTGCGTGAGATTTAAATGATGTATTCCTCTAGGAGAAATGTTCAATTCTAGTATTAAGTATAACAAAACTCGAATTTAATATATCATCATTAATAAGAGAAGGCAGAACCAATAATTTCATTCTAAATCTATATGGTAAACCTATTGAGCATAAGTAGAACTAGAAGCCACAATACCAATAAGTCAAACATGAACATTGAACTTAGGGGGTTTCCTTCTTGAATGTCGGTTGACAGGAACTGATAAATCCTTCTTCTCCAATAAAAAATAATAATAATAAATGAGGTCATAATTCTACATGAAGTCCAACTAAGGATCAAACTATAGTACCAGTAGAAATACCTCAAGTTTAGCAATGTCTAACTGAAATGAGGTTTTAGACTATGCATTGTAAAAGAGGTGAAGTTTTGTGTATGATTTGATCTGAATAAATGGGACAAGTACAACACTATGAGATTCTCTTTCCTTTTTCCTCCGTTGAACACCGAGTCTCGAAACACGGTTCAAGTCATTACATTGATGAATTAGGAATTGTCATAGAATACATAACATGTTTAATTCCACTTTATAAATTATATTACAAGTTTAAGACTTACAAGGCATGATTGTTTATGTGTATAAAAAAATAGACTTTGTGTGATCAAGTGGACAGATAGACAAGCCATAAGTTAGAAAACTCCAGACTAATATTTACCTTATCAATATCATGATTTGAATTTCTCTATTCAAATTAGATGCCAATTAGGAGGTTGTGATCATTTCTATGTTTCATTGGAACAAACAAATAATTAGCTATAATATGTGGATAATATAATATAATAGTTGTTCCACGCGAAGGATGGATATAATAGTGGAACCATAATCTCCTATAATCATTAAGAACAATGCACTTTAGAATAGGATGTCAATCTCACCGATACAAAATAAAGTAGAAGAAAAGTTTAAATATTTGAAATTACAATCACGTTGTTTATAAGCAGTCAGTCCCTATCATAATAGATACTAGTGTTCCCATTGAGATATAAATGAAATCTATAATCAAATACATCCCTAGGATCGTAAATTAGTAAGATCATTGATCAAAAGACCTAGATCTTACAGAACATCCACAAAAGAGAGAGAGAGATTAATAAATTATAATGCCGATCATGGCGATCTTTACCATGATCGTGCGAGGGGGCGGTGGCCCTCACCTGGGCGGAAGAAAGGAAGCCCAGTTTGGGAAGCGGCCGCCAAGTGCGCGGGTCTAGGATCCCAGTCCCATTTCGGTTTTTACGCGAGCTCGCAATGTTTTTACGCCTCGTTGGGATCCCGACTTTAGACCATTCCGTTGACCCTGTTTTTAGGATACCCAGGCGGGGGATCCTTGGTTTTCAGTTTTACATACGAGCTCGGTTTCCCGTTACCGGTCGGGCTGTTTTTCTAGAGTGACTTTTCCGGGAAGTTCCTCTCACCCGTCTCAGTGGCGTAGTTGGGGAGTAGACCTATCCCTCTATTGGACCGTCCTTCCAACTAGAGGGCGAGACGGAAGAGCCATTTGCAGGCTTCTTCACCGCTTGAGTTTTCTTTCGCCAACAGACGGCGATTCTACATCCAGATCATTCGTATCTACATCTATATCTACATCATTGAGAGTATATCTGAGAGAGTTACAGTGAAGGTTTAGAGGAAATCACAATTTAAAATTTAGTTGATTAGAAGTGACTTTAATCTGGTTCAAAAACCCTATAAGTTAGTGGACGTGTTGGGAACTTAGTTAGGATGCATTATACAACACCGCATGCCTACGGAGGCACCCCAACCCTAAGGTACTTTTAAATACCTTAGAGTCATAGTGTGAGGTTACACACAGACCAAGACCACAGACTATCCACTAACTTAGAAGAAGTAAATAGAATTAATGATCAAATTCATCATCATCATATCAGTCCATTATCGAAAACCATGACATGATCTCAATAACAAAAAAGTAGCCATCAAGTTCCACGACATGATCTCCAAGACCAAGAATCATGATCTTTATCTATATCATCTGGAGTTATATCTGAAACAATTGAAATTAAGAATTGGATGCCTACCTATTGAACTTGGGAATCAAGTAATCTATAAATATTTCATATTCCATCTTTCACATCGACAAATCCACAGATTTGATATCTGGTCAATATAATAATAGAGATATATACATATATGCATACTCCTATAATTATCAACATTTGATTATAAAATAAATATGTTAAATATGAAAAGTGTTTGGATAATGAGAGTTTATGAGAAATGCTTACAAGCCTGAATACCTTTTTACTCGCGCAAGTAGATGTAAATAGTGCTTATTCCACCCTTCTACTTGCTCTCTTTTGCACATAAAATTACTTGTTATTTATTTTAAACTACGGGTTTGTATTCACGTTTGTGACTCCTTTTCTTCCTTGCACGCATGGCAGGAAAGGGGTCTATTGTTCAGTAGTTATACAGGGTTCCAGAAGACAAGGTCTATACTATACGGTATGTTATTATTTTTGTCTCAGTTTTTGTTCGGTCGTTAATGTTATATGCTTCTTTTCTCTTCAGTCAGAATTTGGGATGTTGTATGTACAGACAGACATTGTACATGTTGTAAAAGCATATGGAAATTAATGAAATGAATTTCTGGTGACTTTTGTCTCTGTGATCTTGTGGTTATGAATGTGGATGTGAATGTCACTTGCAAATATTTTTATTGCAAAAAAAAAAAATTTTCCCCATAATTTATGCTTATAATGCGATGTCATTAAATGGAATGTTGCGAATAGTGTCGTAAACGGGTACCCGGATCCTGCGGGGTTCACATACCTTTACCCATGCAGCTTCAGTGTGTCAATCAGACAGCTTTGTTTATTGCCAACAGTCCAGCATTTCATGAAAGGACAAAGCATATTGAAGTTGACTGCCACTACACTAGAGACTTGATCCAGAGAGGATTGATATCTACAGCTCACGTAAGCTCAGGGGATCAGATTGCTAACGTACTCACCAAGCCGTTGCTCAGAGGAACCTTCCAGAGATGTTCTTCCAAGCTGAGCATGATAGACATCTATGCTCCACCTTGAGGGGGAGTGTAGAGATAGATATAATTATATGTTATGTACCTGTTCGTATTTTCTCATTGTTCTCTGGACTACTATGTATTTTACCCTTGAGGTCTCTCCCTATATAAGAGAGCCTAGGGTTCCCTTGAATAATAGATCACTCATTTTTCCCAACAGAAATGATTTAATAACAGAACTTGCTTCAGACTTATTCTTTAACAAGAAACCCCAAGATAATCTAGAGAAATCATCCACAGCAAGTCAACAACCATATAGAATTGATATCCCTGATGATCGGGAACACGATTAGGTCCCCAGATATCAAAACGAAACAACTCAAACAACTGACTATTGTGACGACTCTGACGACTTTGAATAGAAGAATGATGGTGCTTCCCAAGTTGACATGCCTCACACTCCAAGGTAGTATGAGTAGAGATCTGAGGGAGAACATGACAACTTCTGCAGAGGAAGGTGTCCAAAGCGAAAATGCTATATGAAAGGAGAAACCGATCCAGACGGAATAATAACTGCACCAACACACGGAGGTTGGATCAGTTTGTAAAGCTCTCTTTGTTCACGACCACATCCAATCACCTTGCTCGTGAGTATGTCTTGAAACACAAAAGAAGAGGGATAAAAAAATGGCACAACAAGGTAAATCTTTTGTAATCTGGCTAATGGATGAAACATTCTTCTGAAATGCTGAAGCATGTAAGACATTCTGCAGACGCATCAAGGGAGCTAGGACAAACTCCCCCTAACCAACAATGGAAGATGAACCCCATTAGCAATCACCACTAATCTGCCAGAACGGATAGACATGTAAGAACTGAACTGTGCTCGATCGCCACACATATGATGAGATACTCCAAAGTCTATGATCCAATTAATCAAATCTGAATTGCTACTATTGGTAAGGGTATAAGTAGTACCCGACGAACTCAAAGAAGCTCTGGCAGCAGCTGCGACATCTGAAGAACCTGTAGCTGAAGTGGTTGGAGTAGTCATCTTCCCTCTCAGTTTAGAAACAATATCATCAAACCACGCATCATGAAAAGGAGCTGAAGTAGGCTCTGTCTACTCAGCAACACAGGCAGACACAGGATACCCATGCTTCAGATAACATGTCTCCTCCGAATGACCTGGACGGTGGCAATGTGAGCATGGATCATGCTGACGTCCTCCTACTCGACTACAGGTCCGCGTTCGCGAAACTATGAAGTACCCCCTCTACCATGAGAAACTGCCACAACAGAGGGAGTCTGGTCCATGTTAGTAGATGAAGTAGTGATCCTGCTCAGCCTCTTGTAGACCTCCTCTATTGGAGGTATCGTCTCTCCAGTAAATAGTTGAGTACATGCTGCATCGTACTCAGAGTCAAGGGATGACAGAAAGATTCCTGTCACAGTGGCATTCCGGTATGCCTGTTGCTGCTCAGTGCTGGTAGTAATAGGCATAAAGCTATGAAGACGTTCAAACATGCCTCTAAGATGCAAAGAAGTGGGCATGGAGAGGTCAACCATTCTGCTTGGTCGAAAATATATCATACTACAATTGTAGAATATTGCTCTCATTCTTGGCCTGCCCATATGTGTCTGCTAAGATGTCCCATATAGCCTTCGTTGTGGATTGATTGACGATGTCGTTGGCAATCTCTATAGTGAGCGTCCCGGAGAGCCAAATTCGAGCATAGGCATCATCTTGCTTCCAAGAAGCATTAGCCCCAACCTTGTCCACCGATTTTGAATCCGTCAGAATGTGCTCCTTGTTATGACACTGCATAAGGATGCGAACTGCATGGACCATAACTCGTAGTTGGTCCCATCCATCTTCACGATGGGAGCCTGGCCCTTAAAGGTACCAAACGATAAAAAACATGTCACCCCTTGTTCTCTGAGATGGTAAAAAGAACGCCGACAATCTGAAACAAAACCGAGGAGTAGACTACTCTGAGCGAGTCTACAAAATCATATGGAGGATCCGTTATACATGTAGACTCATACAACCATCCTCGTCAATCCTTGTAGTTCAGGTTCAGAAGACGTGATTTATAGGTTTGAAGTCACGAAACGAACAAAATCAGACCGTATAGGCCTGCAGAAACGACCGAACTGCAGCCCATAGAATGTGGGACGACCCACAAAGCAGTGACGAGTAGCAGGTTCACGAGAAGGAGGGAACCGACGGCTGGGGAGGTTGGTTCAGCAGGCTGCAGCGGCCCGCTGGAGGCTATGGCGACCTGCTGGGCTAGGCGCGGGGGTGGGGGGGGGGGTGGGGGGGAGGGGGACAACGTGTAGGGTTTCGGTTGGTGGGATATGGGAACACCGATCTAGGACCATTGCTCCAATACCATGCTGGGAGAGAAAATTGCCTGTTCATGAAGAGATCCTAGGGCTCTCTTATATAGGAGAAAAGCTATGGGTTAATTACATAAGAGGTACATAAAGAAAATAGAATTAAGAAATGAATATAAAGAGATACAAATATTTAAACACGAAAAAGTATGATTTCGGAAAAAATGAACCGAGTCTGAATTTAACTTGTTAATTTGATTCCCAATCGAATTTAACCTGAATTAGCTTGAATTCATTCGAAGATAATTTGATTCGATGTATGTTTACATACATGCATGCATATATATATATACAAACTTACCTTATATGTACTCTCACATATACATGCAATATTTCAAAAATATTGTGATTCCGTGGGCTCCATGGGGGGGCTTAAAGGTGGTGGACGCAGATACTTTTATGTTGAACTGCTTTGTGGAGAGCTTGAAGAAGTCGATACTATGTGGCTCGGGCATGAGGGGAGGAGTAACACTTTCATGGCCGATGGAATGGGCTCGGTGCTGCCATTGCAGATGCCTAATGGGTCAGTACGCCTAGAGGAAGCATTTGAGGTGAACGCCACATCTCTACCTGAGTCTTTGACATTATGTGTTTCTAGTGAAAGGAAGGGAAAGAGGCACTGGATGAGGAGGATATTTGGTTGATCGCCTATTGAGTTGTAGATGGGTAAATGGATACCTCCAGGATCCATTTAACCCATCCTAGTGTTTAGTCCCACATTGTCCAACGGTGAGACTTGGACGCCCTGTGGAGGCTATATGAGGAGCCCCAGGCCTCCTGTATCAGATGAGAAAGTTAATAGACAAACACGACCCTTTGAGGCCTTCTCTCGTGGTTTCATCTCGCTCCTTAGGGAGTAGGGTTATACGTAAAATCATGGTGCTTCCATGTTCTATCTTTCTTGTTTATGCTCTGTTTATCGTTTCCGCTTCCGCTTCCGATGTTCTAACATGGTATCAGAGCGGGTTCGATTCTCGGAAAATTTTTTCATGTTATTCATTTTTCGAGATTCGATTTTCTGTAACTTATATGAGATCCGTTCAAGAGTTTTTTTGGTCTTCATGAAATCCTGATCTGTTCAATTTTCAAAAGATGCTGTTAAGGGTTTCTCACAAAACCCTAGCCGCATATGGCGACACCCATGTCTGCTCACCTCCAGCCCTTCGAGCTCCCAGACCTACCAATCCAGATCTCAGAATCTGCAGTCCTGCTCCTCTCAGCGATGATCCAGCAGCGGCATGCACGCTCCAGATCGCAGGCACGATTCCTCTACGGTGCGCCCTCCAGGTCTCCAGGCGGCGCTCCCAGCGCGCACGCCTTCTCCGCTTCCTCCTTGCGCACCTCCAACAGTGCACCATCCTCTTCGAAGCAGATCCAAGGCGGTGCCTCCCTCCTCACGTCGCCTGGGTGACATCTCCAAGGCGTCCCTGCCACATCGCCTATCATGGCAGTACTCTCAGCAGCAGGCGACACCAACTCTGGTGGCGAACCACGCGATGCTCCAGGCGGAGGCTCGCGCCATCTCGCCCTTGGCCGCGAGTTTTTCCATCGTCGCCCAAGGTTCCAGGCTAGCATTCTCGAGCGGCATCGCCTCCCTCGAGCAGCCCCTCCTCGTGCGATACCCAATCCTTCTCCTCTCTACGTGCTCGATGCTGCCAGGTAGGAGTCTAGGCTCCCCTTCCATCGTGCACCAGCAACTAAGGCACTCCAGGCGAACTTCCCGAAGGCGGCAAGACCGCGAAGCCCTAGCGGCAAGACCGCGAATCCCTAACGACACCCATTTACCCTCCCGCGCCTGACCCCACGTCCAGATACAAGGCGGCGGCCCACCCCCACGCCCAACCACGCTTCCAGGCGGCGCCGAATCTCACAGGCGGCGCGTGTTCGAAGGAAAAGAAGGGTTCTCATGAACCCTAAATAAAAGACGAGGAGGGCCCTGTTGGGTGGCTATTTCATGCCATTTAAAAAAATGGGGCTCAATTGGAATGGGCTGAGCATGTGTACAAAAAAAATCATGAGCCCATGTGGGCCGATGATTGTGAAGGGAGCCATAAAAAAAGAGAAAATGGCAGGCATGAGAGAGAAAACTGCAATGTTTCAAAAAAAGGGGCGGTGGTATTTGTGTGGACCCTATTTGGGTCAAGTTTTTTTAAAAAAAAAAGAAAGAAAAAGGTGCGTACAATGAAAAGCCGTACGCAAATGTTTTTGAAAAAAAACAGAGAGAAAAGTCGAAAACAAATGATGGAACGGCTTATGTTAAAAAAATTGGCGGCTATTTAAAAAAATGGAAAGCCGCAAGAAATCCTTGTAAATGTTCATGTTTTATTTTCTCCCCATATTGTTGTCTTCTCCCAACTTGGTCGACGTCCATGTTTTTCGACAAGTATGGGAGAAAGGGGGAGTATAGTGTAGAGTTCTTCGGCATCATATAGCATCACCATTTTGATAATTCAGATTCCAAATTCAGGAACTATGATTAATATATTGCGAGATTGGGCAACAACGAACTCAATCCGATGGAGCGTGGGTGGAGAGTGAAGGCGAAACGTGGGGAGTCGTCCGGTCACTCGGGCGTGGGTGGTGCTGCTCTTTCGGGTGGGGTTGATGCGAAGGGGAAGGGGGTGAGCTACGGGGTCGCTGCTGGGTCTCGGAGCGGGGAAGGTGGCGAGGAGTGACGGGTTGCGGAGGACGCCTGGGTGAAAGTCTCGCATAAGAGGCTGGGAAGCGGTGTTTTCGCTGCGGCGATCGTGGTCACGTTGCGGCCTTCTGCTCTCTTCCTGCCCGTTGTTATGCATGCGGGAAGCCGGGTCATCGCCAAGCTTCATGTTGGCTCCTTCTTGGTCGTGGCCCTCCTCAGTCCGGGTTGCTGTCTTCTTCGGCGCTTCCGCCGAGCATGTCGGCCGCTCGTTTGACGTTCTCCGGCCCTGCTGCCTGGAGGGAGGCGCGCTCTTTCGCTCAGGTGGTGGCGCTTCGTATCTGTTCATCGGGCGATGGTCTTCTTGGTGTGGTTGCTGAGGGGGGTGGTGATGTAGCCCCGGGTGTCGTGGGCGGTGATGATGCCTCGTACCTGCACACTCTGCATGGTGCGGGTGCCGAGGTGGGTGGTGATGGTGCCGAGGTGATTGGGCTGGTGGGAGTGGGGGATGCTTCGTTGGCGGGGGAAGCCATGCAACGCGAGAACGTGTTTGGGAAGGCGATGCATGGGAAGGGGGTGCATGGGTTGGGGGTGCATGACGAGGGCAGACGTGTCGAGGCAGTGGGGGTTGCGCGTTGGCGCAACATGGCCTGTGATGGTGTCAGGTCTCATCTTGTTGGCTTCTTGGGTCCCCTCTTCCGTGGGGATTTTCTAGTTTTGGACTCTTCTCGTTGCTGTGTGCGTGGCCTGTCCCTGGATCAACAGGATAGGCTTCTGCGAAATGGGTCTACCGAAGATGTCGTTTGGAGATTGTTACGAGTTGCGGATGGCGCTTTTTCTGACACTGATGTGTGTGTAGCGGAGCTTCGCGGTGTTCCCTTCCTCTCTAGGAATGTCCCTTGCCTCGGTAAGGCATTCCGACGATGGGGGGAGATTTTGGCGGTCGTGGATGATGGTCTTGCGCCGGAGGCGGATTGGAAGGTGACTCCGGGTCCTCATGGAGTGCAGCAAGGGTTTTCTATGTGGCGCGCCTGGCAAGATTTTCTTTGGTTCTCTAAAGGTTGGTCGGTGGCGGTTCAAGGTGGAGCTGTCCATCGTCGCCCCTACGTCGGCGACGGTGGCTGATTCTGATCGGGTGGCTTTGCTGGCCGGTTCGCTCGGCTCGGGGGCAGGGAACGACGCTTCGGTTTCAGGTTGCCAGATGGCGCATTTCGGGGATTTTTCCGAAGCGTCGCACCCCTTGCATGACTCTTTTGCTCCCTTCGACGTGCCTCTTCGGTTTCCGTGCCTTTCGTTTGCAAGTCCGGCCTTTTCCGAGTTGAGGGCGTCCGAGGTGGATTGCCTTCATCATTCTCGTCCGATTTTGTCGGCTACTACGTTGCAATTTCGTTACTCGGGTCCTCTGGCGGGTCGTGGTCCTTTGGATGCTGGCGGGTCTCTCACTTTCGGATCTTGGTCTCGGGCCTTGCTTCTGATTGCCCCGATTTTCTTTCCTGAATCTGATGCGGTTTTGCCCTGGGTCCACATCGAGGAATTGCGGGATCTTTCAGTCTTGACGGGGAATCAGTCGACGATAGCTTCTGTTGCTTCCCCCTTGGGGGGCTCTTCCGCGATGGCTACTTTTGCTTCCCCCTTGGGGGGCTCATCGGCCGTGGTTGATGCCTCCCCCTTGGGGGCCTCTTCGGATGTGGCTGATGCTTCCGACGGGGGGGGGGGGGCTTTCTGACAGGCGCTCTGGGAAGAGGTACAGGAGGCGTAAAAGCTCCCGGCAGGGCTCTGTGGTGCGGCATTCCTGTGCGACTCAGTGGGAAGCCGTGGCGGAAGCTGCTGGTCTCAGTGGCCTAGGGGGATCTTCTGATAGTTTTTAATGAAGATTCTATCTTGGAATGTTAGTGTGAACCCCTCAGGATCCGGGTACCCGTTAGATCGCATGAAGTTACAGAAAGGCAGGGAAAATTTTTCGCGCGGCTAATTATCCACATGACATTCACATCCACAACATAGCCACAAGATCACAGAGAGACAAATGGCACCAAAGTTCCTTTTCATTAATATTCATATTCATTTACAACTTGCACAAGCATCTTCCATATTACAACATATATCCCAAGTGATACAAAAGAGATAGCATTTACATTACCAACTGAACAAAACTGAAAAATAGTAATTCATACTGTCTAGTGTATACTCTGTCTCCAGGAAGCATGTATAGCTACTGAGCTGCTACTAAACTGCAGGCTGTTTGCCTGCCAAACACGTTAGGAAAGAAGAGGCGTCAGCAATCGCTGGTACCTCCCAAAAACTTATAAAAAAACTAGACATTTAATATGTGCAAAAGCAGGCAAGTAGAAAGGTGGAAAGTAAAGTTTACATCTACTTGCGTAAAAAGGGTTTTTCAGGCTACTTGTAAGCGTCTCAAATGTTTGCCCCATAACCCAACATTTTCCACATGTGACATATTTATATAGTAGTTGAGTATTCAAGAGTGTATGGGTTTAAGCACATATATCATTTTCTTCAGAGATCACGTTGGTGAGTGATAATGGAAAAGTTAAGATTGGAAAGATCTCTTAATTTATTTAAATTCTTAGATAGAGAGAATAGTCATTTCCTATTAATCTCAACTTTTGATCGTAACTCTCCAATTCTTAATTTCAATATTTCAGATATAACTCCAGATGATGCAGATGTAGATATGGATGATCTAGATATAGAATCGCCAAGTCTGTTGGCGAAGTAAACTCAAGCGGTGAAGAAGCCTACAAATGGCTCTTCCGTCTCGCCCTCTAATTGGAAGCGCGGTCCAATAGAGGGATAGGTCTACTCCCAAACTACGCCACTGAGACGGGTGAGAGAGACTCCCTAGAAAAGTCACTCTAGAAACCTGCCTGACTAGTACAGGCGAACGAGCTCGTACGTAAAACTGAAAACCAAGGATCCCCCGCATGGGTTTCCTAAAACAAGGGTCAGCGGAACTGGTCTATAGTCGGGATCCCATCGAGGCGTAAAAACACAGCGAGCTCGCGTAAAAAACGAAGAAGGACTGGGATCCTAGACCCACGCATTAAGCGGCCGCTGCCCTAACTGGGCTTCCTATTCTCCCGCCCAGTTGAGGGTCACCGCGCCCTCGCACGGTCAAGTATAAAAGTTAAGATGACCGGCAAAATTATTTATCATCATTGATTCGTCACCGTAATTATTTACTTTATTTCTCATCATTTCTTGATGTCTATGGTGTTTAACTTTATAGATCTAAGTATCTTGTCACCACTTTATCGTTAGCGATATAGTATATCCTATTCAAAGATCAATTGGTTGAGGATTATTAGCTCTATAAGAGGAGAGTATGAAAATCCGAAGATTTGTATTAAATTTTTGTTACATTATAATTTCTTTATACCAGATTACTAATTGATAACTTGACGAACTGGCTTTCAATATTAGGATTACCTCTTGCTAACTATCTTAGATGGTAGGCTATGATATTTCACCATCCTAGCTTAATCTTGCACCTTAACTATGTTAATTACAACTATGCTTACATTGTGCCAACTATGTCTTGCACGACCCATATACTAGCCCCTTTTTTTATAATGTCAAGCAATTTGGTAGAATTGCAATAATTTGGTGCGTGTATTATAATTATGTAATATGGATTTACATCATCATGGTATCAAAGATTCGTTTAATCTAGCTAATAGTTTGAATTGATATTATTGGTAATGCCTGAGTGCAACAGTAGGATACTGACATATCAACCCAATTTCTGAAATTTTTTAAAGAGATTAACAGTGATGAAATAATCTCATGAATAAATGAAATCATGAAACCTAAACTAAAAAGAAAAATCCTGGAACCCATGTAGCAGAAGTTCTGTATAACAGATCTTATTTGTGACAATCCCCTTCAGTAACTACAGAACTTCCTATCTAGTCTTATTGCAAAAGAAAACTTGAAATACGATATGGCTCCTATTTTCTGAAGATATAATGGTGTTTGTCTAAATCAGTTTGTATTTTATAAAATATTGATGACTTATGATTCAACTGTAGGAGAATAAAATCAGAGAGTAGAGCATATGCAGTACATCGGTACCACTGAATTTAAATAAGATCTATTTAGTACCAGAATGTCAAGATAATTCTAGTGATAGAATATCTAATGTTATTATGTATCTATAATTGTATATATATATATATATATAATGTAGATTTTCAATTATGGAGAATTAGTCCCAGTAACTACAGATGACAACAGTCTTCTCTCAACTAACAAGTTTATAACCAATCTAAATTCCCTGGAAAGGAAATATTATTATATAGTACTTCTCATATCAAAACTGATGAGAAACCCAATAAATCAAGTTTATAAAAACGTATTTGCTATGAGGACTTGAGAAAATATGTATCAACTCTCTAAGATATCTTCTTATTCCAAATTTCTAGTTTGTGAAACTCAAGTTAGGTACCCATAACACCCTCCCTATTGCATATAATTCAAGAAAGGTTTTAGGATGAGGGATCAATAACAAGTCATCATGTATGGCAGCAAAGAAAATGTTGGGATTGTACCTACAACTCCAAATTTGAGATTTATACTGCATGCAAGCTTTTCTCATCATATGTATATTTGCAAATCAAAACTTGGAGATGGAATTTGGTTTTTAATTATGTAAAACCCCCGTACTGGCAGTACAACAAAGTGAGAAGCTTGACATGTATGATAACAAAATAGAGGTATAAGAGGTACCTATAATTTGCATGTAAGATAGGATCTTCAGCCCAACATCATGCAGCAGTCCAAGAAAGAAGCAAGGTGGTGAAATAGAACCTTAATTGGCTGGAGTTCCAGCAGTTGCTGGGAAGAACTTGAGCAAAAGTACAAGACCAGCAGCTCCCCGTTGGGAAAAAGTAGGAAAAGAGAAGAGACCTTGGGATGTATTTAAAGAAATTCAAGTTGATAGGATTAAGGGAGAATAGGGCCTCAATAGTTGACAAGTGTAGGGAGAAATAAGCCACATGGCCGAGACGAAAGTAAAATAAAGACAACGGCTGGAATTGCAAATTTAGTTTTTTTATTGTTTTATTAAAAAAATGCTGTCTGCTTTTAGCAGGATTTTTTTCTTTACAATCCTAAAGTCGACCGTAGTCGCACCTCGAATGTCGGAGTTCGATGCGAAATATCTCGATTTGATCGTTTTTCAACGACGATCAAAATGTGTATAATATTGATATACTTCCGATCGGGTTTTGAATACCCGAAATTTTCGGATACGATTTTTGTTTGGATTTAAATTTTGTGAATTAAAAATATCAAACCACCTCTGATTGACGAACGGTCGATTCCGTTGGTCTCGTGTCGTCGAATCGGATCTAATGATGGTCTCGATTCGTTTTATGGTTTCCGAATTAGCGTCGCGGCTTTTCACGGCGCGCATTACGATGCGACCGATTTTCGGTCGATTTCGTCCGAACGACTTTTGATTCATGATTAATTGATCGATTTAGGTTATCTAACATGGTCAGATAACTTTATTGGGTTAAACGGACTCTAATCGGGTCGAGTTTGGTTTTATGCGGATCCCGGATGTTACAATTATAAAAACCTCAAAGGAAGTCTCGTCCTCGAGACTCGAGTCAAGGTCATTAGGTGTTCTTGTTTGGATTTCATATGAACATAAAAACCTCAAAGGGTTTTGAACCCATAAAAACCTCAAAGAGAAAACAAGCCATATATCTAATTACAAAAGCTTGTTTTGCTCATTACCTCAGAAAAATTGCGGGTATCGTGCCCGCATGTCGGCTTTGGTTTCCCACGTCGCTTCTTCGACGCCATGTCGATGCCACAAAACCTTGACCAATGAAATCTCTTTGCTGCGAAGCTTTTCACAGCACGGTCAAGTATCTGTACCGGCCTCTCCCCGTACGTCAAGTCAGGCTCTACGTCAAGATTCTCGTAACTGATGATGTGTCGTGGATCGTGCACATACTTCCTTAGGTTGGATACATGGAAGACGTCATGAATAGCAGAAAGATGTGGAGGAAGGGCTACTCGGTATGCCATTTTCCCCATTCTAGCCATAATCTCAAAAGGTCCAACATATCGCGGTGCCAACTTACCACGAACACCGAATCTCTGCACTTCCTTCATGGGAGATACTCGCAAAAATACCCAATCTCCAACCTATTATTGATAGGAATGTCATTAATATGGGGTTAAGTTAATTTTGTAATAAAGGAAGAGAAGAAGATTGGATACCTGGAATTCCAAATCTCTTCTCCGACGGTCTGCATAACTCTTCTGGCGGCTATGTGCCGTCAAAAGCCTCCGTCTCACAAGATCAACAGCTCTCGCAGTCTCCTCCAGGAGATCTACAGAATAGAGAGCATGATCACCTACCTCACGCCAATTGAGAGGTGTGAGGCATCTTCGCCCATATAGGGCTTCGAATGGTGCCATGCTAATACTGGAGTGATAGCTGTTGTTGTACGTGAATTCCACCAAAGGCAAATGGTCCTTCCAGGACCCTTTCCACTCCAAAGTGCATGCGCGAAGTAGATCCTCAAGCGTCTGAATGGTGCGCTCACTCTGATCGTCAGTCTGTGGATGATATGCAGAACTCATCTTCAGCTCTGTCTGTAGTGCCGACATGAACTGATGCCAATAATGTGAAGTAAATCTCGAATCCCTGTCAGACACCACCTCACGTGGTATACCATGCAGTCTGATGATGTTCTGTACATACAGCTTGGCCAATCTGGATGGAGTGTAAGTCGTGTTGACAGGTATAAAATGGGCTGACTTGGTCAACCTATCAACAACGACCCATATAGAATCATGGCCTCCTGGTGTCTTTGGCAGACCTGTGACAAAATCCATAGAAATGCTCTCCCACTTCCACTCGGGAATGGGGAGAGACTACAGTAATCCTGGTGGTCTCCTGTGCTCAGCCTTGTCCATCTGACAGGTCATGCATCTGCTAATATGTAACGCCACATCGCGCTTCATCCCATCCCACCAGAACTGTCGATGCAGGTCACGATACATCTTCGTGCTACCTGGATGTATAGATAACCGTGAACTGTGTGCCTCATCTAGAATGTTTCTGTGAAGCTGCTCGTCATTGGGTACAACGACCCGTCCTGCCTTCCATAAAATAGACTCCATAACAACAAAGTCATCAAATTCATCCTTGATGGCGCGCATGTATCTATCTCGGATCCAAGGATCTGTCTTCTGTCCCTCTACAATACGATCCCAAAGACTATTGTATCGTGGAGGCACGACGGTAGAAATGGATGCGCTCTCCCGAGGATGCCAATCGCTCAAAGCTGCAAGCGTATCCCACGTATATAGCCAGTTCGCCATACCATCAGCATGCGCTCTTCTGCTAAGTGCATCAGCCACCACGTTTCCCTTACCGGGATGGTAAGAGATCGTGCAATCATAATCCTTTAGCAGCTCGAGCCATCTGCGCTGCCTCTTGTTCAGCTCCTTCTGATCAAAGATGTACTTCAGACTCTTGTGGTCTGTAAAGATCTCGAAATTCACCCCATATAGGTAGTGACGCCAGATCTTCAAGGCGAAGACAACTGCCGCCAACTCCAAGTCATGTGTGGGGTAGTTCCGCTCGTGCGGTCTCAACTGCCATGATGCGTAAGCAATCACCTGTTCTCTCTGCATCAACACTGCTCCTAGGCCTTCTCCAGATGCATATGTGTAGATTGCATAGTCCTGAGTGCCTGAAGGAAGAGCTAGAATGGGCGCTGTAGTCAATCTTTCCTTCAGTGTCTGGAAGGCCTTGTCACATGAATCGTCCCAAATGAATGGAACTCCTTTCTGCGTCAGTCGTGTCAGAGGGCGAACAATGCGTGAAAAACCGCTGACGAAGCGTCTGTAATAACCTGCTAATCCGAGGAAACTCCGAATCTGAGTAACTGTCTTGGGCTGCTCCCAAGACATAACTGCATCTATCTTCGCAGGATCAACTGCAATGCCTGCTCCAGAAATGATATGCCCGAGAAATAAGACCTGGGATAACCAGAACTCACACTTGCTCAACTTGGCATATAGCTTGTGCTCTCGCAATGTATCCAAGACAGTCCGTAGATCATTCGCATGATCCCATTCATTCCGTGAATAGATGAGCACATCATTGATGAACATCACTACAAACTTGTCCAAGTATGGACGGAAGATACGGTTCATCATATCCATGAAAGCCGCAGGTGCATTGGTGAGCCCAAACGACATCACCACAAACTCCTAGTGTCCATAGCGAGTCCTGAAGGCTGTCTTCGGATTATCCGACTCGCGAATCCTCAAGTGATGGTAGCCTGAGCGAAGATCGATCTTTGAGAAAACCGAAGATCCCTGGAGCTGATCGAATAAATCATCGATGTACGGCAAAGGATAACAGTTCTTCACCGTTCTCTTGTTTAGCTGCTTGTAATCTATGCACAGTCTCATGGATCCATCCTTCTTCCTGACAAATAGAACCGGAGCACCCCAAGGTGAAGTGTTCGGCCTCACGAATCCCAAATCAAGTAACTCCTGCAACTGCACCTTCAACTCCCTCAATTCGGCTGGTGCAATGCGATATGGTGCCATAGAGATCGGCTGTGTATCTGGCAGCAATGTGATCTCGAACTCAATCTCTCTCTCAGGAGGTAGTCCTGGTAGCTCATCAGGGAATACATCTGGGTATTCAGATACTACTCGGATGTCCTGTGTCATCGGCTCCTGATCAGATACCTCCCGAACAAATGCAAGATATGAATCTCAACCCTGGTCAACAAGTTGCTGGGTTCGCAACACTGAAATGTACTCCATGGTGGAGTCATGTGTAGTACCCTCAAAAGTAAACTCGGGTAGATCTGGAATTCTGAAGACAACCGTCTTCCTAAAGCAATCAACAAGCGCATGATGAGCGGATAACCAATCCATGCCCAAAATCAAGTCGAACTCATCAAGCTGCAGAAGTAGACAATCTGCGATTATCTCATGACCGCCAATCAATATGGGCAATTGCCTGACTATCAGGGAAATGATAAACAACTGGGCACCTGGCCCTCGGATGTGATGTGGAAGAAAGAGTCTCTGCGACTCTACCTAAAGAGGCTAGTAGCCTCGAAGCAAGGAAAGAGTGTGTCGCACCAGAATCAAATAAAACATGGAAAGGTCGGCCCAAGACTGAGACCATACCTTTCACCACAGTAGCGGCTGAACGTGCCTGCTCCTCAGTAACTGCATGTATCTGCCCCTGCCTAGCTGGTGCGGCACTGGAACCTGCCACACTCTGTGTCTGTCTCTGCTGCGGTCGCCTAAAGTTGGAGTTCCTGTCACGGAAACTCCCTGAGCGTTGTGCCTGAGGCTGCGACTTTGAAGGTTGTGGCTGAGGCTCACCAGAGGCCTGTGGGCACTGTGATCGATAATATCCCCACTCGTGACATCGATAGCATCGGACTGACCTGGTAGGTGGAGTACTCGTGTCTGTGCTCCGTGCTGGTACTGCAGGTGGTCTATCTGCTCGCTGCGACCCAGATGGTCGAGCGGAATCTGTACCACGTCTGGCAAGTGCTCCTCCTAAAGTAGTCAATGGAGATGAGCGAACACTACCCGAAAATGCTTTTTCTCTTCTTGGGATATACTATGAAAATTAATGAAATTGGTGACATATGTGGTGATCGATTATGAATGTCACATTTCCCTTTTCAGACTTACGACAAGTCGGAAGACTACCGTTATCCGAAAACTTAATGCGATCAGAATTGTAATACTGCGAACGTGCGTATCAGGGTACCACAGCTCTGATACCAAATTGTGAACCCCTCAGGATCCGGGTACCCGTTAATCACACACTCGCACTATTATTCACATGAGATCGCATGAAGTTACAGAAAGGCAGGGAAAATTTTTCGCGCGGCTAATTATCCACATGACATTCACATCCACAACATAACCACAAGATCACAGAGAGACAAATGGCACCAAAGTTCCTTTTCATTAATATTCATATTCATTTACAACTTGCACAAGCATCTTCCATATTACAACATATATCCCAAGTGATACAAAAGAGATAACATTTACATTACCAACTGAACAAAACTGAGACATAGTAATTCATACCGTTTAGTGTATACTCTGTCTCCAGGAAGCATGTATAGCTACTGAGCTGCTACTAAACTGCAGGTTATTTGCCTGCCAAACACGTTAGGAAAGAAGAGGCGTCAGCAATCGCTGGTATCTCCCAAAAACTTATAAAAAAAACTAGACATTTAATATATGCAAAAGTAGGCAAGTAGAAAGGTGGAAAGTAAAGTTTACATCTACTTGCGTAAAAAGGGTTTTTCAGGCTACTTGTAAGCGTCTCAAATGTTTGCCCCATAACCCAACATTTCCCACATGTGACATATTTATATAGTAGTTGAGTATTCATGAGTGTATGGGTGTAAGCACATATATCATTTTCTTCAGAGATCACGTTGGTGAGTGATAATGGAAAAGTTAAGATTGGAAAGATCTCTTAATTTATTTAAATTCTTAGATAGAGAGAATAGTACGCCACTGAGACGGGTGAGAGAGACTCCCTAGAAAAGTCACTCTAGAAACCTGCCTGACTAGTACAGGCGAACGAGCTCGTACGTAAAACTGAAAATCAAGGATCCCCCGCCTGAGTTTCCTAAAACAAGGGTCAGCGGAACTGGTCTATAGTCGGGATCCCAACGAGGCGTAAAAACACTGCGAGCTCGCGTAAAAACCGAAGAAGGACTGGGATCCTAGACCCGCGCATTAAGAGGCCGCTGCCCTAACTGGGCTTCCTATTCTCCCGCCCAGTTGAGGGTCACCGCGCCCTCGAACGGTCAAGTATAAAAGTTACGATGACCGGCAAAATTATTTATCATCATTGATTCGTCACCGTAATTATTTACTTTATTTCTCATCATTTCTTGATGTTTATGGTGTTTAACTTTATAGATCTAAGTATCTTGTCACCACTTTATCGTTAGCGACATAGTATATCCTATTCAAAGATCAATTGGTTGAGGATTATTAGCTCTATAAGAGGAGAGTATGAAAATCCAAAGATTTGTATTAAATTTTGTTACATTATAATTTCTTTATACCGGATTACTAATTGAAAACTTGATGAACTGGCTTTCAATATTAGGATTACCTCTTGCTAACTATCTTAGATGGTAGGCTATGATATTTCACCATCCTAGCTTAATCTTGCACCTTAACTATGTTAATTACAACTATGCTTACATTGTGCCAACTATGTCTTGCACGACCCATATACTAGCCCCTTTTTTTATAATGTCAAGCAATTTGGTAGAATTGCAATAATTTGGTGCGTGTATTATAATTATGTAATATGGATTTACATCATCATGGTATCAAAGATTCGTTTAATCTAGCTAATAGTTTGAATTGATATTATTGGTAATGCTCGAGTGCAACAGTAGGATACTGACATATCAACCCAATTTCTGAAATTTTTTAAAGAGATTAACAGTGATGAAATAATCTCATGAATAAATGAAATCATGAAACCTAAACTAAAAAGAAAAATCCTGGAACCCATGTAGCAGAAGTTCTGTATAACAGATCTTATTTGTGACAATCTCCTTCAGTAACTACAGAACTTCCTATCCAGTCTTATTGCAAAAGAAAACTTGAAATACGATATGGCTCCTATTTTCTGAAGATATAATGGTGTTTGTCTAAATCAGTTTGTATTTTATAAAATATTGATGACTTATGATTCAACTGTAGGAGAATAAAATCAGAGAGTAGAGCATATGCAGATCAGTACCGCTGAATTTAAATAAGATCTATTTAGTACCAGAATGTCAAGATAATTCTAGTGATAGAATATCTAATGTTATTATGTATCTATAATTGTGTATATATATAATGTAGATTTTCAATTATGGAGAATTACTCCCAGTAACTACAGATGACAGCAGTCTTCTCTCAACTAACAAGTTTATAACCAATCCAAATTCCCTGGAAAGGAAATATTATTATATAGTACTTCTCATTTCAAAACTGATGAGAAACCCAATAAATCAAGTTTATAAAAACGTATTTGCTATGAGGACTTGAGAAAATATGTATAAACTCTCTAAGATATCTTCTTATTCCAAATTTCTAATTTGTGAAACTCAAGTTAGGTACCCATAACACCCTCCCTATTGCATATAATTCAAGAAAGGTTTTAGGATGAGGGATCAATAACAAGTCATCATGTATGGCAGCAAAGAAAATGTTGGGATTGTACCTACAACTCCAAATTTGAGATTTATACTGCATGTAAGCTTTTCTCATCATATGTATATTTGCAAATCAAAACTTGGAGATGGAATTTGGTTTTTAATTATGTAAAACCCCCATACTGGAAGTACAACAAAGTGAGAAACTTGACATGCATGACAGCAAAATAGAGGTATAAGAGGTACCTATAATTTGCGTGTAAGATAGGATCTTCAGCACAACATCATGCAACAATCCAAGGAAGAAGCAAGGTGGTGAAATAGAACCTTAATTGGCTGGAGTTCCAGCAGTTGCTGGGTAGAACTGGAGCAAAAGTACGAGACCGGCAGCTCCCCGTTGGGAAAAAGTAGGAAAAGAGAAGAGGCCTTGGGATGTATTTAAAGAAATTCAAGTTGATAGGATTAAGGGAGAATAGGGCCTCAATAGTTGACAAGTGTAGGGAGAAATAAGCCACATGGCCGAGATGAAAGTAAAATAAAGACAACGGCTGGAATTGCAAATTTAGTTTTTTTTTGTTTTATTAAAAAAATGCTGTCTGCTTTTAGCATGATTTTTTTTCTTTACAATCCTAAAGTCGACCGTAGTCGCACCTCGAATGTCGGAGTTCGATGCGAAATATCTCGATTTGATCGTCTTTCAACGACGATCAAAATGAGTATAATATTGATATACTTCCGATTGGGTTTTGAATACCCGAAATTTTCGGATACGATTTTTGTTTGGATTTAAAATTTGTGAATTAAAAATATCAAACCACCTCCGATTGACGAACGGTCGATTCCGTTGGTCTCGTGTCGTCGAATCGGATCTAATGATGGTCTCGGTTCGTTTTATGGTTTCTGAATTTGCGTCGCGGCTTTCCACGACGCGCATTACGATGCGACCGATTTTCGGTCGATTTCGTCCGAACAACTTTTGAATCATGATTAATTGATCGATTTAGGTTATCTAACATGGTCAGCTAACTTTATTAGGTTAAACGGACTCTAATCGGGTCGAGTTTGGTTTTATGCGGATCCCGGATGTTACAGTTAGGGGCCTTGGGGAGGCCGATAAGCGTCGTTCTTTGAGCTCGTGTTTGTCCGAGTGGTGCTGTGATGTTGCTCTTATCCAAGAAACGAAATTGAGAGGTATCGATGATACCCTCTGGCGCTCATTTGGTGCGGGTGCTATGGACGAATTCCGAGCGGTGGATGCGGTGGGCTCGGCGGGGGGTTTTTTGATTGCTTGGCATTCTGCAGTGTTCTCTTCAACTCGGTTCTGGCGGGGAGACATATGATCTCGGTTGTATTGACTCGGGCTGAGTCTCTTGTGCCTTTGGTGTTTTCGTGTATTTATGCCCCAACTTGTCATGTCCTGAGGAAGGAATTGTGGGATGACCTTCGCGCGGCTGCTTCTTTGTTCGGGGGGCTCCCTTGGCTCTTGGGGGGCGATTTCAATGTCACGCTCCACTCTTCCGATCGCCCCCGGGGTAGGGGCGACCAGGATCCGGGTCGCTTGATTTTATTGAGATTTTGGACGAGCTTGCTTTGGAGGGCTTGGTCCCTCATGACATCTCTTACACTTGGAGGAATAATTCTACTTGTTCTAGAATCGATCGTTTCTTGGCCTCTGGGAAGCTATTGGAGGCTTTCCCTCTTTGCGCGGTGTCTTCTCGCCCCTGCTCTTTCTCCGATCATTCTCCCATTATGTGGGAGTCTGGTGAGGGCCATCGGCCGCGGGGTCTTTTCCGATACGAGAAATGCTGGCTGTTGGAGCCTAACTTCATGGAGGTGGTGCAGGAGCATTGGGTTAATGTCTCGGTTATGGGGTCTGCGGCTCATAGACTTGACCAGAAGCTTGCGTCGTTGCGCAAAGTGATGGCGGGCTTCAAGAAGGAATCCAGGTTGGCGCGTATTGCTATCCGGGTGGCGGCGGAGGAGGTCATCACACGCCATGATCAGACGGAGAACGAGCGGGACCTTTTGCCTGAGGAGCTTCACGATCGGCTCTCTGCTCAGATTCAGGTTGCGACGGAGGACAAGAAAAGAAATATTGAATGGCGGCAGCGGTCGCGTTTGAAATGGCTCAAAGAGGGTGACACGAATACGTCTTTCTTCCACCGTGTGGCTAGTAGCAGGAAGCGTGCTAATTTGATGCGGGGTATATCTATTGATGGTGTTCACGTCTGCGGGGAGAGGGAGATGGGGATTGCCATTGTGGATCATTTCAAGCGCTTCTCGTCGACTTGCTCCCCGCGTAGGTGGCGCTGGCTGGGTCTTGGGGCGCCTTCTTTGTCGGCCTCCGACTCTGGGCTCTTAACTTGTCCTATCTCTTTGGCGGAGGTTAAGGTGGCTGTGTGGGACTTAAATGGTGATTCTTCACCGGGTCCCGATGGCTTCTCGGTGGCGTTTTATCGTGATTTCTGGGAGCTGGTGGCTGGTGATGTTATGGAGGTGGTTTTCGAATTTTGTGCGGGTAACTCTGGCTTTGATCGGATTAATAGGGCCAACATTGTTTTGATCCCTAAATCCTCGGTGCCGCAGCGTATCGAGGATTACCGATCTATCTCCGTCTCTAATGGCATTTACCTTATTGTTGCTAAAGTTTTAGCCAGACGATTGGCGCGTGTCTTGGACTCTATTGTCTCTCCAGTCCAGGCCGCCTTTATTAAGGGCCGGCAGATTGCAGATTGCATTGCGGTTGCCTCGGAGTTGGTCGTTGAATGAAAGAACGATCATAAGAAGGGGGTTCTTTGGAAGGTCGATTTTGCTAAGGCATATGACTGCTTGGAGTGGCGGTTTTTGTGGTCTGTTCTGAGAAGGCGCGGCTTCCCTGAGATTTGGATTTCGTGGATGCGTAGGTGCGTCTCCACCGTCTCCCTCTCGGTGCTGATCAATGGCCGGGCGGTTGGTGGCTTCTTCCAGCCAAGAAGGGAGGTGCGCCAGGGATGTCCCCTCGCTCCCCTCCTTTTTGTGTTGGCCTCGGATGTTCTTGCGCGTATGGTGGACCGCGTTATTGAGGCTGGGCTGACTAACGGATTCTGTAAGGGCAATCACTGTGTGCCTTTGATCCAATTTGCGGACGATACAATATGCTTTATTGAGGGTGGTACGGCTGAGGTCTCCGGTATGGCGACCACTCTTGCCCTGTTCAGCGAATTGGCGGGATTAACGATTAATGGTTCTAAATCCAAGGTGGCTCCTTTCGGCTTGTCGCACGAGGAGGCGGCGGAGTTCGGTCGGTTGCTGGGATCTCCTCCAGGTGAGCTTCCTATTGATTATCTTGGCTTACTTTTGGTGGTGGGTCGTGCCAGGATCCGGGATTGGCGCTTGATTGTTGAGCGCGTGGAAAAGCGTCTTGCTGGTTGGCGCGCGGCTTTGCTCTCTAGAGAGGGGCGTCTTGTTCTTCTTAAGTCTGTGCTCTCCTCTATCCCGATATATTTCCTCTATGTTCGTTGTATGCCGGCAGGGATTCGATTGAGGATTGAACGTTGTATGCGCCGCTTTCTCTGGGGGAGGAAGGGTAGGGGTCTTCATCTCGTTGCTTGGAATGAGGTTACTAATTCTAAGCGGGATGGTGGGCTGGGTGTGCGGAGGCTGGAGGTGGTGAATGATGCTCTGTTACTCAAGTGGGTGAATAGAATTTGGGTGAAGGGTGATAACTTCTTTATCTCTGTTCTCAGGGAGTTCTTGGGCAGTGATAGGCTGGGGTTGGCGCGGGGGGCCCACAACGTCCGTCATTTTCCGTTTTGGCGTAATGTGTTGGATGCCTTTGCGAGGAATGCTTCGCTGTTTATTCCGATGCTGGGGAAGGGGGATTCTTTCAAGTTTTGGCTTGACGACTGGTCGGGAAGAGGTCCTTTGCAGGTGCGCTTCCCGCGCTTGTTTGCCTTAGCGTCTCATAAAGATGTGTCGGTTGCTGATTGCTGGTTGGATGATTGCTGGTGTCCGCGCTTTCTAGCGAACTTCTCGGATCAGCGGTTTGACGATTTTGTTTCTCTGTTGGATGTCCTTCGTGACGTTGCTAGGCCGAACGAGGGTATGGGTCACTGGAGTTGGAAGGACGGTCCCTTCTCCACGCGCAAGGCTTATCGGGCGCTGGCTACTCCTCATCCTCCCGATGATGCTCTCCTTGTGCGCGATTGTGGGTTCTTGTGGGGTCTGCGGCTGCCGGAGCGCATTGGTTTCTTCCTTTGGCTTCTTCGCAGATGGAGGTTGATGACGCGGGATCGCTGTGCTCGTCTATTCCTTAACATCAATGCCAACTGTATTCTCTGTAATCTGGAGGTGGAAACTATTGATCACCTTTTCCTAGGGTGCCACTTGGTTCGTGGGATATGGGAGGATTTGCCTTGGGAGCGCTCGGACAATATTTCAGCTTTCTGCGAGATCCTTTGGAACAACAGGAACGTGGCTAGGAGGGATTTCTTGGCCCTCATTGCAAGGCTGTGGTGCATTTGGCTGGGTAGGAACGACGCTCTCTTCTCCGGACAACGGTTCTACCGGGAGAATATTCTTATCCTTTGTTCGCGCTTTCTCGATGACTGGTGTTCTGTGTAGGATGTGGGTCTTGTTTTTGAGGGCTGGTGTTGTTCGACTGCTATTTCTTTTCTTCTTTTGGATTTTCTACATCTTTTTCCCTCCTCCCCTTCGTTGTAATTACCTCTTCTTATTTTATTTAATTTATTTTAGGGGCGAACACCAATGAGTGTCTCCCCCTTTTTTGAGCCTAAAAAAAGATTCCAAATTCAAGAGACAAATTTCATATCTCTAGTCTCCAGATGCCAGTTCAGATTCTAGTCCAGATGACCGGTCAGATTTCCAGACTCTACAATGAAGATTTTCCATGCGCAATTCCAGTCTCGAAGTTCAAATTCCGAGTCCCAGTTTGATGCGCAGATTCAGACTCGACATATTGGTCAGAGTCCAAGTTCGAGGCACTCCAAGATGAGAGGCCCATTTTTCGAGTTCTCCAAGAGAGATTCAGTTTCAGACACGCACGAGTTTGCGGTCATTTTCAGATGAGAACATGTTTGCCATCTTTTGTGTGGTCCTCATCGCTATTCTTGTTTTGTCGGCCAGAGTTTTCATGTGATCCATAGGGACTCCAGAGTAGAGGACCATTCCCTATGCCATGTTGGCAAGGGTTTTCATGTGGTATCATAGGTACACCAGAGTAGTGCACCATTCTCTGAGCCATATGGGAGAGACCCAGTTCTCCGACGAGGAGACTTTTCAGACTTCATTCTCCAGCGATCGTAGATTCCGACGAGGATATCACAGCCACGACTTTTTTCAGTTCAGCCCTTTTTCAGAGATGGAGCAGTTGTCCACATATTGTAGCGGGCCAGAGTACTCCGACGAGGAGACTCATTTTAGTTGCAGTGACTCTAACATGCGCAGTTCAGAGCACATGCTCTCCGACGAGGAGATTCAGCAGACTCACACTCCAGCCCGTTCGTCCTCCTCACCTGCACGGCATGAGAAACAACGTCGACTGCAGCAATGTGCTCGTTGGGTTGATATTGTTCGTAGTGTCCTGTAGTGTTGAGTTGAGTTTCTTTTTGTTTGTTTGTCCAAGCTGAGCATTGCATGCTCCAACTTGAGGGGGAGTGTTGGAGTATTTGGTTGAGCGCTTATTGAGTTGTAGATGGGTAAATGGATACCTCCAGGATCCATTTACCCCATCCCAGTATTTAGTCCCACATTGTCCAGCGGTGAGACTTGGAGGCCCTGTGGAGGCTATATAAGGAGCCCCAGGCCTCCTGTATCTGATGAGAAAGTCAATAGACAAACACGACCCTTAGGGAGTAGGGTTCTACGTAAAATCATGGTGTTTCCATGTTCTATCTTTCTTGTTTGTGCTATGTTTATCGTTTCCGCTTCCGCTTCCGATTTTCTAACAATCAGTATGACCGATTGTGGATGTCATTGGGAAGTCGACATGTCTCGGAGATTTATGTGTTTGATTCTATGGGTAGATTGGGAGGCTGATTTTTACGTGTTGGACCCTGTGGGCAGATTGGGATGTGTGGTGGCCAAGGCCTCAAATACCAATTTTGATCACTATATCGATGACTGATCGGAAAATAATTTCGAATGAATTTCGATTGAAATTTTGATCATATCTGTCCCATTTTCTTCAATGGACCCCATATGGCCTGAAATATCGACCATTTTGGTCGTATTTCGGTGACATTTCAAAATTGAAATTTGATCGAAATTTGGTTGAATTTCGACGATATTTGACGCCATGATGGTGGCCTATTAGGAGTCTTTTTGTATGATTGCAGAGTTGAAGAAGAGTCATGCGATTTTGGTGGTGTTGTGGCATGAGCAGTCAGAACTCACCCTGCTCTTTTCGTGTATGTGTTTGTGTCCCTACTGACCGAGCTTTTAGGAGTGAGATGTGGACGAATATCTGGGAAACAAGGGGACTTTTTCCAAGGGTCGCTTGACTTGCCAAGGGGGATTTCAACGTCTATCTGCTCTCTTCGAACCGTTCAAGATTCAAAGGCGTGCAGGACCCTAGTTTCAGTAAATTTTTCAGAGTTGGTTTCAGAGATGCAGCTGGAAGTCTTGTATACGATAGATACACGATATATATGAAGAAACTACGGGACTCATTCAAGGACTGACCGTTTCCTTGGGTCGATGGAGTTGTTGGACTTGTTAACATTGTCGACAGTTTCTTGTGGTCACAATCCAGATCGAATCACACTCTTCTCATTTGAGACTCGGGGGAGGTGGTGCCTCACTGTTACTTTTTTCAATTTTGAGAATGCATGGCTTTTGGAGGATGAATTTAGAGAGATGCTTACGTTCACTAGGTATTGTTTAATCATACATGATCTGCAATGGTGAGATAAGTCCCGAAATTAAACACCTTGAAGCGAAAGTTGTGTGAGCGTAAGAAGGGGATAAGTGAAGAGAAAAGATCCCTCTGCACGGATGCGGAGAGGGAGGTACACTGGCTAGATAAAGAGGAGGATTTGGACGTCAAAAGGGAATCCATGAATATCATAGTGGAAGAAGACAAGAAGCATGCAATGGAGTGAAGGCAGAGATCCATGGTTTAATGGATTAAGGAGGGAGATGCCAAGTCGAAGTTCTTTCACATGGTGGTGAGTGGTAGGCAGCATCAGAACCTGATTCGGGCTATGGTTGTCGCTGGTAGGAGGATTGAGGGGGATGCTAAGATGGGGTGCGGGCTCGCTCGCTATTTCTGGGACTTCTCTTGTAGAGCGGGCGATCACCCGTGGAGGTGATCGAGCACCGGGTCACCATACATTTCAGAGCAACGAGCATGGTTCCTTGAGTAGAGTTTCTCACCCGTGGAGGTGAAGGTGGCAGTTTGGAACCTGAATGCGGACATGGCATTGTGATCGGATGGGTTTTCGACCACTTTTTACCATGAGTTCTGGGATGTTGTAGAGCAAGATGTGATGATTGTGCTAGAGGAGTTCACGTCAGGGAATGGAGGTTTTGACCAAGTCAACACATCGCTTCTTTTTCTCCTTCCGTAGAAGAAGGATTCGGAAAGAGTGGAGGAATTCCAACCAATTTCTCTCTTCAATGTGATGTATCTGAGTGTAGCGAAGACATTGTGTGGAAAGGAAAGAATGAAATTACTCATTGATGAAGCCTTAGGGTTTTCTTATATAGGAGAGTAACCTGTTGGGTAAATTACATAAAGAAGATAGAAAATAATTATTACATAAAAGATATGAAAGATAACTAATATCTCAACACTCCCCCTCAATCTAGAGCGTAGATATCAATCAGGCTCAGCTTGGAGCATCATCTCTGGTAAGGTCCTCCAGCTAGGACCTTAGTAAGTACATCTGTTATCTGGTCTCCAAAGATGACATGAGCAGTGGCAATGAGACCCTACTGTATCAGGTCACAAGTGTAGTGACGGTCAATCTCGATGTGCTTGGTCCTCTCATGGAAGGCATGATTATTTGCAATGAAAAGAGCAGCCTGGTTGTCGCATTGGAGGTGCATGGGAAGAGACACCTCAATAGTCTGGTCAGTAAGAATAGATCTAACCCACATCATCTCTGTACTAGCTTGCGTCATGGCTCTATATTCTGATTCAACATTAGATCTGACAACCAGAATCTGCTTCCTGCTCTTCCATGACACCAGGGAACTTCCCATGAACACTGCGAAGCCAGAAGTAGACTTCCTATCCTCGGGACACCCAGTATAATCTGCATCTGCAAATGTTGTAACTGTAAGGGATGTACCTCTACTAAATAGAAGACCAGTTCCAGGTGAGGCCTTCAGATACCTCAGAATCATATGGACTGCATCCACATGTGCATGTCTGGGCTGCTCCATAAACTGTCTCACTTTGCTTAGGGTAAAGGATATATCTGGCCTGGTGATGGTCACATACAGAAGCTTGTCAACAAGCTCCCTGTACCTCCTCATTATCATCATCACAGAACTTCATGCTTGGGTCCATAGGAGTAGTAGCAGGTCTGCAATCAGCCATACATGTCTCAGAAAGAAGATCTGTAGCATACTTCCTCTAGTTTATCACAAGACTTCGCTAGTTCCTGACAAACTCCAGTCCAAGGAAGTAGCGTAAACTACCAAGGTCATTGGTCACAAACGGTTGACCTAGGAAATCCTTAGCAACCTGAATGTCATGCTTGTCATCCCCTGTAACAATGATGTCATTAATATAGACAAGAATGAAAATTGTACCTCTGCGAGTCCTGTGAACAAATAGAGAGTGTTCGATAATCGATCGCACAAATCCTTATTTCTCAATCAAGTCTGAGAGCTTCTAGAACCATGCTCTTCGACTTTTCTTAAGGCCATAAATCACCTTGTGAAGCCTGCAAACCTTCTGACACTCCCGCTCAGTAGCGAACCCAGGTTGTCGCTGCATATAAACCTCCTCCTGTAGGTCACCATATAGAAAAGCATTCTTCACATCAAGCTGATAGAGGGGCCAATCCCTTGTCACTGCAACTGATAGAAGGATACACATAGTAGAATGTATAGCCACTGGCGAGAATGTATCCTGATGGTCCACCCCATATGTCTGGGTGAACCCACGTGCCACAAGTCTTGCCTTGTAGCGATCTACACTGTCATCTTCTCTTTGATTCACCATGAACACCTACTTGCACTCAACAACGGATGCTCCAATTGGAATTGAAACAAGGCTCCATGTGTCATGCGACTATAGCGCGACCATCTCCTCCTGCATGGCAAGACACCACTGACTGTCCTGAGTAGCCTCTTGATATGTCTATGGTATTTCCACTGTTGACAGTGCCAAGATAAATCTCATGAAATCCTCTGAAAGTCTGTTCAAAGAAACATATACTGCCAGAGGATATGAAGCACAAGTACGTCTCCGTTTTCGCAGAGCAATCGACACATCGAGATCATCTGTCATCTCCTGAACCTGTAAGTTTCCCTCTTGAGAGGGTATCTTCTCATCCTGTAAGGAATCCTGATGTACAAACAACTCAGTAGTGCCATCAGTAGAAACAATGTACTCGTTGCATACATGAGGTGTGCTGGATGATGGGGATGACCTGTGAGTAGGGGGATCTGAGCGAGAACTACGAGTAAACACACGTGGCAAAGACTGAGTCTAGGTGGGTGGTGGTCCAGGGGCAACCTCATGAGCATGTGTAGGTACTGGAGATGGGGGTGGAGATGGCAACGACGATGGTGGTAGTGCATGTGTAGGAGGTGGTAGGGCTGTAGGAGGTACATGCATGTAGATCTCCTCATCAGAGTCAGATGGGGCTAATATGTCACCTGCAGGAGAGATACATGACGGACTCAAAGAATGTAATGGCAACACTGACAAAGTATTTCCGTCGAAACAGATCAAAGCAATGGTACACTTTTTGGGTATGAAAGTAGCCAACAAAATACACTTGACAGCTCTGGGAGAGACGACCACGTAGAAGATTATGAATAAAGGTTGCTGATCCAAAAACATGGGGTGTAAGGGAGAACAGATCCTTCAGGAAACACAATCGAGAAAGGGACCTTTTCTCCTAAAACAGAGGAAGGCATACGGTTCATTAAGTGGCATGCAGTGAGAACCACATCACCCCAATAAGCGTGAGGAGCACGCCTCTGAATCAACAGGGCTCTGGTCACATCAAGTAAATGATGATGTTTGCGTTTGACAACACCGTTATGCTGAGATATATAGGCACACGAGGTTTGGTGTACAGTGCCAAGGGACCTGAGAAACTCGGGTAGGTGTAAGGTGCAAAACTCCAAGGCATTATCAAAACACAAATACTTGGCAATAACAGAAAAATATTCTTTATCTCATTTGTGAATGACTTAATGACAAAACCAACCTCAATCTTATTCTTTAATTAGAAAATCCAAGAAAGTCTAGAAAAGTCGTATACATCAACCCGATAAAAACGGTGTCCTTGGTGATCAGGGACACGACTCTGACCCGAATATCTAAAGGAAGGAGCTCAAACAACTGAGAACTACTCCGACTCTGATGAGATGGAACTGAGGAACTGCGATGTTTCTCAAGCTGGCAAGCCTCGCACTGGAAGGAAGATCGCATGGAGATTTGTGGGAGGACATGGCACAATTTATGTAGAGGAAGGCAACCAAAATGAAGGTGCCACATGTACGGTGAGACTGATCCAGTAGGAATAGTAGATGTACTAACATGAGGAGGCTGGACCAGTCTATAGAGCCCCATCTGCTCACGGCCACATCCAATCACGCTGTCCGTGAGTATGTCATGAAACACAAGAGAAAAAGGATAAAAAATGACACGACAATGCAGATCCTTAGTAATCTCATTAATAGAAAGTAAGTTCATCTAAAAATCAGAGGCATATAAAACATTCTGCAGGCACATGAATGGCATCAAATGCGACTCCCCCTGTCCAGTGATGGGTAAGTGGACCCCTTTAGCAATAATGATCCAAGGAGGTATAGTTCTGTAAGACTTGAACTGGGCCTTGTCTCCACACAGATGGTGGGATGCACTAGAGCCCATGATCCACTCTGTCTTATTTGCACTGTTATTACCAATGAAGGCGTATGTGATACATATGGAGCTCGAAGAGGCTCTAGCCGCAACTACAGTATATGTGGATCCTGTAGTGATAGTGCCCGCCACTGGAGTCATGATCTTCTGAATACACAAGACAATGTCATCAAGGCGTGGATCTGCTTGAGGAGTTGTAGTGTCTAAAAGCTCAATCTGCTCCCCCATGCGAGCATACGCGGGGTATCCATGCTTCTGATAGCATGTGTCCTCAGAGTGTCCTGGACGACGACAATAGGTACAAGGACCATGCTGGCGTCTACCACCTCTGCCACGGGGACTACGCCCTCTGAACTGAGTAGAACCTCCTCTGTCACGAGAAGCTACCATCGTAGAGAGATGTGTGGTGGCAACAAGTGGGATAAGAAACTTGTTGAACCGACTGTAAGCCTCCTTCATGGGAGGTATGGTCGCCCCAGTAAGGGGATGTGTACATGCTGCGTCATTCTTGGGTCAAGCGTAGCGAAGAAAACTCCAACTATCGTGGAGTTCATGTATACCATCTGCCACTCTGTAGAGGTTGTAATCGACATGAAGCTATGAAACTTCTCGAACATGCCACGAAACGAGGAGTAGAACGTGTGCAGTGGACGGTCTTTTTGCTTTGCCCTATATATGTCAAACTAATGTTGAAGATTCTTAGCCTCGTTCTTCGCTTGGGCATACGTGGATGCCAGGATATCCCACATCGCCTTGGTGGTGGGCTAGTTAGCAATGTCATTGGATATCTCTGTGATGAGGGTCCCAAAGAGCCAAATACGCGCATACGCGTCATCTTGCTTCTACGAAGCATTGTCCCCAGACTTATCCGTCTTCTATGGCTTCGTTAAAATGTGCTCCTTATTGTTGCACTGCATAAGGGTCAGAAACTGCATGGACCACAAATCCTAGTTGGTCCCATCCATCTTCACGATGGGAGCCAGACCCTTAAATGCACCATACGAAGAAAATATATCACCCTTGTTTTCTGACATGATGAAAGAACGATTGGAAAAACGAAACTTGACTTGGGAAGCAGATCGATATGAGCAAGTCTACACAATCATATGGAGGATTGGTTGTACGTGTAGACTCATACAACCATCCTTTTCAATCATCGATCACATTAGAGTCGAAAAACATGATCTAAAGGTATGAAATCATGTTTTCCAACCAAAATCAGGCCAAATCAGGTTGTTGTTTGGCACACAAAGGCGCTAGGATGCCCTACTGGGCACTGGTGGCGCGTAGGGAGGAGGCCGCATGTGGCCTGGCGACTAAGGTTCGCAATATCACGATATATCGGCAATATATCTAGAATATCGGTCGATATGTCGCGTGATATCGGCGATATCGGTGATATATCACCATATCGGTAAAAATGATTGGTTTCTGTCCAAAATTTGTCAGAGACGTCGATATCTATATATATCAGTGATATACCCTTATAAGCTTGATTTCACTACTTATTTTTCTACTCCTAATATTAAAATACATTGTGAATTATATATTTTGTTTCATGTAGGGTGTGGTATGGTGCGACAGGGGGTGCATATGACGGTTCTTCAATTGGTGAACTTCGTCCTCTTTGCAATAGAGATTAAAAGAAGTCTAATGCTGATCAAGTTAGAATCATAGGTCCATAATATATCTCAACAATCAACATTGACAACTAGCGATATGTGTGATATAATGTGGATTAGTGTGCTAAATATACCTTATTCTTGTATATAAATGTGTATTTGTATATTATTTATTGTTTTAATAACTAGGATGATATTAATTCGTTAGAAAAAAATTTTGCGCTATTTTTGAGATTTTCATCGACATCATTGATATATCCTGATATATCGCCGATATATCCCTGATATATCCTTTTTTCAGACGGACCGATACGATATCGATATTTCCTACCTTGGTGCCGAGAAGTCATCTGTGGACCCTTGGAGGCGGGCCTAGGATGCCCTAGAGGGCATGCATCGTCGATGATGGCCACAAGTGGTCTGTTTGCGGCGAGAAGGGGCATGGAGGCCCTCCTTGCGGCACACAAGTCATGCAAGATGTCCTTGCAATCAAGCATTATCAGTCTAGGCATCCCCAACCGATGCAACCTGTGATTCAGAAAAAACAAAATGGCGAGGGAACCTGGATGCCATAGGTCCGTCCCACTCCAATCATCCCTCTAACAGGTAAAAGATCTTCCATTACCCAACATCGTCTTGAAGAGTTAATGCACTTGCGGTAATAGGATACAAAAACCCTTCCAGAAAATTGATATGTAAAAAGATGGACAGTGTATTATCAAGCTGTCTGTAAACTCTATAGATGCGTCGGACGAGGTTGCAATAAAGATCTTCATTGTTTCCCCAAATTCAAGCCACCCATTTCAACAACAGGGTTTTGTTCATAGTCTTCAATTTAGGCATCCCAAGGCCTCCCTTCTGCATCGAGAGAGTGACCATCTCCCAGTCAACCAAGTGGGTGTCGGGGTATCTTGGCCGAACTTGCCCTAAAAGAACCTCTGCATGGCTATCTCTAGCCTTTGGCGAATCCCAACTAGAAGAAGCCTAGAGGACACAAAGAACACCGGGATCTCTATAAGGATGGCTTTGACAATTACCAGTCTCCCACCATGAGAGAGTAAAGCCACTTTCCATCTTGAAAGCTTCCTCTCTAATTTTTCGATCAAAGGGAGACAATATGAAATCCACAATCTTCCACAAGTCAACGGAAGTCCCAAATAACGTAAAGGGAGATTCCAACGTTTCGTCCCCAGCTCCAAACAACACTCCCAAGCCTCCTCGACAGGAAGTTAAAGGGGATAACCATCGACCTCTGCCGGTTAATTTAAATTCTGAGAACTCCCCAAAAATTTCCAGCTCTATGGACATCCTTGCCGCCTCATGCCTACCCCCTTCTATAAAAAGAAGGGTATCATCTGCATACTAAAGTTGGGGGATGGAGATGTCCCCATTAGTTTACTTAATAGTGACACCCTGTTGGACCACATTGGAAAATATGCGGGCTCGAACATCTACTGTAATGACGAAAAGAAGAGGCGCTAACAGACATCCTTGGCGTACACCCCTTTACGACTGAAAGAATTAGCCTTCCGGTCTCCCATTCACCAACACAGACAAAGAAGACGTGGTGACACATCTCTTCACCTAAGAGATCTACAAATCTAGGAATCCTCTTTTTGCAAGTGCAAACCACAAGGACTACCATTCAACTGTATCATAAGCCTTCGTAATGTCCGCTTTCCACAAGAGAGCAAGAAAGCATCGCCTCTTCTTGTCAACAGTAATCGCAATCGCCATAGCTAAACTGTCCCCAATATGTCTTCCTGGGATGAAAGCAGATTGTGCAAGAGAGATAATATTGCAAAGGATCAAACCAGACTTGTTTCCCAAAACCTTGCCACAATGAGATAGATTGCGTTGGACAAGGCAGTCGATATCAAGTCCACTTTTTTCGAGCCCTCTTTTTTCGGGAGAAGGAAAATCAATGTCGTGTTTAGTCTGTCAAAACCAACATCCTCCACAAAGAATTCATCAAATACCGCCATCACATCAATTATGACATCATCACAGAATTTACGGTAAAAGCACACCATGGAATCATCAGGGTCAGTTGCTCCATCAGCATTCAAGTTCCACACCGTCGCTTTTACCTCCACCGGCGAGAAAGTCCGGGTCAACATTCTAACCTGCTCTGCACGAATGGAAGGAGAACCACTCCCCAACCATCTCCAATGTTGACTTTCGAATCGTCGAGAGAGACCCTGAAAGAAAGACGTCAACCCCTTTCTCGTTGCCCTCTCCCTCTTGATATGCTTGCCATCCACGGTCACAGTCCGAATCATCTTGTGTCTATGCCTTCCACTTGTCACCTTGTGGAAGAAATTGGAATTAGCATCTCCTTTTTTGAGCCATTTCATCTTGGATTTATGCTTCCACTCTGTCACAGTTTTCTTGTCCTCCCCTTCTAAGCTTCAATTCATCTTCCCTAAATCTCCCATTTTCTTCCGTATCAAGTCTTCGGACCTCGTTCTTTGCAGCCATGCGACAACACCTTCGTGTCTCCCTTAGCTCTTTCTTTAGCAGACATAGCCTTTTTCGTAAAGAGTTTAATTTTTGGATCAGCCTAGCCACTGCCGAGCTCGAACAGTAATGCGAGATCCAGTGTTCTGTAACCAAATCTCTGAAGCCCTCCTCCGAAAACCAAGCTCTCTCGAACTTGAAAAACGAGTACGGTATGACCTCCTCACTCGAATGCCTTATGAGTGGGGTGTGGTTTGATCTAGATCTTGCTCGTGAAGAGACATTCGACAAAGAGCAGACTTCCAATAACTTTGCCGAGCTGAGGAAGCGATCGATCCTCGAGTGGGAGACAATGTTTCTCCACGTGTATCAAGGGTCATTCGCATCCAATACCTCATTTTGTGGTTCCGTATAACCATCTCGACGAAATCTTCTGAGCTAAAGTCTTGACATCCTCGAAGTTCTGGTCGATCAGAGGGTAGTATGGATACATTGTAATCCTCTCTGACAAGCCGCGCTACACCCGGATATCGTTCTCTGATTTCTCGAAGCTCTATCCGAAGGTTCCCCCTGGAAGCGGGGTCAACATGTACATAGACACGGGAGAAAAGCATAAGGACTTCCTTCCATTCATAATTGTAGAGACCGATATTATTATTATGTTTTGTACCTTTTCATAATTCTTGTTTACTCTCTGGACTACTATGTATTTTACCCGTGAGGTCTCTCCCTATATAAGAGAGTCTAGGGTTTCTTGGAATAATAGATTGCTCACTTTTTCCAACATGGTATCAGAGACCAAGGGCTAACCCTAACCCTAGGGTTTCTTCCGCCGCCGCCGCCGGACCCCCACCACCACCTTTTCGCCGCCGCCGTCGGACCCCCTCCACCACATTTCCGCCGCTAGTTCCCCCCTTCTCCACCACCCGCCGGACTCCTCTACATGCCAAAGGTCCCCTCCACGTCGTTGGGCCCTTCCCTCTTCCACGACGGGCTCCTTCCCCACGCCGGGCCCCTCCTCCACGCCGCAGGGCCCCTCCACGCCGTCGGGCCCTTCCCTCTTCCACGCGAGGCCCCCAGCCGTGCCGTAGGCCACCCTATGCCACCATCCGCCGCCGAGTCAAGCCCTAGGTAGGGGACCCTAACCGCCGGGTTCCCCTCCCTTACACGCCGACACCTACTCCTTCGTCGGCCGGTTTATCTACATGGATTTGAGTGCCTAACATCTACATATGCACTCAAATCCGATCAAGTTTTTGTAGACACCTGTTTATAGTCTACAATCCCTAGTTCTTCCTGTACGGCGACATGTCAGAGAACAAAATTGATGTGCCCTCCATAGGCGCCTTCAAAGGTCCTGCTCCTATAATCAATATGGACGGGACAAACTATGAGCTCTGGGCGATGTAGTTTATGAGTCTCATGAAGTCAAACGGTAAGATGCATATTCTTACCGAAGATGAGCCGACATAGAAGACTGGGATATGTGCCTCGTGGGAGGCTGATGATTCTTATGCCAAGGTTTGGCTGTCAGGCACACTGTCGATGGAGATTGCCAATGATGTCCTCCATCAGCCTACTGCCAGGGTAATGTGGGATATTCTGGCCGCTACGTATTCCCAAGTGCGGAATGAGACCAAGATGTTACAGCTCCAGCATGATATATTCACGATGAAGCAGAATGACAGGCCAGTTCACTCATTGTACACGTCCCTGAGAGGGATGTTTGAGAAGTTATACAGTACCATACCACTCACGGTGACTCCTAAGCAGCAGAAGGCGTTTCAGAATGCTACCATGGTGGGCGTTCTACTTGCAGCCCTAGATCCTGAGTACGAGGCAACCCGCTCTCAGATTTTGGCCAATGCAGTTATTCCTCCAATGGAGGATGTTTACTGGAGGCTCAGTCGCATATCAGTTTCTTCCAGCACATCTACTCCACCCCCATCGGCGATGGCAGTATCGCGTGGGAGAGGTGGTCAGTCTTCTGGTCGTGGACGTGGACCCCGTGGTAGGGGTGGTCGCTTTCGCCAGCCATGTTCGTTCTGCCATCGCACATGCCACTCGGAGGATACATGCTACTCTAAGCATGGGTTTCCAACATCAGCGCGTATAGCCGAGCATGTTTTGCCCCAGTCAGCATCCACTGCAGATAACCGATTCAAGGAGCTTGTGGCACGTCTACATGATATTATGCCACAATCATCTACTGATTCTCCAGGTGGACCTTCAGATGTTGCTGCTACAGCTTCTGCCAGTTCGTCTGCTGCTGCTAGTACCTCAGGTAGTGCTACTGCCTTTACATCTTGTCATGATATATCTGATTGGATTATAGATTCTGGCGCCACCCATCACCTCTGCCGTGATAGAGAGAGACTTGAGTCCTACAGGGACATCCCCCATGGTCGCTCAGTGCAGATAGCAGATGGTACTCATTCCTCTCTTGTTGGACAGGGGGAGGTTTTCTTATCACCTTCTATGCGTCCACAGAATGTTCTACATGCTCCTGAGTTCTCCATGAATCCGTTGTCTATTAGTCAAATTACAAAGGATTTGCACTGTCATGCTATATTTGGCCCCTCATCTCTTATTTTTCAGGGCATACTAACGGTTAGGGTGATTGGCTGTGGCTCTGAGCAGAATGGTCTGTATCGGCTGGTCTGGAACTCTTATGCTGGCGTCTCTTCTCATTCCGTCGGACCAGTATCTCCGTACATCTGGCATCTTCGTTTTGGTCATCTCCCGCTCCAGAAAATGCGACATCTACTGCCTCAGAGATCTCCCAGTTCATCATTTCGCTGTGAAGCGTGTCAGTTGGGAAAGCATCATCGGTCTAGCTTTCCTAGTCGTCAGAGTCAGAGCAGTAGCTCCCCGTTTGAGTTATTTCACATTGATATTTGGGGCCCGAGTCGTGTACTTGATCATCAGGGACACATGTTCTATCTAGTTGTAGTGGATGATTTCTCTCGTGTATCTTGGGTCTTTCTTTTAAAGAATAAATCTGAAGCAGGGGATGCTATTAAAAATTTGATTAATGAAGTGCATAATGTTTTTTCTTCTACTGTCAAATATGTTCGTACAGATAATGCACTGGAATTCTGCACCCTGTCTTTCTCTCAATTTCTCTCGTTTAAGGGCATTATTCACCAAACCACTTGTGCTTACACATCTCAGCAGAATGGCGTGGCAGAAAGAAACCACCGTCACCTTCTTGACATTACTCGAACCCTCCTTATTCAGAGTTGTGCTCATATCTCTTTCTGGGGGGATGCTGTCCTTACAGCTTGCTACCTGGTCAATCGTATGCCGCCATCTGTCCTTGGTGAGAAAATTCCTCTTTCTATCATTTTTCCTGATAAGGAATTATTCTCACTTACTCCTCGTGTCTTTGGTACTGTTGCGTTTGTTCATCTCCTATCTCCTAGACTTGACAAACTCTCTCCTAGAGCAGTCAAGTGTGTCTTTGTAGGTTACTCTCGGACTCAGAAGGGCTATCGTTGTTATGACCCCATAAACAAGAAATACTTTGTCAGTGCTGATGTCACGTTTTTTGAGTATGTTATGTACTTTTCCCCTACATGTGACAGGATGGTCCCATCCACTACCAACAATGATGTCTTTGTCCCTCCGCCTCCTAGTTTAAGTTCACCTGAGTCCACTCCTGCTCCAGTTGCTACGTCACCTAATCCGCCGTCACCTCCACCACCACCACCACCTCCACAACCTCCTATTCCACCTTTACCAAAATTCTATACACTTCGGTCAGGTCCTGCTCAGGCTACACGTCAGGCGTCCATTACGCCTCAGGTATGTTCAGATGGCATCACTACTGACGGGTCAGATATGGTACATGTGCAGGATTCTTCATTGCAGGAGGAGACTACACCATCCAGTACAGTGGACGACGACCTTGATATTCCTATTGCTATCCGGAAGCAGAAGCGGACGTGTGCGTCTTATCCTTTTGCTTCCCAGGTGTCTTTTCATCGCCTCACATGCGACTTTCAGAGATTTGCTGCAGCTTTATCTTCCTGGATATACCACGGACCTATCAGGAAGCTATGAAGATTGATTGCTGGCGACTGGCTATGGAAGACGAGATGCGTGCCTTACAGTCTCGTGGCACATGGAGCTTGGTTAATGCTCCTCCTGACGCATCCATTGTTAGCTGTAAATGGGTATTCACAGTTAAATACCATGCTGATGGCAGTCTAGATCGATACAAGGCACGGCTGGTCGCGAGAGGTTTCACACAAACCTATGGCGTGGACTATATGGATACATTTTCTCCAGTGGCTCATCACTCTACTCTTCGCATTCTCTTATCAGTTGCTGTGGTACATGACTGGACTATATCTCAACTTGATGTCAAGAATGCCTTCTTGTATGGAAATTTGCAGGAGGAAGTCTACATGCAGCAACCACCAGGGTTCACTGCTGAGGGGGAGAAGCATATGGTGTGTAGACTTCACAAGGCAATTTATGGCCTCAAACAGAGCCCAAGGACGTGGTTCCAGAAGCTTTCCCATCTGATTGAACGACAGGGGTTCAAAAGATCAAATACAGATCACTCGTTGTCTATTCAGAAGTCTTCTGCAGGTACGGTTGCCATCATGGTCTATGTTGATGATATTCTGGTTACAGGAGATGATGTTCAGGGAATAGAGAGGGCAAAAGCATTTATGGGCCGTTAGTTCGTCACGAAGGATCTTGGAACCCTAGGATACTTTCTGGGGTTGGAATTCGCCAGGCATGTACAAGGTCTGGTGATGACCCAAAGGAAGTACATTACAGATTTTTTGACTGAAACATGCATGGTTGGATGCAGACCATCGAGTATTCCCATGGATCCAAGCATGAAGCTGTATGACGATGACACTGCTGAAGTAGACAAGAGGAGATATAGAGAAATGGTGGCTAAGCTCCTTTATATTACCATAACTCGACCCGATATTGCCTTTGCAGTAAGCCCGGTGAGTCAATTTATGGAGCAACCAAGACAATTTCATATGGATGCCATATACATGATACTGGGGTATCTAAAATCTTCTCCAGGTTCAGGGTTGCTATTTCGAAAGGGCACAGATTTATCTATTTCAGTATGTGCAAACGTCGATTATGCAGGGTGCCCTAAGGATCGAAAGTCGACTTCAGGATTTGCCGTTTTTGTTGGGAGCTCTCCGGTTTCTTGGAAAAGCAAGAAACAAACTATTGTGGCAAGGTCCAGTGCTGAATCTGAATATAGGGCCATGGCGCAAGCAAGCACGGAGATGATGTGGGTTCGATCTGTGCTAGAGGATCTACATATAGCCGTACCTTTACCCATGCAGCTTCGATGTGACAATCAGGCAGCATTGTTTATTGCCAACAATCCAGCATTCCATGAAAGAACAAAGCATATTGAAGTTGACTGCCACTACACTAGAGACTTGATCCAGAGAGGCTTGATATCTACATCTCACGTGAGCTCAGGGGATCAGACTGCTGACATATAAACCAAGTCGTTGCTCAGAAGACCCTTCCAAAGATGTTCTTCCAAGCTGAGCATGATAGACATCTATGCTCCACCTTGAGGGGGAGTGTAGAGACCGATATTATTATTATGTTTTGTACCTTTTCATAATTCTTGTTTACTCTCTGGACTACTATGTATTTTACCCGTGAGGTCTCTCCCTATATAAGAGAGCCTAGGGTTCCTTGGAATAATAGATTGCTCACTTTTTCCAACAATAATATATTCTTTTTTTGTCAATATATATTCTCTCTTCAATTGGGCATCATGTGATATTTTTCTTCATATATTTATTCCATCACAGGGAAAAGAGAAAAATTAGACTGCAAAAGATAGATAATAACTATACAAATTATTTTTATATGTTATATATTATCTACTAAATAATTTTAACTTATCTTAGTTTTCTATACTAAGACGAGACTTATAAAATGATATCTTATAATAAAATTTTGTTATGTAAAATAATTTATATAAGCTTCAAATTACAATTACAATTTTAAATTCGAAATAAATAAAATGAATCGTATTTGAATACTCGAAATTTAAAGTGAATTGAATTTAAATTCAGGTAAGTAAATTCATTTAGAATTCAATTTAAGTTTAGAGTAAAAAAGTTTCAAAATGAATTGAATATGAATCCACAATCCTAGTGGATTCAGAGGTATTCAAATCTATTAACACCCTAACCACCTGATAGATGGATGTTAACGAGATCCGATTACCCAATCAATCCAATCCATCAGCATTCTTATTTTTTTTTCAGGATGCATGCAAGAAGTTTCAACATGTTTTGTGGGGGTTGCATTAGGTAGCTGACAACCAGTGTAAAAAATAGTCGGATCTTTCAACATTGATTTGAGCAAGAATTCATGTATCCGGCCCTACTCAAAGTGGGAGAAGGCTTCACCATTTTATGCATGCAAGAAGTTTTCCCGCACTTCATCTTTCTGGATAATGATAGCTTGCTAGAGTTATGCAACTTTCATGTCATATTTGATCATCTAAATGGAACTGTATTCTTTTATCCCCATCTTGTTATCTATAGTGTATGATCTAAACGATCACGTCATTCCTTATAAAATTTTACTATATGTTTTAATCTTCTTTTTAATGGAAATTGAGAAGCGTAAAAAATCATTGGAATGGATATTTAAACAGTTATATTGGCAAACATCTATGATAGTGCTGTTTTAGCTGCTATTATCTTCACATGTGGATCAAGATCTGCGACCCATCATGCTGAATATGTAGTAAGGTGTTTGTTTCCTGGTAATATACGTGCACATTGGTCACTATTTGTGGATTTAAAAGCAATTTTCTTAACCATTTTGTTCTTTATCCTTAATTTCTACATAATGAAATATGCATTCTCCATCCAACTATCCAATATTATATGTAACTTCTTATTCTTGATGTTTTTAACTATTAGTCCAACAAACGAAACATCAACTTTTACGTTATAAATTTGATATTTATGCCACTCAAGCAACACATCTTTCAATAGTAGAGCTTTTTCACATCAGCAAATAGGCTCTCGGGACAAGCCTATCGGTTGAAGAGAAAAGAAGCTTAAAGCAGGAGCTGAAGTCTCTGAAAATGGATTACATTTCGACATTCATCGAGTCACTACCCCCAGATTTTTTTGCAATATTACGGACTGAATAAGTCACTGAGTTTTCTGGTTATTTCAAAGCAACACTCTGACCTATGCTTCTACGTATTGCAGTGGATTATTAAGGTCCATAATAAGCAAACTTGGTTCCCCAAGACATGTGAGATTGCTCGCTTATGCCTAACATGCATCTATTGGCCTTGCCGCCGAGACAAGAAAGGAGTCTGGTAAATCCACTCAGTATTTTGTATATTTCTGTGTAGACCGCAATGGAGATATACGTTGCATTAGTTGCTTTCCATTTAATTTGGTAGGTCATGCATTCGAGCATGCTGTCTCTAGAACAAGTGCAAATATGGGCTATCTTTACCTGAGGATGCTTCTGGGTAAGTTCTCTTGTTTACTTTCACCATATTTTCCCCTTTTCTTTTGAAGTAAAAGTAATACTTGAAGTGCAAACCATGGAACCTTACACAGAGAGGACCATTTTTTGTCGCCGTTTTCTCCCTTTTAAAGGAAGTATGGTATACAGACATCAAATTCCTTTTTTTTGTGAGGCTTGGTGTTTCTATTAACTTGGGTATGTGCCTTGAGTTAAGGGTTATAGAGCTCATTGTTATATATGATTCTTTGCTTAAAAAATGATACTCCAAGGATGCGGTTGCCTCGTCTGATGGAGGAATAACTCAAAACTTAACACAGTTTTTAAACTTTTCGTTCGTCTGCGATGGGGGTCTGAGGTGGGAAAGGTTCTCTATTTTTGTGTTCTTTTACCAAAGAGTTGTATACAATATGGAAAATCTGATGATCGAAACTGTCTACTTTTATTAGAGTTGCTTACGAAGTTGGAGGAATTTGGACACTCAATTGTGAGGGAAGTGAAGTGGATGTTGTTGCAAATGGAAAATCTGATGATCGAAACTGTCTACTTTTATTAGAGTTGCTTACGAAGTTGGAGGAATTTGGACACTCAATTGTGAGGGAAGTGAAGTGGATGTTGCTGCAAGTTCTACCCTAAGAGTTTCTTCCTCTCGGAGATGTGATTCCATGACTGTTCGATTTTTACGTGCATGCGTCTCATATGAAGTGGGATGGTACACTTTTTTTTGCAGGAAAAGGGTGTTAAAATAAGATATGCACACAACATGGTTATGTTTCCACAAAGAAAGGGGTGAACATTTAGCTCCCACCCAAATGTAAAGATCTCATTATCATCGTATAATTAAGGCATTTTACTCTCTTGTTGAATGTCGAAAGTATCTCTACTTTTACCATGGGTAGTTTTTCTTATCTAAGGTATTCTAATTGCTTGCTTGTGATTAATTGATTTCATATTTTTCAAACTGCGTATTTCAATCCCTTGGTCCCTGTGGTGGTTATGGATTTAATCTTGCTTTTGGTACCCCTCTTTTCAAGCTGGTCACTTTGCGCATTTTATTTGGGATTATTCTTCATGATATATATAATATAGTTTTCAAATGAAACCTTAATATGTTTTGAACTTCTTTTTCCCGTGCAGACTAATGATTTTTCCCCCTTGTGAATGTTCTACGGGTAGAATTCTTCTCAACGTTAGCAAAAGAATCATTGGAGAGATCTTAGCGCTCACTAATGGCTTGGGTCATCCTCACTTTCTTAATTCAAAGAAAAAAAGGACGTCTTACATTTGTAGTCTTAGAGTGTTAAATATGTCGTCATCCAAGTTTTAATTGTTAGGAATGGATCTGAAACAATGAAACATGCACAAGTAATCTCAATATTAGCACATCAGATAAATGCAATTCATGATAGTCGATCATGAGAAATTCCGGTTTGATAAAATGTTGAACTATACTCAGTGGGGATGGATTTTTTAGGAGATCCGATTACCCAATCAATCCAATCCATCAGCATTCTTATTTTTTTCAGGATGCATGCAAGAAGTTTCAACATGTTTTGTGGGGGTTGCATTAGGTAGCTGACAACCAGTGTAAAAAATGGTCGGATTTTTCAACATGGATTTGAGCAAGAATTCATGTATCCGGCCCTACTCAAAGTGGGAGAAGGCTTCACCATTTTATGCATGCAAGAAGTTTTCCTGCACTTCATCTTTTTGGATAATGATAGCTTGCTAGAGTTATGCAACTTTCATGTCTTGTTTGATCATCTAAATGGAACTGTATTCTTTTATCCCCATCTTGTTATCTATAGTGTATGATCTAAACGATCACGTCATTCCTTATAAAATTTTACTATATGTTTTAATCTTCTTTTTAATGGAAATTGAGAAGCGTAAAAAATAATTGGAATGGATATTTAAACAGTTATATTGGCAAGCATCTATGATAGTGCTATTTTAGCTGCTATTATCTTCATATGTGGAGCAAGATCTGCGACCCATCATGCTGAATATGCAGTAAGGTGTTTGTTTCCTGGTAATACACGTGCACATTGGTCACTATTTGTGGATTTAAAAGCAATTTTCTTAACCTTTTTGTTCTTTATCCTTAATTTCTACATAATGAAATATGCATTCTCCATCCAACTATCCAAGATTATATGTAACTTCTTATTTTTGATGTTTTTAACTATTAGTTCAACAAACGAAACATCAACTTTTACTTTATAAATTTGATATTTATGCCACTCAAGCAATACATCTTTCAATAGTAGAGCTTTTTCACGTCAGCAAATCGGCTCTCGTGACAAGCCTATCAGTTGAAGAGAAAAGAAGCTTAAAGCAGGAGCTGAAGTCTCTGAAAATGAGTGACATTTCGACATTCATTGAGTTACTACCCCCAGATTTTTTTGCAATATTACGGACTGAATAAGAAGCCGTCGTCCCTGTTCACTGAGTTTTCTGGTTATTTCAAAGCAACACTCTGACCTATGCTTCTACGTATTGCAGTGGATTATTAAGGTCCATAATAAGCAAACTTGGTTCCCCAGACATGTGAGATTGCTCGCTTATGCCTAACATGCATCTCTTGGCCTTGCCGCCGAGACAAGAAAGGAGTCTGGTAAATCCACTCAGTATTTTGTATATTTCTGTGTAGACCGCAATGGAGATATGCGTTGCATTAGTTGCTTTCCATTTAATTTGGTAGGTCATGCATTCGAGCATGCTATCTCTAGAACAAGTGCAAATATGGGCTATCTTTACCTGAGGATGCTTCTGGGTAAGTTCTCTTATTTACTTTCACCATATTTTCCCCTTTTCTTTTGAAGTAAAAGTAATACTTGAAGTGCGAACCATGGAACCTTACACAGAGAGGACCATTTTTCGTCGCCGTTTTCTCCCTTTTAAAGGAAGTTTGGCATACAGACATCAAATTCCTTTTTTTGGTGAGGCTTGGTGTTTCTATTAACTTGGGTATGTGCCTTGAGTTAAGGGTTATAGAGCTCATTGTTATATATGGTTCTTTGCTTAAAAAATGATACTCCAAGGATGCGGTTGCCTCGTCTGATGGAGGAATAACTCAAAATTTAACACAGTTTTTAAACTTTTCGTTCGTCTGCGATGGGGGTCTAAGGTGGGAAGGGTTCTCTATTTTTGTGTTCTTTTACCAAAGAGTTGTATACTATATGGAAAATCTGATGATCGAAACTGTCTACTTTTATCAGAGTTGCTTACGAAGTTGGAGGAATTTGGACACTCAATTGTGAGGGAAGTGAAGTGGATGTTGCTGCAAGTTCTACCCTAAGAGTTTCTTCCTCTCGGAGACGTGATTCCATGACTGTTCAATTTTTACGTGCATGTGTCATATGAAGTGGGATGGTACACTTTTTTTTGCAGGAAAAGGGTGTTAAAATAAGATATGCGCACACCATGGTTATGTTTCCACAAAGAAAGGGGTGAATATTTGGCTCCCACCCAAATGTAAAGATCTCATTATCATCGTATAATTAAGGCATTTTACTCTCTTGTTGAATGTCGAAAGTATCTCTACTTTTACCATGGGTAGTTTTTTTTATCTAAGGTATTCTAATTGCTTGCTTGTGATTAATTGATTTCATATTTTTCAAACTGCGTGTTTCAATCCCTTGGTCCCTGTGGTGGTTATGGATTTAATAATTGCTTTTGGTACCCCTCTTTTCAAGCTGGTCACTTTGCGCATTTTTTTGGGATTATTCTTCATGATATATATAATATAGTTTTCAAATGAAACCTTAATATGTTTTGAACTTCTTTTTCCCGTGCAGAACAATGATTTTTCCCCCTTGTGAATGTTCTACGGGTAGAGTTCTTCTCAACCTTAGCAAAAGAATCATTGGAGAGATCTTAGCGCTCACTAATGGCTTGGGTCATCCTCACTTTCTTAATTCAAAGAAAAAAAGGATGTCTTACATTTGTAGTCTGATAGTGTTAAATATGTCATCATCCAAGTTTTAATTGTTAGGAATGGATCTGATCAACAACACAAGTATGGCGGCAAAGCTCAAACAATGAAACATGCACAATTGGACAACACAAGTATTCGTAATAGTTTGGCTTTGCTTTCACTACTCACACCGCACTCACTTCTTTTTTCATGAAATTTGGTCGATGTAGATACAATCATTGATGGAAATTTATTTATCCCTCACTCTTTCCCATCATACTTATGGAGCATTGTTCTTTTTATCGAAAAATCCTTTCATTTAATCAAGAAGGATATTAACACATCAGATAAATGCAATTCATGATAGTCGATAATGAGAAATTCCGATTGATAAAATGTTGAACTATACTCGATGGGGATGGATTTTTTTAGGATAAAGAGAGAAATGAAGGAAGAGATCATGTTGAAAATAATCAGTGATGAACGCGAAATCTTCATCACTTTCAAGACGATGAATATGATTTAAAGTAAAATAAATTCCTTAGATTATCAAGTTCCTTAATCTCCTTTTTTTATATCTTTTATTAGACATTTAGGCTTCCGGAAATAAGATCAAATGATGCGTGCTCGATTATTGCAAATTAACCTTTTTATCTCGTCAACTCGGTTCTTCATTCTATATGCCCAAAAAAGAAGCTTATTTTCATTCATGAATTACCCAAAAAGTTATTTATTTACACTGAAGGAATAACTTCTATGAAGCTCGACAAATATATATGTCCTAATGGCATCTCAAGTAGCGCATCCTTCGGGAGCTTCCTCTGTTCTTATCGAGAGTGGAACTGCTCTTCAATTTCGGGATATCATGTATGTCCAATATCTTCACTGTCCTCTGCTTTTTTGCTGCACACACAATCAACAACGATTAGATAATGATGTTAATAATGACCATTTAAGTACAATTAAGCAACAATGTAATATGGTTTTTACCGTTCTTAGCATGCTCGTAGCCCTCACGAAGCCTCTTCTTCGCAATCAGAAGTCTCTGCGGATCCAAAAGATCATCTCTTGTTTTTGCTTCAGTGACATTTTTGATCTGAGTTGTCGTTGCTTCCTCGACCTTTTCGATCTGAGTTGCCGTTGCTTCCTTGACCTTTTCGATCTGAGTTGTCGATTGAACGCTGCTCTTTCCACCTGCAGACCGAGTGAATTTTTGAATTTCACATTACCTTTAAAAAGTAGATATCTATTAGCATATATGATCGCAACAAATTGAAATACAACCAACCTTCGAGTGCAGCATCCACAAGGCCATCGTTCATGTGGAGATCCACCCATTCCTCCATAATCCTCTTCCATTTTCTGATCAATTGAAACAACACAACCGTATTATACCATTAACTACTTTAACCCAGCGAGATTTACAATAATAATACTAATGACTCCATTTATATTATATATTACCTAACAAGATGAGTTGCGAGTTTCTGCACCGAGAGAGAAGTATTCTTCCGTAACGCGTACACGCTTTTACCTATCCCGGTTTCCTGTACACATACAGATAAATCTCAGTTCACTATAAATTCATATATCTATACTTGTGTGATTTAGCATAACAAATATTAGTAATATTACTATTCCGTGCTTTAATAAGAATTTAACCCCAGTTCATTAAGAATCAGATTTTCTGCTGACATGATCTGCTAGATAATATTAGTAATATTACGAGAATATATGACTTGTTACAGAAAAAAATGTGAGCTCCTGTGAAACGTAGCAGGGGCAGCAGATCATGTTTTTACAGAAAAAATGGTATTTCTTTGACACTCTTTTCTGCAAAGCATAGCTCTGTTTTGGTATATTGTATAGGTTTACGGCGTAAGCTGAGACGTCATTTAATGATTATGCAATCTGCTATATGTAAAACCAACCAACCACAACCAGGAAGTCTCAAAGATCCTCCCTCCATGGCAAGATATATGTACAGACGTAAGCAGAAACAGAGTTGGAGATTGGCACACCTGTAAGGTTCCGAAGGTGACGTCGACGCGGTCGAGTTGACGAAGCAAATCCACGAGCTTCTCCGCAGGCTGCAGAATATGTTCATCTCTTATATACCACCTAATACTCACGGCAAAACCCTACACTGGAACCCTAACTAATCAAGAGGATGAAAGTATTAACCTGGTGGGCGTCTTGGAGTTGTTCTTGAATTGCAGGAATATCATCACGATGATCGACTCCATCACAGGTGATGTTGCTCTCCACTGCCGATTCTTCCACTCCTCCTTTGACTGTTGGAGTGATAGATGACGAGATGTCGAAACGGACACGACGTGAAGCCTTGAGTCGTCTGACCACCGCTGCCTTCCGCGCCTCCGACTCGGGCCGGTGGTCGGTCTCGGCGATGGATATTGCAGCGTCGATGAGGTCCCAGATGCCGGCACCGGTGCGGCGGAGGATGTCCCGGAGACCGTCAGGATCAAAGCTCGCGCCTCCCATTCTTGAAACGTAACTGAGATGGTTTCCGAAGAAAGAGTGAAGAGAGAGTGACGGTGTTCTTTTGTTTAAATGGTTAGTGTTGAAGATTTCCGGCAAATAGGAGTCCGCACAATTTCTTACGTAAATATCCGATTAGGACTTCATCCCTAAGTAAGTAATATATTATATATTCGAAATCCTGCAGAGGCATATATAATACCGGCACTAAACAGCAGTAGTATTTGATCCTTCTTTGCAAGGATGAAAACGTTAATTTATGGTAGAAAAATGTATTTTTGTTTCACAAATCTTAGAAACTTGTTAAATTACCTCTGCAACGTAATTACTTTATCGACCTCGTAAATTATTCCAAGAATTCTCACGAGCTTCAAACAAATTAACTGCATGGTTCAAGGGGTAAGTAAGGATGCAAATGATACAGCTATATGTATTACCGTATCCTTATCCATTTTTGAATACGAACACGGATGTGGATACAAATATTGATGGATATTAAAACTATCTTACCATATCCTTAAAAAATGGATACGGATGTAAAACAGATATTGATCGCATACGAGTAATGCTAGAAATACTCTATAGAATTAACTTAAATATATACGAATTGTATGGGAAACACATGATATAAATTTACTAAATGTGTTTGTATCATAAAAAAATATACAACTATGGTAAAAGAAGGTATATAATTACGTTATATAGGATTAAAAATAAATATATGGCTGTATTTATATACAAAAACAGATATACGGATACAGATACAAATGTTTGCGAATATCAAAATGATATCCATATCTGTATCCATTTCAAAACGGATACGGATACTGATGTCAAAATCTGTATAAAACGGATACGGTGACGGATCGGATACGGATATATTCGTAACCGTTTGCATCACTAAGTATGAGTGAGCAAGTTTACGTGGCCGAGGGGAAAAATAGGTCGTTTCAAAGATTGAGAATGCAATTTACAAAATTTCTAGAATTCGAGGTAAAAATCCCTAAAAATTTATTTTTATACAAGTTTGCATCAGACCAAAACGAGTCCATACGTAGTCTCACCTATTTTGAAATTTATTGCTGTACAATGCATTTTTAAATTTAAAATAACGAATTCATTGTTGCCGTAGAAATTGATTTTTGCACGGTTAGAAGGAAACTAGTGGTGAATGGAGGGTAGATCTTTTGCGGTATAGCAGAGGACTGCTGTATACCCGGCCACTTCCGAGCCGCTCGATCTTTGATCGAGTGGTTCACACGAAATCAGAATTTTTGTGGGCCCTTGCCGTACAAACCGCTCGATCAAGATTGAGGGTTGGGGAGAGGGTCGGATTTACAGCAGTCCCTTGCTCTCTGTGCCGAATGACGTGTCTGGGTGCTATAGTTAGTGACGATTAAATTAGAAATAATCATCAATTATTTCTGTTATCAAAATATGCACAAAAGACAACAGATAGGAAAAAGCTCAAGTAATGAAACATGCAGATCCTAAAACATGAGGATTTACGATGGGTTGACGTTTCCTTCACTACTCACACTTCAGGAAATTCGATATTCACTTAGATTTAACTCGCTAAAAGTTTGATTCAGATTCGATTTGAAAATAAGCAAACTGATCAACTTGAATTCAAGTTTAGGTTCGATTAAATAAACTAACCATACTTAAATATTGTAGGTTTTCTTAAGTTCAATTCGTTAAAAATTCGACACACACACGTATACAAATTTACAGATCATTATCCTTTAATATTGTTGATTTTCTTAAGTGTGCCTCATTTCATAAGTGGGTTTGCATGGGATAAGTGGACTTTGTCCGGAGATAAGTGAAAATGTACATGGCAAGTATCCATTGTTTCCGTAAAAACTATCCCAAGATAAATGATCAACCTCCACTATGTCTCTGTCTAGTACTTTCCTTTCCGTACCTCTAATATCAAAAACCCAAGTGTAAATCACATTTATCTCTTATCTTACCTTAGTCATTATCATGTATGTGAATGGATATAGAACTATATTATAACTAACTTTTTCTCAAAGAGATGAGTCCGTATTAATCTATTTTTATGAAAAGATGAAGACTTAGATAAAGGAATGATCGAATGAATATATATTCTAATTATATATAAATACCCACCTATCTTTCCATTTCTTTTTTCCCCACTTCTTCTCTCATCAGAATAATTTAAACTTCGATATTAGCTTAGATTTGATTTGATTAAACAGAGGATCGATCCATGTTCGGTTAAAAATAAATAAACTACAATGCTCTAAGGATCCGTCCTCCGATGTCGATGAGAAGCAACTACAATGCTCTAAGCATTTAGTAAAATTGTCATTAACATGTACGTGCATGTTAATTATCCCAAGGAAATCAAGCAACTACAATCGCACGATTTTGCACTTTTTATGGGTCCGTACCATGCAAAATCATGTGAACCGCTCGATCAAGATTGAGCAGCTCCCCCATCGACATCAGGGACATCACACAACAGAGGATCCGTGCCCTTTCTGCCCAGCCTGGACACATGGGTGCATCAGCCATCCCTCTGGTCTTGCGTTGACTTTATTTTTACCCTTTTCCCTCCTTCCATTTTTTGCTTCCCCACCCCCAACAGCCATGCCATCATACCTCCCTCTTCCCCCCAGCCAACTTCTGTGGGATTCATGGACGGATTCAGATTTAGAGGGGGGCAAGAAGAGAGGTACATGTCCTCCTTAAATTTTTTAAATTACATAATATATATAATTATTCTCTATGGATTTTTGAAGGAAAACTAATCATAATAGTTCCTAAGTATAAATCCCCTTCTGGATTTTGAGGGTATACATGCACCACCTTCGTTTCTTTCGGGAGAAAATCAATAATCTTTATTAGTAGATAATATATCTTAATATATAATTTATATCTAGCAATAGTAGATTTTATCTTGGATCAACCCGTTTGGATAATTTCTTAAACCAATCAACTTATAATGGATCTCTACCCAAATTATTTTTTTGAATATCCATTTTTTAGGATCAACCTATAAAAGAGAATGGTTGTTTCTTCCAATCTCATTATCACTTATATAGATATGAGGTTTACTTTTCTCTCTCAAAAAATTAAAGTTTCTAAAAAAATCATTTATTATCAATTCTCATATATTAATCATTGATCCTATTTATTATCAAGTAAGTGGTCAAACACACATATATTCTTGTTTGGTGTATTTTTCTTCATTGGCATAATAATATTTCTAGTTGTTGGTAATAAAAAATATAAAATTATGTATTTTTATATTTTCAATTTGATACAAATTTAGAACAAGTGTAGTTTATATTGTAATTAATCAAAATCCAAAGAATGAACTGAAAAAAATGAAAACATTAGAATATGCCTATTTTTTTTAAAAAATGATATAAATATCATTAATAAAAAACCTTGACAATGCGGAACATGTGTGCTATCAATTTATGTTAAATTGAATAAAAATATATAATTGATTAAAAAATAAGCTCAAAATAAACTATTAATTACATGAAAACTTAGATGATATAATTTATAACTATTTATCCTTCACAACTATTATTATTTAATGAATAGAGAAGAGAGAGTATCCAACTCATCTGCATATAATTTATATGTTCATCACCTCTCAACCACTCATTTATCTTGAAACTTTAACTTACATGTGTTCCAATGGCAGAGCCACTTGCACTCACCAATCCCAATACAGATAAATGGCTAAGAAAGTGACGAATACATAACTGACATGCAACTCAACAACATACTCCATTTTTCCTAATGAATATGATCGCATCATAATCGATAGATATATTTTTTAAACCTTATGCCCCCTCCTAAAAAATGTTCTGACTCCATCCCTGGTGGGATTCATGGGCCTGCCCGATCCATCATGAGTCAGGTTGGGTTCGGGCTTGGACCCAACTGTTGACAAATGAGCGGGCCTGAGCTCGGTCCTAGTCTGATCCATGATCCGCTCTAGATGTAAGATTAGGGCCCTTGTTTTGTAATTTACACTATATATTCAAAATCCCACATGCACATTAAAGGAACGGAAAATAAGATCTCTTCTAGTAAAGAGAGACATAATACTTGCTTGAATATAACTACTATTTATCCCTTCTCTGCACGGGTGAAACTGCTAATTTATTATAAGAAATATTTTATCCAAATTCACATCACATCAAAACATGTCTATATACACTCCCACTTATTTTAAAATCTATCACTATATCATGCTTTGTTGAATATATGATAACAAATATTAATTACGTTCAAAATTGATTTTTTTATACATGAAACTAGTCTGGATGTTATAAATAGCGAGAGTCGAATGCATATCAATTGTTTTTTCTTAATACAATTGAGAAAACAGATATTTTCCCGAAAATTAACTTGACGTAAGAAGGATACTAGTTCTTTCATAAGAGAGAGAGAGAGAGTAATAATACAACAAAATTGATCTATTACAATAAGAGGAAAGGGATCCTACTCCATGGAGTAGGTAACTTACCTATTTCTTTTCATTTTCTCACATTTTTTTATTTTTTTAAAATGCTTTCTTGGATTTTTATAACTATATCCCTCTAATATGTCATTCAAATTTCGTCAGAAACAGAGACTCATATGCCCTCCATCCAGAATAGGCAATATTAGCGGTTTTAGATTTGTTGTAATTTACCTGTTCTGGATGGAGGGCATAAGAGTCTCTGATTCTGACAAAATTTGAATGACATATTAGAGGGATATAGTTATGAAAATCCATGGAAGTAGTTTTCAAAAAATAGAAAAAAGTGGAAGAAAATGAAATGGAGTAGGTAAATTACCTACAGATGAATCTCCATTCATCATTCTTTATTCTATCATTTTGGCCTTAAAAATCCTAGAAAATGCATGTAAATAGCCTCAATTTGTGCATAATAGCATTCATTATTTATTGTATTATTTGGGTATAAAATAAGGTTTTTAATGTCAAACTTATAGAATAAAGAGAAGAAAAGAATAGAGAATAAAATATTGAAAATATTTTATGACCTTAAACCCCAAGATCAAGTCAAAAATTGAGTTGGTCGACAAGGAATAAAGGAGAGGGAGATAAGGGCCAAAAATAGAATTAAAAACCCTATTCTTTCGTTCTTTAATTATGCATTTTGACACCTATTTTATTCTTTATTATTTATTCATCAAATAAAGAAACTTTCTACATGAAAGTTGTAGATAATAATGTAAATAAAAATACAAAATTGAGTTTGTACAAAAATAAAATACAGTGTTCATTTTATACACAAAATAAAAAGCCAAAACCCTAACTTCACAGACCCATATCTTTCAAATAAAAACCCAAAACATATCAAAATCACCTCTAATTGTATTTTCACGAGCTATTTAATGGTGGTGGTTTTATACTTTTTGGAGTTATTGTGTGAAAGTTAGGTTTTGGGCCCTCATTGTACAATTTACCGATTAAAATATTCATTTTATTCATCCCTTATTATTTTTACAAATTCATATTTTTATAATTTTGTAAATATTATTTATAATATATGTATATGTTAAAATTAAAATAAAATCAAAAATAATATAAAAATAAAATAAGTCTAGATAAATACATAGACAAAATACCTATGATTATACCTGTATATAAATAAAAGGGGAAACTTATTCTTTAATTCTTTATATTTTTTATAATATTGTAAATACTATTTATATTTTATTAAAAATACAAGACTAAAATAAAAATTATAAAAACACATTAAATAAAAAGATGTATATAATACATAGGTAAAATACCTATAAATATACCTACATAATATACATATCTATTTATTTACATGTACAAATAACGATCATAAAAATAAAATAAAAATATATTTATACTCACGAAAATAAGTTATAAATATATAAAATAAAATAATAAAATAATAAAATAAAATTTATAAAATAAAAATAAAAATGTATAAAACATAGATGAATATACCTATAAAGACATTATTACAAATTAACTACTAATAAAATACACCCAAAAAATAAAAATCATAATAAAATACTACATAAAATAATAAACATTTTTATTTTATACTCAAAAAATAATTAAATCATTTATTATTTTTAAATAATTATTCTTTAACTACTCATCCCGTTTTGTCGTTATGTGGCCGAGTTGGACCAATCCCTGTGCGTGGACTGTTGACCTCTGGTCAACTATCCCATCCAAGCTCCTGGACGTCAGATCTGTATTTTCCCCGCTTTTCCTCCCTTTTTTACGAATCATCTATCCATCAATCGTCGTAGCTTTCTTCACAAGAAACACTCCCAGATCATTGTACATACACGCCCAACTCTTACTTGTACATATCGCCGATTCCTTACTATCGCCTAGTCAATAAGGGTTCCCCATAATGCTGATAAATAAGGACCTCCGCCTCCTCTTCCAAATTTGGTCATTTTCCTAAGTCCTAAAGCCCCTGGGCTCGGCCTAGAGCGCATCTTCGTGACAGGAGGAGGTCCCTTAAGCTCACGGCAGCTTGTAGATGGTGGAGGTGCACCCAAGGCAGTCCGCTCCGGCGACCACCTCTGCTCCTTGGATCCGTCCAGGTATGAGATGTGCACTTTCTCATTTTTAGTTAGATTTTTATTCATGCTTTTTAATTCTGTTATTAGTTTAATGATTAGCCTAGGTTTTTAGCGGAGGATCATCAGCCCGTAGTTCGCTGGAGCTCCACTCCGACGAGCCTTTTTCACCATGCTTCGCGTGCTTCCGACTCGCCTGACCACCCCACTTCCTTCCCCACTCACTTCTCCATCCATGTCCACCATGTATCCAACCTGATCGAGCTTCATCAGCGCAACCCCGCTCCATCTCCGCTGCTTGCCGAAGCAGGTCCATTCCGCCTCATCTCGACCCGATCCACCACCAAATAATGGCCAAGACCTTCCCTGTGTTCCCTCCTCAGCTGATCCCTATCGAGGATAAGAACGAAGCTCCAGGTATGGGGCCTCGTCTGTTATGTTGGCTGGGTCTCCGGCCATTTTGGGGAGCTCAACTGCTGCAGGAGACTTCCAGGAATGCGTAGGAACTCTGGGTGGTGACAGAGAAGACCAGACTAACCCGCAACGATCGATCAAAGCTCGCCCCAGGCGAGCTTCGTCCCTGTTCTTCCAGCCCCTCTCGTAGCTGTATGATCAAGAAGGAAGCTCCAATTTGCAGCAGAACCGTTGGATCGAGCCACGCGTCAACTGTTGGATTGCCTTATGCGATCTAATCCTCGCCGTCTAGCCGCGAAGCGTCATCGGTCATCGAATGCGTGACACGTGTATAAGTGAAGATCATCCAGCCATCCACCCGCGCCTTATTAGGAGTAAATTGCACATCTGAACCCCACCTTTTTGTATTTAATAATTAGTTTTGTAAATAAAAGTTTACATTATAAATAAATAGGGCATTTTACATTTAAGCCCTTGATCTTTATGTATTTGCACTTTGGTCACTCCCAGAGTCACATGCAGTCCCTACGTGACGATGGAAATTTTCCATGTATGCCCCTGACATTTTTGTAATTATTCATTAGTCCAATAAATTCTTAAATACGTTGTATATCTTTTGGTATAATTGCACAGAGCCCCCTGGTGTTTTTTTTTGCACTTATGCCTCTACTAGGACATGTATTTTTGTGTGTTTTGTCTATTTATTAAAAATAGCTAACTTGCTCCTAAAAATCCACAAAAATAGGGTTAGATGCTCCATACTTTCAAGCCACATGTCCACTTTTTATTTTTTACATGTAATTTATTTATTAACTTTAAAAAGGAGCCTAAATAATCCCTGACTAATTTATAAAATTCCAAAAAATATAAAAACTTTTTGAAAATTTTAAAAATATATATGGTATATTTTGATATTTATTGAGTCCAGAAAATAAAAACCCCTAAAAATAAGAAAAAGAAAAATCAAAAATAAAAAATCTCCAAAATCCAACAAAAAATATAAAAATTCTACAAAATACCAAAAATATGCTTTTCTATTTTATAACTATCTATATATTATTATTTACATATTAAAATTAACTTGGGTAATTTTAGAATCTATTTATTATTTTTAAAACCCAAATTAATTTCGGATTATTTATTAACCCCTTATTTGGGATATTTTTGACTTAAAAATACATAAAAATTTGCAAAAAATCTAGAAAAAATAAAAAAATCGGAAAAAAAATATAAAAATCAGAAAAATATATTATTTATTATATTTTGACTATTTTTACATATTTTTATCTATTTAGTATCTATATATACCTTATACTATATTTATACATATACATATATATATTATATTTAAATCAAAGAAAGAAAATATATAAAATGACAAAGCCAAAAGGAAAATAAAAAATATAAAATTAAAACCCACAAGAAGAATAAAATGGACAAGAGACAAAAGATGAAAAATTTTGTGCATTGTATTTTGCCTCCTACCATTCGCTCCCAGTGTTCGACCTCTACACATGCTTACATGCTATACACGTTGTTGTAGAGTTATAATAAATTTTAACTCCACATTTTTTATTTTCATTGATTTATTCATATTGTGGGTTATCTGTTGATTAATTGGGATTGGTTGATTGGTCAACGCATCGACTATTGATCCGCCTTGTGGATTAATACAACCCTCGATTCATCTCAGTTATCAAATGGTGCCATTGCTGGGGAGCAATGCCGCTTAGTTGGAGCTTATTTGATTTTTTTCTATTATCTCTTGTTCATTCATTGATTTATTTTTGTATCTATTTATTTATTGTCTTTTCTTTATTATTTGATATTATTGTGAACTGTCTGACACTCCTTCATGTTTGAATTTATTGTGAGGGACCACGGTGCGATGGAGGACCTCTTAGGAGGACCTGTGCACCCAAGCAAGGCAGAGCCAACATTCTGATTGAGCCGGCAGGAGAGAGCAATCAATTCAGACATGGAGGAATTTTTGAGACAGTTTCTAATCTTCATTTTATTACGTATTTTTCTTAAAAAATTGTAAATTCATGTAAGAGAGTGACACTTGGCATGTAATAATACATGACTCTCAAACACTCTGACTTCCCGAGGTCCATTGCCCGAGGGATTGTTCCCTTGGGGGCCTCGATGGTTTTGATGCTTTTCACTTTTTATTTTATTTTTATTTTTATTATTTTGTGTGAATGAACCCTAGCTTAGGATCTGTCTGCTCGATATATTAAGTTCCAAAGCCCTAAATAGCTTTGCATGTACCTATAGATTCGCTTTTAGACTTAGTCAAATAATAATTGCTATTTATTTGGAATTGAGATTGAGCGCCGAGAGAAGTGCTATACAGCGCGTGCAGGATCCGTTGTGGCAGACACCGATGCACTTCAGAGACCAAACTTTTAGATCTCTCTTCTGAATATTTAACATTTTGTGCTTCACGATAATAGCAACTACTATCTTAGGGCGATTTCATCGGATTGCATCTCATATAGCACATCTTTTCAATTCTGTTTTGCATCCCGCATGGAGAGAGCTGGGAAGCACTGTAAGTCCTCTTACTTTGCATGTGTCATCAATTTCCGACTTGCATGGCTTTTTCGATCTTCTCCCTTTGTTTTTTATCAACTAGGATGCTAAATGGAATTGGAAAACCTGTTAGGCACGTGCTTTGAAAAATAACAAAAAAAAGTGATAACTGAAATAAAATTAGGACTGCTAACTCTACTTGATCTTTAAAATAAAATGTAATGGATTCCTTGTATTGGGGAGAGCAACCTACTCCTTGTATGCGTATTTTTTCCTACATACACGCTAAGGAATTGTGCCCAAATCCCAAGCCTGTCCGCGGTGTGTACAACTTTGTGATGATCACCTAACACTAAATTCGACAAGATAAAAAGACCACATCTCGGTCTTCACTGTGTTGAGTAGGTGAACTGGGGGTTTGTTTTTTGTATTGATTGTGACTTGGAGCCAACTTGCATTTTTCATCTCTTTGAGGTTTGCAGTCCCATCCATGTGAGTCATCTTTTTCATCTTTGAGTCTTCTACCTCTCTTATACATACATTTCCTCATTTTTATCGACTCGTGATGTTGGGTCTTGAACTTCACCGTCTTAGCCGGATTTTGCGGCTTTCGCCGTACCCATATCACTCACATATAGTTCGGTCCGAGGAGGCCATCTCCTTGAACTACAATTTTTACTGTGTTCACTTTCATCTTGCCCGCCCTCCTCGTATCCCCTGTATCATATCTTCTTCTACCCATGATTGTTGTGCTTAGAGGGATAGCCTGCATCAAGGATTATGATTCACGTTTGAGTAAATTGGGCACGATTTTAAGGACACTGAGATTGATACCCTTCATTTGGTGGATTTGACTCCGGATTTGTGCATAGATGTTCTGAGGACCTTGATGATACATGATTATTAGGTGTGATCACTTATTGAGGATTTTTTATCACGCACACCATATTGAGGATGTGACATATTTTGATGATTCGATGATGATATCATGCACTATGACTGATCAATCTATTTTGCGGTTCCAACCTTCTTAATTTTAAGGATTGATTGACTATTTTGATTCGGAATTCCCGGCAAAGGAGTGCGGAACCCACATGATTCCTCATCTTCTTGATTAACCCATCCTTAATTTCCTGACTATCATCCACCCATGGCACCTCGAGGATTTCTGACTATCTTTAGTGCCATATCAGCTAGATTGGATTGACCTCTGTGATCTGATTATTCATCCTCTATGATCTTATTCATCCTCTATTGATTGATTATAAAGGGACGTATCGTAATTGATATGATTATTCATCCTCTATGATCTTATGTCCCCTGATTATTGATTGATTGATTGCTATTGAGGACTTGAGATTTGATGCCATAAATCCCAAGACTTGATTGTCCTAGTTCGTATCACTCCCCAAGGACTATCTGCGGGAGGATGCGACACATTTTTTACGATCGGTTTCATATGCTGACTCTTTCTCTACCTTGTGGGAGCCTGAAATCATATCATCTGATTTGACTGATTGGCCTCCATGTCTAAATATGTGCCTGAGGCCAATTCCATGGACTCCTTTGAGTCTTCTCTCCTTGACGGTCCTCGCAAGGATGAGCCCCATGTTTCTGATTATGCCATGCCTAGTTCATAGAGCTTTCCGAGGGTTAACTGTGAGAGACTATGATATTTTATTAATTTGTCGGTCTCCTCTGTTGGTAGTTGATCTGTCGTCTATAGAGACCATTCTGATTGACTCCTTTGAGTCCTCTCTCCTTGACGACCCTCGTAAGGATGATATCTGATCTGCTATCCGCTACTTAGTTTGCATTGTTCCCCGAGGACTATCTGCGAGAAATTGCAACATTTTCTATACGCTCGGTTTTCCTTTGCTGGTTGTGTCTCCTCTTTGTTGCAGCACAAAACCAGGTCATCCGGTATGCTTCCGGTCCCCACTGCTTTGATGATTATCTGATCTGCTTGATCTTGGGACTCATCAGACTAAGCTCCTCGGAGTCTGCTCTCCTTGACGGTCCTCACAAGGGTGAGTGATGAATCTTCGTTTCATTATCTTTATTCTATCATTTTGGCCTTAGAAACCCTAGTAAATGTGTGTAAATAGGCTTAATTTAGGCATTTTATCATGAGGTTAATGGGGTTGCCCCCTTGGGGCAACCAACATGGCTGCCCCGCATTATTTTTGGCATTTTTTATTTTTTTTCAAAAAATATCATCATGTATATTCATCCCTATATCCCTCCTATATGCCATTCGAATTTCGTCAGAAATAGAGACTCCTATTTCTGACGACCAGAAGATCTCAAGTGAGCGGGTTGAAGCTTGTCATCGGCGAGTTCTTGAATGGTTCTTCCAGCGGAACTCCTGGCCGTCCGATCTGTTCACTGTGCCAGATGCTACAACAGCCGTCAGATCCCATTCCTTTCAACTATTTGATCTACCTGGGGTGATCTAATCCTAGCCCTTGAAGCCGAACCATCATCGCGTCCTCACGGCCTAACATGTGGCAAGTGGGAGCAGCACATCCATTGAATCATGCTTCGTTGGGGGGTATTTTGCAGTTCACCCCCTCAATTTTTGTAGTTACTGTTTACTGCTCAAACTTTCATCTACCGTACATTCTATTTTGTGATATTTGCAAAAACACCCCGATACTTTCCATATTCGCAGTTTGATCCCAACCACGTCACCTCACGTGACGCTTCACGTGAGGGTTCAGTTTGCAGTTGGGCCCTTGGGGCTTTTAATATTTCTGTTTAGTCCAGCAACTTTGATAATTAGTTATAACTTTTTGGATAACTTGTAAGTTAGCCCCCCAGGTTTTTGAAAATTGCATTTTGACCCCTACTAGGGGCACACGTGTTTACCATGTGATTTTGGAGAATTTACAGGGATATACGCGCGGGTTTGTATTTTGTAGTTAGTCCTAGAATTTAGATATTCAGTCATAATCTTTTAGTGAAATTGCACTTTGGACCTGATATTTTTTACTATTTACGAAAGTACCCTTGCTAGTGGGGTAGTTTCTCTTTGTTGATTTTCTTATTTCGTGTATCTATAAAATTCTAAAAAAATCCCCAAAATAGATTTAAGTTCCTGTTGCACTGCTCTTCCACGTCATATTTTTATTTTCCATTTTGAAGCATTTTAATATTTATAAAAATTCTAAAATAAGCATTTCGTCCCTGTTTGCATTAGAAAATACATAAAAATTATAAAATCTTTTTGAAAAATTCCAAAAAATATATATTTTATATTTATTTAAGTATTTTACAACCTTAGACCAAAAATCAGTAAAAATATTAAAGAAAACTCATAAAAATTGAAAAAACCCTAAAACCTTTATAAAATATAAAAAATCATTGAAAATCACAAAAATATAATTTCTGTTTTTGAATTTTATTTTTATTATTATCTTTGTTCTAAAATATATTTGGAGAATTTTTGACTCTGTTTTGTATTTTCCCCCTCTATTTTAATTTCGTACATTTTTTAAACCTTGTTTTCAGTATTTTTGACTTTAAAAATACCAAAAATAATTAGCAAAAATACATAAAAATCACAAAACATTAAAAAATATAGAAAACAAAAAAATATTATTTCTTATATTTTGCTTATTTTTACCTATTTTTATATATACATTATCTCTTTTTCCTTTATTGCATACATATCCTTTATATAGTTTAATATTTTAAAAGAAAAAGAAAATATAAAAAAATATAAAATATAAAAAGAATATACAAAATTCAGAAAATTGAAAATCGAAATCTAAAAATATAAAATAAAAAATAAAATAAAAAATATAAAATATAAAAGTTAAAAATCCACAAAAAAATTACAACTTGGCTGAGTATTTGTAGAGATAATTGGTGCTTTGAATTCTCTCAAGCTTGCTCTATTCCCTTGCTTCCTGTGTTTGATCCCTACTTGTTTGTTACTATACATTCTTAGTAAGGAATGATAAATTTTAACTCTTGCTTTTATTTGCTTAATTACTTGTGTAGATTAATTGTTGATCAACGAGAGGATTTGAGTAGTTGCCTCAGCGGCAGTGAGCCTGAATTGTCAGGCCATTACTTTGCGACTCCCACCTTTTTATTTTTCAAATGGTGCTGTTGCCGGGGAGCATCGACTTGTAGAGTAGACTTTTATCTCTTCACTTGCTTAGCCATTTTTTATTATCTCTCTTTGCTTGATTATTAATTTTGAACTATATGACATCTCTTTCTTGTCTTCTTGTGAGGGACCATGGACCGAGGAGGATCGCCTAGATGGTTCTATGCAACCTTGGGAAGCGGAGTCAGCTATTCTACCCAAAGTATCGAGCATAGGTCATGCCTTCACGGGGGTGTCTGTCTCATCGTCTTGCGTCCGATAGGTTCTTTCACACTCACAGGTGATTCCGTTGCGAGCGAGTTCTGAAGTATTGGTTTCGCCTATCCGCTTCCTCCATCTATTTCTTTGGCTAAGTAGGGATCGAGGAAGGGTTACAAGGACCTTAAAAAGTACAGACTACATGTTACAAAGGAGGAGGACAAGTACGAGATACTTTTCCGGCATTACTCTCTCTTATAGGCGTAGCGCTCTACGGACTCGTTAAAAGATAAATTGCTTGAATTCAAATCTAAAACCAACAAAGATAATGGCTGAACCTTCATGGCTTCACAGGTCGAGTTTGTGAATCCATTGTTTTCATTCTTTGATCCTCTCCCATGTCTCCTCTTCTTGTCTATACTTAGGGATATCTTACCCTAAGTATAGGGGGAGACAGTATGAGTACGATCTGTGCATTCTCACCCTGGACCCTCCCTGCTTTGTGTATAGTCTGCTATCCATAGGATTAGTTGATCCTAAGTATAGGGGGATGGTCAACTTCCTCTTTGTTCATTCATTCATTCATTATTCTTTAGACTTTCCTGTACTCAGTACGAGTTATGTCTTCTCATTTTCTATCTAGTCTATGAGGACATAGTTCAAGCTAAGTATAGGGGGGTTGTGTATACTGCATATATACTTTAGCCATAACTAGTACTTTCGTATTTTTATTAGTAAATATGGCTAAAAGCATTAATTAAATTCATTAAAATCACTTAATAAAAGTATGTTATTATTCCTCAAATACTTTTTTGTATTTAGTGATTAATAAATCAGATGAAAATGTTTTTTTGCAAAATGTTGGAAAAATAGTTCGAATTTTTTTGTAAAATATTTTGAAAACTATTTGAAAAACGTTTTGTTCAATATTTTCAACCTTTATAAAAACATTTTGTTTGAAAATTTTATGGTCTTTATGTGAAATGAAAATTCTAGAAAAACTATTTGCAAATATTTGGAAAATGATTGCAAAAATATTTGAAAAATCTATATATAATGTTTGGAAAATCTTTACAAAATGATTTTCAAATGTGTGAAAAAACTAAAATACCAAAAACATTTGAAAAATCTTTTTGAAAAGACAAAAAATGCATATGCCTCATCCTTTCAAAAATCCATAAAAAGTTCAAAATCTTTAAAAAATTGCATCAGAAAAATATTTTTTTGCATTCTGCATAGCATTTTCATAGCATTAGCATTTTTCGGATTGAGTTTGATAGTTGAACAAGTCTAAGTAAAATCCGGAGATTGGAGCTTGGTTGGACCTTGAATTCTACCAAATAACAGGAACCTTATAGGAGCTGAAATTGAGGTACTTCAGGTCTAGTTGACTTAATTCTTTGAGGATTGTGAGACTTGGTTCAATGGATTCTTGACTGCTAAGTAGAGTATTTCGGAGCACACACACGACTCTTGTTGATAATGACCTAACTTGGACACCTGCACCTTTCACTTGGCTCAACTCAATTGGAGTGGTGAGGGGGTTGGATTTGACGGTATGAGAAGCACACAAGTGGAAACATTTGTCCTCCTCTAGGGAGGGAAGTGCACCCCAACCCGTCCAGTGATGATGAATTTTGAAGACAGGAGAGTGTAGGTTGCAATAAAGCTTCAATAGAGGGAGTCTACTGGCTCAAGGGGAAAAACTCCTTATGTAAATGCTATTGTATATAGTATTTCAAAAAAAATATCCAAAAAGTGGACAGACCTGTATAAAAATAAAATGCCTGCCGGAGAGTATATATGTTGTATAGAAAATAAGCAAGCTTGAGCATCAAAATCAAATCATGTGAGCCTGCAGCTGTATGACTTGACTACACTCATCTTGCATCTTAGGATAGGTAGCTACACTGGCTACCATCCATTCTTCTCTTCACCCCCTCCTCTTGAGCTGGTTGTCACTTGAACTTAGAAGGGAATACCCCGCTCCTTATGAAGGAGTTATTGGATTGGGCAATCATCGGGTTGTCATGTTGGAGAAGTAGTCTCTTTGTCATTTCAGTTGTGGAGAGCCACCATCACTTACACTGTACATGTCAGATTCATAGTCGTAAGGGTTTGCGTATGAGTTGAAGTATTCTGACCTGGCTATTAAGGAGACTTGAGCAGATTTTTGGGATTCTCGAAGGCTGTTGGATTTCAAATCCGATTCATATTAAGGTTCCGCTTGCACTAAAATTCCAAAGGTCCCACTTAAGCTCCAAACTTTGATTTTGTGAAGACAAGTTTGATCATTAAATTTAATCCATCTTTCTTCTATTTCTTTTTTATCTTTTCTGCACTTATTACATAAGTGTTTGCTAGGGACTAGCAAAGACAAGTATAGGGGAATGATGATTCTCTGTTCATCATATTTATTCTATCATTTTAGCCTTAAAAACCCTAGTAAATGCATGTAAATAAGCTTAATTTAGGCATTTTATCATTCATGCATTATGTTGTAAATACTGTATAAAATACAGTTTTTAAAGCCAAAATTATAGAATAAAGAAACGAAAAGAAAAAGAATAAAATATTGAAAATATTTTATGACCCGAAACCCCTGAGACCTAGGCATCTCGATGACTAGGTCGACAAGGAATAAAGTAGGGGGAGATAAGGGTCAAAATACAATAAATTCCTCATTTATTTTAATTCATTCTTATTCATATTTGGGACCTATTTTTAGTTCCATTTTTTATACCTCAAATAAAGATACTTTGAACATGAAAGTTGTCGATAATTAAATATAGAAAAATTCAAATTTTAATTCATATAAAAATAATGTACAGATAAAAAGTTATGATCAAAATAAGATTTCAAAATCCCAACTTCCCAGACCCATATCTCTCAAATACAAACTCAAAATATATCAAAATCACCTTTAATTATATATAACTTTTCATAAGCTATTTAATGAAGGTGATTTCATATTTTTTTGGAGTAACGATTTGAAAGTTAGGTTTTGGACCCCTTTTATATACTTACACTGATTAAAATATTCATTTTATTTATCATTCATTATTTTTATGATGATTTTTATTTATTTCTTGAGGTTTAAAATTACAAGTTACCTTCTAAGGGCTATATACAGGTATATTTATCTATATATTTTAATGTTCTTATTTTATATTTTATATTTTTACTTTTATTAATTTTGTTTATTATTTTATAAATTTATAACTTATTTTTATAAACTTAAATATATTTTTATTTTGTTTTTCTGATGTATTATATACAATTAAATAAATAGGTATAATATATATGTATAGGGATACTTATTGGTATTTCATCTATGTATTTATACAAATATTTTATTTTAATGTTTTATTTAGTGTTTTATTCCTGTTTTAATATGTGCATATATTGTAAATAATAATTACAAAATCATAAAAATATAAAATTGTAAACTTCAGAAAATAATAAATATTTTTCAAATAATTTATTATTTTTAATTGATTTTACAATTCTTTTTTGCCAAGGATTTTTCTTGTTAGTCCACGTGGACCAACCAAAGTCGTTCCTTGGTTGTCCTTGGTCAACTCTCTGACCGAGGTCTGGCCCTTGTCAGAACTGATTTTTTGGCCTTTTCGACCATTTTTCGAGGGAGTTCCTTTCACCTACTCGTGTCGATCTCTTCTTGACTTTTGCTCCCCACTTATCGAGGATTCACGCCCTAGTGATTCCTTGCGCTTTGGATCGTCGATTTAGCAGATCTTCCTCGTCCTTTGGTGCCGCTCGTCAACATGCATAAGAACCACCTACGACTTTCCTTGGACTCTTAATCACTCTTCCACCTTCCAACCATAGACCTTGAAGCATGATAATCCTTCTGGTGACAGCATGAGCCAATTGCATCCTTCGGGAGGCCGCGAGGGCGTTGAATCGAGCTGGTCCAGCTTGCCGGAGTAGTGTCGCTAGAGCTTGCCGCTGGTGCCACCTCGGTGAGCTTCTCTTTCTTCTGTTGTGTTCCTTTAAACCCTTAGGATACCAGTAGTTGATCCTCACACATTTCGATCATCGATTCCATCTAGAAACATCACGAAATCTTCTCAATCTATGTCCTGCCGAGCTTTGTGTTCTACCAGTCAACGTCGATCATCATCATCGCCCACCCCCGTTGTTAATAAGGCCTCCAGTCCCCCTTTGTTTTTGCACTAACCCCCTGCAGGTTCTGGGGACCAAGGAACGTCTTTTGACATCGATTTTGCAATATCGGAGGCACCTGGAGCTCCTGCTCATCCTTGCACCCGTGCGGCGTCCCCTGAGCTCCGGTGCCCCTTCTGAAGTGGCCATCTGGTGCGGAGGAGCCTTGTCACCATTTTGTCCCTATCCCTAACGTCTCTGACGACCAGAAGATCTCAAGTGGGATGAAGCTCGCCATCGGCAAGTTCTTGGCCGGTTCTTCCAGCAGAACTCCTGGACGTCCAATCTGTTCACTATGCCAGACGCTATAGCAGCCGTCAGATCCCGCACCTTTCAATCGTTTGATCTCCCTAGGGTGATCTAATCCCAGCCCTTGAAGTCGAACCGTCATCGCATCCTTACGACCTGACGCGTGGCAAGTGGGAGCAGCACATCCGTTGGATCGTGCTTCGTTAAGGGGTATTTTGCAGTTCACCCCCTCAGTTTTTGTAGTTAATGTCTACTGCTTAAACTTTCATCTGTCGCACATTCTATTTTGTGATATTTGCGAAAGCACCCCCGTACTTTCCATATTCGCAGTTTGGTCCCAATCACGTCACCTCACGTGACGCTTCACGTAAGGGGTCATTTTGCAACTGGGTCCTTGAGGCTTTTCATATTTCTATTCAGTCCAGTAACTTTGATAATTAGTTATAACTTTTTGGATAACTTGCAAGTTAGCCCCCTAAGTTTTTGGAAATTGCATTTTGACCCCTGCTAGGGGCGCACGTGTTTACCACGTGATTTTGGAGAATTTACAGGGATACACCTGCGGGTTTGGTATTTTGTAGTTGGTCCTGCAATTTAAATATTCAGTTATAATCTTTTACTAAAATTGCACTTTGGCCTTGATATTTCTTGCTATTTACGAAAACACCCTTGTCAGCATGGTAGTTTCTCTCTATTGATTTTTTTATTTTGTGCATCTATAAAATTCTTTAAAAATCCCCAAAAATAGATTTAAGTTTTTGTTACATTGCTCTTCCATGCTATATTTTTATTTTCCATTTTTGAACATTTTAATATTTATAGAAAATCTAAAATATGCATTTTCATCCTTGTTTGCATTAAAAAATACAAAAAAATTATAAAATCTTTTTAAAAAAATTCAAAAAAATGTATTTTATATTTATTTAAAAAATTTACAACCTCAGACCAAAAATCACTAAACAATATAAAACAAACTCATAAAAATTGAAAAACCCCTAAAACCATTATAAAAATATAAAAAAATCATTAAAAAATAAAAAAAATATAATTTCTATTTTATTTTATTTTTGTTCTTATCTTTGTTCTAAAATTAATTTGGAGAATTTTTTACTCCGTTTTGTATTTCCCCCTCCATTTTAATTTTGGATATTTATTTTAAACCCTATTTTCAGTAATTTTGACTTTAAAAAACCAAAAAAATTAGCAAAATATAAAGAAAATCACAAAAACATTAAAATTATAGAAAACCCAAAAATATTTTATTTCTTATATTTTGCTTATTTTTACCTATTTATATATATATATTTCCTCTTTTTCCTTTATTGCATATATATCCTTATATAGTTTACATATTTTTAAAGAAAAAGAAAATATATAAAATATAAAATATAAAAAGAATATACAAAAATCAGAAAATTAAAAATCAAAATATAAAAATATAAAATCAAAAATAAAATAAAAAATGTATGTAAAAATTAAAAACCCACAAAAAATTACAACTCAGTAGAGTATTTGTAGAGATATTTGGTGCTTTGAATTCTCTCAAGCTTGCTCTATTCCCTTGCTTCCTGTGTTCGACCCCTACTTGTTTGCCACCATACATTCTTAGTAGGGAATAGTAAATTTTAACTCTTGCTTTTAATTGCTTAATTACTTGTGAAAGTTAATCGTTGATCAACGAGAGGATTTGAGTAGTCACCTCAGCGACAGTGAGCTTGAATTGTCAGGCCATTACTTTGCGACTCCCACCTTTTCATTTTTCAGTGAGCCATCTGTTTGATTATTCTTTGCTTAGTTGGCAGTACGCTTCCCGAGGGTTGTCTTCATGACACTGTCACATTTTCTTGATATGTCGGTCTCTTCTGCTAGTAGACGATATGTCATCTACCGAGACCATTCTGTTTGACTCCTTTGAGTCCGCTCTCCTTGACGACCCTCGCAAGGGTGAGCTTCCATTCTGATTATTCATTGACTAGTATGTATTACTCTCTGGGGGTTATCTGTGGGAGGGTACAACATTTTCTAAGTACTCGACTTAACTTCTAGTGTCTCCTATCTAGTGAAGCACGATGTTGAGTCTGTTGATTGTTGTACTCGGTCTCCTCCCTGGTTGTGTCTCCTTTCTGTTGGAGCACGGAGCTAAGTCTTTTGTTTACTTTGTGATTTTTGACTCATATGAGTCTTCTCACCTTGAGGACCCTCGCAGGGTTGAGCCATAGTTTGCGGTGTTCGGTATGTTATTGCGACTTTTTGATTTTATGAACTCTTGATATCCCACAGTCTCGTGCTGTTTACTTTTACATCTTTGAGACAATGATTGACTCAGAGGAGTCTGTATTGTTCCTTCTTCCTCCAAGTTTTACAGTATCGGCTATGATCTCACATTCCTTCCTTATGAGCGATGTTATGCTTTCGCTAACTGTTCCTGGTTTAGTTTTCGATTTCTTGTCCCCAGTAGCTGACACCCACTTTATTGCATACCCAGGTTTCTTTTCACTGTCTGATTGTGTCCTCGTTCTCACAGGAAGACAATGATAAGAGTACGGTATTCACTTGACAGATAGCGCTCTGCACGTCACCAGTCTCTACTTGTTGTATACATGTGTTTTGTCATATATTCATTATGTCTCCCTTATGTCTTGTATGCTCTAGATCTTTCTCCATATCTGTCTGCCTATACTTTGGATGTACCTTGTCCTAAGTATAGGGGGGTACACACCCTGTTGTTCTTTTTCTGTTCTTTTTCATCACTCCCGTCGTTGCTTATACTTAGGGATCTTTCACCCTAAGTATAAGAGGAGTGATGTGTACATTCTCCACGATCTTTTTCATCTGTCTGTAGATCTCTGTCTTTTCTTCTTTTCCTTTTCATTTTTCTTTATCTCCAGAAAAGATGTTGCCCCTTTTTGTCAGTTTTCTGTACTCAGGACGTACTTGTCCTAAGTATAGGGGGTCGGTCACCTTCTGTTCATTTATCTTTTCATTCATTTATTTCTTTTTCTTTCGGTCATTGTAGTATAGGATTTTTTATACTCAGTACAAGTTATGTCTTCTCTTTCTATTTTCGATCTATGAGGACATAACTCATGCTAAGTATAGGGGAGTCGTATATACTCTGTATATACTTTAGACATAACTCATACTTTCATTTAATTATTAATAAATATAGATAAAAAATACCATATGATTCATTAAAATTCATTTAATAATGCTTTGTATTCCTCAAGTTCTTTTTGTATATACTAAATAATAAATCAGGTTAAAAATATTTTGCAAAATGGTTTGAAAAATGGTATGACCCGTTTGAAAAACTTTTTGTGAAATATTTTCAATATTTGTAAAAATTGTTTTGAATTGCAAAAAATCTTTTCTTTGTATGAAATAAAATATTTGAAAACCTATTTGCAAATGGTTTGGAAAATGTTTTGTAAAAATAGTTTGAAAAATGTATATATTGTTTGAAAAATTTTTGCAAAATGGCTTTCAAATGTTTGTAAATGTTTGCAAAATTTATTTTATACTATGGTTTCCAAAATTAGCTTTCAAATAAATTTGAGGAATAAAGGCATCATTTAAAATAAAAACATATAATAAAATCAAAATAAAATTCTTAATCAATTGTATATATATACCTAAATAAGTAACTTTGTTAAAACCGATAAATTCTTAACTCTTGTTAATAAAAGTGGCACGCCCGTGTAAATACTGTAAATATTTTATACTTTTTGTGCTAAAAATTCTTTGTATTTGCCAAAATTCTTTTTGTGTAAAAATTCTTTTCAAATTCTTCTAAAAATTGCATCATTCATTGTACATAGCAATTGCATAACATTCATATTCTTTGATTGAGCTTTATGATTGAACTAGTCCAATAAAGTCGAAGATTGGAGCTTGGTTGGTCCTTACTGCACCTAATTGCACCGGAACCTTATGGGAACTAGGTTTAATGTACTTCAGGTCCATTAGGACTTAATTCTTTGAGACTCAGGGCTGGGTTCAAGTCACCTCAACTAACTAACTAGAACATTTCAAAGACACACGCATGACTCTTGTCGGCCGTGACCTAACTTGGACACTTGCACCTTTCACTTGTCTCAACTCAGTTGGAGTGGTGAAGGGGTTGGATTTGCCAGTTTGACATGCACACGGGAGGAAACATTCGTCCTCATCTTGGGAGGGAAGTGCACCCCAACCTGGTCCAGTTACATGAAGTCGAATGACAGGAGAGTGTGGGTTGCAATAAAGCCTCAAAAGAGGGATAGTCTTCTGGCTCAAGAGGAAAAAGTCCTTATGTAAATGTTGTTGTATATAATACTCTAAAAAAACTCCAAAAAGTGGACAAGCTTGAAAATAAAAATAAAATGCCTGCCTCAGTATGTATATATGTTGTATAGAAAATAAGCAAGCTTGAGCATCAATGTTATACCATGTAAGCCTGCAGCTGGATGACTTGACTACACTGGTCATGCATCCCAAGATAGGTAGCTACACTGGCTACCGTCCATTCTTTTCTTCACCTCCTCCTCTTGAGTTGGATGTCACTTGAACTTAGAAGGGAATACCCCGCTCCTCGAGGACATGGTGTTGGATTGGGGAATCATTGGGTTGTCATTCTAGAGAAGTTAGTTCCTTTGTCATTTCAGTTGGGGAGAGACACTATCACTTACACTGTACAAGTCAGCTTCATAGTCATAAGGGTTTGCGTATGATGTAGGCTAGTTCTGACCTGGCTATTGAGGTGATTTGAACCGAGCTCGGTGACTCTCGAGGGCTGTTGTGTTTTAAATTTGGTTTCTGACCAGGTTCCACACACATTTTCACATCAAGGTATAACCTGAGCTCCAAACTTTGATTTTGTTATGACAAGTTTAATAATTGAATTCAATTATATTTATTATTTATCCTTTCTTTTTCTTTTCTTCTTTATTCTTTTTTATGATTATTGCGTAAGTGTTTGCTAGGGACTAGCAAAGGCAAGTATAGGGGGATGATGAATCTCAATTCATCATTCTTTATTCTATCATTTTGGCCTTAAAAACCCTAGCAAATGCATGTAAATAGCCTCAATTTGTGCATAATAGCATTAATTATTTATTGTATTATTTGTGTATAAAAGAAGGTTTTTAATGCCTAAATTATAGAATAAAGAGAAGAAGAGAAAAAGGAATAAAATATTGAAAATTTTTTATGACCCTAAATCCTGAGACTAATTTAAGAATAGAGTTGGTCGATAAGGAATAAAGTAGGGGGAGATAAGGGCCAAAAATAGAATAAAAACCCTATTCTTTCATTCTTTAATTATGCATTTTGACACTTATTTTATTCTTTATTATTTATTCATCAAATAAAGAAACTTTGTTCATGAAAGTTGTAGATAATAATGTAAATAAAAAAACAAAATTGAGTTTGTACAAAAATAATATACAGTGTTCATTTTATACACAAAATAAAAATCCAATACCCCAACTTCACAGACACATATCTTTCAAATAAAAATCTAAAACATATCAAAATCACTCTAATTGTATATAACTTTTCACGACCTATTTAGTGGTGGTGGTTTTATATTTTTTGGAGTTATTGTGTGAAAGTTAGGTTTTGGGCCCTCATTGTACAATCTACCGATTAAAATATTCATTTTATTCATCCCTTATTATTTTTACAAATTAATATTTTTATCATTTTTTAAATATTATTTATAAAATATGTATATATTAAAATTAAAATAAAACCACAAAGAAAATGAAAAATAAAATAAGTCTAAATAAATACATAGACAAATACCAATGATTATACCCGTATATAAATAAAAGGGGAAACTTATTCTTTAATTCTTTATATTTTTTATAATATTGTAAATACTATTTATATTTTATTAAAAATACAAAACTAAAAAAATAACAAAATACATTAAATAAAAAGATGTATATAATACATAGGTAAAATATCTATAAATATACCTACATAATAGACATATCTATTTATTTACGTGTACAAATAACGGTCATAAAAATAAAATAAAAATATATTTATACTTATAAATATAAGTTATAAATATATAAAATAAAATAATAAAATAATAAAATAAAATATATAAAATAAAAATATACAAAACATAGATGAATATACCTATAAAGACATTATTAAAAATTAACTACTAATAAAATACACCAAAAAATAATTAAAATCATAATAAAATACTATATAAAATAATAAACATTTTTTATTTTATACTTGAAAAATAATTAAATCATTTGTTATTTTTAAATAATTATTCTTTAATAATTCAGCCTGTTTTGTACTTAATTGGCTGAGTTGGACCAATCCTTGCGCGTGGAATGTCGACCTCTGATCAACTATCCCATCCAAGCTCATGGGCATCAGATCTGTATTTTCCCCTCTTTTCCTCCCTTTTTACGGGTGATCTATCCATCAATTTCCATGGCTTTCTTCACAAGAAACACTCCTAGATCATTGTACATACACGCCCAACTCTTAGATACCTTGTACATATCGTCGATTCCTTAATATCGCCTGGTCAATAAGGGTTCCCCTTAATGTTGATAAATAAGGACCTCCGCCTCCTCTTCCAAATTTGGTCATTTTCCTAAGTCCTAAAGCCCCAGGGCTCGGTCGAGAGCGCATCCTCGTGATAGGGGGAGGTCCACAGCTCACAGCGGCTCGCGGATGGTGGAGGTGCACCCAAGACGGTCCGCTCCGGCAACCACCTCTGGCTCCAACCAGGTATGAGCTGCACACTTTCTCGTTTTTAGTTAGATTTTCATTCCTGCTTTTTAATATTGTTATTAGTTTAATGATTAGCCTAGGTTTTTAGAGGGGGATCACTTGCGAACCTTTTTCACTGTGCTTCGTGTGCTTCCGACTCACCTAACCACCCACTTCCTTCCTTACTCACTTCTCCATCCATATCCACCATGTATCCAACCAGATCGAGCTTCGATCAGCGCAACCCCGCTCCACCTCCGTCGCTCGCCGGAGCAGGTCCATTCCGCCTCATCTCGACCTGATCCACCACCAAATAATGACCAAGACCTTCCCTGTGTTCCCACGAATATTTCTAACCCGTTTGCAGGTCTTGAAGAGGGAAGCTGAGCCCTATCGAAGAGAAGACCAAATCTCCTGGTTCGGGTACTCGTCCTATCTATTGGTTGGGTCTCCGATCATTTTGGGGAGCTCAACCGACGCAGCAGACTTCCAGGAATGCATAGGGACTCTCTGTGGTGATGGAGAAGATCGGACTAGCCCGCAACGATCGATCAAAGCTCGCCCCAAGCGAGCTTCATCCTTGTTCTTCCAGCCCCTCCCGTAGTCGTACGATTAAGAAGGAAGCTCCAGTTTGTAGTAGAACTCTTGGATCGAGCCACGCGCCAACCGTCTGATCGCCTCGTGCGATCTAATCCTTGTCATCCAGCCGCGAAGCGTTATCCGTCGTCGGATGCGTGACATGTGTATAAGTGAAGATCATCCAGCCGTCCGCCTGCACCTTATTAGGGGTAAATTGCACATCTGAACCCTGCCTTTTTTGTATTTAAAAATTAGTTCTGTAAATAAAAGTTTACGCTATAAATATATAGCGAAATTACATTTAAGCCATTGATCTTTATGTATTTGCACTTTGGTCTCTCCCAGAGTCATGTGCAGTCCCCACGTGATGATGGAAATTTTCCATGTGTGCCCCTGGTGTTTTTGTAATTATTTATTAGTCCAATAAAGTCTTAAATATGTTGTATATTTCTGGTATAATTGCACAGAGCCCCCTGATGTTTTTTATTTGCACTTATGCCCCTGCTAGGACATATTTTTCTATGTTTTGTCAATTTACTAAAAATAGCTAACTTGCTCCTAAAAATCCACAAAAATAGGATTATATGCTCCATGCATTGTACTTTCAAGCCATGTGTCCGCTTTTCTTTTTTGCATTTAATCTATTTATTAAAATTAAAAAGAGCCTAAATAATCCTAATCTAATTTCTAAAATTCAAAATAAATCTCTTTGAAAAATTACAAAAAATTATATATGGTATATTTTGATATTTATTGAGTCTAGAAAACAAAAACACCTAAAAATAAGAAAAAGAAAATTAAAAAATCGAAAGATCCAAAATCAACAAAAAATATAAATATTCCATAAAATTACCAAAAATATGTTTTTCTATTTTATAATTATCTATATATTATTTTTTACATATTAAAATTACTTCAGGTAATTTTAGGATCTATTTATTGTTTTTAAAACCCAAATTAATTTTGAATTATTTATTAACCCCTTATTTGGGATATTTTTGACTTTAAATTACATAAAATTGGCAAATATTCTAAAAAATTAAAAAAATAGAAAAATATTAAAATCACAAAAATATTTTATTTACTATATATTGACTATTTTTACATATTTTATCTATATAATATCTATATATACCTTATATTGTATTTATATATATACATATATATATATATTTTATTTAAATAGAAAAAGGAAATATAAAAACTGAAAAATATAAAAAGAAAATAGAAAAGTACAAAACAAAAAATAAAATTTAAAAAAAATATAAAATTAAATACCCACAAGAACAATAAAATGGACGAGACAAAAGATGAAAACTTTTACGCATTGTATTTTGCCTCCTTCTACCGTTCACTCCCAATGTTCGACCTATACACATGCTTACACGCAATACACATTGTTGTAGAGTTATAATAAATTTTAGCTCCACATTTTTTATTTTCATTGATTTATTCATATTGTGGGTTATCTGTTGGTTAATTAGGATTGGTTGAGCGGTCAATGCATTACTATTAATCTGCCTTGTGGATTAATACGTCCCTCGATTCATCTCAGTTATCACCTACTCCATGAAGTAGGATCCCTTTCCTCTTACAATAAATAATCTATTATCATTTCTTGTAATTAGTTAAATTTTAACAATGCATATTATTCACGGTTTCATTTTCTAATTAAACTCGCAAATGAATATCATTTTTTGTTGTTACAGTGATATAACAATAAATCATATAACAACTGTCATTTATTGATAGTTTCATCGGATCAAACCATTACTGGAAACTTATTAATGAAAAAAGTCTAATCCTTTAGCAACTAAGAATATAAGATAATTTAGAACGAATAATATACAATGAATATTCAAAATTTTCATTGTCGCATGTCAATTATGTTGTAGCTTAATGAAATATATAGAAAATACGTGTTGTAGTAAAAGCAAGGTACACAAAACTAGACTGGACCAGACGGTTGGATAGGTCCAACCGAGAACCTACCCTTAATCGATCGGTTCTATGAAATCAAAAAAAATAATAGAAAAAGAAACTGGGTTCGATTGCCAGTCCGACCGTTCAATTTGTCGAACCAATTTGATGGTTTAAAATCCACACAAAATTAAAAAATAACTATTATACGTTTCTATACCTTTTTCTAATAGACCCGTCGGCCCCAACATCTCAACTCTGAAATTATTATCCCTCTCGATTGCCAGTTGCTCCCCCCACGTTGGACACTTAAAGGTGCCACCATCTCCTCCGATTATCGACACCATCATCTTGTTAGGATTAGGGCCATATTATGATTTGACACCTAATGAGATTGGAATCCTAATTCTAATAATAATTGACTTGTATTCTATTATAGTCCTAAAGGGAATAAGACAATGGGGTTGTAACAATGCTATATATAGAGGGAGGTGGAGGCATTGCCATAACACCACCACAAGAACAATGTAACCCCTGGAGCAAGGGGGGAGAGGGAGAGAGAAGAAAGAGATGAGAGAGAATGAACATAGATAGTTGTACTCATTCTAATTTATAATGATCTTTCTTCTCCAATGGTCCTGAGAGGTGACCTCCCACCATTATATCTAGTTGTTCTTTTCTTCACGCACTTATGTTATGGTGAGTGATTGCACATCTGTATCCATATAAGGTGGTCTGTATCCTTAAAAATCGATATATGAGAGATACTGTCAGGTGATGAATCTCGTATTCATTATGCTAAAATCCAGTTCTTAATCCCCTTGCTTAATTAATCCAATAAAAATCACTGATGATTCATTCATTTTATCTTGTACAATATTGTATATAAACTATGTATAATTATCTATATTCTAACTATATTTGTTGTATTTAATTACAAACATTTTTTGTGTTTTTAATTCTCATTAAAAATCCTTAAAACCTAGGTTAAGTAATTTTATATATTAGAATAGACCTTTAAAAGAAATAAAAAATGAAAAATCTCAAAGACCAAAAATAATGTATTTATCCCTTTAAAAATAACCCCAAAAATACTTTTTATACAAATGGCCTCTTTTTGCTTTTTGTCCAACATGAAACTTGTAGATCTCATCAAGATACAATTTCACGTTTTGACTTTTTCCTAATTTTGCCTCTAACTATTTCTTTTAGATTTATCTTTGTTTTTATTCTTCGAATTTTCTGATTGGGCCACGTGGCCCCCTCTAGGCCGCCCACATGGCCCGCCTCTTCTCTAGCCACCCGTCACCCTTCTGGCCGCTGGATCTCCACAAACCCTCCTCCATCACAGCCGCTCATCGCTCGCTCCATCTCCACCGTCTGATATGATCTCAGATCAGATCTCCACCGCCCCCATCTGCCTCAATCTTAGCCGCTCGACCCACTTCCCATCCTAAGGCCGGCCGCGCTCCACGTCGCCACTTCTTCCATCACCCTTGGACAGATCCCATCTCTCCATCATGGCCGCTCTTCATCACCTATGCCTCAACCGTAGGATCAGATCCTATGATCTGATCTCCACCCCTCGCCTGTGCTTCCATCCTAGCTGTTGGATCGAAAGATCCAACAGCCAAGCGCTCATCCCCTACCTCCCGTTGGCCCCCTTTCTCGGTTATCATTTAACCCTTGCAGATTCGCAATGGTCAGAGATCAAGCCCCCTTGCCGATCTCGATCTCCAACTTCAGCAATGCTTCATCGACCGCTTGCTCCAGTCTCCCTCTAAGCTTCATCTCTGAATAACTACCTTTGTCATGTGGTTACGTTGCTGAAGCGAGCGTCTATGATCGTGGAGGAGCATGGCAGAGCCCTGGCGAGCTTGTCAGAGCTCCAAACACGCTGCCCCTCCTCCGGTTGAGGATGACGTACATGCACCATTGGATGGCGCCTCACGACGGCCATCCAACGGCCAAGGACACACCACGGTGCCAGCACCAGACCTGCATGCTCGTGTCATCCGAGCCAATTCTCGAAGCCACCAATGTATGCCACGTGTTCCCGAAGCTGTGCCTCCTCTGAACCTAGATCCTTGCGTGCCCTACACGTGTGGTATTTGGTTATTTGCAGAGAACACCCCGGGCTTTCCAAAATGATAAAGAAATCCAGGCGTGTGTGCATCTCATGCGTACCTGGATAAATTACAACAAGGCCATCCCAGGTTTTACAAATTACAAAATGGTCCTACGCTACATGGAAATTTTACAAAGGACCCCCACCGATTTTTTTAAATTGCAAATAGGTCCTTCTAGGGACCTATTTGTAATTATTTATCTTTTGTTTCTCGTATTTTTATTACAATTATGCCATTGCATTGTTTCTTTCATAACTTGAGCATTGTAAGTCCAAATTTCATGATTTCAATGTCATTTTGTTCCCTATTTCATTATCTACCTAATGGCATAGTTAATTTTCTCATCAGAGACCAAATGAAATATAATGATTTGTTATGTTATATAGTGTTCCTTGCTCAATTGTTGTGCCATTAAATAGGTGTTTGGGCGTAATTTTATGCTCAAATTGACTATGATTTCAAGCCATAATCTGTGTTCATGACTTGCAGGGCATTCTTGTAATTAATATTTGGCATGCATATCCTTTGCACTTAATCATACATTATGCATTACTTATCTTACAAGTGCATTGAAAAATCAACTAAAATTACATGCATCATATAATCGCATTGTTATGCATTTTAGTATGCACATCTGCAAGAAGGACTTGAATTGAGAAAATAATCACAGCTAAAACAAAATGTGACAAATATTTTAAAGAGGCCCGTGTCCCTATGTTCGACCTTGATATACTTGCCAAGTAAAAATTTTCCTCAACATTTAAAGATTGTGGTTTTTGTTGAATCAAATTTCGTATGCTATACTACAACAATTCTTTATAATTAAAGAAGTGAAATCCGCATCCATCAAATGGCGTCATTTCTGGGGACATTGCTCACCTTAATTACTTGTCGAATTTTGAAATATTATCCATGAATATTTTCAATTTTTGCAGATCTTCTCATCATGCATTTTTCATCATTTTTGTCGATTATTTTTCTTGATATTATTCTAACATTTGTCTTTTATGGAAGGATCCATGATGATCGAGGACGCTTGATCTCCATATAGGCGTGGAGTTGGGAGCTCCCACTGAAAAGACCGCAAAAGAAAGGATGAAGAATTCAAGGACGACTTGTCAGCTCCGCATACATTTTCATATTGTAAAAAAATGTATCATGTGCATTTTTTAGTTGTCCTCATTTGAGGGTTCGTTTGTGTAAACAAAAGAGAAAAATAAAAGAAAAGAAAAAAAGAGTAGATCACTAGATGTACACCCCCTTCACACACTCGCATATATACACACCTCACCCCTCCACCTTCTTTGTATATTTCACGCACTCCCTCCACCCCTCCTCCATCTTAATCTGTAAAAATACACATACACTCACCGCCTTCCACATCTTCTTCATCTGTAAAAACTCACCCCTCCCCTCTCATGTATACTCTGTAGTAAAACCCCTCCTAACCCTAAACATCATCAGGCCCCCAACCTAATTTCCATATCCCTTACTTATGCTATTTTCAGCAAGTATAGGGGGAAACCGACCATCGTTTCTCCCTCGCTCAGTATTCTTATACTTAGGTCATTTCTGACCTAAGTATAGGGGGACCCTCCTCCTCAGTTTCGCTATATCACCCTATATTTAACCGAGCCATGGCTTCATATCACTTGTGCTACGAGGACATGGCAAATGTTAAATATAGAGGGGTATACAACATATTATTGTATATCTACTTTAGCCATGGCTCGTATATTTTTAAAAATATTTAAAAATATTTTTTGGACTTTGTTTAAGTAAACCTGTGAACCGAGTTTTGTAAAAAATCTTGTAAATTTGTTTTTAAATTTGAGGGATTGTTTTTGTCTAAAAATTAACTTTTTATAAAAATTAATTTTTTGTAAAATTAACCTTATTCAAAAACTCCATAAAATCTTAAAAAATTAAAAGTTTTTCTTTGATAAAAGCTCTAACCAAGGCTTAAAAATGAGTAGTTACTCTCAGTGAGGGAACTTTGGTCTCCCTTAGCTGTGTGGGTGGTTTAGAGGACACTGTATATTTGGTCCGTCCTCAAGTAACACGGGCCCGTCGAACGGTTCGTACTTACACCCATACTGGCTGAGTGTGGATGCAACTATTCATATGAGCCTGGGCTAGTCATTGTCTTTCAAAGAAATTAAAAAAAAATGAAAAATTAAAAGCCATAAAAATTTGCAAAAGATAAAAATTACTAAAGTTCACTAACCGAGGAGTTGGTGTATCACTGACATATTCACATTCACTAAAGGCTTAAGGATTTTGAGGACACTTGTTTTTTGTGATCTTAAGAGTCTGAGTTAGCCATCCTTTGTCATTATGGTTTTGAACTTAATAATCCACACTTCCCTAGTTTGAAAGATTTGAGTTTGAGAGCTATATTGCACTCTTCGTCTCTACCTTCTAAAGAATATGATCAACACGACACGTACACAACTACATGATTGATGATATGAGCTGAGCTATCACCTGAGGAACTAGGACTGGAGATTTGAGCTTAAATCAGATCTAATGATGCTCGAGGATGGGATGAAGTTAATGAAGGCTTTAAGAAACCTGAGTGTCAGCAAAACCCTAGCCAGTATGCGAAAAAGTTCATATGTTATCTCTTGATATTTACCTAAGTGCCAGGGTATGATGAAACATAATAATTGTTGATCAATGTGTGCCAACTTTTGGTAAAAGCAGTGGAGCTAGCCAAATAGAAAAGAAAAGAAAGAAATGTTCAAAGAAAAGTTCTATCCTCCAAAAGTCAAATTACAAATGAGCTTCCAATATGGTGAGCGCTCCCAACCATTTTCGAAGTGTCCACTTGGACCACGCGCTAATTAGGACCAAGGAGTCGGTCTAGCACCATAAAAGGGCTCTACATCATATAGTGATAGTCTGGGTGTCGAAGGTATCTTAGATACTCAAAAAAGACATACCCTGGTGTACTCCTAGAAAAACAAGTGCAGACGACTTCGAATTCTCTTGACGGACACATTGATCAACAAAATAAAAATATAAGTGTTGAGTAATAAGGCATTCGAGAGGCCCCTTGTTCCAATGTGAGGGAGAGAAAAATAGACACAATTCTATGCCCTCCATCTTATGGTCGTCCATCTACATTTTCAAGTCTGACGAACTAATGAGACGGTTGATTGAATCAATAATAGACTTATTCCCTAGTGTTGAAGATTATGTCTAGAGGAGAGTCTCCTGGACTAGAACTTTGGGTGATGCATTGACTCGACTCTCATGAATGCGGTACACTAAATTTCATATCCTTATATTTTATGTACAAAAGTGAGTCTGATAATTAGAGAAGTTGGATTCCTTTTGACTAAAGCATGGTTGAGCCTAGAATTTTAGGATCACTTCAATTGAGGGTCTTTGAAAGAATTGAGCATTAAAATATTCACATGCATTAGCAGGAATTAATCCGACTCCTCCATTCTTTATATGCTCGAGGACGAGCATAGTTTAAGTATAGGGGTATGATGAATCTCGTATTCATCATGCTAAAATTCAATTCTTAATCCCCTAGCTTAATTAATCCAATAAAAATCACTGACAATTCATTCATTTTATCTTGTAATATATTGCATATAAACTATGTATAATTGTCTATATTCTAACTATATTTATTGAATTTAATTACAAATATTTTCCTTGTTTTTGATTCTCATTAAAAACCCTTAAAAATTAGGTTAAGTAATTGTCTATATTAGAACTGACCTTAAAAAGAAACAAAAATACAAAAAAATCTCAGACCAAAAACGATGTTTTTATCCCTTTAAAAATACCCCAAAAAATAATTTTTGTACGAATGACCTCTTTTGGCTTTTGTCCAACATGAAACTTGTAGATCTCATCAAGATCTACAACTTTCACGTTTTGACTTTTCCCTAATTTTGCCTCTAACTATTTCTTTTAGATTTATCTTTGTTTTTATTCTTCGAATTTTCTGATTGGGCCACGTGGCACCCTCTGGGCCGACCACATGGCCAGTCTCTTCTCTCACCACCCGTCACCCTCTGGATGCTGGATCTCCACGAACCCACCTCATCACAGCCGCTCATCGCTTGCTCCCTCTCCACCATCTGATCTGATCTCAGATCAGATCCCCACCGCCCCCATCCACCTCAATCTTAGCCACCCAATCCACTTCCCATCATATGGCCGACTGCGATCCACGTCGCCCCTTCTCCCATCACCCTTGGATCGAGCCCATATCTCGATTGTGACCTCTCTTCAGTGCCTATCCCTCAACCGTAGGATCGGATCCTATGATATGATCTCTACCCCTCGCCCGCGCTTCCATCCTAGCCGTTGTATCGAAAGATCCAACAGCCAAGCGCTCATCCCCTACCTCCTGTTGGCCCCCTTCCCAAGCATTACGCCTCGTGAGCTGTTGCCCCCTTCCAATTATATCCCCAAGCTCCGTCAGCCTAAGCACAACCTAACGGCCACCCCTTGTAGCCATTTCCTCCGACATCCTCACGTACCACCCCTCATTCAACCTCCATTACTCCCCCGCCTTCAGACCTCCTTTAAATACCCCCCGCCACCACATAACCGTTGTCAACCTCCACCTATAAAACCTCCACCTCTACCCTTCGTTCACCTTGTCCACCATTCCACGGTCGAAGATCTAGCTCCTCTCCTCCTCCCTGTAACAGACGGAGGAGGATGAGGAGCCATCATGACCCTCCGACCCAGTGTCGACCCACGACCGCCATGGCCGTGCTGCGACCGCCTCCGTGCGTCGTTGAGCTCTGTGCACCGGCCGTGCATGCCGAGCGACGACCCCGAGCTCCAACTGATCTCACCCAGGCCTCCTCCACCACCAAATTCCCTTCTCCGATGAGGTACCCTTCTCCTGCCTATTTTCTTATTTTCTACTAATTTTCTGACGTCTATGTTCACTGCCATCAGTCATTGATCATCCATTTTGCTCCGCCCTACCACCCTCATCCTCTCCAACACCACCGTCCATTCTCTTCCCTTCTCTAGAGTCCCAACCACCCCGACCCATTTCACCTTCGACCCACCATAGATGATCCTCAGGTCCTCTGCCTCCCGTCGCCCCATGGACCTCCACTCACCTCACTTCACTCCCCCACACACCAAGAACGCCTCGGCTATCATTTGACCCCTGCAGGTTCGTAATGGTTGGAGCTCAAGCCCCCTCCCCGGTCTCGATCTCCAACATCGGCAACGCTTCATCGATCACTTGCTCCAGTCATCCTCGACGCTTCGTCTCCGAATAGCCACCTTTTCCAGGTGGTTACGTTGCTCAGGCGAGCGTCTATGGCCACAGAGGAGCACGGCGGAGCCCTGGCGAGCTCGCTGGAGCTCCAAACATGCCGCCCCTCCTCTGGTAGAGGATGGCATATATGCGTTGTTGGATGGCACCTCGCAACGACCATCCAACGGCCCTAGACACACCACGTTGCCAGCACCGGACTTGCAGGCTTGTGTCATCCGAGCCAATCCCGAAGCCACCGGTGCATGCCTTGTGTTCCTGAAGCTACGCCTCCTCCGAACCTAGCTCCTATCGTGCCCCGCACGTGAGGTACTGGGTTATTTGCAGAAAATACCCTGAGGCTTTCCAGAATTATAAAGAGATATGGCATGTGTGCATCCGCACCTGGATAAATTGCAACAAGGCCCTCCTGGGTTTTACAAATTACAGAATGGTCCCTTCGCTACATGGAAAATTTATAAAGGACCCCTATCGGTTTTTCCAAATTGCAAATAGGTCCTTCCAGGGAACTATTTGAAATTATTTATCTCTAATTTCCTGCATTTTTATTACAATTATGCCCATGTATTGTTTCTTTCATAACTTGAGCATCGTAAGTCCAAATTGCATGATTTCAGGTCATTTTGTTCCTTATTTCATCATCTAACTAATGGCATAGTTAATTTTTTAATCTGACACCAAATGAAATATGATGATTTTTTATGTTATATAGTTTCCCTTACTCAATTTCCTTGTCATTAAATTGGTGTTTGCACGTAACTTTATTCTCAAATTGACTCCGATTTCAAACCAAAATCTGTGCTCATGACTTGTAGGGCATTCTTGTAATTAATATTTGGCATGCATATCCTTTGCACTTATTTATACATTATGCATTACCTATCTTACAAGTGCATTGAAAAATCAACTAAAAATTACATGCATCATATAATCGCATTGTTCTGCATTTTAGTATGTACATCTGCATGAAGGCCTTGAATTGAGAAAATAATCACACCTAAAATAAAATTTGACAAACATATTAAAGAGGCTCGTGTCCCTGTGTTCATCCTTGGTATACTTTCCAAGTAAAACTTTTCCACAATATTTAAAGGTTGTGATTTTTGTTGGATCAAATTTCGTCTCCTATACTATGACAATTCTCTATAATTAAAGAGGTGAAATCTGTGTTCATCATCGGGTCGTATCCCATCAACTGTATTAGAGAAGAGCTGGTGCCTGGTCGTGTCCCATCACTTATTACATCTCATGTAGTCAGTCGTGTCATCATCACCTCTGATTATTATCACGACATAGTCAACAACTCGGTCACCTCTGCCATAAACTCTGGTTGTCGTTGCCATCTCCTCCATTGTTGTCATCACGGTTATTACCATGGTATGAGCATCTCGAGATTTGTGAGAACATCCTTTATATTCTCGGAATTTTTCCTTATTCATTAAACACATTTCGTTAAATCATTTTAGGCCTTATAAATTTGTGTATTTGATTCTATTTATTGGGTAAAATCTGAGAAAATATTGCACCTTTAGAAATGGGATAAATACTTATGATTTGAAGTAATTTGATACATATTTAGTACACCACTACATGACCAAATCACTGAGGAACACATAGAACTATAGCATGTTCTAGCAGGTTAGGATGTATTAGATATTGGGTAACTATATACTGAAGATCCCAATGTAGTTAGACTAATAAAAATAAAAAAGGAGAAAATTAAGTTAGAGATTTCTAAAATGGGGAAAATTCCGAATATAAAATGGGTTAAAGATATTCATTTATCTACTTATCTATGTAAGTTTTTTTGGGATGCGCTAATATATTCTCAAGTCTAAGTTTCTATGTTCTTGTATATATTGTATTGATCATAACCTATAGAATATTTTTTAGATGGAAGATGATCAACATGTATGATAACCAAGATTTACAATCGACTAAGGTGGAATAAATATCATGTGTCGTTGTCCTCAATCAACCCAATCGGTCAACAAGAAAAATAAACCACTCAAAGATAAATCAAATAAATGTAAGCGGTCTCGCTATTTTATTTACCTGGTATAGCGACCATGGTCGAACAAAAGGAGCACGATTTAAAAACTAAGTAGTCAAATCTAAGAAAACAAAATGTTTTAGTGGTTTTTTTTTCAATTTTTTAATTTTTTTATAAAAAAACAATCACAAAAGATAAAAAAACACCACACTCTTTTTGGATTTTCAAGATAATTAAAAATGCTCAGAAAATTACAGAGAATTTTTTGGGATTTTATAGGTTTTAAAGTATTTTTGATAATTTTTAGGGATTCTTCATATGTTTTTAAGATTTTCTAAAAAAATCAAACAACGGCAAAAATAAAAAACAGTGCACATACAGGAACAATTTGTAAATTAAAAATATGTAAATTGCTCAAAGTTCCTGGATGGTTTTTTATGATAAAATAGAAACAAAAAATACAGACAAAAACTGAAACACGATTTTTGAATTTTCTTTGATTTTATACAATTTTTATAGGATTTTGAGTTTTTGTGATTTTTAGGGTTTTTTATAAGGATTTTCAAACAAAATTAGTACTGGAAGTAAAACACAATAAAAGACAACTCGACAAATTTTTATGGAATTTTTAATTCATTTTTCAAATTTTTATAATTTGTATAATTAAAAAAGACACTTTTTATGGGTTTTTGAATTTTTCCCTTTTATCCTAAGTTGTAAAACCAAGGGGGAAGGAAGTCGATAAAAGCCGGTGCAATAGATAAAATCAATGATGCATGCCTATTTTAGAAGACTTATAGTGACCTCATGCTCTACATGCGGGATGTAATACAAAAATAAAAATTTTTACACTATATGCAATACAAGCGATGAAATACACCTAGCAGGAACTTCTATTAGTCGGAAAGAGATCAAGTTTATTTTGACTAAATAGAACATTCTAAGATGTGTATTATTAAGTGAAGTGTGATCCTAGATTACACGAACACAACCATATGATAAATGACCTATGTAAAGCTCTAAGAGCCGCAAGTGCAGGTCTAACCTACGAGCCACTCAAGTCGAGCCCCACCCTCAACATGAGAGTGAAACACGTATTGACACACCACAAGAATAAATATTCAAAGTCCGAGTAACAACCATGAGATCCTGAAAGGTGACATGCCTGACAGATCGGGTTAAGTATGAAATAAACAAGGGTCGTTGTGACCCGAATCACCAAGTGCAGTCACCAAGTGCGGTCAATGGAACAGATTTTAAAAATTTTTTGGTAATTTTTTTTCAAATTTTACTGATGTTTTTGTGATTTTATAAAATCAAACAATGTAAACAAGAGAAAACAGTGCACAACCAAGAGTATATTGTAACTTAAAATTAATTTAAGTGCCCACAACTCATGGAAGTTATTTTTATGATAAAGTACAACTAAATAACTACAAATAGAGATTGAAATTAGATTTTTTATTTTTTTCTAGAATTTTCTACAATATTTATAAGATTTTTAATTTTCACAATTTTTTGAGTTTTATAAATGATCTATCACGAAAACTGGTAAGAAATTAAAGGACACTAGAATACACCTAAAGTAACTTTTTTGGGAATTTTTAGTCAAATTTTTGAATTTTTATGATTTTTCTAATTTCGGATAGAGAAAAAGAAACTATTTTCGAATTTTTAAAATATTAAATTGCAACAAAATGTGATGAAAATTTTAAACAATGAAGAACACTACAGCAGGAGTATACACAATTTTTTTGAAAATTTTTAGAATAATAAAAACATTTATTTTGATGAAAAGAGCATGTAAATTGAAGTTTGGAATATAGGGACTAAAATGCAAATGTTTAAATTTTTTTGTAGAAAATGTAACACTAAATAAGTTGTAGGTGAAAAATAAAATTTACCTTGAGAATGTGCAACGCACGTGAATTGTGAGTTGGTGGGGCCTGATTTGTAATTATAGAAACTTTTAGGGGCACCTTCGCAATTTTCCAAATGTTTTTTTATTTTACTTTATAACCCCACTAGGGTTCTTCGTTGCTTTTTCACAAGATGGGAGGAGCGACCACCACCACCACTAGGGGGCCGAGGGTGGCGGGCGACGGGAGCCTCACGGCTGGGGAGTCAGGCGGCCTCACGTCGGGAGGAGGCCGGTGGCGCCACGCCCAAGCGGAGCGCGGGTGAGGTCGGAGGGCGCAAGGGGGTTGTGTCGACAGATCTTTGGTGGCTAGCGGATGTGTGTGTTACATGCTGGACGGCGCAGCGGGCTGATGGGTCGGACGCGGCAGTGGGCCGCCTCACATGGCGAAGCGGCCGGACGAAAGAGGGGGCTCGGAGGCCTTCGCACGACTGTGTGACGGGCGCGCACAAGAGGTGCACTGGAGATCGGAGCGTCGGGAGGCGGTGGGGGGCTGGAGTGGCGTGGTGTCGGTGGTCTGGGAGTAGTGGCGTTGGAGTCGCGGGCCGGTGGGAGCGGTGCAGGCCACTGATCGCGGTTGGAGAGAAAGGCCGCATCCTGGGCGAATATTTTTTTGTTTTTATTTTTTTAATTTTTTTATATTTTTTTGAGAAGCAAGAATTGTATATAGACAAATAATTTTTTATATTTTTTTAAACTTTCTTGCAAAACAAATGTTAGAGAGAGAAACAACTACGTACTTTTATTTTTTTTATTTATAAACAAAATAGAATGTGTGAATGGTTCGGATCTTGCGTTATGGAAGATAGATCTGTGTCTCCAGCCGCCGTGCGTGGTCGGAGGTGATAGGTTATGCGAGGTAGAATGTGAAATGTGAGGATCAAGATGTGAGATGAAAAATTGGGATCTGGACGCAGAAAATGTTTGGTGGCAAATTTTTGGGATCTTCAATATCTAAAGATTAATCATGAAATAAAAATAAATCTAAAAATTACCTAGGAAATACGACGAGAAATAAAATGGATCTCACCTCGGGGTCGGATATGCCATGATGGCCTTGACGAGGGCTACGATGTGCTGTCATCAGACGGAAGGCTGGGCACCCTTCTTCAACAGGATGGTTCTCGGAGATCGGGCTCCTCTCCACCAAAGATTGATCAGCGAATAACGAAGGAGTAGGAGCCTATTAAAAAGAAGATGAAAATCAAAATGGAAAGTATCTACAAATAAGGAAGGTTTATATTGGTTAATTAAATAAATAATTAAATTAATTAATTACGAAATTTGGAATTAAATAAATTAAATAAAATAATTAAATTATAGAAATTAATTACCCACCTTAATGGTGGCTATTAATGGTATAGAATAATATCTTATATACAAGGTATGTTTTTAAATCAAATAATGAATTAAATGTGTAAATATAAATACAAATTTCATAACTAAATTAATAAATTAGTTAATGTTGGATATTTAATTTTTGGTGATTTTTATATAAGGAAATTAGTTATATACAAATATTATGTACATATAATAAAATATACACTTGTACAAATAAGAAAATAATTTTTAAATGATTATTATTATTTTTAATTGTATTTTTTTATTTGTAATAATGAAGATAATATTTACAATTATGTACATTATGTAAAAATAAATATGAATAAGTATGTACGTAAGTAAGTGGTAAAACTGCACAAAGCACCCCAGAAAATCGACTTTTCAACCGTAACTCCAAAAATTATGAAAACATATCCATTTGAAAGATTATTTAATTTAGAGTATAATGGAAATGGGTTTGGTTCAATTTGAGTTCATATGGAGCCGTGATTGGTATTTCAATTATCATTTTGCGACTTTTTCTGATTGTGATTATTTGTATTATGTACATTATTTTGCTTTACAATTATTTTTATTATTTACAACACATTTTTATTTACAACTTTTGTTTAAAAAAATATTTGATTTGAGGTCAATTTATATACAAATAAAATAGTGTACATTTTGTACAAATATACATGGAAAAAATATTCACAAATTATTTTTTATTTTTGGATTTAAGACCCTATCTCCCTCTACTTTATTCATGCTTGATCAGGTCAAGTCTTGACCACCTCTCGGGGTTCAGCTCAGTCTGCGTTAACTAAGGAAATTAAGCTAAAATAAAAGAATAAATACGATGAATCGTGGATTCATCAAAAGGGAACTGTTATAAATGTGCAATTATTACAAATTATTACAAAAATCAAATAAAATATAAAAAACCTTAGGACTCTACACCCTCTTACGACTCGACTCGATCTTAAATTTTAAATGCGTCCTTTTAGCTGGTACCCATGAAGAACCGACCTCCAATGCACCTGCCCCAAAAAGTCACTTCAGATGCGTGATGCACCTGAGAATTACCCTTTTAATTTAATCCAATTAATGTTCGAATCTTGTTGTAGGTAGGAAAAGTCGAATTAATCAAAAATTGCAATTTAAATATTTTTGCCAATTAAACGTAAGCGATCAATTTTTTTACTTGGGCAAGCCCAAGGTCGAACTCAGGTAGGCCATTGTCTCCTTAAGTTTATTTAAAGTTGATCGGGAGAGTAGGATTTCAAAGAGGAATTTTTTAAATGCAATAAATGATTGACATGCAATTTTAACAAAGTTCGATGGTTAAAATGTAAATTTCGATCGATTCAAGTCCAAAAATCCTCAAACTTATCTAGAAGTTTAATAATAATGAAATTAAGCTACTGTTTTTTTTGAAATTTCCCGACTCAATTTGAAATATTTATGAATAAATTATGCAGCCTAGGTGATTTTAAGAAACTTAATTTTAATAAATAGCAAACCTAATTAGTTTTAAGAAATAAAATTATCCTAGATGTATCTAATGGTGATATATCCAAGGAAAATTACAAACCCTAAAAATATTGAGTTTTCAATCTAATAAAAATGAATTACTTCTAATTACCAAACATTTTATTGTGGCCTAGATATGTGTGTTAATGTGATGAAATTTGGTACAATGTAGCCTACTACGAATTTTTAGAGCAATAATTAATTTAATATCAATTAAACATCATGTAGTGGGTAAAATAAGCTATTTTCCACAACAATAATGATATTAAATAAAAGACAGCTCCTAAAAATATATTCAATGTCCACAATGACAAAGAGTTGTTCTACACAATGTAATTTTTAAAATGATAAAATGAGGCTAAATGAATATTCAAATTAATGTTCAAACACAAGGGCATAGATGCAAAATAGAAAATAAAAGGAAAATAAGAAATAACGCACGGGGGTGCTTCTTTAATTACCAGATCCTACAGGGCTTTAGTGCAATTTCTCCACGACACACATGCACCGCACGTGACCTCTAGTGGGCGGGGACAACAGCGTAATTCCCAAGAACATCAGGGGCCTCGAGCAAAATTTTCACCTTAGGCACGTGTAGAACACATGCTTACTGGGTGGTAGGGGGCTTCTTGTTATTCTGGAGATCATAGGGGGTTGATTGCAAATGCCTCGGCCATCATGTGACTTGCACGTGAGGTGGGGTTGAATTCCAAGAGGTATGTCCTACGTGCGAAGTTATGGGGCGGACGAGCGATGGCGGGCGGACGGGCGCGAGGGGACGCTGCAGCGGCGTAGGCACGATGTCTGTCCGGAGGCAGCCGATGATGAAGCTCGAGGGAGAGGAGACCGGCTGTTGGAGCGCGACTGGAGGAGGAGGACGACGAGCTATTGCAGTGGCGAGCAAGGAGTTCTGCAACCGCACGAAGGAGGCACACGACTGCTCGCGGTGGTTGTAGAGTGAACCTGATCGACACAAAACGCGTAGTGAGGGGGCGAAGGATGCTCGTGGCAGTGGCAAAGAGCAAGGTTGTTCGCTGAATCTGCACGGAGGGGGTGCATGTGGAGGCTTCTCTAGGTCTGTGGAGGCGTGATGTAGTCGGCAAGGGCGAACTGGAGGGTGGAAGCGCACCGCACACGAAGGGAGAAGCTAGTGGACGGTCGAGCTTCACGCGGTGCGAGGTTGCGGAGTTATGGCTCTGGTGACTCCGTGGATGTACCTGTAGCGAATAACCATGCCACAAGAGGGAGGGGTACGCTCGGGATGCTACGCTCTTAAGTTTTGATGTCGAGAAGGAGAATGATGGACCAGGTGATGGGGGGCGTGCTCTGCACATGGGGAAGGAAGGAGCAATGGGTCTTGAGCTTTTGTGATGCTCGGTGAGGGTCAGGTGAAATGATGACGGAGATAGGTGATCGAAAAGATAGAAATGAAAGGGGAAGGAGAATGGAGGATACAAAGTAAGAAGATGAAGAATAATCAAATGAACAGGAAGAAGAAAAAGGAATAGAGGTATACCTGGAGAGTCACTTGGATAGCTGGAGCTTCAAGCTCAGTCCAGTTGTCGCCTCACACTGTGGGCAGTCGCACGGGAGGCTCGAGAAGCTTGAGAAGATCAGAGCTGTAGCAAGGAGTACTTGTCACTCCTTGGATCTCGCCTGAACCAGATGGCTCGTCATTGTGGCAACAAGAAGGCCATGCTGTCACCAAGGGCTTCGTGAGAGCTGGAGCTTAGGTCTCAAAGGTGGCGGATGAGTTGCAATCGAGAGTGAGGCAACAGATTTATTGGTGGGTGACGAAGTTGAGGAAAGAGAGGTGGGAGCAGGTCAGCCGCAAGGGGTTGAGGGTGCAAGAGGGAAGAGACTGGGCTGGAGATCATGCGCAGATGTGGGTTGCAAGGCACAGCAGTTGCGCACCTGTTGGAGAGGAGGAGGAAGCGGGGAGAGAGATGATGAATCTCCGTTTCATCATCTTTATTCTATCATTTTGGCCTTAAAACCCTAGTAAATGCGTGAAAATAGGTTTAATTCATGCATTTTAGCATTCATGCATAATTATGTAAATATTGTATAAAATACTACTTTTAATGCCAAAATTATAGAATAAAGAAAAGAAAAGAAAAAGAATAAAATATTGCAAATATTTTATGACCCGAAACCCCAAGACCTAGGCATCTCGATGACTAGGTCGACAAGGAATAAAGTAGGGGGAGATAAGGGCCAAAATACCAATAAGATTCTCTTTCATTTTATTTATTTTCCTTCATTTTTGGGACCTATTTTTAGTTCCACTTTTTATACATCAAATAAAGAAACTTTGTAAATGAAAGTTGTCGATAATTAAATAAAGAAAAATACAAAATTTATTTCATACAAAAATAATGTACAGATAAAAAGATATGGTCTGAATAAATTTCTAAAACCCTAACTTCCCAGACATGTATCTCTCAAATAAAAACTTGAAATGTATCAAAATCATTTTAATTGTATATAACTTTTAATAAGCTATTTAATGAAGGTGGTTTCATATCTTTTGGAGTTACGGTTTGAAAGTTAGGCTTTGGACCCCTTTTGTATATTTGTACCAATTAAAATATTAATTTTATTTATTATTCATTATTTTTATAATTTTATATTTTTATAATTTTGTAAATATTATTTATAATATATGTGGATATTAAAACTGGAACAAAACACTAAATAAAACATAAAAATAAAATACTTGTATAAAATACATAGATATAATACCTATATCTATACCTATATAGATAATACATCTATTTATTTAATTGTATATAATACATCAGAAAAATAAAATAAAAATATATTTAAGTGTATAAAATTAAGTTATAAATATAAAAAATAATAAAAAAATTAATAAAATTAAAAATACAAAATAAAAATAAAACATTAAAATATATAGATGAATATATATGTATATAACCCATAAAAGGTAACATTTAATTTTGAAACTCCAGAAAATAAATAAAAATCATAATAAAATACCTCACAAAATAAAAATATTTTTCATTTAATAACCTAAAATGTATAAAATAGTTTATTTTTTTAAAATGAATTTAGAAATATTTTTTCCAGGCTTTTTCCTGGTTGGTCCACGTGGACCAACCAGGAGGGTCGGAGAGTAGACCCGCGGTCAACTCTCTGACCCACTACCTGTGACTTGTCAGAACTGCGTTTCTGGCCATTTTCTCCCATTTTTCTAGGTCACGTCTTGCTTCCTTTCGTGTTGCGATCTTCTCAAGTTTTTTGCCTCGGACACCCACCATACACGCCCTTGGCTTTCCTATGGGAGTGCATTGATGCAACGCAGTCTATGCCTCGATCTTCCCAACCCCTTCGTCACTTGTACAAAAAGTCACCCGAGCTTCCCTTGAATCTTTGAACCCTCTTTTGATCTAGCTAGGCATTCCTTCTTGTGCTCTGGACCGGAGGCCGTGACAGGGCACCCTCTAGCCGTCTTGGGAGCGTCTAGCGTGGCCGAAGGAGTGGCTCCACCATCTACGACCATCCTTGGCCGTGAGGTCCTTATCTCAGGCGTATTAGCCTTTGAGGTCCATTTTTCTTTATTTTTATTGCATTTTTATATTAGCCTTAGCCTCAAGATTTATCCCCATCTCCCGTTTCGATTGAAACCCAACCATTCATCATCGCCACCACCTCGTCGGGGTTTGCTCCGACGAGCTCCCATTTCGTCGTTCCCCACACCATTCTGCCTACTGGAGGGTCGCAACAATTTGCCCGTGACCCTCTTCACTTTTTTTGCAGGTATCGTGCTTTCACACGCACTTAGAGGCGTTTTTGAAAACTCGCAGGAGGAGGCTAGGAGCCGTGTGCTCCGCCACCCTCTTGGAGTTCTCCGGTCTTTGCCAGAGACTTTTGGGGCCTCCAGCACCTAGAGGAGCCTTGCGGGAAGCAATCAGGCCGTTTTGGAGCTTCATCACGTGACGGAGGAGGATTTGTCGGCCGGAGGAAGCTCGCCTAACCGGAGATCCTCCATGTTCTTCCATCCATGTCCCCCGCCGTCAGATCAGAACCAGGCCCAGGCCATTCATCAGCCGTTGGATCGCCCCGCTCAGCATCGTCAGATCCGTGGGGATCTTCTAATCTTGGCCATCCAACTCCGAACCGGCATCGTCTCTTGTTGAGCCGCCATGTGGATTAGTGGAGAGTCACGCACCGTTGGATCACGTCTAAGGGTGGGCTTTTTGCAACTCTGCCCTTGCCCGTTTTTGTATTTTTAAATAGTATTAAATCATTCATTCGTAGTTATTTAATTTTTGTATAATTTGTAAAACAGACCTCAATTTTTTCCATATTTGCACGTATATCCTTGGCCACGTCACCTCACGTGCCTGGCGCATGTGAGGCGCAGACATTTTGTGGTCAGGACCCTGAAGTTTCTGTTATTTTCATTCAGTTCATAAACTATTTTATGTCATTATAATATTTCTGGAAAAATTGCATTTCAGCCCCTGTATTTTTGGAAATTACAAGTTCATCCCTGCCTAGTATGTGACTGTCACATGTGATTTTGGAAATTTTGCAGGGAAACCCTTGAGCTTTTGGTTATTTCTTATTAGTATAGGAATATTTTTATTCAGTTATAATTTTATAGGATATTTACATACAGGCCCTTGGACTTTTATAGAATTACAAAAATACCACCATTATTGTGTATTTTATTTTTGCTTTTAGTATTTATTTCATGCATTTATAAAATCCTAAACAAATCCTGAAAATAGACTTAAGCTCCTATTTCATTGCACTTTAATGCCATTTTTTATTTCACATTTTATAGCATTTTAATATTTACAAAAAATCAAAAACTTGCATTTTCATCCCTGTTTGCATTATAAAATCCACAAAATTATAAAAACTTCTTGAAAAATTCCCGAAAAATATATTGTGTGTGTTTTTGCAGCTTTAACATTCAAACCAAAAATCACTAAAAAAATATAAAAGAAAACTCATAAAATTAAAACCCCTAAAACCTTTATAAAAATATAAAAAAATCCATAAAAAAATCTTAAAAATATATTTTTTGTCTCTAAATTTTCTTTATTTTATTGTATTTATATTAAATTAATTTGGGGAATTTTTGACCTTGTTTTATATTTTCATCTCCATTTTAATTTCATGCATTTTTTGTTCCCAGTTTTGAGTATTTAGAACTTTAAAAATACCAAAAAAATAGCAAAAATATAGAAAATCACAAAACATTGGAAAATTATAAAAAGCATAAAAAGATTTTATTTCCTGTATTTTGCTTATTTTTACCTATTTTTATATATACATTGTCTCTCTCTTTTCTGTATTGTATATATATATATATCTTATTTTACAATTTAAAAGAAAAAACATAAAATATAAAAAGAAAATACAAATCAGAAAATTGAAAATCAAATTATAAAAATAAAAAAATAAAAAATAAAAAGTTATAAATTATAAATCCCACAAAAAATAACACATATAGATAATTTGGTCGCATTAACTTTTGTGCATTGAATTGCCCCGATCTACCTGTTTGCTTCCTATCGACACTCTACACTACTTGTAAGATACACATCTTTTGTAGAGTTATAATAAATTTTCACTCAAGGGCTGGCGAACCTGAGCTCACGCAATCTTGGAAGCTCGTGGCAGCAAGCAAGGGCGGCTGGATCTCGCTGGAGGTCACCTTATGGCCGAGACTTGCTGTCACCAAGGCTGTGTGCAGGACGTCGGGGGTTTTCTCTCCTGAAATGGTGGATGGCTATCCTGGTCGATCATCATGCTTTATAGGAGGTGGAGGTGAGGCATTATGAGGAGGAGAGACTGGCCTCGTAATGGTCGGAGGAGAGAAGTTGGCGCAGTGGTCGTTACATGGAGAGGAGAGTGGCAGAGGCGTTACACGCAAGGCAACACCGACGGTTGCAGGGAAGGGGAGGGGGCGGGGGTCATGTGAATGCACATGACCTGGGAAGAGGAGAGGTCATGTGTGTGGCACGAGATCAGGCTGGAGGACAGGAGAGAGAGGTGGGGGTGTCATGTGGCACGCCCAGGGGTTGCCACGTGTCACCCAAAAAAATCAAATTTAGAAGATGAAGAAAATTAGAAAAGAAATAGAAGGAGACCTCAAATAGAAGAACTTCCTTCACAAAAGTTGTTTGTATCGATGAGATCTACAACTTTAATGAAGGAACTGGGAGCAAAAGAGGTTGTATGTATAAGAGGTATTTTTGGTGGTTTTCCATGTGTATAGAAAATCAGCTTTTGGGGTTTTGTAATTTTTGGTGGTTTTAAAAGAGGATAACAATTCTAGAAAAAATACGATAAAATACAAGAAAATTAATTACACAATAATCTATTTTTTTTGGATTTTTAATAAATAAGAAAATAAAAACAATAAAATAGGAGTAAGAAATACGAGACTTTTGTATAGACTCATAGAGGACACTCGGATACCGGCGGTTTCTTTGATTTCAGTCTTGATCTAGATTTGAATTTTTATGTCGTTTGATAAAATTGTCATCAAATAACACAAATGAAGAAGAAATAAAATTAAATGGGTTAAATATGTACAAAAAACTCAGGTCAAAATAGTAAAAAGATAAAATGCGCAAAAGAAGCCCAAAACGCAACTTTCGCATATGAGCTCTGAATTTTATGAATTGGTCTCGTTTTGAAGGTATTTGAAAATGAAGTACTTTTAAAGTGAGTAGATCAAAATCAGACACTGTATGAGGAAGATATATGTGTTTCAGTCTGTCTGATGCGAAATTAGGACTTGGGTTTATTTGACACTTATTTGAGTAGTAATTTTTTTGTATTTTTTTATTTATTCTTATTACTAATATCTACACAATGGTGGTGGTCACTATAAAAAAAGACGTGATTGGCGTGCACATCCTTGCTTTCCCTGGGCGAGCACAGGAGGACTACATGTGGTCACCTATACTTCTCGCCGGTTTAAATTATGAGGTGTGCATGTGCGGCACGTGTATGAAAATATGGGCGAGCACTTGTATTGCACATGTGCTCTCCCCGTTGTGCTCGCCCACTTCAAATTTTATGTGCGGCTCATCCGAGTGCGTGTCAATATTTGGACGAGCACCTGCGGAGCCATGCGAGAGCACACTTATGTGCTCGCCCAAGCCCATGAACAGAACGTCGCCATGCGTCTCCTTCCTCATTCTACCCGCATTTCTCCCCCAAAACAACCCCTCCGGTGATCCCTACACGACCCTCCTTGCCACCGGCGACCTTCATTTATGTATTTCAACTACATACGCATCTTCCCTTTAGTATATTACTTCATCCTTTCTCTCATTTTTTAACATCTCATTGCATATCCCTCTTATTTGGATATTTTTAGGTGTTCAAATTGTTGTTATATTTTTTATTATTTTATATACATTCAAGTAATTGAATATGCTTTCTATGTTTAGGATAAGACTTGTTTAATATCTTCTTATTATATTTGATGATATTTGTCTCATTTATATGGAAATTCATATGCATGGTAGGTGTTTGATGAAAAGCCACTACCAACCATATGATTAAACTTGGTATTATATAAAGGATTGGAAACCCCTGTCACTTTTATACTTGTTAGTATACCTTGTTGATTATTTACAATGACTAAAATTATGAAATAGGAATATCATGCCATGATAGTGTATACTTATGCTTAAATAACATTAGGTATAACTTGTGAATAACAATAGGTATAATTGTGCTTAATTACCTATTAGGATTAGTTTACTTGAATATTCTTCATTGTGTGTCTATTTATGTCTCCATGCATCCAAACGTCCTCTTCATAGAGTGTATGTATGAGACAGACTATTTCATAGAGTGCGGATATGAGATATGATAAACACCAACATTTCTTCTGTGATAATTTATTATCACATTAAATTCTAGTTAATGTGGCCAAGTGTATCACATTAACTTATAGTTAGGTTGATAATAAGGCTAAAAAACTAACAACTTATTATTAAATCACACAAAATCATTCACACACAGTGCGTCCCTCCACACCGGGTGGTGTGTGGCCCTGCACACCGGGAGGTGTGTGCAACATATTGTAGGATTTCATCACCTCCAATTGTGTTATATTTTTTATATTTTGCAAAGTACTATTGGACTCACTTTGGGATGAGATATCCCAGTCCAATGGTTGTGGATTTCGATGTTTGCAGGTGGAGAAATTTTTTTGCAGGTACAATTTCAATAATGTTCATTTAAACACTTTATTAGGCACTAATTTAGGATCACACTTATCCATATCCCCATTGTTAACCAACCAAATATATGTAATTGTCTTGTTAACATAAAAGAATAAATATTTTATAATTGTTTTATAGTCTCATTTGTAGCACATACAAATGTACTACGTGAAGTGATCTTAAAATATTACATTTATATTGGCTTTACTTAGTTCGGATATCCTGGACTAAGGGGGTCTGTAAGGATTCAAACTTACTAAAAGGTGATCGTTGTCACATGTTGTTTATTTCTAAGGGAAATTCAGCTACAAAACCCCTTCCTCTTCAGTATACCAAACCAATTGCAATTTACTATCAAAATAGTCACTACGGTGATTGTTTTGAAAGTAGACAGTAATTGATTTTGAGGTATACTGGGGAGGTGCAGGGTTATGCAGCTGAATTTTCCTCGAAAATAAGAAAGCATGTGACAAAGATCGTTTGAATCCTTATGGACGGGCTAAAGTGATAACATAATTAACACACTTCTCATCTTCTAGAATAAGTATGATAGGTTTAGGCCATCGATGGCTTAGGGTTTAGGTTTTCTTCTTTTGATGTACAAGAATAAGCTAAAGTTAAATATTCACCTCTCATTTGACCGTATGAACTGTTGCATTCATGTAATAAAGATGGCTAATAGAGAATGGATGTACAAGCGTGTAGTAGATGGGCATGTTATAGATACCTATCAAAGAGGTGTTCAAGAATTTGTAGAATTTGTTTACGCACAAGGTTCCCGTGTCCTAGATTCTGATGGTACTATCTTGTGTCCGTGTACAAAATGCCATTTAATGAAGAAGTGTTCTAAGGATGAAACTCAATTGCATCTTTGCAAAAATGGTTTCATGGAAGGAGATAAGATTTGGTGGAGGCACGGTGAGGACTTCGAAGAAACAATGAATGAGTCTAAAGAAGCAGACAATATTAACCCATTTGTAGATATGGTTATGGACGTTGCGGGTCTTGATTTTAACACTTCTTGTCCAAATGATGAGGAATCATATAGAGAGTCTACGGACTTCTATGAGCTGTTGAAAAAAGCAGAGGAGCCATTGTGGTTGGGTTGTAAGTCATATTCAAAACTCTCCGCAGTTTCAAATCTTTTATCGATGAAGATGGAGTATAATATGACTTATTGTAATTTTGATGCAATGCTTAAAATTATCAAGAAAATGTTACCAGAAGATGCTGAATTACCTAAAAATTATTACAAAACCAATAAAATGATGCGAAAGATGGGTTTAGCGGAAGTTAAAATAGACTCTTGTATAAATCATTATATTTTATACTATGGTGAACATTAGCGTTTGACACATTTTCCGAAATGTGTTGTGCCAAGATTTCAGGAATCAAGTAAGAATGACACAAAAAACTCAAGAAAAGTTTTGTGTTATTTCTTATTGACGCCGAGATTAAAACGGTTATATTACTGTAAGGAAACAGTGAAAAATATGATATGGCATGCAGAACATATAGTTAATGAGTACATTAAGCATCTATCCGAGTCTGATTGTTGGAAAGTATTGATGTCAACATTTCCTTCATTTTCGGAAGAAAAAAGGAATTGTGTTATAGGTTTCTTTACAGACGGGTTTAATCCTTATGGAAGAAGTAAAGATTACTCTTGTTAAACAGTAATGACAACACCACACAATCTTCCCCCGTGGTTATGTAATAAGACGATTTATATTTCTATCGTTGTTGGTGCCAGGACCTACACATCCGGGAAAATACATCGACCTGTAATAACGTCCTCTTATAGATGAGCTGAAAATGCTATGGGTCGATGGAGTAGATAAATATGATGCAAGTAAAAGTAAAACATTTAATATAAAAGTAGCTCTACTCTGGACTATAAATGACTTCCCGGTATATGGAATATTATATGGATGGAGTACGTATGAACGCAAAAGTTGTCCGTATTGTATGGAAGGTACAAAATCATTTCAGCTTCAATATGGTCAGAAATCGTATTTTTTGTCACATACGTTTTCTTTCAAAAAATCATCCCTATTGAATACAGAAGCACACATTTAAAAAGAATGACATCGATCTTACGGATTCTACGACAATTAAGAATGGTGAAACGATATTATCAAGTTTAGAAGAATCGGAAAATACAGCCTTGAACGATGGAGATAAAACAAAACCTCTTCCTGGATTTGGTGACAGTCATAATTGGATTAAGAAGAGTATATTTTGAGAATTACCATATTAAAGTAAGCTATTGATACGACACAACTTGGATATTATGCACATAGAGAAAAATATCTTTGTGACAACTTCTATATAATATGAATGTAACCGGTTGCACAAAAGATACAATAAAGTCTCGTCGTGATTTAAAAATAATATGCAATCGGCCGGAGTTGTATATAACGGAAAAAGATAATGAAAGGGTTGAAATTCCTAACGCAAAGTATACAATATATAGAAATCAAGTTAATTTGTCTGCCAATGGACAAGTAAATTGAAGTTTTCAGATGGATAGGCATCAAATTTCTCAAATTGGCCAACTTAAAGAAGTTCTCATTTAAGGGAATGAATAGTCACTGTCTTGTTTTCATGGAAAGACTTCTACCGCTAGTGTTCAGAGGATTGTTGCCGAAAAATATTGTAGATGTTATATCATATGTTAGCAGATTTTTCCATACTCTCTGCTCGTCACGCGTACACCGGACGTAGATGGAATATCTTGAGAAGTATATTCTTATAATTATATGTAATTTGTAGAAAATATTTCCACTATCATTTTTTATTCAATGGAGCATCTAATAATTCATCTTCCTTATGAAGCAAAGGTTGGAGGTCCGTAAAATATCGATGAATGTATCCATTTGAGAGGTATTTCTAAATATTAATATCTTTTTAGTCTTTTGATATATGAATAAAAACATATACATGTTTTACGTAGGTTCATGTTCTTTCTGAAAAGAAAGATCCGAAATAAAAGTAAAGTGGAAGAATCAATCAATTCGTAGTATATTTACAAGGAAGTCGCAACATTCTGTACTAGGTATCTTTCGGAATGTGTGGATACTATCCACAACCGATTAAGAAGGAATGAGACAATTTGCTCTGAGGATACACCTAATATTAGTGTATTTCGTCAATCCACTCAGCTCATGGAAAGTCTACAAAACATCTATTATCGAAACAAGAGAAAGATGCTGCAGAACTATACGTATTAGGCAATTACGAGGAAATAACACCATTTGTTCAGTATGTCTCTATATTACTTTATAAATTATATGTAAATTTCCTTCCATTTATTTCTAATGTTTCTTGAACTTATTTCAAGGAATTTAGAAGGAAAATTGTCGAAGAAAATCCTACGTATTCAGATGACGAAGTTGTGAGCATATATAGGAATCAATTTTCGGAATGGTTTAAGAACCGAATAAGACAATTGGATGGTGGTGATTATCATACACATATATTAAAATACTTTGGGGAAGGTCCGGTTTATAAGGTCCGATCTTACAACTCTTGTTGTAGTAATGGTTATTGGTTTCATACATTTGATTCTGGTAGATATTTAATAACTCAGAATTACGGAGTGATGGTTCGAAGTTCTTGCTACGTGGAAGATCATTTAGATTACTATGCAATATTAAAGGAGATACTGGAAGTAGAATATAGTATTCCAGGTTATAATAAAGTGGTTCTCTTTTTATTTGACTGATACGACCCCAATGGAGGTGTAGTGATTGCTACGAGGAATAATATTGTCGATGTGATACCACGAAAATTCATGCGAAGAGTTGAACCATTTGTTCTAACTTCTCTGGACCAAGTTTGTTATCTGCCACAAGTGTCAAAAAAGAGAAAGAGCCTCGATTCTTTCAATGTCATAAAAATAAATTCTCGAGGTTATATTTCTAATGAATACACTCATCTAGAAGATGTTATAGATGAAGGTTTCACACCTGCTCATGAGTGAATAAATGTTGTAGAAGAAGTCCCAATCATCAAATCAATTCAATTAACAGATAATGAGGTGTTATGTTTTGACAAACAGGATGATGTAGATTCTACAAATGATGATTCAGAGAACTCAGAAATCAATGAAATATGTTTTGACTACTCCGAATCGCATGACGAAGATTAACCGTAAGTTCAGTAAGTTACAGAAGATAAACCAGAAAAGTTCATTAATAACTTTGTAATTAACAATTACATCATCATTACAGTCATGGCAAGTTTTCAACGTGGCAACTCTCATGGATCTCAGTGATCAACTCGTCCATCGTCGTCATACTCGCCTTCTTCTAGTAGGCAGTCGGCCCTACCTGTTACTTTAGAGTCACTTCCTTAGGAGACTCGACGGGTCATAGCCTACTATGAGTCTCTTGGTTATCCTCCTCCTCCCTTTTATGGAGGCGTATATGGAGAGCCATCTTACATAGCCGCTCCTGCTGCATGCCCGGTACCTGTATTAGCACGGACCTCGATGGATTCCGATTCACCTTCTTCTGCACGTCCGAGCATCCACGTACCTCTACCCACTGAAGGTGGGCAGAATTTGGAGTCTTACCCTTTGTTGGAGGTTACTATGGATGGGAGGTACGATTTTTATAATTTTATAAACTTTTATATAAATAAATCTTTTCATTTAAACTTTAATATTATTTGGAAAATTTACAAAATATGCAGGGATTTTTTAATAGCAATAAGGTGACAAAGGATATTACCAACATAATTAAGTCACATTTGACTAGCATACAATTATATTGATGTTGCATTCTTGCTACTGAGCAGGAGAGATTGTTTGAGATGTTTCTGGTAAGTAATATTTTAGCGCATTCATTTAAAATTGTTGCTACTCTTTAATCTAATATTTTACAATACTTTTTCAGAATAGGTATCATTTAGTTCCCGGTCTAAAGAAAGAGGTTTATCATCGGGGATTTATTTGTTTGGTGGAGAAGAGGATGAGCGATACCTTTTTCAAGGTAAGGAGAGACTCACATGCAAAGACGGGATGAGAGGAGATGAATTTTGAGGAGATGAAGAGGTTTCCACCGACATGGTGCACGGAGGATTGGTATTATACTAGCTCCATAGTTTATGATGTAATTTTTAAAAAATGATATTTACAACATATTTGTTGCAGGTGGGTGGGATTTTGTGATGCACTCATTGCATATACTAAATTTGGGAGGAGATCGATGGCGGGAAGGGCAAACTGCCAAAAATTAAGGATCAAATTGACCAGTGGCTCTAAAAGCCACAATCAGATTAGACCGGAGTTGGTAATTTCTTATTAGAAAATAGATTTTGAATACTATCTTATTACAATTCCATTCTATGATTATTTTTTTATATTTATTTTCCAGCCGAAAAGGTTGGAAAGAGAACCCTCTTTTCAGGAGTGGTGATATACATCTCACATGAGTGGGAAAGATGGAGAGTCTCAATGGTCAACTCCTGAAACATGAGAATTATTGGTTAGTATTTTTGTATATAAGTAATTTGAAAGATATAATATCCTTATTTCTTATGTTTTTTTAACTTGAATTTCAGGATCGTTATTTGGCACTAGCTGCAGAGAAATGGGGTAGAGATCCTAATAGGGAACAATCACTATTTGATAAAGCAATTTGGAAACAGGTATATATAAATATTAATTTAGTATATTCAATTTTTAACTATATATTCATATTAAATCGTCCAAATTTTTTATAGGTATTGAAGGAGAGGGATGTCATGCAGACGCTTGGCGGTCTTCCTCCATACTATGTGGAGGAATATCGTCATTCCTATTCTTCTTCTGGCCAGGCTTCGTATTCACAACCACAATCATCATAGCCATCATCGCATATGGAGTCCCAGACGACGATGATGGTGGAGACTGTGATGAAGTTCCAACAAGATTTCTCAGCGTACATGTAAGTATTGTCCTTCTAAACTCTAATAATTGTATATTTCAATATCTCTAATTGCATATCATATATATATCTTCCATAAAATAGGTCACAAGGGCGTGCATCTCAATATGAGGAGATTGAATCAGATGAGGAGGAGGAGGAGGAGGAGAATGACCCAGAAGAAGAGAGACGCACGCATGCTAGATTTAAGGAGAAGGAGAAAAAAAAAAGAAAGAAAAGTGGGGTTTGATCTCAAAAAAAATTAGATCAAAAAAGAAATGATAGGTGGTTTTTATCATTTTTGTTATGGTTTTTAGCAACTCTTTTAATATATATGAACTTTGAAAATAGAATTACATGTACTTGTACTTGTCGAACATTTCGAAAATCTATTGATATTATACTTAGCTGCTAAATGTGATGCATATACTGAAATTATATGTTATCGTATATGTTTAGTTCGTATTGTATGTTCATATATATTATGTGAGTTTGGCAGGTACAAGATACTTGAATTAATTAGATGGATGGCACATTAAAGGTATTATCCTCGACTCTAATAAGCACATGCTGTGGTTTCTTAGCAGGCTATACATGTTCGAGGGGGTGTCTAAACCCCGTCGAACCTACATATTAATTCTGCTCTTTAGTTTGGGCGAGCACATGTGCTCGCCCGCCTGCTGTTATGACACTCCATTGGCCGAACACACATCGGGCAAGCACATGTGCTCGCCCGGCGTATGGGCATGCACTTGGTGTGCGATTGGCGTGCATGGAATGAGCCACCATGTGCACGGCAATCGTGTCTTTTTAGTGGGTTTTGGGTCAATCGGAGCTAGGATGAATTAATTAAAAATATGGGAAGCTAGCAGCTTTTTAGGCTAATTTTTTGATGCAATTATGCATGATGAAATGTGAATATTACTAACACATGTATGAATGCTAATGATGTTATATTGATTATTAAATACATATGGATTTTGGGGAACGTAGCCTAATTGACCAATTTTAGCATGATGAATCTGAGATTCATCATTAATCATCAAAGAGTTCTGTGTCCCTGTGTTCGATCTTGGTATACTTACCGAGTTTAAATATTCCACATATTCAAAAGTGTGGTGTTCTATTGGATCCATTTTCGCCTCCTATACTACGATGAAATGTGACATTTAAAGAGAAGAAATGCAGTTTATGAAAGTTCCCTAAGGGTGGATCATGAGATTCTAGGATACACATGAATGAGATCTCTTCAACATGGTCCAACGGCTCATCTGATCCTATGAAATGCTTAAGTAGTTGCCCATTCATGAGGATAATCATGCACCATCTGTAAGGTCTGAAATCTCTACACTACCTTTCGTATGCACTTCTCTGACAATGAAGGGTCCCATCCAATTGGACTTCAACTTGCCCTGGAAAATATTCAACTTGGCATTGAATAACCATACCTTTTTCCCTAGGACAAAATTCTTGCATCTGATATGTTGATCGTACCAACGCTTGATTATGTCCTTATAGATCACGTTGTTATCATAAGACATATTTTTTATTTCTAAAAGCTCATTTGGGTCCATCTTTCTTCCCTATTGTCCTTCACGTGTGTTCCAGTTCACTTTCTTTAATGCCCATTCAGATTTGTGAATCAGCTCAGTGGGTAGATAACACAGCTTTCCATATACCATTCGGAATGGGGAGGTTCCAAGAGGGGTCTTGTAAGCAGTCATGTATGGCCACGAAACTTTGTCCATGAACTGGGACTAGTTCTTCCTGTCTGGGCAGACTAGCTTCTGCAAAATGCCCTTCACCTCCCTATTTGACACCTCTGTTATGCCACTCAACCGTGGGTGGTATGGACTAGCGACACGATGCTCTATGTCATAGTCCTTTGTTAACTTCTTAATTTCTCTATTAACAAAGTGGCTACCCCAATTAGAGATGATGACTTTGGGGACCCAAAACTATGAAATGATGTGATCTTTCATGAACTTGCAGGCAATTTTGGCAGGTAGGGATAGCTTCCATCCACCTAGAGAGATAATATACCATTGGTAGAATGTGCTTATAACCGTGGATGTTAAGGAATGGTCTCATGAAATCTATGCCCCATGCATCGAAAACATCAACCATAATCACAAGTTGCATGTGTATTTCATCTTTGGGATAGGCGTACCTCCCATTCTCTGACACACTGGACACGACCTAAAAAACGCATATGCATCACGAAACATGGTCAGCTAGTACAAACCACACTAGAGCACTTTCCTCTTCTCGGAGTGATATTCTCCGGTCTCCAAGGAATGGTAGTTCGTGAGGACACTCATGTATTACTCCTGAAGAATACACCTTCTCCAGAAAAAATCTGGACTTTCGAAGAAAAGGAACAGATACTCCCAATGGTATTTCCTAGATTCCGACTTAAGTCGGTCAATGCTGCCCTTGGGCCAATCATGGGGAATTGTCCCGGATACCTAGAAGTTCACCATGTTGACATACCATGGGAGAGAATCGACAGAATAGATCAACTCGTCAGGAAAGGAGTCCTTGATGAGGTCAGTCTTAGGGGAACTCTGTGACTATATGCATGAGAGGTGAACAACCACCACATTTTTCACTCCAAGCTTATCTTTGATCTGTAAATCGAACTCTTGGAGTAATAGAATCCACCTAAGAAGTCATGCCTGCTGAATCTACATTGCATCATCTTTATTCATTTATTTTAGTTTAAAATCCCTTCGTAAACACCTGTAAATATCAATAAAACTCTCCTTTTATAATTATTTATCCTTGTGTAAATATTGTATACTTATCATTGTTTCTAACCTAAAATAAATAAATAAATAAATAAAAAATAAAGAAAACTAAATATTATATATGCAATAAAGGCTAACTCTGATGCGAGAGAAGGTCAAGACTTGACCTGACCGATAAGGAATAAAGTAGGGGGAGATAAGGCCTCAACATAGAAAAATTAAGAAAAATAAATTCCACTTGTATAATCATCACTATTCATCACATGTATAAATTGCACATAATGTATATATTTCTGACTCTATTTTATTTATCATCAAATCACATCAAATAAAAATATTTTCCTTTTGGAACTTGTACATAAAAATTAATTGTAAATATTAAAAGTAATTGCAAGAAGAGAACTCGTACATAGTGAAAATAACGACACTTTGAAAAAGTCATAGAGCATAACTTGTCATATCAATATCTTCTCCATAAAAACTCAGAATAAAGCAAACTCACTTTTATTGCACTCAGAATTAAATAAGTTATAAAATGAAAGTGGTCTCATTAAAATCGGAATTAAGATGTAAAAAGTGGCTTTTTGGAGTGTATTGTATATTTGTATGTATTGTACATTTTGTGATTTTATTATTTATTTATTTTATAGTATATGTTTGTATATATTATATTTAAAAATGTTTGTGATTATTGTATTTGATTAATATAATATGAAAATAAAAATTAAAAAATCAAAAATAAATTCATTGTATATATTGTATAGTATAACATACCTATATTGTAAATAACTTTATTTAATTAACCTAATAAATTATTTCCTAAAAATAAAATAAGAATGTCCTTAAAATCCTTAAAATTCCCTAAATTAATTTATCATTAAATTATATATTTATTTATAAAATAAATTATTAAAATTCAACTTTTAGTATATATAGGTATACCTACGAATAAAGGTTGATATTTATTTTTAACCTAATTATTTAATTTATTTAAATTATTAAAAATAATCATAAATAAGTTTAATTATTTATTAACATTTTTTATTTATAAAATTATTTAATTTAAATTCATTTATTAATTTATTTTATTTTCAGGCAATTTTGTCTTATCTAGTTTTGTCTTGTAGCTAGGCCTTCCAGGCCCACCCGAATAACCCATTCAGTTGGACTTTCTTCATCATTTTTCCTACATGATCCTATTACTTTTGGCTCTAGATTCATCTTGCATTTTTGTTTCCGATTAATAAACATTGTCGCCTGATAAACTTTTCATCTTAATCGACCTTGATCCACGCGCAAGTCTATTTGAATTTCATTCTAGCTCACTACCTATAAAACCTCCTCCCCAGATTCCATTCGTTTTTAATCTGTTTTCTTCTGATTCTTCACCCAAGATGGAGTTCTAGTGGATGAGGCGGAGACAGAGCATCGTTCCTACAATCGGGAGAGCATCTGATTGGGAGGGCTTCACGATCCATACGACCGTCGGAGCTTCACCGTAGGTCGTCCAGCTTCTCCGATTTCGTCACGAATCAAGGCCAAACTCCCCTCCCCATCCACCGTAGGTTAATCTAGGTAGCTTCTCTTTTAATTTCGTTGTTTGATTCCACTTTTAATTCATGTTCTCAGCTTGATTTAGACTAGTCAGATTTGCCTCCGATCGTCGTGATAAGAGGCTTTCCGCTCATCGATCTTCATTATCGACCCGCGCATCATCATCACCTCAACCTTCTTCGCATTTCTACCATATTTGATCCCTCGGGTCTACAGCAGATCTGAGTTCCAACTCCCTTCCGGTTATTTGCTGCCGAGACGTTTATCCACTACCCATTTCATTATTTTACCAGCTAATAATTCGGTTGGAGTTCTTCTCCGAGCAATAAAAACCTTTGCAGGGAACGTGGATGCGTCTGGAACTAGGAATAACCTCTTGGAGTGCAACTTGGACCTACAGGTCTCCTGGACTTCCAGACCCGCCCTTGGACGAGCATTGAGCATCACATCACTGTCAGCCTACGCGGGAGTGCAGCAGAAGTCGATTCCAACCTTCAGAAGGCGCTTCGAATGGAGATCAGCAAAGATTTTGCCAGTTGAACTCATCGGAGGCGACATTCATCAGAGTTCTTCCACATATCCTTGTTGTCGTCCGATCAAGAACGAAGAGTTCCATATCCAATCCTATCTATTGATGAGCCCCAATTCTGAGCCGAGCGATCCAGATCTGCAGCAGCTTGTTCTAGCTATTCGATGCGCACGTGCATGCCTCACTCCCAAGGAAAATTACACCTTTATCCCTACATTTTAGGCATGTGTCTTGATGTGGTTCATTAAACATTTGTTGTTGAGCCCCTATTTTTTCTATTATTTGCATTTTCATCATATTTGAACTGTAGAACGTGCTTTGCACATGCCTTTTGGAATATTTGCAACAAGATCCTTGCCTCTTTGTGTTACATTTTGGCCCATGTAAATAATATAGTCACCTTAAAGTCTGTGCCAACGTGAATCATGTGCGATGGCATGTGCTTTTTAGTGGGATATTTGCAATATCATCCTTGCATTTCTAATTTTTGTTCTTATTTTAGTCCTTAAATAATTCCTTCTTACAAATTAGTCCATGTGTTGTTGCTTAATTAGTGCTTTGTTAATCGTGCTTAATAAATCCTCGATTGCACTTAAAAATCCCCTAAACATTCTCACTAATTCCTGCTAATAACCTCTTTTACCACAAATTTTTATTTTGCATAATAATTTGTTTTATTATTTTTAATAATTCAAAAATATCTTGATTTTGTCTTGATTATAGTATTACTTAAATAAAATTTTGAAAAATCATTTGAAAAATTCTATAAAAAATATGTGTGTTTTTTAGTTTTTTTACAATTTGTATAAATTTAATTTTCAAATTCCTTTTAAAAAATCACAAAATACATAAACCACTAAAAACCATTAAAAATAACACAAAATTCTAAAAAAAATAATTTAGCTTTTATTGAAGTTTGAAAAATTACCTTCCTACTCGTGCAACTTTTCCCATGTTTGATTTTATTTTCTATTTTAAAATCCCAAAAAGTTTATTTTCCTTATTTTTTTGTTATATTTCATGTTTTTAATTCATTTTAAAAAACATAAAAACAGTAAAAATTATCAAAAATCCAAAAATATTTTTGTTTATTTTTCTGCATATTTTTACTATATTTTAATATAATACAAAAGAGTTTGTTCTTTATTTCATTATATTATTTTACTTATTTTATTTTTTAAAAAATTAAAAATATAATATTTGCAAAATTAAAAATCATTAAAAAAATTCAAAATCAGAAAACATAAAAACTATAAAAATTAAATCCTATCAAATTTACAAAAATACAAAAAATCCATAAAAAAGATTAAGAGTTGAAAAATAAAAAGATTCTTTTTTATTCATTGATTTCTCTTTGACTAAACAACCCTTGGGATTTGTAGCCTCTCTGAGTTTGATCCTGCACGCTATATAGGTAAATAAATAGCATACTCTCTTGCTTACATTTGTTTGTTTTATTTTTGGCTTGAGAAATAAAAGCAGTTTTTTGTTTGAAGCTTCTTTGGGTTGCGACGACAATTTCACCTTGTGAACATTTCTCATTAATTTCATAAAAATAAACTAAAATCAAAAAAAGTTCCTCTTCAACAGTGCCTTTGCGTCCTTTTCTATGATGTACTTGATGGTTGTATGGTCTGTGAACTTGGTAACCTTGGACCCTAGAAGATGTGATCTGAATTTGTCTAAGGTGAACACTACGGCAAGCACTTCCTTCTCTGTGATAGTATAATCCCGTTGAGCATGATCTGTACTTTGTTTACGTAGTGGACAACATAAGAAATCCCTTCTCTCCTCTGTCCTAACACAGCCCCAACAGCAAAGTCAGGGGTGTCTGTCATGATCTCAAAGGGTAAAGACCAATATGGGGCTTGTAGTATAGGATCATCCATGATCTTCCTCTATAGGAGCTCGAAGGCCTCAAGACACCTATGATCTACAATGAACTCCGTGTATTTTCTTAAGAGCTCTGTTAGCAGTCGGGCAATCTTTGAAAAGTCCTTTCTAGGATCTAATCAATGAATTGTAAGGGGATATAATCATTTTTCGCCATGACATTCAAGTGTCTGTAATCTACACAGACATGCCACGACGTGGGCACTCGTGTTCTCTCCATCTGAGTTGGTGACTGTCAGAAATCCCACCTTCTTAGGGACTACATGAAGTGGTGACACCCACTTGGAATCAGAGATGGGATAAATAAACCATGCATCACACCATTTCTCTGTTTCTTTCTTAACCACATCTCGTATTTGGATTCAGTCTACGCTGTAACTCACAAGAAGGTCTAGCACATTCCTCAAAGTAAATGTGGTGTGAGCACAAAGCGTGGTTAATCCCACGGAGATTGGACATACTCTAGTCAATGGCCTACAGTTCTCTTCAAGAATCTCTAACAAGTGAGATTCTTGTTCTCCAGTCAGGCTAGCACTGGTAATGATCGGGAACTTATGAGGTGGGCCCACAAGGATGGCATACTTCGATGTAATGGATAGGTGTTTGAGATCAGAAATGGTATGATCATCGGGAAGATCTGGCTTGACTGCCTCTGAATCTGGTTCTATGGTAGATGTGGTTGGATCTATTGTGATAGTAGCCACCAACTGATTCTACTCACGATTCAGATCGCCAAAGGTATCTATGCAATTGATGAAAGCCACGTCTGACTTGTATTCCACACCCTCTACTTGACTTGAAGGGAACATGTCTAACAAGTTGAAGTCAGCTTTTGAGTCATCGAAGACGTAGGAAGATGCATCGGAAATATCTCCTGTGAGTAAGGTCTGATTCTGCAGGATCTGTCAAACTTCCTCATCGACGCTATCCTCTCCTGGTGAGATGGACTCTTCAACCCAAGCTAACTTCTACTGCCAGTGATCAGCTGTGTCAACTCTGTAGCACTCTACTTCCGATGAGAGATACTTTGTACTGCTCTTTGAATCAGGTCTCTGCCATTTCATTTTCTGCATATCTACTCCATACTTTCATCATGTGTGTGAAAACATATCTTTTCTATAGTATAATCAAATATAGCTCTATCCTCCTTAGGAAATGGTGACTATGTATGATATGGGAAGATTACCAACTTTGAGTGCACTCCATATCTAGGACTATGAAGTCCACCTTGTACTAGATACCCTCGGTGTCAAGAATAATGTCCCTCAGCATTCCCTTAGGCTTCTTAATAGATCGGTCTGCAACTCCTCAGTGCGCTTAAGTCTAGACAATCTAGGAGAGAATATGGAAATAGATTGATTGAGGATCTGTTATCAAGTAGAGTGCGAGAAAATGATGTGTCAGCTGTCTGACTGATGACGAAGTGCCTAGATCTCTCTTCTTCCTTGGAATCTCATTTTGGATCGCACATGTAGTGTATATGAATAGCACATGTTTCACTATTCGAGTGACCTTTTTCCTGCTAGTCCTAACAGGTGTGCATCTCACTTTAGGTACTTCTTGAATGTAGGAACCATATCCACTAATTGGAGGAAAGGGGTCTCAACTTTAACATTCTCGCATATTATCCTTTCCACCTGCAAAGCATCATGATCATTTTTTTTTTGAGAAATTTTCTTCTTTCCCTTAGATAATGTTTGAGGGAAAGTGATTATTAGGGGTTCAGAATGTAAAATAGAAACAACATCATCTGAGTTTTTATTGAAATCAACATGCGACTATACATAAATCTGACTGTGCTCAGACTGGGACTATGTATACTACTCGATTGAAATGCATGAAAAAGAACTGGAACTAAAATTGAAACAGTTGGTGCTACGTCCATGGTGGTCTTCTCATCTCCCGAAGACTCACTACTTGTGACCATGCTCGATGTCACACTACTCTTCTTTTTAGATTTCTTGTTTTTTGATTTTTTTGGGGATTCAAAACCCCTTGGAGGTCGGAAAGGTGGTGGTGGTGCCTCTGTTGGTGATGCTCCTCCTCTGAGCTCTCCACAGGGGCAGGCTCATCAGTATTCTCCGCTCCACTCCGATGTGTCAGATCAAGGATCTATACGGTCCTACCACTCTTGAGAGTAAGATAGTAAATACCATGCGATAGATTCTCATGATCTGATTCTAGAAAATTGGAATAATATACATGATCCTTCTGGCAGCTCTGTCCTTGGTTCAGGTTATTGGGATTAACATGAATCAGTGTTGGGATGGAGGTCCTGGTGGTAGTGAACTCATCATACCAATGTGAAAGCCGATTGATGATGGCTCTCTGGCCCTGCTACTCACTACGGATCAGTTTGAGCTTATCCGAGATCATATGAAGATCGAAGGTGCCAGAAGATGAGGCCATGTGATCTTGCCTCTGGGGAGGCTGTTGTTGACCCTGATGAGGTATGTTAGATCCTTGATGGACATGCTGACGGTACTGGCTCTATTGAGGAGGGTATTACTGGTACTGAAGGGGGCCCTAATGGCCCTATTTCTATTGTTGAGGGGGAGGAAACGTGCGGTACTGGGACTGAGGGGGGTACTGGATCTGTTGCGGGTACTGCAGGCGCTACTGTGGTTGTCATTGGGTGGTGTTGGGATCATTGGTGTACCATATCCCATTCACCTCCTATGGAGGTTCCTCAGTCACTGTCTCTATGGTCGGCTCCAAGAACTGGCTCTCGTGGACCTCAGGCTGACCCTGAGTCCACATGATGTGAGGCCCCTACACTGGTTGCTTCAAGATGTGGTGCACTCTGTAGATGGGAGTAGGAGGTGTGGACGGGGCAGGTATCTTGATCTTATATACCTTATCAGCTAACTCTGCCATCTGTCTAGGAAGCTTGGTGAGGTTCACCTACTCGGAGAGCTTGTGCATTTCTCTCACCTTGTTCTCGATCTGGTCAACCTTGGTTAACTTGTTATTGAGTTTCCCCGTGTTGGAGAGTAGGTCATTCGCCAGACTGACGACAACTGATCTTCCCACCTCCTGATGTACATGAGAGGGAGGTAGCTTATCATAAGACCTATCAGTGGCTTTGGTGCAGCTGGTCTCTACCATCTGCTCAAAAATCGTCCAAACTACATTGACTCCTCTATTCAAATTGTTGCCTCTACAGGAAGCATTCACTGATCCTTAAACCCCACGAGTCAAATCACTGTATATAGGGATGAACATTGGGTTGGGCCGGCCCGGCCCAGCCCGAAGCCCAGCCCGGCCCAAGCCCAAACGAACATTGGGTCGGGCTTGGGCCCAACATTTAGACCCAAAATTTTTTTGGGCCGGGCTCGGGCTTGGCTCGGCCCAGCCCGACCCCGCCCAAGGGCCCGGTCCGAAGAGGGCTCCAACCCTTCCCATATACTACACGCTTGGAAACTCTCACCTATTGCATGCACACTCTGTTCATGTATCATGTCTTCATACAATGTTTATAAATCAAGAAAGTCTGGTGTGGGATATATGAGCTGATATCATAGTATTTCAATTCAGAATTAATTTTTCTTAATTAGTTTATGGTTTAGATTCCGCTGATTATTCTTGAATTTGTTAGTATTTATTTTTCTTCTATCAGAATAATTTCTATTATTGAACCATTACCCAATATGAGCATTATGCTACCCATTTTTTTAACATGCAGTGCCAGGTGCACTGTTGTTGTTAACTATGTCAGTTAGGTTCACTATTTCAATTCCTGTAATGAGAGACATTTATGGTATCTCACATTGAGTGCACTCGTATAAAATGAGAAACCATCCCGGTAGAATGGAGTTTTAATTGTTTCACAATTATTATGGCATATGTTTTAAACAATTTTGGCCCGTCTAACTTGAATTGAGATTGACTTTAAACAAAAACTCAAAGTCAATAATCTATAATGGGTGGAGATGGGTCGGCCTGGTCCAAACCCGGCCCATAGGATTTGGGTCGGGCCAGGGCTTGGGACGAACCAAAGAAATTTTTGTGGGCCTAGGCCCGGCCCAAGGCCCGAAGTTTTTAAATGGGCTTGGGCTTGGGCCCTTCAGGGCTCGGCCCAACCCGGCCCCGGCCCATGATCATCCCTAACTGTATAGGTTCTATACCAAGATCGACTTATCCATATTGTGGCAAGGATATTTCTGAATCAGGTCTTTAAACCTCTCCCATCCCTCATGGAAAGGTTCATGAGACATATGTGTAAAGCTAGATATATGCAACCTCATCTGATTAGTTCTTTATAGGGTATAGAACTTCTTTATAAACATGTCCTTCGATGCAGCCCATGTAGTGACGACCTTTCCCAAGTTCTTAAGCCAATATGTGGCTTTGTCTGCTAAAGTGAATGGGACAGTCCTAATACGAATGTAGTCCTGAGAAGCACCAAAACATCCTAGGTTGCCACATACCAGCTCAAACTCCTGCAAGAACATGTAAGGTTCCTCAACTACAATGCCATAGAACTCCGGCTGGAGTGTCAGAAAATGATGCTTAAGTTCCCCAACATTGGGTGGTACAACTGGTTTAAGCCAGTTCTCATTCTATGTAGAATTAGGATTGTAAGCATCTCTATGGATTGCCCCTCAGGTCTGTTTCCTCCCCCATTTCTCAAATGGCCAAGCTCTTTTCTAAAATATTCGTTGCGCTGCTTGACTCATGCCAGTCTAGCTAATATATTCTTCAATGCATCATCGTCTCCCTCATTATCTGAGCCCGCATCTCTCCCTCGCAGTGCCTCCTTGTGCGCACGATGTGCGAGGCCGCGCCCAGGCCGCTTCGACCCCCAGTCCGCGACGCCCCCCCCCCCTTCCAGATATGCCCGAAGCTCCGCAGCGGAGCACAGCCATCGTCGGCCCCGGCCCTCCTTCCAGATCCGCCCGATGCTCCACGGCAGAGCACTTCTCCCAACGGCCGTCGTCCGCCAGGCACCGCTCCCCGCACCACCACAATCACCCACGAGTATCCCAACAATCATCGTCCTCCAGGCACTGCTCCCAATGCCATCTCTGCACAGGCATGCCCTCTCCCCCGCGCACGAGGATCGCCACCGCCCAGTCCGCTTGATCTGCCTCTTCCCCCTTTAGGCTGCGGCGGCTGCCGAGCCTCCTCACTCCTCATTTTTGAAGAAGAAACGTAAGCCAAGAACCCTATCTTGTGGTTAAAAAAAGAGAGAGAAATTTGACATTCTAATGACACGGATTTCGACAGGTTAAGATGTATAAATAATTATCACAATTGTCGTTGTTCTCAACCACTTGAATTGGTCAACGAGAAAATTTTGTTTTTAACCACTTAGGAAAAGATAAATCAATCAAAGCAAATGTAAGCGTTTTCGCTATTCTATTTACCTGTTATAGCAACCAGGGTCGAACACAAGGAGCACGATTTAAAAACTGTTTAGCCAAATTTCTAAAAAAAAATTTAGTGGTTTTTGAATTATTATTTTTTTTAGTTTTCAAAATAAGCATAAAGGATAAAAAACACACAACACACTCTTTTTGTATTTTTCAGAATAGTCAAAAATGCACAGAAAAGTCCAGAGAAAATATTTTTGTGTTTTATATGTTTTAAAATATTTTTGATATTTTTTTCAAGTTTTTCTGATGTTTTTGTAATTTTATAAAAATCAAACGGTGAAAAGTAAAGAGAACAGTGCACGGTCAAGAGTATTTTGCAACTTAAAAATACTTTGTGTCCTACTCTTGAAAATTATTTTTAAGTAAACTAGAAATAAATATCTACAAACATAGACTTGAATCAGATTTTTTGATTTTTCTTGAATTTTCTAAAAATGTTAAGATTTTCATTTTTCGTAATTTTTTTGGTTTTTATAATTGATTTAGAAATTAAACAAAAATTAAAAGACACCACAATACACCTATAGTAATTTTTTTAGAATTTTTATGCGAGTTTTCAAATTTGTATGATTTTTCTAATTTCAGGGAAGGAAAAGGACACTATTTTTGAATTTTTAAATATATCAAAAATCAACAAAATGCTATGAAAAATTTATATAATGTTTAAGCACATAGCAGGAGCATACACAACTTTTTTGAAAATTTTCAGAGCACAAATAGCATTTATTCCTGATGAAAAGAGCATGCAATTAAAGTTCTAGAAACATAGGGGCTAAAGTGCAAATAATTAAAGTTTCTGCATGAATATATAATAAAAAATAAAAATGCAGACTGAAGATGTAAATTACCTACTAAACATGTGGCATGCACATGTAGGGATGAGCATTGGGTTGGGCCGGCCCGGCCCAGCCCGAAGCCCAGCCCAAAAAGCCCGGCCCGGTCTAGGCCCAAAGGAATATCGGGCCGGGCTTGGGCCTAATATTTAGGCCCAAAATTTTTTTGGGCCGGGCTCGGGCTTGGCTCGGCCCAGCCCGACTCGGCCCAAGGGCCCGGCCCGAAGAGGGCCCGAATCCTTTCTCACATCCTACATGCATGAAAATTCCCACCTATTTCATGTGCACTCTCTTCCTGTATCATGTCTTCATACAATGTTTATAAATCAAGAAAGTCAAGCTTGTGACATGAGTTGATGATCAATGTATTTCAATTAAGAATTAATTTTCCTTAATTAGTTTTTGGTTTAGATTCTTTTGGTTATTCTTGAATTTGTTATATTTATTTTTTCAATCAAAACATTCTTTATTATTGTACATTTATCCAATATGGGTCTTATGCCCATTTTTTTAACATGTAGGATATGGTGCACCTGTTATTGTTAACTGGGTAAGTTTGGTACATTCTTTCAATTTCTATGAACGAGAGACATTCATGGTATCTAGCATTGAGGGCACGTGTAAATTCGGATTTGGTTTAATTGAATTTTAATTGTTTCACAAGTATTATGGTACATGTTTTAATCAATTTTGGCTTGTGTAACTTGAGCTGAGATTAACTTGAAACAAAAGAGTTAAAGTTAAAAATATCTAATTGGGAGATGGGCCGGCCCGGCCCAAGCCCGGCCCAAAGGAATTGGGTCGGGCCTGGGCTTGGGCCGAACAAAAAAAAATTTGCGGGCCTAAGCCCGGCCCAAGGTCCGAATTTTTTAAGCGGGCTTGGGCCTGGGCCCTTCAAAGCCCGACCCAGCCCGGCCCATGCTCATCCCTATGCACATGACTTTCTGGAGCACATAGGCATTTTTGCAATTTTGAAAGGTTCATAGGGCTTCAGCGTAATTTTGCCAATATTTTATTAAAAACCTCTCCCCTAGGGTGTGTCCGTTCTCTTCCTTTCAATGGGAGCACATGGGGGCCGCCCCTCTTCCTCCCTTTTCCTCAAGCCGCAGCGATGGTATACGCGTCGGCGGGCGGTCAAGAGTGTGGGACGGCTTATGGGTAGCGGGGCCCGCGCGATGGCAGGAGCTCGAGGAGGATGCCGCGGGAGGTGGCTGGAGCGGTGGTGATCCCCGTATGCGGGGCGGGAGACTGAGGGGTTGATGCGAGCCACGGAGGGCTCCTGGCGGGAGGGTGAGGGCATGGTCAGGGACAGTGTTTGAGAAGGCCAGTGACGGAGATGGAGGGCTGGGGTGCGGCCAGGCAGGTGGAGTTGGGCGGTCGATGGCGTTGGAAGAGCCGACGAGCGGGAGGCCGAGTAGCTGTGGTGAAGACCGCGTGGGTGCAGTACCTCCGTAGGGCGAAGTCAGGGTAGGGGCACCGACGCGGGTGGGCGGGCAGAAGCACGCCATCGTGTGGAGGGGTGGGCGGCGTTGTACGCTGGAGGGAGGCTGTGTCGTTTATTATTTTTTGTTTTTTGTTTTATATTTTGTTTATGTACAACAGCAGAAAATGAAAGATAAAAAGTACTGAAAAGAAAATTTTTATTTTTTAAAATGGAAAATGTAAACTGAAGCAATTTTATATTTTTTATTAGTTTTTTTATTCCGATTTTCCTACAAAACAAGGGTTAGAAATAAAAACAACTATGTTTTTTTTTATTTTTCATGCAAAAACAAACGTGAGATAGAGAAACGAGAAAAATAATTATATGTTTTTTTATTTATAAACAAATGGGATTGGTGAATGGATCGGATCTTGCGGTCGTGATGGAATGGATCCGGAGATCTGGTCACCGTACGTGATCGGAAGTGAGAGATTGCGTGAGGTAAAAAAGAAATGTGGAGATCACGAGATTAGATGAAAAATCGGTCTCAGAGCGGAAATGTGATATGGAATTTTTTTGGCAATTTTAATATCCAAAATTTAATAAATCTGAAGCAAAGATTAAACCTACGATTTATCTACGAAAAATGACGAGAAATAAAATGGATCTTACCTCGGGGTTCGAAAATGTCGTGATGGCCTCGACGAGGGCCGACACGTTGTCACCAGATGGCTCGGAGGCTGGGCACCCTTCTTCGACAAGATCGCTCTCGGAGATTGGTCTCCTCTCCACCAAAGATTGATCAACGAATAACGAAGGAGAAGGAGCTCATTAAAAAGAGAACAAAAAATAAAAAAGGAAGTAATGTACAAAAGAAGAAGGTTTTTATTGATAAATTAATAAGATAATTAATTAATTAATTACAAAATTCAGAATTAAATAAATTAAATAATTTCCAAAAATTAATTAGCCACCTTAATGGTGACCATTAAAGGTATGGAATAAAATCCTATATACATGGTAAGTTCTTTAAATCAAATAAATAAAATAAATCAAATAATTAAATACAAATTTCATAATTAAATTAATTAATTAATTAATGTTAGATAATTAATTTTTTTTGTAATTTTTATATAAGTAAATTAGTTGTATACATATATTATCTACATATAATATAATATACATATGTACAATTAAGGAAATAATTTTTATATCTTTTTTTAATTTTTTATTTACATTTTTTTTATTTTTAATGAAAATAATAATTACAATTATGTATATTAAAAATAGATATGAATAATTATACAAATATGTAAGTGGTGAAACTACACAAAACACCCCAGAAAACTGACTTTTTAGCCATAACTCCAAAAATTATGAAACAATAGCCATTTGAAATATAATTTAATCTAGAGTATAATGGAAATGATTTTGATTCAATTTGAGCTCATATGGAGTCGTAATTGGTATTTCAATTATCACTTTGCAGCTTTTTCTGAGTGTGATTATTTGTAATATGTACATTATTTTACTTTGCAATTATTTTTATTATTTACAACACAATTTTATTTACAATTTTGTTTTCAAAAACAATTAATTTGAAGTCGATTCATGTACAAATAAAATAATGTAAGTTTTGTACAAATATACAGGAAAAATATTTACAAAATATTTTTGGATTTTTGGATTAAAGACCCTATCTCCCCCTACTTTATTCTTGGTCGATCAGGTCAACTCTTGACCTTCTCTTGGGGTTTGGGTCAGTCTGTATTTATTACATAACTTCATCCTTTATTTTTCTTTTCTTTTTCTTTTCTTCTTTATTCTTTTATTTATGTACAAAAAATGTTAAAAATGCATATGTAACAAATGCATGCAAAATGGTAAATTCATGCAATTAGTGGGTATTTACAGGGGTTAGACTACGAAAATTAAGCTAAAATAAAAGAATAAAGGCGATGAATCGTGGATTCATCAGTTCCTCTTTGTAGGCATCTTACTCACTTGTTCTTCTTCACCTTTGGAATCAAAGGGATTGGAATTAGTATGTGTAGAAGAAGTCGATCTAGAAACACCGAGGTGAGGGTCTTCCTCAATGTGGGAAGGGAAATGAGAGGCCTGAGTCTAACATTCCCCAGGAAAATAAATAGACTTATTGGCCTTGACTTCGAGGAAAGGGTTGCCTTGAAGCCAAGGGGGCCTAGGAAGAGAGTCTACCAAGCCCGTGAGGACGCTCAGTTTGGATTGTTCAGTGAGAGGCTTGCAAAGTCTGAGCAAAAATCACCCCAATTTGCCATTCCCTATGTCAAGAGATTCGAGACAAGAGCACAATATAAAACAAGGAGTGATCAGAAAGGTGCTAAGAGCACATTCTTTGAACACACACCCATGAATACAAACACAAAGCAAACCCCAAGTTTACCAACTACACACAATGAAGGTCGTAAAGGTTCAACCGAATTATCTTGTCGATTTTAGTTGGTGGTAAGGACATCTTTTAATCCATTACACACACGATGTCACCTTACGTCCAACGATGCTCCTGTATGCTCCCAATCAATGAGGTGATCTGTCCATGCTGCCGGGTTCAATATCACACCCCAAAGGAGACATGCATGCATACACAACCAAAATGTATACTAAGGTCAAAGGCAAGCCCTTGCAACTCCCAAATCCACAAGAGTCGGAAATGGAGACTTAGGGGGAAAGTCTAAGGTTTTGGGCTCTAACCTTAGTAGTTGTGTTCTCACCCACTCTGTCTGGGTGTAAGTACCTATGTCCAAAGACGAGGTTGCTCTCCTGAATACAATTTCAGTTTTTATATAAGTTTTAGTGTGTCCTAATTTTATGTTAGATAACATTTGATTAAGTTCACCAAACACGGCATGCCTAACAATTCATTAGTGGCAGATATATCACCGTCGGGGGGTAAGTTACAGAGACGCCCAACTAATTTCAGGTTATTGCAGAGAAGTCCCCTCAGGGACTCTCTTAATATGAAAACTTTATTTTTATTACATATTCATCCCCAAAACTTGATTTGGTCATATCTTTTGCATTTGAACTCTAGTTTTAGCATATAATATGTCATTTTGAAGCTTGTTATGTGCTCTATCACTCTAGATACTTTTTGAACACATCGAACCCTGGTTTATATTGATTATTATCCAAGGATTCCTTTGATATATGCATGCTTAATTTGACTTATTTTATGCTATTCTATTTTAAAGATTGATCTTTAAACATGGAAAAATTCTAGAATAAAAGAATTAAGTCCCTTGGATTAATTTATAACTTCTTTGAGGATTAATCTATAGGGGATTCAGGCTAAAATATTGCATTGATCTCTGGGCATGATAAACTGATAAGTATTGATCATTTAGCCTACAGCTTGGATTCAATTTTGCAAATCTTTCTTGAAGTTATATCTTTTGATCTATGATTTTTATTTTGAGGATTATTTGGTTATTTTTATTGAGGATGAAATTATCACATATCCCGAACTTCATCTCTGTTTTTTTCCTTGCATTTTCATTGCATCTCTTTCATTGTGTTTTCACTTTATTTTCTGACATAGAGATTAACATAGTATTTAATTAATTATTGAAATCAATTTAGAACCAAGCAACTAAAAATCATTATTCCCTGTGTTCGACCTTGGTAGACTCACCAAGTAAAATTTATTCCACAATATTCAAGAATTGTGATTTTTGATAGATCGCTTTTCATCTCTTGTCCTGTAATTATTAATTATTAAAGAGGTGAAATCCACGTTCAACATGGGATTAGAGGGAACGTCACAAACTACATGCTCTCTCTTTTAGAAATTGTTAGGGTTGGCCTCCACTTGTGCCGTAATTGTAGTTTTGGAAGCGGTGAGGTCATCTAACTTATGGCTCATTGATGAATCCACATTTCATCATCTTTATTCACTTATTTTATCTTAAAATACCTTATAAAACACTTGTAAATATCAATAAATTCATACTTTTACTAACCCTAATTCTTGTTTAAATATTATATATTTATCACTATTTTGATCTAAAATAAATAAATAAGGAAAATAAAGAAATTCAAAGACTGTATATATATGTGTGTAATATATATAGGATGACTCTAACCCTGAGAGAAGGTCAATACTTGACATGATCGACACGGAATAAAGTAGGGGGAGATAAGGCCCAAAATACCAAAATTTTAGAAAATCAAGTGTTTCTTGTATATATTCAGCATATGTACACCACTATATATAATTCACATTCTTTTCTGTATTTTATTCATACCAAATTCAACTCGAATAAATTTGATTGCTTCTTGAAAATTGTGCATAAAAATCTTTTGTAAATTAAAAAAATAATTGCAACAAAAATCATTGTATATTGTGTAAATTATAACACTCTCAAAAGGCCACAAAGCTCAACCTATAAGATCAATATCTTTTCCATCAAAATTCAAAATTCATCAAACTCAATGTCATTTTACTCCAAATTAAATAATCTTTAAAATGGAGGTGGTTTCATAAAAATTGAAATTATGGTGTGAAATGTGGCTAATTAGGGTACTATTGTATAAAATACCTATGTATATTATGTACATTATTTATTTATTTATTTTCTTGTACATATTTGTAAATATTGTATTTGACTTATATAAAATACTAATAAAAATCACAAAATAAAAATTCAACAAAAATAAAACCTTGTAAATATTGTAAAGTATCACTATGTATATATTGTACATATACTTATTTATTTAACCTAACAAATTAATTCCTAGACATCAACAAAAATACCATTAAACCCCTTGTAAATTTTTATAAATTAATAAAATATTAAAATATGTATTTATTTCTATAATTAATTAATTAATAATCAAAACATTGTATATATGTATATGTATATATATATATATTTACATACCTATAAAGAATACATTTTATTTATTTTAACCATTGTAAATATTTTTTTAATTAATTAAAAATCACCCAAATTAACTACATAAAATCCTTAACAATTTGTATTTACATTATTTAATTTTTAAAATTCTTTTTCGATTTTATTCTTATTTATATCTTATTTTCTTCTCTATTTTATCATTTTTCCTATTCTGTCCTATTGGGCGAGCCTCCTAATTGGTTGGCTCGGGTTCCTTGACTAGGGTCAATTTCATGGTCCACCTGATATTGCTTCTCATCTCGCGCATCTCCCTCTCTTCGCCTAATTTTCCACGCGCCTCCATTCACTAACTCTCTTTGCTTTCTTCTCCAATCTTCTCGTTCTAACCAACGCCAACCTCGCCCTTTGAATTTCAAAACCCGTTGTAGCAATCTCTATAAATACATACCCTTCCGCTCCGATGATCGTTTGATCCATTTTTTCTCTCTAATTTCTTCCCCGAGATCGAGTGGAGAGTGAGAGGCAGTGACAGTGCTTTTTCTCCATGATTTGGAGCGTGAGGATTCGCTTGAAGGATGTGATCCATCCACTCGCCATCCTCCCTCCGGCGTAGTTCTGAATCTCTATATCTCACCGCATATTGAGGTTGATATCCTCCGCCTTCCACCATAGGAAACATTAGGATTAATTTTTTTATTTTAGCATTTCCATTTTGCTTTTAATTCATGTACTTAGCCAAATCCAATCATCATCTTCAACCTCTGATCTGTAAGATCAGAGGGATTCCAATCACATTTACCAACCTCCGACTCAACCTTGACCTTCGCCTTATCTTTCTCCATCCCTTCCATCCTATGGCCCGCCTCAGATCATCCCAAATCTGGGATTGGATACCATCTCTAACCACATTCACTGGAGTCCCCATCCCCTTAACCATTTCCCACATTTTATGCATCAATAAGATCGCCTGAGGATCGCCTCCGAGCATGGATTTCATTGCAGGGAACATAAGTGCAATTGGGAGCAAGATTCAACATCTGGAGATCCACCTGGAGAAGAAGGACCCTCTGAGCTCCATATAGCATATCAGCCATCGCCGACCATTAGATCGAGAGAAGAGCACTGTAGGAAGCTAAAGCACCCATCTGAAGCTGAATCAGGTGGAGATTGAGAGAGCCTTGCTTGATCGAACTTCACTAGAAGTCGTCTTCATACTTGTTCTTCCAGAAGCCTTCTCATCCGCACGATCAAGAACAAGCGTCCAGATCAGATCGAGGTAGTTGAAAAGGCCCATTTTCCATTCGTTTGATCTATCTGCTAGAGTTTATCTCTACTATCCAAGCATGAATCATCTTCAGCCATTGGATAAGGGCATCAATGAATATCCGTCATCCAAGGAGCTACATATTTTAAGGGTAAATTGCACCCTACCTCCTTGCTTTTATTTTATTTTGCAAATAAGTCATGTAAGGACACGTGTCTGCATGTAATCATTAGAACATTTTCATTTTATTCCATGCAATTTATTTTATTTATTTTATAGTCCTATTTGAACTGCAAGGTGTGCATCGCACGTGATCTTTAGGTAACTTGCAATAAAAGACTGCATGTTGTATGTTACTATTTGAACTATGTATTTACACATAGGTCCAATCCAGCGGGGCTCACTTGCGCTCGCACACACTTTTCTGGAAAGTTTGCATCTTTAGCCCATAAATTTTTAATTGTGTATCATTTAGTCTACAAAAAATAAATATTTGCATCCATACCCCTCTACATCGGCATTTATTTTGTAAGATTAAACTAAATAAAAATAATCAAAACATCAATAAAGATTCCACAAAAATCATGTTTCCTGCCTATAAATTAGATCTTTCATCTCTAGTTTTTATTTCACATTTTCATTATTTTTATTATTTTTAAAAATCCAAAAAAATCATAAAAAATCTCTATTTGCTATTAAAAATCAATAAAAAATATAAAACTTTTGCAAAAATTTCTAAAAAAATCTTGATCGTGTATTTTCATTTCTTTTAATTTATGTACATTTTTGCATTTTTATTCCTCATAAAAAAACAAAAAATCATTAACATAAAAAACATAAAAAATGCATAGAAATTCATAGAAAATTCAAAAAGAATATAAAGTGTCTTTCTGGAAAATATAAAAAATCTCTTTCTTTCTTTATATATTTCATTCATTTTTAAATTCATTTGTTATTTTAAAAATCCAAAACTTGTGGCTTTATGTTCTGTTTGCTTTACTTTCTTTTTTGTTTTATTTAAAAGCTTTAAAAAATTCTAAAATTTTAGAAAATCACCAAAAATATTAAAAATTTGATAGAAACAAAAAAATTGTTTGAACTATGTATTTTTACCACCTTGTAAAAATCCATACAGCTACATTCCTTCTCTTTTTCTTATTCCTTTTTCTTCATTTCTATTTTCTTTTGTTTAATAAAATAAAAAAATCCTTTGCAAAATTAAAAAACGCAAAAAATATAATAGGAAAACTAAATAAAAATATAAAACTAAAATTTCGTAAAAAAAATAAAAAGATCAAAAATACAAAACCAAGCATAGTTTTTATAGAAGTCCCTTTTTTATCTAATTGATTCTTTCATTGCTTTAATAACCCTCGGGATTTTGTAGCCTCCTTGAGTTCGATCATGTATGCTATACAAGTAAATAAATAACACTCGTAGTTCTTATGCTTACATTCTTTTATTGCTTGTTGGTTTGAAATGCAATAAAAACATTAATTTTTGTTGAGGGATTTTTAGGGTTGCAACAACACCACAAATAATTCTTATAAGTTAAAACCCCGAAAATCATGGTTCAACACTCATTTCTGCAAGGTTCTTCACCAACTAAGCCAAGCACTCTAGGGCAGGGTTCATGGGAGCAACCTTGGATGGTTCATCGTGTTGTTCACGTTGAGACTAGGAATGGTGTGAAGGTTGCAGGTAGGAATATTGGTTGGTACTAAGGAGAAGACTGATATTGCCGGTGTGCAGGAGGGTGTTGTTGATAAGGAGCAACCAAGTAATATTGATAGGGTTGATGTTGATGATATTGTAGTTGTTGGTACTGACACTATCTAAAATTTTGTTGGTACGATGGAGACTGATGGTGGTTAGGTTGGTTACTCTAGATAAACCTCCCTCCTTGCTGTTGACGGAATGGACGAGAAGTGGTAGATTGGCCCTATTGATGTCCGCCTGGATGGGTCAGTTGTGCATCATTCGATCATATGCCATTCACCTCCTGAATGAGAGATGGAGGTGAGAACATGGATCCTGAATGACCTGGAGCTTGGACTGGTACACCACTGATTATTGCTACAGCTGTTTGGGCGATGTAGGCTCGAAGGCTAGCATGTAGTACACATGCTGAACTGATGGTTGTACTGGACTCTGTTGAGGAAGATGAGGCGACGATGGCTCCTTCGTCTCAGTAGGAGTCATAGTCGATGCAGAAACCGACTAACAAAAGTTGATGGTACTCAGCAACAGCTCCACCCGCTTGGCAATCTAATCCAGTTTTTTCAAATTCTGAGTCCTCTGTTCGATCATTGGAAATTTTTTAAGGTCATGTGATCCTTTTTCAACGATATCCATCTTGGATAGGTGGCTTCCTATGATGCTCACCTTGGATAGGTGCCTCCTTTAAATCTGAGTTGTAAAACTAAGGTGGAGAGGATCGAGAAAGACGATGCAAGCGTTAAATCAATGATGCATGCTAAGAAAAAGACTTACAGTGATTCCATGTGTTCTTCATGCGAAATGCAATATAAGGAATTTAAAATTTACACTAAATGATATGCACATATAAATTCGCCCTAAGCAGATAGTTCTATTAGCAGGAAGAATTTTGATTTTAATTTGGCTAAGTTTGAACAATGTACTAGTGTGTCTTATTAGTAAGGATGTGTGGCCTAAAAATTACGATCTTAATAAAAAATAAATAACTTCAGCTGGCATATGTGCACCTAATTTCTATGCCGCTCAATCGGGTCCCAAAAGCACAGAAGGAGTTCAAACAGACTCGATACACCACAGAGAGTTTAGTTTCTAGGGTTCTGAGAGACCCAAAAAAATGCAGAAAAGTAAACCTAATCTAAGTTATCTCTCACAAGATAAAAAATAAAAAAGTCTTCTTCGTAGATCCTTGAATTTCGTCAAAAATGCTCCAAGCTAGTTATCTGCAAAGAGAGAAAATGTGACTACTATCCAATGAGATCTAAATGCAGAAAATAAAAGAAACTTTGATGAAAAAAATGAAAGAAAATAGATAGAAAAATAGTCACAATAACTAATTACAAAAATTAATTTAAGGATAATCTAAAACCTTGAAAATTTGTTGTTCCCTAGCAACAATGCCATTTGATGATCCGAAATCCACCTCTTTAATAAGGATAAATTGGAGTATAGGAGACGGAAAATGATTTATCAAAACCCACAACTCTTGAATATTATGGAATATTTTTACTGGGTAAGTGTACCAAAGTCGAACTAAGGGAACGATGATTTTTAGTTGCATGATTCTAAATTACTTTAAGTGATTAACTAATTATAATGATACTTTCGTTGTTAGGAAAATAAAGTAAAAACAAAAGAGATGCTAATGAAAATGAAATATAAATAAATAAAGAGAGAGGTGTAGGATCTATGATTTCTCTCTCTTTAAATCCTTGAATAAAATGATTAATTAATCCTCAATTAATTAATCATAGATCCACATAAGGGTGTTTAATAGATATATATCAAATTAAATACAAGTTGCAGGTCAAAAAGATCAATAGATATGTAACTAGAGAGCACTGAGATTAATGACACTTCTCATAGTATTCTGTCTAATTTCCATGTAATTCAATATTTAAGAGATGAAATTAATCACAAAATATCAAGGGAATGAGTAATCAACCTTCCTCAATTAATCTCAATTAATCCCCTAATAATCATATGTCTCAAAAATATAGCTAAAACGGACTTTATCCTAGTAAACCAAAGAACTCGTTATTTTCCCAAAGTGGTTAAATCAAACTAAATCCAAATCATAATTTTCCTACAAAGATTAATTCTTCAAAGATAATCAACAATAAGAAGGTCAGAATTAATCAAATTAAATCTTCTCAATCAAGTTCCTGCAGATTAAATCAAAATTTCTCAATATAAAATATCACCAATAAGTCAAAATTAAGCACACATGATTAGAAGAGATCCTCAAATAATATTCAATTTAAATCAAGGCCTGATTTGTTCACAACATATGTAAAATGATAGAGCATGGAGCAAGTTTCAAAACAACATATTATGCGTTAAAATTAAAGTTTAAATGATAAAATTATTATAAAAAAAAGTTTCATAGGATAAAATAAAATAAAAAGTTTTTCTTCTAAAAAAGACCCCTGAGGGGACTTATCTATAATTATTCAAAATTGCTTGGGCCTTTAAGCAATTTTCCCAGGTAGAACGTACACATTGGTTGTTGGCAGGACATGTCTATAATTTCTAAAAAAGTAGAGGGGCAGAGCGTAATTTGCCCATGCATGCATGTGTTATTCTAAACTCAGGTGTAGCTTTAGACAGCAGGAGCTTCAGATGGAGGCACGGGTCCCCGAGCCTCCACGCATCACTCCTTGGAGCTTCAACCTCCCTGAGGTTGGGAGGATCGGTGGAGGTGATGTGGATCATGATAGGTCGTTGGATCAAGGGCCAGCACCCACCCACCCCCCACCCCCTGATCCAACGATTATTATACATCGAGGAGGCGGCAGCGAGGCGAAGGGACGGAGCCGATCGGCAGTCAGTGGCATGGATAATATCGAGGCAGCCGGTATCGATGGCTGAAGGCAAAGGAGTGGGCGACAGGAGGGCACATCTAGTGGTCGGTGGCGGGTGGCAGGAAGCAGCGGATTGTGGACTGAGGCGCAGTCGGTGGGGAGTTAGTGAGAGCGAAGTAAGGGCGAAGGTGGGGCAGCGCATGGAAAAGGAGGCGGCTTGAGGTGCGAGGCGTCGATTGGGAGGAGGAGGGGAGTGTTGAGGTACGACGAGGACGGAAGTAAGTCGGGCGGAGGCACGAAGCGACGGAGGGAGATGTGGTGAAGTGTCGACGGAAAGTAGAAGAAGAGGACAAAGATGAGGGAGAAGAGGGTCCTCCTGGTGCGTGGAGAAGCTACGGGCCCTCAGGTGATCACTCAATGCCTGACAAAAAGGCAGAGCTTGACCGCTAGACGAAGCAACAACATCAAGGTCATGGGTCCAGCTATGGATCGTGCCAAGAGGCTCGATGGTTGCACAGAGAAGGTGTTGTCACCAGGACCGCTGAGGAGCTCTCGATGATGGCAGATGAAACGGTGGCGGCATGAGGTGGTGGTTTTATAGGAATAGGGTAAGTAAAGGTCAGAGGAGGTGATCAACTGGAGAAGGTGGAAGAAGAGGAGACGGCCGCAGGTCACAACGGTCACGACATGTGTGTGACAGAGGAGGAGGGAGGAATGGTCAGCGGGGGAAAGGGGGAAGGCACGTGTTGTGCACGTGCAAGAGGAAAGGGGAGGGGCCACGTGGTGCGCTGAGGAGCGACTAAAATGAAAGTAAAATAAATAAAATAAAAATAAATAGCAATAATCAAAACAAATAAAAATAAATAAATAAAATAATAAATTAGGGGTGACACGTGGCAGCTCCAGGAGTGGCCACGTGTCGCTCCCAGAAATTTTGAAAATAAAATTCAAAGAGAATTCAATAAGAAATAGTAAATGACGTCAAATCAAAAGGTGGTCTTCATGAAAGTTGATCACCTCGACAAGATTGTTGTAATTTCGTGAAGGAATTAAAATCAAAAGAGATTAACTATACAAAACATATTTTGGTGGTACTTTATAGATAATAAAATACCATATTTTATATATTTTGTGTTTTATGTATTTTATTTAGATTTTTTAATAAGTAAATTAATTTATATACAATAAATACATATTTAATCTATTTTTTTATGGATTTTTTAGGTTAAGAAAAAGGTGAAATAAAATTGCAAAGATAAAATATGTACAAAATATACAATGTCAGATTTTTGTGTTTACGCCAGATTTTTCTTATTTTTATGTGTTTTGATTCTTTACATTAAGATGGTTAATTAATAAAAGAATATAGTAGATAAAGAATTCGGTCAAAATAATTTAATTTTTCACATAAAATAATATGCTCAAACAAGGTCAAAAACACATGTTATTTAATTACAGATGTTAACATTTATTTCAGCGCAGTTAGTGAATGATAATTAGCATAATTTAAGGGACGTGTTTAGTGATTTATTATGGCGAATCTGCTAAAATCTCCATATAAAGTAGATAAATTATGGATTTATCAGTGTTCCAACTACAATACAATCATAGGTTATGCATATTCAAAGTACTCAAAATAGATTTAACATTTATCGAGGCTTTCACTCAGTTACCCAAATTTCATTCCTTATCCAATTAGCATTCAGATCATCTACCATGATTCACCGTTTAACCACTTAGGATTAGTTCTAAAAGGTTTAATTATAATTAGTTAATTAACTTAATTAGGTGACTAACTTTGATAAGGAAATGACTCATTCAATCAATGAGACCACTTGTGTGGCCAATCATAGTCGTAGACCCGGGAGTTGGTGCTCCAATTTGTTATCCAACTTTTTGTTTCAGATTTTTAAATAAACTAGATATAACATATATAATTCAAAAAAAAGAAATCTAACATATACTTCATATTTTTCTTATCACAAACACCCTTGGAAAACACAGTTGAATGCTGTCAGATTTCATGTCTGGCTTTTCATCTCCGATTTCAATAAATTACATGTTGTATAGAGCATGGAACAAGGATAAATATGATCTAAGTTTCATATTTTTTGGATCATCAGATCTCTTGAAAATCACAACGGAAGTCAACGATATGATCTAAAACCTGACTTTGCATGTGTGATCGTGAATGATCCAAACATCGGATCAATGCAAAACTACAAATATGCAGTGTACAAACGACTTGTGATCCAATAGAAAGGTAGAAAACCAAAATATGTAAAACCAAAATTGGATGTCGAAAATTTCACTAGAGTCAGAGCTCCGTTGAGCTCTAGGGTGGAGCTCCAGTGATGGGCTTTGATACAACGGCTAGGTGGTTCCGCCACTTAGCCTTGTATAGGCTCGAGTTCATAGCTCAAAAGCCATCAACCATTGTATTTTGCACGTGTTTTTTGCATGGAGTGTCTATTTTTATGTTCCCGAGCTCATTAGAAAGATCTCAAAAAGTACTGCAAGATAAAGGCCTTATTTCTAGACCCACAGTGGCAACATGAATTTTCCAGAAAAATGTGCATCTCCAAGTCTAATTTGGATACTTGATCAGGTCGATAATTGAGTTTTAGTTTTTTACCACTTCGAAGTTTTACCGTATAAAAATATCAAATGAAGTCTCATTTTTGGGACTTAAGTATTAGGTATACCTATCCTTAGTCTTTATAGATCGTGTGTTTCTATTTTACAAACCTAGAAAAATCTCACAGAAAGTGAAACCCCATAAAAATCTAAAAGAGGAACAGACGAGTGTTTCAATTTAAGACATGTTAATAAGCAAGGGTACTTCTCTCTCACGTTTGCCTCAGGCTCCCATGTAGTTGATCATCCGACTTTCAGAGGCAGTCATGTGCGCTCACAAGGCGAGGGCACTATCGTCGAGGTGACCACATACGAAAGCTAGATAAATCAGCAATTAACCCATGATCAATAGAATAATCAATCAATGCAAATCAAAAAGATGAGTCAAATTTTATTATAAAACCCTACAACAAGTGTGTATAGTGGACAAGTATGGGAGGGTGTCGAACTCAGGGAACAAGGGGTGTAGCAGGTATATTATTTATCTCTAAACAATAAGGGGTGTGAATGTCTCTCTCTCCCTCTATCTCTCTCTCTCTATGTGTGATGTGTGTGTGTGTGTGTGTGTTTACTCAAAGTTTTGTGGGGTTTTCTAATTAATTATTTTTTTATATATTTTTACTTTTTTAATTTATATTTTTTAATTCCTTTTTATATTTTTTTTGATTTTTTTTCTTTTGCTTTATATTATATAATAAGTGTATATATATGTAGTATGTAATAATGTGTATAATAAGGGGTGTGTGTATAATATATGTATAATATTTAATAAAAGCAGAAAATATAGACAAGAACAGTCCTTTCTATTTTTTTGAAGGATTAAAATAATTATAGGTATTTATAATAATTAATAAAAATATAAACTATATTGAATAATGTATATAAGCTATATATGATATTACAATTTATAGCTACATATAGTAAAAATTTACAAAATAAAATTATTTTATATTTTTCAAATAGTTTTCTATTTTGTGAATTTTGGGGGATTTTTTACTATTTTTATATTTAAAATCAGAAATAGGGCAAACAGGGAACATTTAAATAGGTTGATTTATATTGAGGATTAAAAATAGCAAATCGGTCCAAAATTTCTCAAAACTAATTTTAATATATAACATATAGTATATATAAATATATGGGATAAAAACTAATTTTTGGGGGATTTTTGAAAATATTTTGTATTTTTTAGTGTTAGCAAGGGTTTGTTATTTAGTTCTTTTGATATTTCTTGTGATTTTTGGTAGGGTAGTGATAAAATAGGATAATAAACAATAGAAACTTTTTTTAGAGTTTTTCAAAGAGGTTTTACATTTTTTGTATTTTTTAAGTCAAACAAGGAATAAAATAGTTATTTTAAGTTTTTAATAAATAGCAAATGCAACAAAAATGTTATATCAACCACATGTCGTAAATAAACATCCAATCAAGCACTTACTCATATTTTTTCGAAACTTTTGGAGCACTGACAAACCCAACATTTCCCTACGCTAATTCATGAAATTAACATTTGATATTTGTTTTAGGCAGGCAATTCTGATTAATCAAAAAGATCACTTAATTAATTAATCAATTAAAGCAAGCGATCAGATTTTTATTTTACTTAGGCAAGCTAAAGGTTTAACTTGAAGGATATGTGAATATCCTTAAGGGCATCACAGAAGCGTGGAGATCACATCATATGTGATCGAGGCGACTAATCGTACTAGTCGCTCGGAGCAGTGGAATTTAAAATTTTAAAAACGATGAAACCACTCAATCCGAGAACACTTCTTAGATCATTTATCTAAATCATGTGCATGTATTAAGGTTACCTCTTGAAGCATGGTTGCAATCGAGTCTCTAAAGGAAGAAACCCCCTTTCTCAAGTCTGGTCTAACGGAGGAGGCACTTACGAGCGCGTTAATGAAACATGTGCTCTTCACATTTCATTTTGATGATCCAAGAGGTGAATCTTCTAATCCATCTCATGAGATCCAATGTCTTCTTCACGAGCAAGATGCACCAAAGGAGATAGAGATCCACGAACGATTGAAAACTTGAAGCGGCTACACAATGGTGTGGCGACGACGACGAGCCTCTCTACGGTTTAGGGTGGACGACCACTCTAAGGAGGAGAGATAGAAGGTTGGTGTGTAGAAAGATCATATAATTTTTATGTGTTAAAAGAAGAGCTAGTGTTGCCTCTGTTTTATAAAATTTTGGGAGTATGTGTATTCCAATCCATGTGAAATACAAAATCAATGGTTGAGATTGATTTGTGTTTCTATTCAATGACCACGATTTTCTTGTAAAAAATACAAAAAAATTAATTTAGATTAAATTAAATATATTGAATAATCAACATAATTTAATCTTGAACTAAATAAATTAACATAGAAGGATAAGGAGGGAAGTCACCCACCCACCTAAAAAAGGGGGATGACCACCCTTGTGACCAAGTTAAAGGGTGGTCGTCCACCAACCATTAAACGGATGGTGTTGGCTCCTTTAATTCTTCATATAAATTTACAAGAACTTTTCTTGTAAATTAATTCACAAAAATAATTCCAAATTAATTGAATATTGCAATCATGCCATTAAATTGTTGTGAATCATATTCACAACCCAAAATAAAATGTAAATTGTATTTCCAATTAATTTCCAAAGTGAATCCAATTCACATCAACAACTAATTTGAAGATACTCTTTACAATAAGCTCACTCTAATATATTATAAATCACAACTATAATATGTATACAAATAATATGGATAGTGTTATCCACATTATTCATATCCTTGATAATTAAACCATATTTAATCATCTTGGATCTCTATTGTCATGTGCCTAAATAACATGAATCACATTCACATTATTCTCATCTTTGATAATTAAATCACATTTAATTATCTTAGATAACTCTCCTTGTATGGTCAACTAATATGAATCAAATTCATATTATTCATGATAATTATATCACATTTAACTATCAATTTTCCTTAATGCTCAGACACATTATCAACAATGAAATTATCCTTGAACTCTTTCAAGAATAATGTGCTTTCTCCATGGATACTTGGAGATAAGGACAGGGTGATTGCACATTCCACGTATAGTGACTTGGATATTGAGATCGCATCCAGATCTTGGAGACCTCCCATAGATGTTTGATTAAATCAAATCCGTAAATCTAATCTTCTTATTGCATCTGAATCACATTCAGATCACTGTCCAATATTTGGACCAAGATTAGATTACTTCTCTAATGAGAAGAGTCACTAAAATCCAGACATGTTTCATCACTCCCTCAGAATGGAAAAGTCATGGTTATACGAACGTTTATGATCACATCACCGTAAGGTATTCTTAATACTTGTACATCCTGCATATTGGAAGACCTAGAACAAACCTGAAGTTTTAGATCTATTTATACCATCTTCTTCAGGGTTTTATCATTAAGTTTCTCATTTGATCATTGGGAGTCAGTATCGATCACATACTTTCCAAAAGCATATATCATACCTGTGTATTGATTATATACTTTCCGAAAGCATATATCATACCTATTTAATGATCATATACATCCGAAAGCATATATTAAACCTACAAATTCAGTCAAGCTTCCAAAGCGAGACGACCGTACACAGAATTTGATCCCAATATCTCATGAGTGAGCTCGTGTCTTTCGGTTCAGTAATGAACATGTATGATCCCTTTAAGAGATCATATTACTCATATGCCCTTATATGCATACCAGTGTGCTGGTGTATAGACCTTGATTAGTCCATCAACCTATCTGTCTTCCAAATATACATACTCAAACATATAGTAACGCATCTGTCTCCGGTCAGAGGATGCGTGCCTATATCCTGACAACATACGACATAGGTCTTTGGTTATTTCGATCTCGTTAAGTCAACTCTTTGACCTAACTTATCTAACACCTCCGAATCTCAATTACTATGTAGAGGACCAGCATCAAGAGGTCAATTAGATATATGCCTATTAGAGAAAGGATTGTCATCTCCTACTCGGGCTGGAGATCATCTCTTAATAATCATGTGACGGTGTTTGATGAGTCTTCAATCTAACTCTTTAGATATTCATCCAAGCACTGGCCTATATGATTCAGCAATTGAATCAACAGTTGTATGATCATCAAGATGGCCATGGTACATAACCTTAATTGTACTAAGGGATCTATTATGCAAATTAATTATTCTTCATTTCATATCAGGGAATGATATTTATAATAACATTTATTGCATAATGGCTCGTCGTGGGCTCGCATGTCCAACATTCTCCCACTAGCCCAAAGATCCATTAATGGGCTAATCTTTAAACCCACACTCATGTGCTAATCTTAAGCTATTTTGGAAAATAGCTAGGTAAGTTGACTAGTCACTCTGTTCCCAAGAGACTACGCCGAGTCCTTTTACGGTACTTGCATATCTCCTAGTAACAGTGCTCGCATCCAATGCGAATGTTGCATCTTATGCAACTATTATTCAATTTTAAAGCAGTTCTAGTGTCGTTGACACTACAACTCAATAATTATTATAATCAGTATGTAATTTCTATTATACTTATTAGAATACCCTTATTACTGGAGATCTCTATCTCCTAAGGTATCTGCAGTTAAGACCCTTTTAGATCACTATCTATAAAGACTTAAGTTCTTGAAGATAAGACTTAGAGATCGCTATCTCTAAAGTCTTGTCATCATTAAAGATATTGTTATCACTACAATCAAGTGTTTTATCTCCATAGTAGGATTAGTAATAGTTTACTACTCCCACTGCATGGCATACATCTCGCATTTGTACACATCTAACATACACTAAGCTTCCCAAAGTTGATGCACTAGGGCATGTAGCTTTGGTATTCTCCTCCTCAACTCTTTGAGGTGTTATCCCTTCAGATAGGTCAGTACCATATCTTAAGGGAAAAGAATCCTTCCTTGAAGTTTTCCAAAAAAATGGAACATGTCCAAGGTGTACTATTAATGAGACGGTTCAAATACCATCTTCTCTTTGCTTCTGAACATCTTCAGAACTAAGATCTAAGAGGTATCCTTGAGATCTCATCTCAAGGTATGGAACAAACCCTTATTCTCATCCTTATATCATTCCAAATGATTAGGATTTCATCGATATTTTTGCATGATGAACACAATGGCACTCCCACTAAGCTCCGCATGGTTCATCAAGATTTTGTATGAAATCATAACCTTTATAATTTCATTAAATCTAATGTTACAACTAGTAGAAGCTTATTTGAGTCCATCGATGACGTTCTCTTACACATTTTACGTTCCTCAACTACGAAGCCCTGGGCTACCTCATATGAATACCCTAAATGAGGAATTCATAGAGGAATGAAATCTTTACTTCCATCTTATAGATGTCATAGTCAAGTTGTGTAACTATAGTTAGTAATATTCTGATGGGTTTAATCAAGGTCACTGAAGAGCAAGTATCATCGCAAGTGATGTCTTCTCTTCGTGTGTATCTTGTGGATACGAGTCGTACTTTGAAGGTCTCTACCTTCTCATCAGGTTCTCTTTTTCTCTTGAAGATCCATTTACACCTAACGGGTCTTACCCTTATAGGTGAATCCTCGAGGGTCCGTATACAACACTTGTATATGAAGTCTCCTTTAGACTTTATTATTAACGTCCATCTTTCCATGTCATGATCCTCAGAAGTTTCATCATATGAAGTCATTGTCAGAATTAACTGACACATAGAATCCATCCTCAAACTCTTTTGAAGAGGTATGAGTGTTACATCTTTAATTGTCCTTTTAGTTTCCAGTTTAGGAGCCTCATTATCTTCTCAAGATTCAATGTGATCCTTAACTTCATTTTCATCTTGATTCTCAAGAGATTAATTCTCTAAGAATCATATCCTTGGGGGTGAGATCTTTTAAGAATCTCAAGGTCATAAAGTATGTATCCAATACCATCCTTTATAGTCCTAATGAAGTTGCACTCTCAAGTGTTAGATTCCAGTTTACTTTGCATCCATGATATGGTTATGGACCAAGAGACCCTAAATTCTCAAGTGTCCAACACTAGGCTAGGTTGTAATCCATAACTTATGAGGTGTTCGGATTTAGATTTGCATGGAATCTTATTAAGGATATATATTATAGTTTCTACTACATATATACCTGGAAACTAAGAGATAATTATGCTAAGATTCATCATTAATCAAATCATGTCACACATGATCCAATTATATCTCCCTACAGCTCTATTGAGTTTAGGTATATTGGGATGAGTGAGATAGGAATGATATTCCTTTCTCCATAGGGTATTCCTTGAATTCATCTAATAGGTACATGCTACCTAGGTTAGATCAAATTCATTTTATCTTCCTACAGACTTCGGTTCTAAACCAAAAAATGAAATCTTTGAAAATTTTAGGCGTTTCTAAGGTGAAGGGAAGAAATCTCACATCACAAATAATCATCAATACATATCACATATCATTAATGTTTTACGATATAGATGATCCGCATACATCAATATGTATGAGATCTTCAATACTTTAGTACCTTACACCATTTCCAGAGAAGAGTGTATTGTACATTTTTACTTTGAATGTAAATTTTGAATTTTTAGACAATCTAAAGTTCAATATCTTACTAGTCTATTGATCATATCAATAGACATATGTCCAAGGCTTAATACTAGATCATTGTCAAATGGTCTTCATCCTCCTATTGATCTTTTAAGGTTTAATTTATAGTATTTAGAAATATTAATGAACTGTTCATTAATATTTTATTTTAGTAGAGTCTACCAGATGTTAGACTACTATCTAAAATATATCCATCATAACTCTTTATGATAGGTCTACTCTAGAATACATGTTTACTTCCAACATTTAGAAATAAACAATGAATGTATTCTAATATCTATGTCATAGAGACATTCTCTAAGACTAAGGGCTCTCCCACTGAAAATATGTAGTCTATCTATCCAATGGAGATTGTTGCAACAATTGCATCAACATCCATGTGGATGACTATTAAACCTTAAGATCAAATTTTCCAATTTTCTAAAACATATGCAACCAATTGCAAGTGTTAATAGAAAAATGAGAAATGATTATTAGAATCTGATCTTATATAATAAGAAAGTTAATTTCAATGATTATATGTAGATGTATAATATACCGATGCACTATCCGAATCATTCTCTAAGGATCCTAAATAGTCTAGATAGTCATACTATTAATACATTGGCTTGTTGCAGTATTGGCATTCATCCAACTCTTTAGATGTTATATGGAAGTCATAGAAATACAGTCAACTCTTTGACTTTCCTTCTTACTTGGGTCAGACACATTCTTCCACTGCACTTCCTTCATCTATAAACAACCATTTCTTAAGACAAAGGATCTCTTATGTTGAACTCAAAAAGATTTCAATATAAGAGCATTTCAACATTTATACATGTTTCATTTAATTCATGCAATATGAATCTCATGAAGCTTCATGAATGACTTGAGTATATATAGTAGAATGATGATACTCGTCATAGCTACATCCAATTTAAATCTAAAAGACTTTGGTTCAGAAAGGTACTCAAACATTTTGAATACATCACCTCTTATCAAGCCACCATTCTGCATAATGCCGTGAACCATGTCATTCATGATTAAATGTTGAGAGCACATATGTCTACCAAAACATCTTCTTATATTTTATAAGGATTTGAGATAATTACAATCATCATCGACATGATACTTCCAAAGCACAATCGATGAGAGATCAAGACTATAGAGACATACAAACCCAAGGATATTGTCCTATTATCTATTTAATTGTTATTCTTCATCTTTATGAGGAAACTTGCATATTGTAACCACATACATTATGTGTCCAATTGGTGATCACGAATATAATTTTGAGTGGGTTTAATGTAGGTTATCTAAAATAAGAAATTTCCATATATATACATATTTTACTTTGATTTAGGAATTTTTATATCAAAGTTGTCTTCCCTTATCGGCATTGTAAGTTCAATCCCTTAATCACTTTCAATGTAAGATATATACTTACCATTATATCTCAAGCAAGATTTGGGATCTCCTTTCTTATCTTTGTTACATCCCAATAATATGAGAACCTGTAAGTTAGATAAAAAGAAGCGGGAACTCATTCCGCCTTGCAAGTGCAATTTGCATTTTCCAAATCGGTCTTTAACACACGGGCCCACCACTCCTAAGGTTATGTTGACCCGTTGTTAATTGAACCAACCATCAATAGGAATAGCACTCGCTATGTGCAATCCAATATCGTCCTAATAAGATGAGGAACCGATATTGGGGTCACTACGCATACGACCTTACTCTTTCGAGAAGCAAAGAATCTGATTCAGATGCACTTATATGCAGGAGCTGTCACTTTGGATAGGCAACTCCTACATACAATCCGTGGCGATGGAACCCTTCGCCTTGACGGAAGACCATGGATGTCACTAATGTGATCCTCCATATCTGTTCAAATTCCAATTAATTATTATGAATCATATTCACATAATTAATTCTTCCAAGGGAAGCATTAATTTATTCAAAGTAGAGAGTTTTATAGGATATAATTCATTTAATCATATTAAATCAATTATCAATCCAATTCAAACAACCAACAAACAATCTTGATTGTAACTTGGCGAATGGTATAATCTCAAAAATACGTATTATTTAAATTTTAATAATTAGAAAAATACCCCCATGATCATTTCAAATACTATCCTTTCCATACCCGTTGTCATGCCCAGTAAGCACAAGATGTGGGACAGATCGCTCACGAAGCAACCAGCTACCCCAACGATCCCTGACTAGATACCATATCCGCCTCAGGTCAGGATAATGTGATTTGATCATATTGTATTTGAGATGATATTCGGTCCTTCAACCGAAGTTATACCATATAATATTTATCAAAATCATTTTGATTAGTATTATTAGAATATTTAAACAAATCTCCAATCATATTCAAGCATCAATGTTTGTTGGAAAAGATCATTATAACCAAATCAATCAAGATCAGTTATCTTATCATGTTGGTTATGGTCATTCAAAAATAATTATCTTTATGAAATATTTAGTTACTAATTATTTCATGATATTAACCATTAATTTCCATGAATTAGTTGAATGAAAACTACAAGACTTTTTTCAAATTTGTTAAGTTTCTAGCAGTGAAACATGTTTACTAAAACTAACCAATCTTGAGCAAATAAAATCCATATCAAGCAAATTCAATTTCCTTAATTTGATATGTTTATTTGCAACATAATACAGTGACAAACACTCATTTCTAGGTATTTTAAAATCATGGTTATCTCTTGATTACGTTCTAAAATAACATTCCCATAACAATGGACACATGTCTACTAAAACGGTTAGAACTTGAGCATATGGATTCCAAATCATGTAAACTCAAGTCCTATGGATTTCCAATTTAATGGGTAACATAATCAAATGTTAAACTTTTTTTTAAAAGCCTTAAAAAGGGTGAAACAAATCGTACAAAATAGGGTTACGTGAACAAAATGTGATGAAATTTCACACAACCAAAAATGATCATGTCATCTTAGGTTTATGGATTATATCTGAAACCTCCAACCTGTGGATCTGATACCACTTGAACGATATGGGAAGATCCTTAAGCGCATCATGGAAGCATGGATATCGCATCATATGCGATCGGGAGCGACTAGTCATACTAGTCGCTCGAGGTAGTGGGATTAAAAAATTAAAAACGATGAAACCACATGATCCGAGAACGCTTCTCAGATCATTTGATGCAGGTATTAAGGTTACATCTTGAAGTGTGGTTGTGATAGAGTCTCTAAACAAAGAGACCTCATGTCTCAAGTCCGATCCAATGGAGGAGACACTTGCGAGCACGTTGATGAAACGCATGCTCCTCGCAATCCATATTGATGATCCAAGTGGTGAATCTTCTGATCTCATCTCACGAGATCCGATGTCTTCTTCACAAGCAAGATGCACCAAAGGAGACAGAGATCCACGAATGGTCGAAGCGACGGCACAATGACGTGGCGACAACGGTGACCCTCTCTAGGGTTTAGGGTGGATGGCCACTCTAAGGAGGAGAGAGAGAGAGATGCTTGGTGTGTAGAGAGAGAGGGAGAGAGCATATAATTTTTATGTGTTAAAAGAAGAGCTAGGATTGCCTCTTCTTTTATAGTATTTTGGGAGTGCATGGATTCCAATCCATGTGAAACAAAAAATCAATGGTTGAGATTGATTTATATTTCTATTCTGTGGCTACGATTTTGTTGTAAAAAGTACAACAAAAATTAATTTAGATTAAATTAAATATATTGAATAATCAATATAATTTAATTTTGAACTAAATTAATTAACATAAGTATAAGGAGGGAAGCCACCCACCCTCCTGGGGGGAGGGGGGACGACGACCACCCTTGTGACTAAGTCAAGGGGAGGCCATCAACCACACATTAAAAGGATCGTTTTGGCTCCTTTAATCCTTCATATTAATTTACAACAACTTTTGTTGTTAATTAATTAACAAAAATATTTCCAAATTGATATTGTGAATATTGAAAACATGCCATTAAATAATTATGAATAATATTCACAACCCAAAATAAAATGTAAATTATATTTCCAATTAATTTACAATGTGAATCCAATTCACATCAACAATTAATTTGTAGATACTATTTACAACAAGCTTTCTCTAATATATTATAAATCACATTATAATATATATACACAAATAATATGGATAGTGCTATCCACATTTTTCATATCCTTGATAAATAAATCATATTTAATCATCGTGGATCTCTATTTTCATGTGCCTAAATAACATGAATCACATTCACATTATTCTCATCATTGATAATTAAATCACATTTAATTATCTTAAATAACTCTCTGTGTATGGCCAAATAATATGAATCAAATTCATATTATTCATGATAATTAAATCACATTAAACTATCAATTTTCCTCAATGCTTAGACACATTATCAACAATAAAATTATCCTTGAACTCTTTCAAGAATAATGTGCTTTCTCCGTGGACACTTGGAGATAAGGACAGTGCGATTGTATGTTCCAGTATATGACTTGGATATTGAGATCACATCTCAAATCCAGATCTCAGTGACCTCCCATAGATGTTTGATTAAATTGAAGCCGTAAATATAATCTTCTCGTTGCATCTGAATGACATTCAAATCACTGTCTAACAGTTGGACCAAGATTAGATTACTTCTCTAGTGAGAAGAGTTGCTAAAATCCATACATGTTTCATCACTCCCTTGGAATGGAAGCGTCATGGTTATACAATCGTTTATGATCACATCACCCTCAGGTATTCCTAATACTTGTACATCCTGTGTACTAGAAGACCTAGAATAAACCTGAAGTTTTAGATCTATTTATATTGCCTTATTCATGGTTTTATCATTAAGTTTCTCATTTGACCATTGGGAGTCGGTATCGATCATATACTTTCCAAAAGCATATATCATACCTAGGTATTGATCATATACTTTCCAAAATCATATATCGAACCAGAAAATTCAGTCAAGCTTCCAAAGCGAGACGACCGTGCACGGAATTTGATCCCAATATCTCATGAGTGAGCTCATGTTTTCCAGTTCAGTTAGGGCTAGCTATCGAGTTCAACGAGCCGAGCCAGACCCTAGCTCGGGCTCAGGCTCGATAAGCCCAGTTGGGCTCGGGCTCGGGCTCGGGCTTGAGCTCGGTTGGCTCGAGCCTCTTATCGAGCCAACTCGGGCTCGATAAAGCTCGAGTCGAGCCCGTTATCGAGCCTGAGTCCCTTATCGAGCTTGGTCTGGTCTCGTTAAGGAAAATAACCATTTTTGGTGGAAAAGAGTTGTTACCTGGACTCGAACTCATAACCTCCTCTTTGAAGACTGTCTTCCTTACCAGTAAGCCACCATCCAAGCTGTATATAAAAGTTAAATTATAATATATATTGCAATATTCTATTTGCTAAAAAAATTAAAAATTACTAATTATCTAATTATAATACTGATTAGCATAGATAAGTGTAGAAAATCCAAGTCTACAACATAATCTGCCAAATATTGTCATTATATAAACCACATAGACACATAGTCCACCATTCACAATGTTGCAAAACTAATACAAACAAAAATAAACATCATTACAATTTCACAAATAGAATATATATATATATTCCATATCGAGCCCCTTATTGAGTTATCGAGTCGAACAGGGCTCGGCTCGAGCTCGGCTTGTTAAGCTATCGAGCCCAAAAATTTGGATCGGGCTCGGCTCAATAGCTTAATGAGCCCAGCTCACAAGCCCTTATTGAGCCGAGCCCGAGCCTGGCTCATCGAGTCGTGACTCAATAGCCAGCCTTAAGTTCAGTAATGAACATGTATGATCCCTTTAAGAGATTGTATTACTCATATGCCCTTGTATGCATACCAGCATATCAGTATATATACCTTGATTAGGCCATCAACTTATCGGTCTGCCAAATGTACATACTCAAACATATAGTAACACATCTGTCTCCAGACAGAGGATGCGTGCCTATATCATGACAACATATGACATAGGTCTTTGGTTATCTCGATCTCGTTAAGTCAACTCTTGGACCTAGCTTGTCTAAAACCTCCGAATCTTTATTCCTATGCAGAGGACCTACATCAAGAGGTTGGTTAGATATTAGCCCGTTAGAGAAAGGATTGTCATATCCTACGGACTGGAGATCATCTCTTAATAATCATTTGATGGTGCTTGATGAGTCCTCATCTCTTAAGTTATTCATCCAAGCACCAACCTTTATGATTCGGCAATTAAATCAATAATTGTATGATCATCAAGATGGCTATGGTACATAACCATAATTATACTAAGGTGCCTATTATGCAAATTAATTATTCTTCATTTCAAATCAGGGAATGATATTTGCGATAACATTTATTGCATAATGGCTCACCGTGGGCACTCATGTTCAACAAAACTCAAGGAGGCAGATGTCTCCATTGGTTGGTAATTATGCAATCTAGACCCTAGGTTTTCATAGAAGCATTTTTTTATGTAAATAAAAATGACATGCAAATTCGGGCAAGTTTAGGAGCTTAAATGTAGTTTTTGATCAAACAAAGTCCAAAAATCCTAAAACTTGACCAGAATGTGTGAAATGATGAAATGAACGTACTACACATTTTTAGAATTTTCAGATGCAAAATTAATTATGAATTAATGATGCATGCAGGGTGATTTTTTGCAAATTAATTTTAATAAATAGAAGACCAAATTATTTTTCATAAATAAAATTATCCCAGATAAATCTATGTGAGAGGAATCCAGGGAAAATATTAAATCCTAAAAATAATTGATGTATGGCCTACTAAAAAATAATTACTCAAATCACCATTTAATTTACTTCGTCTCGACATGCATGCAAATGGCTTGATGTTTTGGGCACAAAACAGAACATAATTAATTCTACCTACTACGAATTTCGGGGAATTTTGGAGCTATTAATGATTTATTAGCAATTAAAGATCATCTAGTGGGTAAAATAGGTAATTATCCACTTAAATAATTATATTGAATCAACCATATCTCGTAAAAATACACTAAAACATCCACAATGACAAGCATAAAGTGTTGTACAATGTGTAATTTTTAGAATGATAAAATGATGTCAAAATAAGACTCGAAATAGAAAAAAAACATAGGGTTCTTTATGAAAATTACATAAAAAAAGATAATAAAGAAATCAAATGCAAATATAATTACCATAACCTTGGGGGGTTAAGTGCAATTTTTCCACTCATTGCATTTGCTAGGAACCTGTTGCTGACATCATTATCCCTTTTGCAAATTATTGGAAGATCAAGGGCCTTGGTGCAAAAGTCACACGGCCTCATGTACCTTGTACGTGCATGGGGGGGCCTCCATGCAAACGTACCCTGCCCTCACGTGTCTTGCACATAAGGTGAAGAGGCTGAGTGGTACACAGGCCGAGGGGGCATGCAGTCCGAGGGCATTTGGTCGAGGGGTCGGGCTGCGAGGGTTACTCGAGGGAGGATGAAGCAAGAGGCGAGCGACACGATGAATGGCTTAGTCATGGTAGCTGAGGGATAGCATTGCATCTGTGAGTAGCGAGGTGGAGGCTAAGAGATGTTGCGGTGACGGTAGTGCAGTCACGTATGGGTGAGAGTCGCTCAAAGGGAACGAAACGTCGATAGCGAGAGAGGTGCTTCGTCGTGAAGGCTCTAGAGGCATGTAGATGAAGGTGAACTGGAGCTAGACCCGGCCAATGGGTCGGGGGCCCGCCCGCGCAGGCCACTCATGGGTCAGGCTTGGGCCAAGGGGTTTCATGAATGGACCGGCTCGGCCCGGCCCTCTCTTTGGCTCGCATGTCAACTAGGCGGGTCGTTGCCATGTGCCACAAAGCCCAGCTCGGCCTGGCCCGGCCCGACCCACAAATATAAAAATATATATTTAAAAATTACAATTTCATACATCTAATGTAATATACTTTAATTTTTTATTTTACATTATCAATATTATATTGTTTTTTTATAGTTTACATGCCAAGTAGCACATATTATGGTAACTTAGATTTGTAATAATTAAATGATGTTCAAAAAACTTATTTATCTCTATAAATTAGATTTAAAATGAGAAAAAATACATTACATTCGGACCATGGGCTGGGCTTGGGCCTTGAAGGATGGCCCATGGGACGGGCCAGGCCCTGGACAAGGGGTTTTAGAACCCCCGGCTCATTCGACCCGGCCATGGCCTTGCCCGGCCCTCACTTTGGCCAAGTTTAGCTGGAGCTGGATCGAGCCATCGTCCAGGAGCGTGGAGGACCACCGAGCGAGGTCGAGTGGAGGGCACATGTTTCGTCCGGTGGCGCGTCCAGGGTGATGGGAGGTTTGATGGGTGGAGCTGGATTGAGCCGTCGGTCATCACACGACCATGTGGTGGAGTCATACTGTGGAAGCCATATTGAGAGCTGATGGTGTGGCACACAGGTGGCTAGAGGAGATTGGTGAACCAGAGGGCGATTGAGGCGGTGGGCGGTGGACTTGATCGGACAAAAGAAGAAGAGAAAAGAAGGATGACAGAGAGAAAGGATCGAGGAAGAAGAAAAGGGGATTTGTTGGGGAATCGAGAGAGATCGAAGGAGATCGTCTCTTGTCGTTGACTTGATCCTTATCGGTGAAAACTTTGAGAGGCTCAACGGCTTCTTAGATAGGAGCTGCAACGAGGCGTAGGCACCTCCTCGGATCTCACCACGGACGGAGGAGGTTGCCGTCGCTCAACCAAGGAGAATCTTTAGTTGTCATTTAAGGGATTAGGGAGTTGGAACTCTCTATTCTCGTTGGGTGGATCATCATGGACGTTGGCGGTGCATGGTTTTTAATGGTCGTTTAGGAAGGGCGACTGTTGCGGAGATCATGGAGAGAGAGAGGAGTGGGTTGTGGGATAGGTCATTGATGGTTGCAGAGGGGTAGACAGAGGGTGTGGGCTGGGAGAGGGGGGAAGTGAGGGGAGAGAGAGAGAGGTGGGTGAGGAGAGATGGTCGACGGTTGAGCAATTGCCGCATGGGGAAGATGGCGGAAGGGAGAGAAAAGGAGTGGGCTCCACGTGGCGCGTGCTGGGGTGGCCATGTGGCGGTGAAATAAAATTAAAATTAAAATAATATAAATAAAATAAATAAATGAGTAAATAAAAGAAATAGTAGATAATAAATAAATAATATAATGATTAAATAAAATAAAATTAAAATTAAGTAATAAAAAATCAGGGTGACACGTGGTGGCTCCAGGAGTTGCCACATGTTGCTCCCACAAAATTTGAAAATTTAATTCAAAGAAAAATAATAAATAAATAACAAACGAAGTCAAATCAAAAAGTGTCAACATAAAATTTGTACGTCTTGACGAGATCTACAACTTTAGTGAAGGATACAAAAAATATAAAATAAATATGTACACCTTAATCTATTTTTTTGGATTTTTAATAAGTAAGAAAATAAAGAAATAAAATAAAAAGAACATATGTACGGATTATATATAAAGACTCAAGTTGATTTATTTTCTTTGATTTTTACCTCAACATTTAATTGAATTTTTACATATTTTATTCAAACATAAATCAAAGAAAATTAGTGCAAAAGAATTAAATAAAAAAGAGTTATTTTTTACATAAAATATAAGGTCAAAATAGGTTAATATGTATAATATACAATAGGGACCCAAAACCCAAGTTTCACATATGAACTTCAATTATTTTGAATTTGATTTTGTTTTGTAGATAATTGAACGTAAATTAATTCAAAAGTGAGTGGCGGTCAATAGGAAATTGTATGAGAGAGATATTCATGTTTTTAGGCTTTTAGCCTCGAAGTAGAATTTGTGTTTTATTGGGCAATTTTACAATTTAGTATTTTTTTAGTATTTTTCATTTATTAGTGTTATTAATATGTACACTATAGGTTGATTTTATTCAATTCTGAGTTAGTGAAAAATAGATAAAAATAAGGATTAATATGGCAATATACATGTGATATTTACAAGGGAATTTGGCTTCTATTTGATGCAAATATGCATGCTAAAATGCAAATATTATCTCTAAGTGCATGAATGGTAATAATGCAGAATAAATGGGGAAATGCATCTAATTGCTCGAGAACAAAGCTCTATTTTCAACTTTTAGATTGATGAATCACTTATTCATCAAGCAAATGAGCTACTTTTTGAAAATAGAAATGAGAAAAATTTTCAATAAGATGGCATGGGTATATTTGCAATATAAAACAAATATGAGGAGTAACATGCAAAATACCAAACATATTTGAATTGGAATTCAATTTTTAAAGACTAAACTGCAATTACAGAACCTAGAGGGGTTTAAATACAAAATATCCACTCACGTGGGGTGTACGTGAGGTGACCTAGCAATGGTCTAAACTACAATATTCAAAACTTCCAAGGGCACATATGCAATTTATCCTACAACTTTTATACATAACTAAAATATTACAGAACTACTAATTAAATACAAAAAGGCGGAGGGGTATATGAAATTTATCCACTTAAATGGCTTCAATCCAACCGCTGCTAGGACGACACGTGGACAATCGGATGGCTCTGGTGACGTAACGCTTCGTCAGGAATGGAGGGCTGCGATTAGATCTGGGCTTCGAGGAAGATCCAATGGTTGTTGAGGCCCTTAGAAGAACTCCAAGAACTCTGACGACGGTTGGCTTCGATCTTGAGAATCTATGTGCTCCGTCGATGGATTCAAGCTCTGACGATGCCTATGTGTTCCTGATGTCTTTCCGCACTTGCAGGGCTACTCCGATAAGTGCAGGAGGGATTCGAGCACGATCAAGGAGCTTCCGTGCTTCAGGTGACCTGGAGCTCTTCCAGGTGTGTGAATAGGTTCCAGATGGATCGTTGAATGGTCTATCCTGCATCATAAAGATCCATGGCTCGAGGGCTATCTCCTCAGCATGAGATTGAAGCTAAAGATATTGTGGAATGGAATAGAGGGCAGGTTCTGGCGAGGGGTGGTAGATAGAACCTTGATTACCCAGACCTCAGAATGATTCGGGTTTAGAAATCATGGCACAAGGTGGATAATGCAACTGGGAGGGAGACGAGATGAATAGGGAGGCAGAATAACAGTCTAAGACTATTGATTTGGCATGGAGCTCAAGCTCTAGGTCAAAAGATGGAATTCGAATTAACATACTCTAAGCAATTAAAAGCAAAATTGAAGGCGGGATTTGAAACTAAACCTAAGATATTACCTAAGAACAGAAGAAAGAAGCCTCGATTTGACTAAAGTCAAAGAAGCAGAACTAGTCGACGGAACTCAGACGGTGACTTGGATCTTCTCCTCTGATGATCCTCCTTGCTGCAGAGCCAGCCAACTTCTTGATGTCACTAAGAAGAAGGCATGTAGAGGCCCCGAGGGGCTAAGATTGGAAGAAGATGGATCAAATTTGGAATGGAGGTGGAGGAGGCTCTTAAATAAGCAGAGCGAAGGAGGTGGTTTGGATCTTCGATGCTACTCTGATCGATGGAGATCGATAAGATTTCAAGGCTTGGCATGGACCAAGGGGATCACATCTCCCTGAATCTCTCGGCTCGCCAAGCCACGGCATGATGAGTTCAAACGGAAAATAGAGCCAGGGTCTGACATGCCTGAAACTTAAGAAAGAGAGAGGAGGTCAGTTGACATGAGTCAATAGGAGGTGGATTCTGGTTGGTCCACGTGGACCAACCAGAAAATTCCAATCCAGAAACACCTTGTAAATTGAATAAGAATTAATTAATTAACTAAAATTTTGTTTAAACATAAAAAATGCTTGTAATTCAATGTAGTATTATATATATTATTTATTTATTCGAGGCTTTTTATTATGGATTAATTTTAAAACATATAAATATAGGTAAAAATACGTGTTTTGATATTTTTATTTCTATTTTGTATTTTACATTTTATACTATATACATGTATTTTATATATTTTTAGTTTATTTAAACACACATTTGCGTATTTTTGTTGTATTTTGTGACTTTATATGTATACTTAGTTAATTATATGCATATATATTATATGTATATATATTACTTATGTGTTGAGTTACTTTATTTATTTTATTTTATTTTTTGATGGTTTTATTTTAGTTTAATTATTTACATATGGTTTAAATAATATATATAATTTATAAAAATAAAATAAAGTGAAAAATATAAAGAGTAAATATATTTATTATAATATACAAGTATATTGCACAATGACTGCCCAAAATCTAACTTTTGCATCTTAACTCCAAATTGAATGAAACACCTTCATTAAATAGCTTATCAAATTTTATACACAATAAAAGGTGAGTCTGGTCAAATTTGATATAATATGGAGAATATACAGGTCTGCAAAGTTTTTATTTTGGTTTTTTATTATGTGCCTGATTGAACCAAAAATGTACCCTTTTTAATTTGATTAAAAATGTGTTTCTTGTTTTTGTTGTAGTCGGGCAATCATGATCGATCAAAAAAATAACCGCACAAATCGATGAATTAATAATATGCGGTTTGATGTATTTTTAACCTGGGCAAGCCCCAGGGTCGACTCAAGGAGGCAAAGGAACAACTTCGGATCGACTTAGATGAAATAGATCACGATTTTCCAAGTGGGAATTTTTTTGTATTTTTTTATGCAATAAAAATGCAAATGCACGACCTCGAATGAACTAGGTTATTAAGAAAATCAACAACTTAGCTAAATCGATTTTAATGTGAAATTAATCAAAATTAGTCAAGTTATAATTTTTCTGAAAACCTAACGCAACGATGAATGCAAAATGTATTTTTTTGGAATTTTTGGATTTAAGATGCACAAACTAAAAATCCAAACTTTTTTGGAGTTTTTATGCAATTTTTAGTGAAAACGATGTGCAAAAATATGAAAAATTTACTGGAAGTGAAATATGATAAAATGAAGATACACTAATTTTTTGGAATTTTCTGACAAAATGTGATTTTTTTATGAATTTATTAATAGAAACAGAGTGATTGTGAGTATTTTATTTTTAATCAATCCACGAAATTATTTTTTTTTCAAAAGCAAAATTATCTCAAATAGATATTTTAATGAACAATCCAGGAGAGTTGAAATTTCGCAAAAATATTATTTGTGAATTTAATTAAAAATCATTTACAGAAATTACTAAACAATTTATTTTAAGCAAAAGACAATCCAATTTAGATGAAATTTGGGCAACAGTTAAAGCGAATGAAGAAGCATCATCTACTATTTTTTCACAATTTTTGGAGCAAGAAATATGTATGTGCGAATTTCAGAGCAAAAATGGGTAAAAAAATCACTGAATTTTAAACTCTGATTTTTAATAAATAATCTGATGCTCACAAAAATATAAATAAATAGCCAAAATATACAGAATTAATTTCTAAACAAAATGTCATTTTTGTATTAAAAATGATACGAGATGAATGTCCAATTAGAATGCAAACGCAGGGGTGTTTTTGCAACACTGAAAGTGAAATAAATGAACTGAAATGTGCTCAAGGATGATTTTGTAAATAAAGAAACTTAACAAACAAACTATGAAATTTTTCCAAAATATTAAAAAAATAAAATAAGTGACCTTTAGAAGAATGTGGGTTCCATAAGTGGAACCCACTTCTCCAATCATCTAGGGCACGCACGGAGAGCGTGCGGCCCATGGCGGAGGACGAGTGGGCGGCGGCACGGCGAGGTGCAGACATTGCATCGATGAAGAGGCGGAGGGGACGACCTGCGAGGCGACGGCTGGAGGTCGCTGAGGGACTGGAGCTGAGTGTATCACGCAGGCGGTAGCGTTGTAGGAGATCGATGCTGGCCACAAGCGGGGAGGCACGGAGGAGCGTCGACGGAGGCGCTTGGACGCACGCGCGAAGGGAGGAGGTGGAGGCGCGGGGCACAAAGGGGCCGAGCTCAGGGCATGCGAGGAAGGAGGGAGTCGTCGGAGGGTCACGCATGTGGCAGCGGTGCGATGGCTGGTGCACGGTGGAGGGTTGTGAGGACCTGGAGACGTGACCGTTGCGTAAGAGGGTGTCGTAGCCTTCGCGAGGCGGATGGCCGCCCTCTGTTGGGTGGCTGCTGGTGGCAGCGAGGGGCTGGAGGTGCAGGGCAGGAGGATGCGTGCGGTGCACCGGCTGGGGACAGCCTTGCTTGGAGATTGGCGGCTTGCTGTCGTCGGCGGCTGGGCACGGGATGGACGATGCAAGCGGCTTCTACTGGAGGCGACCTGCAAGTTTTTTTATTTTTTTTATTTTTTTGTAATTTTTTTGATTTTTTTGTAAATAGAAAAAACAAATGCAAATGAATGGGTGGTATTTGTGGTGTATGATGATGACATTTTGGTGATGAACAATAAAAAAATTGTTAGATAAAAAAAATGACAAGGAAAAGGAAAAGGAGAAGGATAACTTACCTGAGATTTCGCCAGGTGGAGTTGTGATGTGCTGCTCTCGTCGTCGCTTCAAGGAGATGGCAGGTGCTCCGAAGCTCAATGAGCATTGTGAAGCTCGTAATGGTAGTGCATACCACCATATCTCGCCTTGAGGTCGTCGTCGCTCTACTAGTCTCCTACAGCTGTCACCTAAAGGTTAAAGGGGCTCGACCTCACTTCTCTCAAATCGGTGGATGATGTGAATCGGGGGAGGAGGAGAGAATAAAAAGAGTAAAAGGAGGAAGTTAGAAGAGAACTGAAGAATATGGAATGGTGGAGAAAGTGACTTGGAGTGGGGAACAAGTTGGTGCAGAGAAGAAGTAAAAAAGGGGGAAATAAAATATAAATAAAATAAGTAGGCTACTAAAAATAAAGAAGAGAAAATAAATAAAAGAAAATAATTTATTAAACTAAATTAAAATAAAATAAATAAAATAATAAATAAAATAAATAAAATATTAAATGAAATAAAATATGAAATTAATAGATAATAAAAAATTAGGGTGACATGTGGTGGCTCCAGGAGCTGCCACGTGTCCCACCTGGAAAAATCAAAAATTAAATGTAAAGAAAATCAAAAAGAAATGACAAAAGGGTTCAAATCAAAGTGGTCAACATGAAAGTTGCTTGTCTCGATGAGATCTACAACTTCCACGGAGGACCGAAAATCAAAAGAAGTCATATGTACAAAGTGTATTTTGGGGTGGTACCTTATAGGTATAAAATACCGTATTTTTATCTTTTGCATTTTTTGTCATTTTTAATTCAAGAAAAATCAAAATAAAGTTTGAAAAAATATGAAAGAAATATTTACAACTTAATCTAATTTTTTGGATTTTTAATAATTAAGAAAAAAAAGGATAAAATAAAGGGTATTTTGGTCAATATGTACAATATACAGTAGGGGCCTAAAACCCATGTTTCACATATGATCTCTAATTTTTATGAAATTAGTCTTGTTTTGAAGGTTTTTAAATGTATATTACTTTAAAAGTGGGTAGACCTAAATCAGACACTGTATGAGAGAGATATGCACATTTTAAGGTCCATAGTCTCAAACTTGGATTTGGGTTTTATTGGACCATTTTACAAGTTAGTATTTTTTGATACTTTTCCTTTATTAGTGTTAATAATATATACACTATAGAGTTAATTTTTTGGATTTGGAGTTAGTATAAAATATTTACATATATGGTATTTACAGGTGATTTTTACAAGTGAATTGGGCTTCTTATTTAATGCAAACATGAATGCTAAAATGCAGATATTATTTACACATGCATGAATGCTAATTATGCAATATAGATGGAAAAATGACGCTAATTGCTCAGGCACAAAGCTTTATTTTCAACTTTTAGAGTGATGAATCACATATTCATCAACCCCCTATACTTAAACCTTGCTCGTCCTCGAGCAACTAAAATGAAATGCAAAAGTGAAATGAGATTGGGTTCCAGACCAAGGTCATGAACAAAAGTTGAAAATGTAGCTTGACTCAACCTTTGGATTGATAATGTGTTGGAACCTCATTGGGGTATGAATTTAAGACCTAATAGACTTTAAGTTTCACAAGTCTTCTATTCAGGATGCCTCAACAGTTAGGTCAGAACAAATACTCATAGGCAAATTCTGATGACTATGAATCTTACTTGTACTGTGTATGTGAAATATATATCTCCACATCAGAAATGGCAAAGAAACAGCCTCCTCTAACAAGGTAACTCTAATTCCCCGATCTAGCAACTCTTTCCTCGAGGAGCGGGGTATTCCCTTCTAAGTTCAAGTGCAACCGGCTCAAGAAGAGGGGGTGGAGAGAAGAATGGATGGTAGCCAGTATAACTACCTATCCTAGGATGATTGACCAATGTAGCCAAGTCATCCAGTTGCAGGCTTCATGGTATGAGGATTTGAAGCATATGCCTTGCAAATATACAAACTCCGTCAGGTATTTTATTTTCAATCAGGTCTGTCCACTTTTTTGGAGTTTTCTCTTTTTTCTTATCTTCTTCTTCTTTTTTTCTTTTTTCTTTTTTTTTTGAACTATATAAAAGGTACAGCATGTACATCAGGATTTTTTCCTCTTGAGCCAGTAGACTATCCCTCTTTTGAAGGTTTATTGCAACCCACACCATCCTGTCCTTAGATGTCAACACCACCATACTAGGTTGAGATGCACTACCCTCCCTAAAGGAGGACGGATGTTTCCACCCGTGTGCTACTCCAAGATAAAGGATTCTATCTCCTCACCACCTCATCAATGAAGAGCTACGTGCATGGTGCTTGTCCAAGTTAGGTCACTGTCTAAAAGAATCATGCGTGTGTACGAAATATTCTACTTAGACCAATCAAGATGACATGTGAACAAAGACTTACGGATTCAAAGAATTAAGTCACTTGACCTGAAAAATCTTAACTTCAGTTCCTATAAGGTTCCTCTGAAATTAGGTAGATTAAGGTCAAATCAAATCCATCCTCGACATCTATTCATAACTTGGTTCAGAACCCACTAACTTTTCACATTGCATATTGATGCCGCCTCGGCTACCCTTGTTAATTCAACTGAGTTATCAATCAAATTAGATGTTAAGTTCATCGCAGTCGGGTAATCAAGACTTCGTCAAAAATACCACTCAGACTTAATGGATAATTAAGTTCAAGCGGAAGATTTATTTTACTTGGGCAAGCCCATGTTCGAACTCAGGGAGGCAGCTGTATCCTTAGGTAAATTTTCAGTAAATTTAGATATCAGATTTTCAGAAGAATATTTTTTTGGGGTTTTTTATATTTTTATGCGACTAAGAGAAAAATAATGCAAGTTCATGCCAAATTTTTAAGTTAAATTAAAAAAAAAGTCAAATCGAGTCCAAAATTAATGAAACTTGGCCAGAAAATGGAATGTTATAAAACTAAGTTGCTGCAATTTTTTGGAATTTGTAGACTCTAAATGAATTAAATATGAATAAAGTATGAGTGTAGGGTAGTTTTTGCAAAATTAATTTTAATAAATACCAAGATACATTATTTGTAGATATAAAAATTATCCTAGATAGGTCTATGTAAGGGGAATCCAAGAAAATTAATAAACATAAAAATCTATGTAAATTGGACCTATTAAAAATCAATTAGGCAAAATACTATTTGATTTATTCAGGCCTCATGATGCATGCAAATGCAATGTTTTTTGGGCACAGTGTTGGAGCAATAAAATAATTTTATAATAAATAAAAGGCATAAAATGGACAAAATATGTCAAATTCCACCAAAATAATATTATTACATTCAATGCAGCTCACAAAACTATGACAAGTGTCATAAAAGATAAAGGACAAGTTAAATTACAACATGCAATTTTTGGAATTTAAAAATGATGAGAAATGGACACCTAGATATGCATGCAAACATAGAGACCAAAATGCAAAACAAAAAATAAAATATCTTAAAATAAAATGTGCATACATGGACTAAAGCTCAAATACCTATAATGCTGGGGGTATGGATGCAATTTTTCCACTATGACACGTGCTCCTCACGTGACGTGCTTGGTAGGGACTGGAATGCAATCTCTGAAAGTTATAGGGACCTCGGTGCAATTTACCCAGCCCTCACATCACAGACACGTGAGGGGACTAGGCTCGGACGGCGATGGAGGCTCAGGTAGAGACTCGGAAAGCTCTGGAGGCTTGGACTAGCTTCGGGTCAGCTTCGGGTGCTCCGAGCCTACGGTCGGAGAAGAGGCTCGGAGGGTGGATACGTGGCGCAAGCTGGACCGCTAGATCTGAATAGATCCAACAACTGCTGGAGCTGAATATGTGGCGCCCGAGGGACTGTTAGATCGAGGTTGATCCAATGGTGGTGATGGTTGACGATGTGGTGTGACATGGGTTGTTAGATCAAGATTGATCCGACAGTATCTAGAGATGGAGGGCGGTGTCGACGTGGAAGAGTGATGGCCGTTGGATCCTCCTGATCTGACTGTGGCGTAAAGCAGGCGACGTGTCGTGCAGAGGACTGTCGGATCAAGGCGATCTAACGGTAGTTGTACGTCGTCTTCTCCGATCCGTCGCCTCCTGCGGCGGACTTGGCAGGGCTCCGACGAGGTTGCTCTGGCTCAGCCACCCTCTCCCATGGTCGTGGAAGCTCGTCAGTGGCTCCCGGATAGCCCAGATCAGTCGTGGAAGTGTTAGGAGGCCGCCAGAGCATCTGAAAGCTGCTGAGGAGATCCATAGGTCGATGGCGACGAAGCTCGAAGTAGCTTCGGTGATGGTTCTGGCCAATGAAGAGAATTATCCCTACAAGGTTAGCTCGTGCCCGAAATCAAGTGCATCGTGCTCGTGGGGTGCGTGCGAGTTCGGTTAGGCCTGAGTCATGAAGTGGTGATCGGACGTCGAGATTCTCCGTCGTGACCGGCAGAGCTGTGAGCTGAGTTGGGTCGAAGTGTCGTGGGGGTGGTCTAATGATGGCACGAACGTGAGAGCTCCAAGGCGGTGCTCAGTGGAGGGTTGGAGAGGCGTGGAGTCGATCAGAGAAGTTGGGAAAAATAAGAGAAAGTTGAAGAGGGAGAAGATGAAGATTGGAGAAGAAAATGGAGGAAGCTACCTGGGGTTGGAAGCTCGGGGAAGAGCTCCTGATCGTCGCTCGAGGGCTGGCAGTGGGCCCGAGCTCGTGCAACTCATCGAAGAAGCTGTGGCACGGCATGCTATGCCGTGGATCTCGCCGGAGATGATTCTCCGTCGTCACTTAGATTCGAACCTAATCCCTGTCACAAATAGGAAGACTCGAGCTCTAGGAACTCTCGTGCAAGGGCAGATGGGGTGGAAAGTGGCCAGAGGCATAGTATTTAAAGGGAGAAGGTGGAGGTCCATGTGATGGGAGGTGTGGTTTGCGTGGAGTGGTGGAGCGACGAGGAAGGGTGTCATGGAGATCATGGAGGCTGGCGAGAAGGAAGGTATGTGTGACATCATGGAGGTGTTGATGGGCGAAGAACATGGCTGGAGTGGTGCCAAAAATAGAAAGGGCAGAGAGGAAGCACGAGGTGGGCGACGTGGGCGAGGCTTCCTCAGGAGGTAGAAGACGACGTCGTAGCCGTTGGATCTCTCCATCCAATGGCCAGGAGGTGGGCACGAGGGAGCGGGCAGGATTAGATCATGGTGGTGCGATCGAAGGGTTGTGATCAAGCCACGTGGCAACATGGGGGCGCAATGCTGAAGAATGGTGAAGATGGAATCAGGAGTGGGGATCGAAGGGTTGTCGATTGAGCGGGGATGAGCGGATGAGATCCAATCATCGGGGCTAAGATCCAACGGCTATGAGCGTGACACGTGGATTAAGGAGAGTGAGGCAGAGGCGGATGGCGAGGATGAGATCTGGGACGATGATCCAAGGTTCATGATTTACGTGGGAGTGAACGGCGTAGATGGGAACATCGGGGCTACGATCGGGTGGTGGATATGTGACTACGTGGAGGGTTGAGAATGAGGCAGAGACGTGTGGTCTGGATGGAATCTGGGGAAAGGTCTGACGGCTGAGAGGCGTTGCGCAATGGAGGGCCGAGATCGGAAGAATAAGAAGGTGATCTAATGGCCAGGAGATGAGGCGTGTGGCGAGCAGCAGAGTGGGCCACGTGGCGCAACCAGAGGGCGCCACGTGGCCCAATCTGGTTGGTTGGAAAATATTATGAGATAAGAGGGAGAAAATGGCCGAATTTGGAAAAACTCAAAACATAAAAGTTGTAGATCTCGATTATATATACAAGTTTCATGTTGACCAAAAATGGAAATGAGGTTCAATAGAGTAATAAAATACAAGGATACAAATATACATACACATAGTATACAATGGGGGCCCCAAAACCCAAGTTTTGCATACGAGCTCCAATTTAAATGAAATTGGTCTCATTTTGAAGTCTTTGAATGTGTATTAATTTAAAAGTGAGTAGACCTAGATCGGAGGTTGTATGGGAGAGATGTGTGCATTCTAAGGTCCATGGTCCCTAACTTGGTTTGGGGTTTTATTTGTCAAATTTACATGTTAACATTTTTTGGTATTTTCCTTAATTTATTATTAGTAGTATACACAGTATAAAGTAAATCTATGGGATTTATTGTTAGTGTAAAATATATACAGATGAGTGATTTTTACAAGAATTGGGCTTCTTATTTAATGCAGATGTGAATGCTAAAATGCAAATGTTATCAATGCATGCATGAACGCTAATTATGCAATTTTGATGGAAATATACTCCTAATTACTCAGGAACAAGGCTCTATTTTGAACTTTAAGAGTGATACATCATAGATTCATCAACCCCCTATACTTAAACCTTGCCCGTCCCCGAGCAACTAATGTGCAATGCAAGAGTGAAATGAAATTGGATCCCATACCAAGGTCATGAACAAAAGTTGAAAATGGAGCTTGACTCGACCTTTGGATTAATTATGTGGTGGAACCTTATTGGGATCTGACCTTATGACCTAACAGACTTCTAGTTCCACAAGTCTTCTATTCAAGACTCCTTAATAGTCAGGTCAGAACAAATCCCCATACGCAAATTTCTGATGACTATGATTCTTACTTGTACTGTGTAAGTGAAAGATAACTCTCCACATCAGAAATGGCTAAGAAGCAACCTTCTCTAACAAGGTAACTCTATTTCCCCGGTCCAGTAACTCTTTCCTCGAGGAGCGGGGTATTCCCTTCTAAGTTCAAGTGCGACCAACTCAAGAGGAAGGGGTGGAGAAAGAATGGACGGTAGCCAGTGTAGCTACTTATCCTGGGATTCCTGACCAGTGTATCCAAGTCATCCAGCTGCAGACTTCTTGCTAATATACATACTCCAATGGGTATTTTATTTTCATTTTGACCTGTCTTATTTTTTTGGAGTTTTTGCATATCTTTTTCTTCAAACTGTACACAAGATGCAGCATGTACATCAAGAGTTTTTCCTCTTGAGCTAGTAGACTATCCCTTTTTTGAGCATTATTGCAACCCACAGCGTCCCGTCTTTAGACATCAACACCACCAGACTAGGTTGAGATACACTACCCTCCCTAGAGGAGGACAGATATTTTCACCTGTGTGCTACTCCAAGTTAAAGGATTCTACCTCCTTACCGCCTCATCAATAAAGAGCTACATGCATGGTGCTTGTCCAAGTTAGGTCATTGTCTATAATAATCATGCGTGCGCACGAGATATTCTACTTAGACTAACCAAGATGACATGTGAACATAGACTTGTGGATCAAAGAATTAAGTTACTTGACCTGAGAAATCTTAACTCTAGTTCCTATAAGGTTCCTTTGAAATTAGGTAGATTAAGGTCAAATCAAATCTATCCTCAACATCTATTCATAACTTGGTTCAGAACCCACTAGCTTTTCACTTTGCATATTCAAGATATGCAGATGAGATGTAGATGACATGCTATGCAGATGAATGAAATGCAAGACTCTTTTTCTTTCTTTTTAGATGCAGAGATGATGTGCAAGAGTAAATAAGAAGCCTTTGATTTTAATGATTTTTTTAATGTCAAAATATACAACTATATTACAAATATACATGTATTTTACAAAAAAATCTCCATTTTTACCCATCCCGTAATTATTGTATAGTATATGCAAAAATACGTGAAAGTACGAGCTATGGGTAAAGTATATATGTAATATATACACGCCCCCCTATACTTAGCGTGGGCTATGTCCTCGGAGCACGAAAAGCGAGGAAGAAGACATAGCTCGTCCTAAGCATATGAGAGCTAAAAGAACCAAAAATGTATAGAAGTCGTCCTGCCCCCCTATACCTAGGCTCTGGCGACCTAAGTATAGAAGAAGATCAAAAAAGGGGCGAACGAGGTCAAGAGGGGATGAGTATATATACATGGTGGGCATCGGTCCCCCTATACTTAGGCTCAGGTCAGCCTAAGTATAGGATGGGAGTGAGTATAAGGACCGATGAGATCTGGAGGATGTACAGTGAATAGTGAATAGACTCAGGTGACTCTCCCCCCCTATACTTAGGATCTGGTCATCCTTAGTATAGTCATGGATGGAAATATATGAAGCCGGGGCGAGTGATTAGAGTCGCAGAAGGGAGGGAAAGAATATACAGGAATGGTGGTTATATACAAGGATCGTGGTCTGAATCTTTTTAGATGTTGCTGATGGTGAGAGCTCACTGCTGCAAGGTCTCTGCACAGCTCTATGTGTATCTATTGAGTCTATCTCACGCATGAATACAATCTCCTCAATATGGACTAATTGTTCATTGGGTTTGACGAAGTGCTTCAGCAGTTGTCCATTGACTAGGAATGTCTATGCTCCATCTGTGAGATCTGAGATCTATACGCATCCATTATCATGCACAGCACGGACGATGAATGGACACGTCCATTTGGAGTTCAGCTTGCCTTGTAAAACCTTCAACCTCCCATTGAACAATCATACCTTCTGTCCAGGAATAAAGGTCTTTCGTCTGATATATCTATCATGTCAATGCTTTACTTTGTCCTTGTACACCAAACTGTTGTCGTATGCTCGGTTTCTGACTTCCACAAGCTCATTCAGATCCATCTCTCTTTGTTTCTGCCCTAGGTGTGTGTTCCAATTGACCTTCTTGATTGCCCATTCGGATTTATGCACTAATTCAGCAGGCAAATGGCACGACTTCCCAAATACCATTCTGAATGGGGAGGTTCCTAACGACGTCTCGTAAGCTGTCCTATAAGCCCATAGGACTTGATCCAACATCTGAGACCAATCCTTCCTGTCTGGGCGGACAAGCTTTTGCAATATGGTTTTCACCTCCCTATTCGACACCTCAACCATGCCATTGGTCTGTGGGTGGTAAGGACTAGCGACACGGTGTTCGATGCCGTAATCCTTTAAGAGCTTCTTCACATCTCTATTTACGAAGTGGCTACTCCCATCTGATACCAACACTTTGGTGATCCCGAACCTAGAATGATGTGATCTCTAATGAATTTACAGACAGTCCTGTTGCCTGTGGCTCGGGTTGGAATAGCCTCCACCCACCCTGACAGATAATATACCGCCAGAAGGATGTATTTGAATCTGTGGCTGACAGGGAATGGGCCCATGAAGTCGATGCCCCAGGCGTCAAAGACATCACAAATGATGACAGGCTGCATAGGCATCTCATCCTTGGAACCAACAGTTCCTCCCATTCTTTGGCATACCGGGCACGACTTCGCAAAGGTGAGCGCATCGCGAAACAGAGTCGGCCAGTATAAGGCCACATTGAAGTACCTTCCATGTGGTCCTCTTCCCAGAGTGGTGTCCTCCTGCCTCCAGAATGTGGCATAAAGTAAGGACACTCTGATATTCCTCCTGAGAAATACACCGTCTCCAGACACAATCCGGTCCTTCAAAGAAAAGGATCAGATCCTCCCAATGGTAATGTCTCAAATCCGACTTCAGTCAGTCTATGTGGCTCTTGGGCCAATCTTCAAGAACTTTTGTTGGAGACAAGATAGTTCACGATATTGGCGTACCATGGGAGTGAGTCGACAACAAAAATCAACTCATCAGGGAAGGAGTCTCGAATCGGCGTATCATCAGAAGCATCAAGATCCTCGAGACAGGAGAGGTGATCAGCTACTACGTTCTTCTTTCCAGGTTTATCTCTAATGTCTAAATCAAACTCCTGGATAAGTAGAATCCACCTAAGAAGACACGCCTTCACGTCCTTCTTTTCCATTAAATACCGTAGCGATGTATGGTTAGTGAACACAATCACCTTGGATCCAATTAAGTGTGATCTGAACTTATCCAAGGCGAACACTACTGCAAGCATCTCCTTTTCTGTAACTGTATAGTTACGCTGAGTAGTATCAAGCACTTTGCTTACATAGTGTATGGCGAACGGGACGCCATCCCTCCTTTGTCCTAACATAGCCCCAACAGCAAAATATGAGGCGTCCGTCATGATCTCAAAAGAAAGATACCAATATGGGGCTTGTAGGATCAGGGCATCCATGATCATCCTTTGTAATTGCTTAAAGGCCTCAAAACATTTATGATCGACAATGAACTCCATATCTTTGCTTAAAAGCCCGGTTAGCGGTTGAGCGGTCTTCAAAAAATCCTTGATAAATCTACGATAGAATCCAACATGCCTGAGGAATGACCGCAATTGTTTCACGTTGATTGGTGGTTGGAGTCGTCTGATCACGTCCACCTTGGCAGGGTCAACCTCCACTCCTCTCTTGGAGATGACGTGCCCCAACACAATGGCCTCCGTCACAATGAAGTGACTTTTCTCCCAGGAGAGCACCAGATTAACCTTGCAACACAGCTTGAGGACTCGATCTAGATTCCTAAGACAGGAATCGAAGGAATCGATGTGGACCGAGAAATTATCCATGAAGACTTCCAGGAATTCACCGACCATTTCAGTGAATACTACAATCATGCACCTTTGAAAAGTATCAGGAGCATTGCATAACCCAAAGGGCATGCGCCTGAAAGCATAAGTACCAAAAGGGCATGTGAACGTGGTTTTCTCCTGGTCCTCAAGAGCAATGGCTACTTGATTGTAGCCCGAGAAACCATCTAAGAAGCAGAAGAATTCTTTCCTCGCTAATCTCTCCAAGATCTGATCAATGAACGGTAGGGGGAAATGATCCTTCTTCGTCGCGGCATTCAGGCGTCTGTAATCCACACAAACGCACCACGACGTGGGTACTCGCATCACGATATCCTCTCCGTCCACATTGGTGGTTGTCTGAATTCCCGACTTTTTCGAGACAACATGGATTGATGCCACCCTTTTGTAATCGGAGATGGGGTAAATAAAACCATCGTCACAGCTCTATCTCCTTCTTCATGACCTCTCGTAAATTTGGATTCAACCTACGTTGGAATTCACGAGAGGGTTTAGCCTCATTATCTAAATATGGTGTGAACATAGAGCGGGATTTATCCCGTGGAGATCAGAGATGCTCCAGCTTATCGCCTTGTGGTTTTTCTCCATGATCTCTAGCAAGCGAGATTCCTACTCCTCGGTCAATCGTGAACTAATGATGACCGGATATTTATTTTCTTGTCCCGCAAGGAAGGCGTAATTCAGTGTTGTGGGTAAAGGTTTGAGCTCAGGTAAGGTGTGATCATCAAGGAAGTCTGGCCCAATCGAATCTGGCTTTGTATTGGTAGTGGTTGGATCTGTCTTTGAAATTGCTGCCACCAACTCATTCAGCTGGAGTCGGATCGTCAAAGGTTTCCAAGCAATCGGCAAAAGCTACATCTGACTCATCATACTCATCTTCTGATTGTCCTAAAGAGGGAAGGATTGACAGGCCCGGTTGGACCTCTAAATCATTGAAGATGTAGGGGGATGCACATTCTACGCTGTACTCATTCCTAAGGGTCTCGCAAACTGACTCGTGCACAAGATCTTCTCCAGAGAAGAGGGACTCATCGGTGCTAGCTGGGTTCTGTCTCCATGTCCCAACGGTGTCTACATGAATACAATCTGTTTCAGACGAAGAGTACTAGGTGCTGGATTCTGAATCTGGCTTCTGCCACCTGATCTGCTTCATCTAAAGTTCCACATCTCTGCCTGAAGTTTGGAACTGGATTTTCCCGATCTTGTAATCAAATAGGGCCCCTGTTGTTCTAAGGAAGGCCCTTCCTAATATGATCTGGGAATCTCTTCAATTTCAAGGTGTCTCCATATCAAGGACTCTAAAGTCCACCATGTACTCCTGGCCCTCAACTTTGATGATAACGTTCCTCAAGTCTCCCTGAGACCTCTTGGTTGATTTCTCTGCAAATTGGAGTAATGCTCTGGATTTCCTAAGAGGTCTGAGATTAAGCCGCTCATAGAGGGATGTAGGCATCAAGTTAATTGAGGATCCGTTATCAAGAGAGTGCGTGCAAATGCCGTGTCATCGACATGACTCACCACATAATGTGCACCCATGTCTCTTCATTTCCTTGTAAACGCATTCTTTATTGCGCAAGTAGTGGCTATTGACAGAACGTGTTTCTCAACACGGCTTTTGATCTTCCGGTTGACCCTAGTAGGTGTGCTTCTCACCTTAAGGTACTACTGGAATGCAGGTGTCATGTCCACATACTTGTTGAAAGGGATTGTGACCTTGATGTACCTGTTACAGAACTCTGCCATCTCAGGGTCATCTTTTTGTATTTTTTTAGTTTATTCTTTCCACCCTTAAGAGCTTGGGGGAAGGGATTATTGATGCTGCCTCAGATTCTGAAACTGAAATATTTTCATTGAAATGAGGAACTGGGTTCTGTACAGGACTCTGACACTTATACAGACTGACTCTGACTCTGACTAAAGGAAAATTTCTGCTGCGAAATCGGTGATGCATCTTCCGCGACTGTTGGGACATCCTCCTCAGATGGAGGTGCGGGCTCCTCATCCGTCTCGTCGGACTCACTGCTGGTAATGTTCTCCTTCTTCTTAGAGGACTTGGAAGTCCTCTTCTTCTGCCGGTGGTGGTGATGCTCCTCTGCCTCCAAGTTCTCCTCAGGTAGAGGCTTGGTGGCGTCTTCCTCTGGGGCCCATGCCAGATCAGGTACGATCGCAGTCCTTCCGCTCTTGAGGGTCATATGATTAACATTATCATCTGAAAGGATCTCATGTTCAGATAAATAGTCATCTGAATAGTATACATGATCTCTTGGTCGGTTCTGACCCTGATTCAGGCTATTTGGGTTGGCCTAAACCTGGGCGGGAATTGGGGTCTTTGGTGCCATTTGCTGATCTTGGGTGCGTGAAACGCGGTTCAGAACAGTCCGGATATCCATATAATCATTTTGCATCTGCTGGACCCTATCAGTCAGGGTCTGGATCGCCAAGGTGAGTGACTCCAATTCGCTTGTGGGTGGGGCTTACTACTGTTGACTAGAGGACGAATTCCTATATTGGCCCTGCTGGCCATTCTGGTACTACTGCTGATGGGATGGTAGTGGAGGGACATGCTGGCCAGAGTAGAATGTGCGCTGCTGCTGGTGTTGTTGAGCCCGGTACCCTTGTTCAGGTCGGGACTGTAAGAAGTGCGGTGCGGGGACGAAGCTGGTTTCCTGGTAAGGTAGGGAAGGTCGGTGTGGCTGACAGTTCCCTATCCCCGACTTCTGCCGATGGGGTCATGGTTGTACCACAGCCCGTTGATCTAGAACACCTACGGAGGCTCCTCGTATCATGTCTCCACTTGTGGGGGTGTGTGTTGCTCCTGTTGAGTATACTTTGCTCCTCTACCCAGCTACTCTAAGGCCCATGTGCATGCTCTTGTACAAGATGGACTCGATGTACAGATACAGGTGGTGCAGAAGGGGTAGGTAGCCGTATCTTGGCTACCTTCTCAGATTGTTTTGGCAATCGCGAGAGTTCCTCAAGGTCAGTGACCTTCTTGTGAATCTACTCGACCATGGTTAACTTGTCAGCTATTATCCCCATGCTGGAGATGAGGTCGTCTGTCAGATATGCTACAGTCCTCCTAGTTTTCTCGTTGGAACGGCTTGAAGGAGACAACTGATAGGCCCTGGTGGCTTGAGATCTGCCTGTTTTTGCCATCTACTCCAGGATCTTCCATACGGCATCTTCGTTCTTGTTTATATAGATTCCTCTACAGGCAGCACTCACTAACCCATGCATCTCCGGGGTCATGCCACAGAACAAGGTCTGGACTAGGATCGCTTTTGTAATACCGTGGCAAGGGCATTTCTGTGTTAAGACAATGAATCTATCCCAGGCTTCATGGAATAGTTCATTGGGTCCCCGGGAGAAACTCGCGATCGTGGTTCTCATCTGGTCCGTTCTACTAAGCGGGTAGAACTTCTTCAAGAATAAGTCCTTAAACTGCATCCAGGTCGTACATCTTACCCTGAGATTTTTCAACTAATGAGCGGCCTTATCTCCTAAGGAAAACGGGGTGGCCTTTAGCCTGATGTAGTCTTTCCCAAGCCTAGGGTGACTGCGGTTGTTGCAAACCTGCTCGAAGTCTCTAAGGAAAGCATAAGGTTCTTCATTGGTGTTTCCATTAAACTTCGGTAACATACTCGGAAAGTGGGGCTTCAGCTCGAACGCTTCAGGGGGAACCTCAGGTACTAGCCAGTTGTGTATTTCATTCTCTGCGGGATTGTGGGCGTCTACCATGGGTCGGTCAATTCCTTCAGCCTCGATCACCTGTCCCATCCTAGCCATCAGTTCTTCATGCAGTTGCTCAGCTCTAGCTAGCCGAGCCAGGACTTGGATCATGGGATCCTCTCTGTGTTCCTCCTCATCAGAGTTTTTCTTTGGCATTTTGTCCTCTTCTCCTGGGTAAAGAAGATGGTCTAGGTTAGAGTACATATCAATGAAGACATTCTCACCGAGGCGATAGTCTTCCTCAGTGAGATCAGAGGATAGAAAAGGGTTGTTTTGAGGGTAACCACCCATGGAGTGAAGGATCCCGAACTCAAGAGGGTCATGAGCTCGGGTTGGCCCAAGTTGCGCTTGGGCCAGTGAAGATAAGCTTCGTGGGGGGCTCAAAGAAAGATTTGCAAATCGGGAGTAGATATCTCCCCAGTTAGTCATCTTGGATGGAGAGAAGAAGAATCATGATTCTAAGTGTAAGATAGGATTTTACTCCTACCTGAAGCAAGCAAATGAATCCAAACCCTATTTTTTTTCACACTCAACGCGATGAAGGAACCGAAACTGAGTCCGATTAATCTGGTTGATTTTAAGTGTGAATTTTCAGACAAGTAGCAAAGGTTACGTGACCTATAGAGGAGTCGGCTAAAAGTCGGATGCGTCTCCCATGTTTAACCTGTCGCCTAAGATACCAATGCCCTTCTTTTTTCTGCTCCTATCACCAGCCGAAAGTTCAAGGACATGCCCCTATCTACCTATAGAGTAGGCGGAGGCCAAAAAGGCTATAACTCCACCCCTATCTACTTGTCGGAGCAGGCGGAGGCTACTAGAAACTTGTCGCGGTGCACCGTAATTTTGCCCCAATCTACCTACCAGAGTAGGCGGAGGCTACTTGGTGCTGGTCAGTTGAACCTGTAGTTCAGCCTGTGATATTTGCTCGGATCGGGGTACGCAATATGGAAGGCGAGGATTTTTGGCTCTGCCTTAGGGTATGCACACACACTCTAGTAACCTCACTCAGCCTGAAAACAAGGTCGGATTTAATCTCCCGCAAACAGAATTTCCGATTTTATTATTTTTTTTCTGGTCAATATTATTTTGTAGTCCCGGTTTTAAGTTAGGTGATCACTTGTTTAGTCCAACCATAAAGCACGCCTATCGTCCATTCCCAATTTCCTTTCTAACCTAAGTTTGAAAAACCAAGGGGAAGGAATCAAGAAAAGCCGATGCAAAATAAAACTATGATGAATGCCAAGTAGAGAAGATTTACAGTGATCCTTTTGCTTTTTATGCAGGATGCAAAACAGAATTGAAAACTTTATACTATATGCAATGCAAACGATAAAAGTCGCTCCTAGACAGGCAGTTCTATTAGCGACTGAAGCACAGATTGTATTTGGCTAAGAACTACAGTCAAAGTGTGTCTTTTGAGTGCGAAGTGTGGTCCTAGAATTTTACGAGCACAAGCATGTCCTAAAGTAGCTCTAAGAGCCGCAAGTGCAAGCCTATTCTACGCAAAGCAATCCACACAACACATGGGGGCACGTTTTTCACTATATTTACACGCGCGAAAACCAAAACAGGAACTACTGGAAAAATGCAAAAATAAAGAAATGAAAGAAAATTACAAGTTCTCACAATCACTCAAAATATTTAAATGCAAGTTCCTCGGTTCGCCTGGCGAAGCGCCTTCGACTCCTCCTTTTCCTCACACAAAAATAAATGGAGGTCAGATAAAGGACGATACAAAATAAACAAAAAATGACAAAAAATATTCACAAGAAAAGCCGGGAATTAGACGACCAGGGGATGGAAAATCAAAAATCAAAATTTCCTAAAAATTAACCTAAGTTGTGCCACCCCGGCAACGGCACCATTTTGATGTTGCCTCGGCTACTCTTGTTAATTCAACCGAGTTATCGATCAAATTAGATGTTAAGTTCGTTGCAGTCGAGTAATCGAGACTCCGCCAAAAACACCACTCAGACTTAATAGATAATTAAGTTCAAGTGATATATTTCTTTTACTTGGGCAAGCCCAAGGTCAAACTCAGGGAGGCAACTATCTCCTTAGGTAAATTTTCAATAAATTTAGATATCAGATTTTCAGAAGATTGTTTTTTGGGATTTTTTATATTTTTTATGTAATTAAGAGAAAAACAATACAAGTTCAGGCCAAATTTTTAAGTTAAATTAGAAAGATAGTCAAATTGTAAACAAAATTAATGAAACTTGGCCAGAAGATGGAATGCTATAAAACTAAGTTAGTACAACTTTTTTGGAATTTTTAGACTCTAAATGAATTAAATATGAATAAAGTATGAGTGCAGGGTAGTTTTTGCATAATTAATTTTAATAAATACCAAGATACATTATTTTTAGATATAAAAATTATCCTAGAAAGGTCTATGTAAGGGGAATCCAGGAAAATTAATAAACCTAAAAATCTATGTAAATTGGACATATTAAAAATCAATTAGGCAAAATACTATTTGATTTATTCAAGCCTCGTAATGCATGGAAATGCAATATTTTTTGGGCACAATATAGAGCAACTTAACCTAAGCCTAATGTGATTTTATTGTGATTTTTAGAACTACAAAAAATTTAAAAGTAAATAAAAGGCACACAGTGGACAAAATATGTCAAATTTCACCAAAATAATATTATTAAATTCAATGCAGCTCACAAAAATATGACAAGTGTCACAAAAGATAAAAGATAAGTTAAACTACAACATGCAATTTTTGGAATTTAAAAATGATGAGAAATTAACACCTAGATATGTGTGCAAACACAGGGACCAAAATGCAAAATAGACAATAAAATTTCTTAAAAGAAAACGCGCATACAGGGACTAAAGTGCAAATACCTATAATGCTGGGGGTATGGATGCAATTTTCCCACTAAGACATGTACTCCTCACGTGACACGCCTGATAGGGACTGGAATGCAATTTCTGAAAGTTGTAGGGACATCGGTACAATTTACCCAGCCCTGACGTAAGAGACATGTGAGGGGACTATGCTCGGATGGCGATGGAGGCTCAGGTAGAGGCTCGGAAAGCTCTGGAGGCTCGGACTAGCTTTGGGTCAGCTTCGGGTGCTCCGAGCCTAGGGTCAGGGAAGTGGCTCGGAGGGTGGATACGTGGTGCAAGATGGACGCTAGATCTGAATAGATCCAACAGCTACTGGAGCTGAATACGTGGCGCCTAAGGGACTGTCAGATCGAGGTTGATCCAACGGTGGTGATGGCTGACGACGTGGCGTGATGCAGGCTCTTAGATCAAGATCGATCCGACGGTATCTGGAGATGGAGGGCGATGTCGACGTGGCGGAGTGATGGCCGTTGGATCCTCCTGATCTGAAGGTGTCGTGAAGTGGGCGACGTGTCGTGCAAAGGATTGTCGGATCAAGGTAATCCAACGGTAGCTGTACATCATCTTCTCCGGTCCGCCGCCTCTTGCGGCAGACTTGGCGGGGCTCCGACGAGGTTTCTATGGCTCAGCTGCACTTGCCCATGGTCGTGGAAGCTCGTTGGTGGCTCTTGGATAGCCCAGATCGGTCGTGGAAGTGTCAAGAGGCTGCGGATCATCTAAAAGCTGCTGGTTCCAGGCAATGAAGAGAATTGTCCCTGCAGGGTTAGCTCGTGCCCAAAATCGAGTGCATCGTGCTCGTGGGGTGCGTTCGAGTTCGGTTAGGCCTAAGTCGTGAAGTGATGATCGGACGTCGAGCTTCTCTGCCATGACCGGCGGAGCTGTGAGACGAGATGGGTTGAAGTGGGAGTGATCTAATGATGGCGTGAAGGTGAGAGCTCCAAGATAGAGCATGGTGGAGTGTCGGAGAGGCGTGGAGTCGATCAGAGAAGTCGGGGAAAATAAGAGAAAGTCGGAGAGGGAGAAGATGAATATTGGAGAAGAAGATGGAGGAAGCTACCTGGGGTTGGAAGCTCGGGGAAGAGCTCCTGGTCTTCGCCCGAGGGCTGGCAGTGGGCCCGAGCTCGTGCAGCTCGTCGAAGAAGCTGCGGTACGGCGTGCTACGATGTGGATCTCGCTGGAGATGATTCTCTGTCGTCGCTCAGATTCGAACCTAATCCCTGTCACAAATAGGAAGACTCGAGCTCTAGGAACTCTCGTGCAAGGGCGGATGGGGTGGAAAGTGGCCGGAGGCGGAGTATTTAAAGGGAGAAGGTGGAGGTCCAGGTGATGGGAGGTGTGGTTTGCGTGGAGTGGTGGAGCGATGAGGAAGGGTGTCATGGAGATCATGGAGGCTGGAGAGGATGAGGGAGGTATGTGCGACATCATGGAGGTATTTATGGGTGGAGAAGATGGCTGGAGTGGTGCCAAAAATAGGAAGGGCGGAGAGGAAGCGCGAGGTGGGCGATGTGGGCGAGGCTTCCTCCGGAGGTAGAAGACGACATTGTAGTCATTGGATCTTTCCATCCAACGGCCAGGAGGTGGGCGTGAGGGAGCGGGCAGGATTAGATTCTGGTGGTGCGATTGAAGGGCTGGTATCAAGCCACGTGGCAGCATGGGGGTGCGACGCTGAAGAACGATGAAGATGGAATCAGGAGTGGGGATCAAAGGGTTGTCGATTGAGCGGGGATGAGCGGATGAAATCTAATCATCGGGGCTAAAGATCCAGCGGCCATGAGCATGATACGTGGCTAAAGGAGAGTGAGGCAGAGACGGACGACAAGGATGAGATCTGGGACGATGATCCAAGGGTCGTGATTTATGTGGGAGTGAACGGTGTAAATGGGATCATCGGGGCTACGATCGGGTGGTGGATATGTGACCACGTGGAGGGCTGAGAATGAGGCGGAGATGTGTGGTCTGGATGGAATCTGGGGATAGATCGGACGGCTGAGAGATGTTGCGCAATGGAGGGCTGAGATCAGAAGAAGAATGTGATCTAACGGCCAGGAGATGAGGCTTGTGGCGAGCAGCTGAGTGGGCCGTGTGGTGCAACCAGAGGGCGCCACATGGCCCAATCTGGTTGGTTGTAAAATAATATGAGATAAGAGGGAGAAAATTGCCGAATTTTGAAAAACTCAAAACATGAAAATTGTAGATCTCGATGAGATCTACAAGTTTCATGTTGACCAAAAATGGAAATTAGGTTGAATAGAGTAATAAAATACAAGGGTACAAATATACATACATAGTATACAATGGGGGCCCCAAAACCCAAGTTTTGCATACGATCTCTGATTTAAATGAAATTGGTCTCATTTTGTAGATCTCTGAATGTGTTATAGGTTTAAAAGTGAGTTGACCTAGATCGGAGGCTGTTTGAGAGAGATATGTGCATTCTAAGGTCCATGGTTCCTAACTTGGTTTGGGGTTTTATTTGTCAAATCTATAGGTTAGCATTTTTTTGGTATTTTCCTTGTATTATTGTTAGTAATATACGCAGTATAAAGTGAATCTATGGGATTTATAGTTAGTGTAAAATATATACAGATGAGTGATTTTTACAAGTGAATTGGGCTTCTTATTTAATGCAGATGAGAATGCTAAAATGCAAATGTTATCAATGCATGTATTAATGCTAATTATGCAATTTTGGTAGAAATATGCTCCTAATTACTCGAGAACAAGGCTCTATTTTCAACTTTAAGAGTGATGAATCACATATTCATCACATATGCTAAATATGCTGATGAGATGCAGATGACATGCTACGTAGATGAATGAAGAGCAATACATATTTTTTTGAAATGCAAGGATGATATGCAAGAGTAAATAAGAAGCCTTTATTATTTTTTGTGTTTTTTGGTGTACCTCCTATTTTACAACAATTTTTACAAAAGTATACAAGAATTTTACAACTTTTTATACAAGAATTATACATATTATACAATATACATACTAGTATACAAAAAAATTCAATTTTTTACCCACCCTATAATTATTGCATAATATATATAAAAATACGCAAAAGTACGAGCTATGGGTAAAGTATATATGTAATATATACACGCCCCCCTATACTTAGCATGTGCTATGTCCTCATAGCACGAGAAACGAGGAAAAAGACATAGCTCGTGATAAGCGTAGGAGAGCTAAAGTAACAAAAAGTATAGAAGTTGTCCTGCCCCCCTATACTTAGGCTCTGGCAGCCTAAGTGTAGAAGAATATCAAAAAAATGGGGCGGGCGAGGTTAAGAGGGGAAATGGATGAATATATATACATGGAGGGCATCGGTCCCCCCTATACATAGGCTCTGGTCAGCCTAAGTATAGGACAAGAGAGAGTGTAAGAACCGATGAGATCTGGAGTATGTACATGAAATGATGAAGAGACTCGGGTCACTCTCCCCCTATACTTAGGATTTGGTCATCCTAAGTATAGTTATAAAATGAAACGATATGGAGCTAGGGCGAGTGATTCGAATCACTAAGGAGGGAGGGAAAGAAAATATATACAAGGAGGAGTAAGAATATACAAGGATCAAGAAGGTTTGTGACGAACCTTCTTGCGGGAGCGAGGAGGTGGGTAATATACATATGTGTCACTGTCATAAACGTCCTCATATGAATAATAATGAGGTGTAGGGAACGTCCAATAAGGGTCGACACACGGCTGCTTGCTCAAGTAGGGCTTAAGAACATCCGAACTGAGTTCACTCATATAAACCACCTTATCCGGATATGGTGAGGATTCCTCCAAAAAATTCCTTCTCCAGAATGCTGAAGAAGACTTTCTTAATCGGTTTTCTAGAACCTGAGGGAAAGGAGAGCAACGCGCCTTGAGGGTTTCGGGGGAACACCTTGAGGAATCAATTCTCGACTTCCTCTCACTAGAAAACTGACTAGAGGAGGGAGCAACCGTGTTTTTGTGTGGGGTCAATTTTGTCTTAGTTGTCTCCTTTGAAGGTTCGGGATGTAGTGCGGCGCTGATTATGGGTTCCTCATCAGACGAGTCACCATATATATTGTAATATTCCTGAAGGGTCAGCACACGTCTCGGGGAGGTGCTAGTGATCTCAGTTGGCTTGGAATTATGGAGCTCTTGTGTCGGATCATCAAAATGGTCAAGACAATCAGCAAAAATCATGTCCGAATCAATGACAGCTTCGTGTTGTGAATCCTCATTAGAAGTTGGCATGGTGGTGGTGCAAGCAGTTGGTGAAGTGGAGGTGTGGGGAGTCTCTGAACCAACGGTCGTCCAGACTGACGATATTTCAGGTGTAGTAGAGAGGAGGGACTCATTTATTTCTCGGTGGTAACGACTATCTATGGATATGCGGGTCACCTTATAGTAATGTGTATCAAAGAATGGGTGAGGTCGGAGCGCTCCCAATGCTGTGAAATTGATTTCCCGAGTCTCGCAATCTATAGTCGCCTTAGACAAGGCTAATAACGGCTTCTCGAGAATAATGGGAGACTGGGTAAACTCTCCTCAGTGCTCACGAAGTCTACCTGGAGTAGAGCACCTTGGAAAGTAACGATGACTGAAATGTTTCCTCTCGACCGTTTGATAGATCGATCAGCCAGCTGAACGATCTCTCTCGACTTTCTGATTGGTTTGAGTTTGAGCTTGTCAAACACGGAGGTCGGGAGGATATTTATTGGGGAGTCATTATCGATTCTTGCATGGGTAAAGGTAGTGTATTTGATTTCACATTCAACCTTAGGCAACTGCTTCACTCTGTGGCTCTTGCTCTTTCTCCCCATCACCAAGGAGGTGGCCATAGATACTATGTGTCTCTCAGTCCATGTCCTCTTATTGCTCGACCTCTTGGGCATCAATTTGCTTCTCACAAATCGTTTGAGGTCGGGGAAGTGATCTATGGCCTTTATTAAGGGAAGATTAAAAATCAATTCCTTATCGAGTGCTTCCCTTAGGCTAGGATCCAATTTTTTAAAGTCTTTTTCATTTTTTTTATTTTTATGAGTTTTTCTTATTTTTCAATTTTTTTGGTATTTTTGAGATTTTCAATTTTTTGGTGTTTTTGATGGATGAATGATCGGACTCTGGATTAGAGGGTAAGTGGTTAGTAGAAGAGGGAGGTAGAATTGACTCCAGCTATACAGAGTATGCGGATTCCCTAATGCTCGCTCGGTTTTCAACATCAAATCTACTTACTTCCTTTTCCACTTTTATACCCAGTCTGGTGGAAATTGAGTGCAATATTTCCATGGCATCTCTCAACTTGTTACCAAATGATTCATTTTTCTCAATAAGTCTACAGATGTCATCCTCCACAAAATTCTCATGACGAATCATGGGAGAGTTCTGCTCAATTGAAGGATACTGCTGAGATATTGGGGTCTCAAACTCAACATACCTAGACTCTAGCATGTAATGCTGGGCTGACTATGGACCATCTGAATGGCAACTATTGGTCGGAGTCTCATATGATGGAGTCAATAAAGAGAGGGTTCCTAGATTGAATCCATGAGTCCAATCGTGTGAATGTGTAGGCTCTGCAAATATGTAATATGAAGGCTGGTCCATGTAGGCTTGATTACTAGGGTAAATCAATTTAGGAAGATCATAAGGTGCATGCCTTTCCATTCGGTATGTTCGAACGACCATGTAATGCCCTAAGGTCAAGTTGGGATGTCTAAATTGTTGTCTGGTCCCTACTTGAGTTGAGAATGAAGTATGTGGGGGCACATAATTCTGCCAATCATCTGTCTCAACAGTGGCTTGCTCTTCATTCAGTTCTTTGATTCCAGCAAACTCTCGAGAATAAGGACAGTCAGCCCAAGATGGAAGCGGGTCTGGAGTGTTAGAATATGGAGTAGGTGAGATATGCGAAGAAGTGGAGAAGTCAGTCGAAGTTATGACTTCATAATCGGGACGAGGTGGAACCGACCACGGGTAAGGGTCTCCCGTGGATGGTGGAGGATACATGGAAGAAGGAGAAGGCAAAGATGAACGGTATATGGTCGAGGAGGAATGACCAGAGGTCTCAAGGTATGGGGACCAATATACCGACATCTTGAAGAGCAAAGGATGAATGTAAGCAGATCGAGGTAGAAAACGTGCAATTACACAGGATAACACACAGAGACAGACATAAAGACAAACGCAAGAGCAAACCCCAAGTTCACACTCAACACGGTGAAGGCCTGAAGCTGGGTTCGATTACTCTGGTTGATTTTAAGTGTGATTTTCAAGAAAATTAGCAAGGATTACTTGACCTTAAGTAAAGTCGGCTCAAAGCCAGATGCATCTCCCCTTTTAACATGTCGCCTAAGATACCAACGCCCTTCCTTTCTTCGCTCCTATCACCAGCTGAGAAGTTCAAGGACCTACCCCTATCTACTTACCGAAGTAGGCGGAGGCTGACAAGGTGGTGCACCACTATTTCACCCTTATCTACATGTCGAAGCAGATGGAGGCTACTTGGTGCTGGTCAGTCGATTTCTATGTTATGTATGGACGTGCCTAAGGGCATCTCAAATAGTTCAGCCTATGATATTTGCTAGGATCGGGGTACGTGATATGGAAGGCGGGGATGTTGGCTCTATCTTAGGGTGTGCACACACACTCTGTACCCCCACTTAGCCTAAAATCAAGGTCGAGGTTGCTATCCCACGAACAAGGGTTAATTTTAGTCAATTTTTCGGTCAATTTGTTTTACGGTCCTGATTTTAAGTTAGATGACCACTTGATTAGTCCAACACACAAGGCACACCTATCGTGTAGTCCCAATTTCCTTTAATCTTAAGTTAGAAAATCAAGGGAGAAGGAGTCGAGAAAAGCCGATGCACGATAAAATGATGATGTATGCCAAGTTCATAAGACTTACAATGATCCTCGCTCTCTACATACAGGATGCAAAATAGAATTGAAATTTTATTCTAAATTAATGAAATCGATGAAAAGCCGCTCCTAGACAAGCATTTCTATTAGTAAGTGAAGAACAAGTTAAATTTGGCTTATGCGGTCTGAGTGTGTCTTTTAGTGGTGAAGTGTGGTTCTAGATATTACAAGCACAAACAGTCCTAAGAAAGCTCTAAGAGCCGCGAGTGCAGGTCCTATCCTACGTCAATCAACCACACAACACAGTGACTCTTTTTATTATTCAATTACATGCACAAGAACCCAAACGGGAACCGTTGTAAATGCAGACACACTTTTTCTGTTTCCTTTTTTCAAACTCTCTCAAAACCACAAAATTTAAATCGATGCTTGTTCTTCGGCTCACCAAGTGAATCGCTTTCGATGCCTCGTGTTTCTCACATAAAAATAAATAATGGTCAGATAGAATGACATAAAATAAACAAATAAATAAACAGAGAAATATTCACAAGAAAAATCGGGAATCAGACTACCCGGGGATGGAAAACCTAAAATCTAATTTTCTAAAATGATCCAGAGTTGTTTGCCTCCCGGCAACGGTGCCATTTGATTGAACCGAAAATGTGCCCTTTTTAATTTGATTAAATATGTGTTTATCATTTTTGTTGTAGTCAGGCAATCAGGATCAATCAAAAAAATAAACGCATCAATCAATGAATTAAATAATATATGGTTTGATGTATTTTTAACATGGGCAAGCCCCATGGTCGACTAAAGGAGGCAAAGGAACAACTTCGGATCGACTTAGATGAATTAGATCATGGTTTTCCAAGTAGGATTTTTTTATTTTTTTATGCAATAAAAATGCAAATGCATGACCTCGGATGAACTAGGTTATTGAGAAAATCAACAACTTAGCTAAATTGATTTTAATGTGAAATTAATCCAAATTAGCCAAGTTATAATTTTTCTAAAAACCTAATGCAACGATGAATGCAAAAAGTATTTTTTTGAATTTTTGGATTTAAGATGCATAAATGAAAATTGTAAACTTTTTTGGAATTTTTATGCAATTTTTCGTGAAAACGATAAGCAACAATTATGAAAAATTTACTGGAAGTGAAAAATGATGAAATGAAGATATATTAATATCTTTGGAATTTTCTGATAAAATATAATTTTTTATGAATTTTTTAATAGAAACAGAGTGACTTTGAGTATTTTATTTTTAATAAATCCATGAAATTAAATTTTTTTTTCAAAAGCAAAATTATCTCAAATAGATATTTTAATGAAAAATCCAGGAAAGTTGAAAACTTGCAAAAATATTATTTGTAGATTTAATAAAAAATCATTTACAGAAATTACTAAACAATTTATTTTAGGTAAAAAAACAACTCCAATTTAGATGAAATTTGGACAATAGTTCGAACGAAGAAGCATCATCTACAATTTTTCACAATTTTTGGAGTAAGAAATATGTATGTGCGAATTTCAGAGCAAAAATGGGTAAAATATCATTGAATTTTAAACTCTGATTTTTAATAAATAATTCTATGTTCACAAATGTACAGAATTAATTTCTAAACAAAATGTTATTTTTGTATTAAACAACGATGCGAGATGAATGTCCAAATTAGAATGCAAACTCAGGGGTGTTTTTGCAACACTGAAAGTAAAATAAATGAACTGAAATGTGCTCTGGGATAATTTTTCAAATAAACAAACTTAACAGACTGACTATGCATTTTTTCCAAAATAATAAAAAAATAAAATAAATGACCGTTAGAAGAAATTGGGTTCCATAAATGGAACCCACTTCTCCAATCATCTAGGGCATGCGCAGAGGGCGCGCGGCACGCGGTCGAGGGCGAGTGGGCGGCAGTGTGGCAAGGCGCAGGCAATGCGTCGATGAAGAGGTGGAGGGTCCAACCTGCAGGGCGGCGGCTGGAGGTCGCTACGGATTTAGAGTTGAGTGCGCCACGCAAGTGGTGGCGCTGCAGGAGATCGGCGTTGGCTACAAGCGGGGAGGCGCGGAGGAGCGTCAGTGGCGGCACTTGGACCACATGCGAAGGGAGGAGGCGGAGGTCCGGGGCATGGAGGGGCTGACCTACAGGCACGTGAGGAAGGAGGGAGTCGCCGGAGGGTTGCGCGTGAGGCGGCGGTGCTGCGGCTGGTGCACGGTGGAGGGCTATGAGGACCTGGAGGCACGGCCGTTGCGCATTGCCCTCTGTTGGGCGGCTGTTGGTGATAGCGAGGGGCTATGGGTGCAGGGAAGGAGGATGCACGTGGCACACCAGCTGGGGATAGCCTGTCTTGGAGATTGGCAGCTTGCTGCCGTCGGCTGTTGGGCGCAGGACGGACGACGCGAGCGGCTTCTGCTGGAGGCGACCTGCAACTTTTTTTGATTTTTTTTGTAAACAGAAAATACAAATGCAAATAAATGGGTGGTATTTGTGGTGTATGATTGTGATGTTTTGGTTATGAACAACAACAAAATTTTTGTTAGATAAAAAAATTGACAAGGAAAAAGAGAAGGATAACTTACCTGAGATTTCGCCAGGTGGAGCTGCGATGGACGGCTCTCGTCGTCGCTTCAAGGAGATAGCAGGAGCTCCAAAGCTCAACGAGCATTGTGAATCTCGTAACGGTAGTGCATACCATCGGATCTCGCCTTGAGGTTATCGTCGCTCAACTCATCTCCTACAGCTGTCACCTGAAGGTCAAAGGGGGTCGATCTCACTCCTCTCAAATCACTGGATGATGTGAAGCGGGGGAGGAGGAGAGAATAAAAAGAGGAAGAAGAGGAAGTTAGAAGAGAAGTGGAGAACATGGAATGGTGGAGAAAGTGACTTGGAGTGGGGAACAAGTTGGAGTAGAGAAGAAGCAAAAAAAGGGGGAAAATAAAATATAAATAAAATAAGTAGGCTACTAAAAATATAGAAGAGAAAATAAATAAATTAAATAAATTAATTAAATTAAATTAAATTAAATAATAAATAAAATAAATAAAATAATAAATAAAATAAAATACGAAATTAATAAATAATAAAAATTAGAGTGACGCGTGGTGGCTCTAGGAGCTGCCACATGTCGCACCTGGAAAAATCAAAAAAAATATGTAAAGAAGATCAAAAAGAAATAACAAAAGGTTCAAATTAAAAAGTGGTCAACATTAAAGCTGCTCGTCTCGATGAGATCTACAACTACCATGAACGATCGAGAATCAAAAGAAGTCACGTGTACACAGTGTATTTTTGGGTGGTATCTTATAGGTATAAGATACCGCATTTTTATCTTTTACAATTTTTTGTCATTTTAGTTCGAGAAAAATCAAAATAAAGTTAGAAAGTATATGAAAGAAATATTTACAACTTAATCTAATTTTTTTAGATTTTTAATAATTAAGAAAATAAAAGGATAAAATAAAGGGTATTTTGGTTAATATGTACAATATCCAATAGGGGTCCAAAACCCAAGTTTCACATACGATCTCCTATTTTTATGAAATTAGTCTTGTTTTGAAGGCCTTTGAATGTATATTACTTTAAAAGCGAGTAGACCTAAATCAGATATTGTACAAGAGAGATGTGCACATTTAAAGGTTCATAGTCTCAAACTTGGATTTGGGTTTTATTGAACCATTTTACAAGTTAGTATTTTTTGATATTTTTTCTTTATTAGTGTTAGTAATATATACACTATAGAGTTGGTTTTATTTGATTTGGAGTTAGTATAAAATATATACATATATGGTATTTACCGGTGATTTTTACAAGTGAATTGGGCTTCTTATTTAATGCAAACATGAATGCTAAAATGCAGATATTACTTACACATGCATGAATGCTAATTATGCAATATAGATGGAAAAATGCTGCTAATTTCTCGGGCACAAAGCTCTATTTTCAACTTTAAAAGTGATGAATCACATATTCATCAGTGTCCCGGGCACTTTGTGCATTATTTTTCAATGAAATTAATTTTGTATTTTTCCTTGTATTTCTATGTACAATATCCATGCTAACGATTTTATTATTTGAGGTATAAAAATAATAAAATAAAATAGGTCCGAAAATGCATTATTTATTACATTTTATACACCATTTTACACAATTTATAGAGTATTTATTTTCACTAATTGATGATATATGCATGCATTTGTCTAGCGATTTAAGGTCAAAATGAAAGAATAAAGGTGATGAAATAAGGAACATCTGTAGCCTTCTTCACATTATGGATTCTTCATAGGAGCTTGACAAGGGGAATCTACTTCTTTCACAACCGCGTAATTGCTTAGTCAAATATACGCACTGGAGACTCAAAAAAGGAAATATTAGGCTCGACGACCAAGTCTTCACATGATATCGCATGTCTGGGATCCCTGACATACTTGCGCAAGTTCGACACATGAAATACATCATGAATATCTTGAAGATGTAGGGGAAGTGCAACTCTGTAAGCAACCTTACCCACAAAAGCCAGAATCTCAAATGGGTCAATGAACCTCGATGCCAACTTACCATGAGCACCTAATCTATGTACTCCCTTAATTGGAGATATTCTCAAAAAGACAAAATTCCCAAACTAGAAATAATAAGGGATTCTTAGATATGTAGAGTTAGTAACAACTTATGTTTAAAAGCTTAACATTAATACACAAAACCCATGAACGTCAACCGAGTAAATCGAGTAAAGGGAAGGGCTAACTAAGAAGATGCCAGAATAAAACATCGATAGTTCCTGATAAGACCAAGGAGACTAAGAACCTCGTTGAATATCTTAGGTTGCTCCCAAGATACAGCTGTCATCTTCATGGAATCAATAGAAATCCCCGCACCAGAAACTATGTGGCCAAGAAATGCCACTTCAGGTAACCAAAACTCGCACTTGTTGTACTTTGTATATAATTGATTCTATCTCGGTATCTGCAGAATGGTGTGAAGATGCGCATCGTGCTCGTACTCATCATGAGAATAGATTAACAATCATCTATAAAATACCACTACAAATCTGTCCAAGTATGGACGAAAGATCCTACTCATCATGTCCATGAAATCGGTAGGTGCATTCATGAGCTCAAAATGGCATCATGATAAACTTGTAGTGTACGTATCTTGTACAAAATGCGGACTTCAGAATGCCAGAATACTTGATAATCAACGGATAATATCCAGATCGCATATTGACCTTGGAGAACATTGCTACTCCCTGCAACTGATCAAAAGGATCATCAATACATGGGAGTGGATAATGGTTCTTGATTGTTTACTTATTGAGTTGCTTGTAGTCAATGCACAATTTCATGGATCCATCCTTCTTCTTTACAAAGAGGAGTGACACTCCTGATGGTGATGTACAGGGGCGAATGAGTCCCTTCTCAATCAAATCTGCAGGTGCACCTTAAGCTCCTTGAGCTCAGTTGGTGTCGTCCGGTATGGGGGAATAGAGATCGATTGAGTGTCAGGTAGCAATAAAATATCGAACTCTATCTCCCACTATGGTGGTAATCCGGGAAAATCATCATGAAACACACAAGGGAACTCTCGAATGACCCCGACATCCTCAATCGTCCTGTCTTTGGTAGATCTCTCAACAATGTAAGCAAGATATCCCACACATCCCTGAATGAGGTACCGATGCGCTCTCAAATCAGATATGAACTTGACCTCTATATCTGAGGTATGTCCATCGAATAGGAAGGTCAGTACTCCATGTAGATGGAAGACAACTATCTTCCCAAAGCAGTCTAAGCATGTGTGATACTTTTCTAACCAATCCATGCCTAGAATGATATCTAAGTTATCCAACTGTATCAATACTATAAAAGGCATGCATGAGATGCCCACTGATCTGTAATGCTACGTCCTTGATGGCATGTCTAATGACGAATAGCTGGGCCCCTTAGCCCTTGATGTAGTATGAGATCGAGACACGCGTAGTCGGCTTGCCCAAAGTGGGCACTAAATGGTGTGCACAAAATGAGTGTAAGGTGTTGATGAAGATGAGATTCGGTATACTACATTACTAGCATAGCAGTATCGTTGTGGCGAACGATCTGTCGCTCAGAAAAAGAGAAGGTGGTTTATTTTGAAATTACTTTTTTTATACTCCAAAAATAAAGTGTATAACAATAAGCATGTGGAGTGTCGAACACAGGGAGGCAAATTTTCAATTAACCAGATGTGTAATTATTAAGTAGGAATTTTCTACAAATTTTAGGAATTTTTAAATGATCTTTATTATTTTTATGGGTTTTAATGCATTTTAAACATTTTAATTATTTTTAATGTTTTATTTTTTTGATTTTTAATTAATTTTAATTTTACAAATTTATTATGTATTTTAAATTTTTAAAATAATTTATGAATAGAATATATAGAAAAATGAAATAAAAGTTTTTTAGAGATTTAAAATTATGTGAAATAGAATCAAATATAAGAAAATATTTTTTGTTTTGAATATTTTTTCTTTATTTTTGGTGATTTTATCGTTTTTTATATTTTTATGTGTTTTACACTGAATTAAAGTTGAAAACAAGTTAAATGGAAATTACGCTACTATTTTAGTGATTTTTAAAATAGAAAACAAATCAAACTTCCTGAAACTAATTTTGTGTCGAAGTATTTTCTCAAGCTTTAAAACAAGACCAAAAACAAATTTTTGTGAATTTTCTATGATTTTACATGAGTTTTATAAGTTATGAAAATATTTAAATTTTTAGGGTTTTTTGTTTGTATTTTTTATTTTTATATATTGATAAAATATAGTAAAATATAGCTACATGATTTTTTTAGAATTTTTTGGAGTTTTCAAATTTTTTTAAATTGTTAAAGTTTAATCAGTGAAAATGTATGATGTTTTTTTGTATCTTTAAAGATATAAAATCAAGTAAATTTTCAAAACCAAATTTATTTGTGAGAGATCTGATTATTACGAGTCTAAGTGTCTAACCCAATTTTTATGAGATTTTTAAGCAATGATAACTAATTAAACCAAGCAATTAAAAGCAAATGAAATAAATATGCAGTACAAAGACTAAAATACAGTAAAAGAAAAGTTGACATGTACTGACTAACAAAACAAATAGTTCCAGGACATAATACGTAAATGCACCAACAAACACGTGGTTGCACACGTAAGCAACACTAATAGGGAGTAAAATGTAATTACCTAAAAACTTTGAAGCATTTATTAACCTCAAAAGCAAGTTCAAGGCATAAGTTGCAACTATCAAAATAAGATACGTGAGGTGCACGTACTCTACTACTGAATACAAGGGCTAAATTTCAAATTGTAAGAAATCAGAAGATATCTATGCAATTAATCTTGTAAGTGTATTCACAAATGAACAATAAATGCAATAAGAAAAACTCTAAAAAGAGAACTTGATGTTTCACTAAATGTGGTGGTACGGTGCACCTGTTGGCGTTGAAAGTGCGACGTGCGACTAAGATAGTCTATCCTAAGATCTGATCGAATGATTGGCTTTTAGGTGCATGATGAATCTACAATTCTCACTCTTTATTCTCTTATTTTAGCTCTTCTTTTTGGCAAAAACATCTGTAAATACCAGTAAATATAATAACTTAGCATTTGGCATGCCTTTGTTAATAATGCATAATTAACACCTATTTTTGTAAAAACAAAAGAATAAAGATAAAAGAAAAGAAGGGTGTATTTAGAATAAATACCGAGTGACCCAAACCCCAAGAGAAGGTCACGTCTTGACCTGGTCGCAAAGAAAATAAGTAGGGAGAGATAGGGGTCCACTATGTATTGTACATATCACCTATACTTGTACATATTATTTATTTATTTATTTTTGGCAAAACAAAATTATTTTATTCCTTACACACTTGTACATAACGTTAGAAATAATATAAAAATAAAATAAAAATCAAATAAATAAAATAAAAATAAAATCATCAAACCCTTGTACAAAACACAAATGTATATAATACATTATTTATTTATTTTACACCATTAATTAATTAACAAAAATCAAATAAAAATCTTTTGTATCCCTTAAATTATTGTGTAAATAAAAAATATAAAATAAAAATATTTTTTCCAAAAATAATAAAATAAAAATAACTGTACATAATACATATATTATACCTATATAGTAGTATATACTATATATATTCTTTTTATTTTCATAAAACACAATAAAAAATCACATAAAAATAATTTATGAAATAATAAACATTTTTTATTTTTATAAACTTTCTATTTAAAATCATTTGCTATTTTTATTGAATTTCCTTTTATTTTGTAAATCATGAATTTCTATTGGTCCACGTCCGCATGTTGACCTCGATCAACGATCTCTTCCAGGATGGGTCGGGTTGCCATATCGCTCACTAGAGCCATTTCTCCATTTTCCAACACCCGGACCTGATCACCTTTGGCTTCGATTCCTGCGCCCGATTACAACCCTTACATACATGATCCTTGCGGATCCCTAGGCGCTATCGGATCTGCCTGAGGTTCCGCTCCACACTCCGATCTTCTTAGATCCTCGAGCAGCCTATAAATATCCTCTTCCTCTCCTCCAGCGCTGCAGCTCGTCCCTCGCGCCACCACAGACCCCTATCTCCCTTCCTTAGAGTGATAACTATCGGAGGAGTAGCTTAGGATCATCCGGAGATGCCTGGAGGCTTGTAGCTCACTTCGTGGCCGGAGAACCGCTGTGAGCAGCCTCCCAGCCAGCCGCAGCTCAGTTGAGGCCAAGACCCATCCGACCATCTTCGCTTGAAGCTTCTGAGTTCATTGGTGGCCTCACCTGTATCCTTTTCCCCCTTGCATTTTCCTATTTCGATTCAACCTTCCCTTTTGTCACCATCGCATCTTCCCTTGCTCTGACCAACTAGTCGGAGCTCTGCAGCACCCCTTCATCCGCTCAGATCGACTCATCGACTCGCCACGCACCTTCTTACATAGCCTACCACTCTGAGGCTCGACCATCGAGTCGAGATTAGGTCGGGTCTCCATCCCTCACCTTCGCCGGAGACCCAAAGCACCATCCCCAGTCACTTCCCTTTATCACTCAATATTTATTCTAAATATTTCCTTCTTTTTCTTTGCACAAAAACATGCTAATTATGGCTATTTACACAATGCATGCAATTTGATAACTTATTCTATTTACAAACATGTACATGGTGTTTTGCAAAGATTTATAGCTAAATTAAAAGAATAAAGAGTGATGAATGAGGATTAATCATCCCCCTATACTTTACTTTTGCTAGTCCCTTAGCAAACACTTATTTGAAAAAGAAGTGAAAAAGAGAAAAGAAATAGAAAAGGAGGAGAAAAATAAATCAATGCTGATTATTAAACTTGCCTTCATTAACTTGAAATATGGAGCTTAGTTAGATCTTTGGATTATTAATTTGTCGGGACCTTATTTGAACTTAGGTTTAAAACTTAACAGCCTCTAAGTTCCACTAATCTATAGTCAAGACTCCTCAACAATCCAGATCAGAACAAGTCTACATACACAAACCTTGAAGACCATGAATCTTTTCTTGTACTGTGTAAGTGAGGTCTAGTTCTCCACCTCATAAGTAGCAAAATGACAACCCTCCCCAACAAGGTAACTCTAATACCCTAGTCTGGCAACTCTTTCCTCGAGGAGCGAGGTATTCCCTTCTAAGTTCAAGTTCAACCGGCTCAAGAAGAGGGGGAAGAAGAGAATGGATCATGGCCAGTGTAGCCATGTATCCCTGGGAGCTCAACCAGTGTAGCTAAGTGTCCCTGCTGCAAGCTTCATAAGATGGAACATGGATACCAAGCTTTGCTTATTGCACTATATACACTCCGGTGGGATTGTCATTTTCTCTCAGACCCACCATTTTTTTGGAGTTATTCTTTTCTTTTTGCATTTTTTTTGATGTGCAATATACAACATATCTACAAAGTGCAGCATATATACATAAGGAGTTTTTCCTCTTGAGCCAGTAGATTATCCCTCTTTTGAAGCATTATTGCAACCCACAACTCCTGTCGTTAGACCTCATGGCGACCAGACCAAGTTGAGACGCACTTCCTTCACTATAAGAAGAAGAGAGGTTCCGCCTAGAAGTACTACCCTCATATGCTACCCCAAGTCAAGGAAGACTGCCTCCTCACCACCTCATCCGTAGAGAGCTCGATGTAATGTGTGGGTCCAAGTAAAGCTATTGTCTGTAAGAGTCATGTGTGTGTTGTTAAATGCTCTACTTAGTCTCATCGAGATGACATGTGATCATAGCCTAGTGGAATCAAAGAATTAAGTCACCATGGACCTGAAAAGTCTCAACCCTAAGCCCTATAAGATTCATTTTAGAATTAGGTGGATTAAGATCTTAACCAAGCTCCATTTTTCAATTTAATCAGGCTAGTTTAAATGCCAACTATGATTCAGGAAAAACTATACAATATTTAAAAATATTTACAAAAATGTAATTTACAGAAGTTTACAAATGTGCAAAATTTTTGAAAAATGTTTTGAAAACATGGATGTATGCATGAATGCAAGTTTTGCAAAATATTTACACAAATTTACACAAGGTTTTTGCAAACTTTTTGTTTTTCAAAACATTTTACAAAAATTTTATACTATATACATAATTTTGATATCAAAATATTTACAAACTATTTACACAAAAGATTTTTACAAACGTTTTACAAAAATAATTTGTACAAATAGCTATGTATGTGCTGTAAAAGAATTTTATTTACAAGGAAAATTTTTTAATTTTTATGGATTTTTAGGTTTTCAGCCATTTTTATTTATTAACACACTCATACAAAGTATGAGTTATGGCTAAAGTATATATGAAATATATACGACACCCCCCTATACTTAGCTCGAACGATGTCCTCAGAGTGAATCAAGAGCGATGAAGAAGACCTAACTCATGCTTAGTATAGGGAAGTGAAAAGGAAGGCTATATACAAAAATGAATGAAAGAATAGAAATGCAAGAGGATCTCGGGGGTTTCCTCCTATACTTAGGATCAAGTAATCCTAAGTATAGCAGGCTGTACATGAAGGGAAATCCGACTGAGAATGTACAGGGTCTACCTCCCCTATACTTAGGGTAAAATATCCCTAAGTATAGGCAACAAAACAGAGGTAGAAATGAATCAAAAGTAAATCAAAAGTCTCACACCCCCCCTATACTTAGGGTAAAGTGCACCCTAAGTATAGCAATATTGAAGATGCAAATGGGATCTTGGACTGAAGAATAGTGTGATATGGATAACTGGATCTATACAAGGCAGAAGAACAGTGATAATCAGGAGTGAGATGCAATAGATGTGAGTCAAGAGACCACATCTCACGCAAAGTGAATCGGGGCAACGTCAACGACCAGCGGCTCATGATCTAGATATGGTTTGAGCTGATGCCCATTAACACGAAAAGTACTCTCAGAAGACAACTCAGATATATCAATACTCCCATTGTCGTGTACCCTTCGGACCAGATAGGGTCCCTTCCATTTGCTCCGTAGCTTCCCTGGAAATAATCTCAACCTGTCATCGAACAACCATACTCATTGTCCTGGCTCAAACTTCTTGTGGCTGATATGAGAATCATGCCAATCCTTCACTCGCTCCTTGTACTGTAGGCTACTTGAAAAGTCTATATCACGAAGCTCCTCCAAGGCTGTTAACTCTGCCCTCCTCTGATCTCCTACACTCACTGGATCCATCAGAATATTTGTGACTGCCCAAAGTGACCTATGTCTAAGCTCAATAGGTAAATGGCAGGGCTTGCCATAAACGAGGCGAAAGGGAGATGTACCCAAAGGCGTCTTGAAGGACGTCCGATATGCCCACAAGACCGAGTCCAAAAGCTGTGACCAATCCTTTTGGTTAGGGCGGACGACCTTCTGCAATATAGTCTTGATCTCCATGTTCGACACTTCAGCAAGACCATTGGTTTGAGGATGATATGGTTTGGCTACTCGATGGTATATGCTGAACTCGCTAGCAAGGGCCTTTACCTTGTCGCTGACGAAATGAGATCCCCCGTCAGAAATCAAAACTCTTGGCACCCTAAACCATGAAATGATATTCTTCCTCAAAAATCCGCAAACAGTCCTAGCATCTGCGGTTCGGGAGGGGATGGCCTCAACCCAACGACTCACATAGTCAACGGCCAACAGAATGTACTCGTATCCCTGACTCTTAGGGAATGGACCCATGAAATCGATGCCCCATGCGTCAAAAACCTCATAGAAGTGAATGGGTTGCATCGGCATTATATCACGTGGTCTACAAGTTCCCATCCTCTGATAGTCAGTACACCTCTTCACGAACTCATCAGATTCCTTGAAGAGAGTAGGCCACCATAGGCTGGATTGGAGCACTTTCTGTGTCGTTCTCCTCCCAGAGTGATGTCCTCCTGCCTCAAGCTTGTGGCAGTAAGTGAGGACGCTATGGTGCTCCTCCTGAGGAATGCACCTACGCTAGACACTATCCCCTCCCTCATGATAAAGGACGGGATCCTCCCAATGGTAGAACTTGGCCTTCGCAAGGAAGGTCTCAAGTCGCTGCCTGGGCCAATCTTGTGGAACCTTCTTGGCAATAAGAAAGTTCACAATATCGGCGTACCATGGGAGAGAGGCAATAGCAAGGATTGCCTCATCTGGGAAGGTCTCAATAATAGGCTCGATCTGCTCAGAATCCTCAAGAAACTCTAATCGGGAGAGATGATCCGCCACCACATTCTTGACTCCAGGCTTGTCCTTAATCTCTATATCAAACTCTTGGAGTAGAAGGATGCATCTGGTCAATCTGGCTTTGGCATCCTTCTTTGCCATGAGGTACCTGATGGCGGTATGATCAGTGAAGATGGTCACTCTAGATCCAATGATGTAAGATCTGAACTTATCTAGGGCGAAGACTATGGCTAGCATCTCCTTCTCAGTGACGGTGTAGTTCCGCTGAGCAGAATCCAAAGTCCTACTAGCGTAGTGAATAGAAAATGGGACTCCATCCATCCTCTGTCCCAGCATGGCCGCTACGGCAAAATCGGAGGCATCCGTCATGATCTCGAATGGGAGAGACCAATCAAGCGACTGAAGGACAGGAGCCTCTACAACTAGACTCTTGAGAGTCTCAAATGACGCTAGACACTTATCATCCACAATGAACTCTGTGTCTTTCGTCAGCAGATCAATCAACGATCGGGCAATCCTGCAGAATTCATGAATGAATCGTCGGTAGAAACCGACGTGCCCTAGAAAAGACCGTAACTGTCGTAAGTTAGATGGTGAACTGAGTTTCCTAATGATATCTACCTTGGCTGAATCAACCTCCATGCCCATGTTAGAGATGATATGGCCAAGCACTGTCCCTTGAGTCACCATGAAGTGACTCTTCTCCCAAGAAAGCACCAAGTGAACCTCAATGCATCGCTGGAGGACGCGGTCTAGGCAGTCAAGACAAGAATTGAATCTGTCGTCGTAGAACGAAAAGTCATCCATGAAGACCTCCAAGCACTCCCCCTCCATGTCCGAAAAGATGGAAAAATGCACCTCTGGAATGTCGCAAGGAGCGTTGCACAATCCAAAGGGCATCCATCTGAAAGCATATGTCCCAAAGGGACAGGTGAAGGTAGTCTTGTCTTGGTCCTCGGGCGGTATGGCCACCTGATTGTATATGGAGTAACCATCCAAGAAACAGTAGTGGTTCTTCCCAGCTAGCCTCTCTATAATCTGATCAATAAAAGGTAGCGGGAAATGATCCTTCTTGGTGGCCTAGTTCAATCGTTTGTAGTCTACACAGACCCGCCAAGAAGTGGGTACCGGGGTAGCGATCTCCTCTTCAGACTCACTGACAACTGTGGTGATGCATGTCTTCTTGGGCACCACATGAAATGGACTCACCCACTTGGAGTTGGAGTTAGGGTAGATAAAATCGGCGCTCCACCATTTCGAGATCTCCTTCATGACAACATCTCAAAGGTTCGGGTTCAGCCGCCATTGGAACTCACGCGACGACTTCGCGTCCTCCTCGAGATAGATATAGTGGGAGCAGAGGGCTGGACTTATCCCCTGGAGATCGGCTACACTCCATCCAATCGCCTTGCAGTTCTTTTCAAGAACCCCCATCAGACGGGATTCCTGCTCTCCAGTCAAATATGCTGAGATAATGACTGGGTACATCTCATGCTCGCCCGCAAGGAACCTATAATTCAGCGATGATGGTAACGGCTTCAGCTCTGGACAACTCGGTGCTGGCAGATCTGGCCTCTGAAATGTCTGAGTGAATGCGACCAAATCTGCATGGGAGAATGAGACCTCTCGCTCACAATCTGAATCTGGCGAAGGCTGCTCTACTGGTGTGTCTCTGCTCTGTATGGGATCAGCCTCCTCCCTAGCTGTAAGCTCAGTGGAAGTTAGACATGGTATCAAATCATCAAACTCTGCCCAGTCTATATCTGACTCTAAGGGATCTGTATAAGACTCACACTCAAAATCTGCCTCACGATCGAGAACCGGCTCTGCTACCTGAGATGTATCCTGGACCAAGGATGCGCTCTCCAAGCTCTCCTCTGCTGGCATATGTGCATCAGTGAACTCTGAAGGTGAGAGGATGGCATGTGCTGCAGGAACTGCCCAAACCGCCTCGTCATCCGTGATCACAAAGTCGCATTCTTGGTGGATGTCTCGCCCTGCCTATGTCATCTGCTCTGAATCTGAAGTCGGCTCGGAGCAAGCTGAATCTCTGGCTCTAGTTTCCTTGATCGTCTCTATTTGTATACTCTCGCCCTCGACGCGAAAGTATACCTTCCCGCTATCACGATCGGACACTGCCTTGGCTGTGGCCAAGAATGGGCATCCTAATATGATGGGGGTATCGGTCATGGACTCAAGGATCTCCATGTCCAACACAACGAAGTCCACGGGGAATTTCAGGCCCTGAATCGTGACGACAACGTCCTTCAGCAACCCCTTCGGCCTCTTGACAGATCGATCAGCAAACTGAAGGACCGTCCTGCTCTTTCATAGAGGGCCCAACTCGAAGCGGTCGAGTAGGGCTGCCGGAAGTAGGTTGATCAAAGACCCGCTATCTAATAGAGTATGATCAAACCTCTGCTCCTGAATAAGGCCTCTGACATATGGGGCTCCTACATCTGGCCTCTTGGCTGGCAGACGGTTCTGGATCGCAAAGCATGTGGCGCGAGTGAGCACATGGATCTCTGACTGATGGTTCCTCCTCTTCCTCCGAACTATGTTCCTGTCTCTGAGTGATCTCTGGAAGAGAGGTATGTGCTCCAAGGCCTCCTGTAGAATCAGTTGTATCTGAAATCTGTCCATCATATGCTGGCTGAACTCTAGCTGGTGGGACTTTTTTGGGTCTATTTTGGTCCCCTTAGCCAAGCGGAGTGCTTGGGGAAAGGGGATTGTTGGGTCCTTCTCAGATGAAGGACTAGGAGAGGGTTTGGGCTGCTCAAGCACGACAGAATCCTTACATACATCATCATGCAGCACAGGTGGATCAGAAAATATCAAACCCTTTCCTTTATTTGCAGAAATGTCCTGAGGTACATGAATAGCAGGAAAAACAACATGACTAGCAGTAGTAGAAATGGTGGCCTCATCACCACCCTCGGTATCTGGATCCGCGGTATAAGTATCGTGCTCTGGCTCGGCAACAAGTATGGTGGCATCAGTATCACCTCCTCCATCTGGTGAAACGACGGCCTCAGTACCGTCGGCTGGATCATCATCCTTGGTGGCGTCAGCACCACCGTCATCATCATGTGTCTGAGCGGCATCAGCACCGCTCTCCTCCTCACCTGGCGCTCCTGAAGTAGCATCGAGTCGTTGCTCAGACGAGGCGCCACCTGTTGGCATCCTACCGCTCTTAAGTGTAACAAAATCAGCATCAAACATATATGCAGTAATATCACCAAGTGAATCACTAGGAGTAGTGGTCTATGTGAACTCTACTTGCTCAGACTTCCTCTTCAGGATTTTCAGGTTCGGCTCGATCTGGGCAGGAATGGCGGCCTTCCCTCTCACAATCTCCCTCATCTCCTGACGAAACTCGTCCATCTCCTGTCAGAAGGTAGCCTACTGCTCGGTCATGAGGCGGGTTAAGTCATCAAGTGCGGGGTTCTCATAGGTCGGTCCTCGAGAACCTGACGGGTGGCCTCTCTGGTAGTGAGGCGGCTGTTGGTGAGGGTGAGAAGGGTAATGCTGATGATACTGCTGCTGAGGCTACTCTCACCTCCAAGGTTGTCCCTACTGATAGGGACGAGGACCGTACTGCTCTCTGTGGAATGACTGCTGTTGTACTGGGGGCTGGGGCTGCTGGTGCTGCTCACGCTGCTGGACGTACTGGCCACCCTGAACTGGAGGCTACTACTGGGCACTAGCGCCTCCGGCCGACCAGCGGAATCCGGGATGGTCTCGTCGGATACCGGGCTAGGGTCGGTCGTACCAAATCCCGTTGACATCCATCAACGGCTCCTACTCGTAGGTGGGTGGGGGAGTACTGCCAGGGGCTGATCCGGCTGGTAGACCACCATCTGGCTGTCCTGAGATGGTGGCGACTGGACGTACTGCGGTGGCTGCTAGTACGACTCCGCATGTACAAGGTGAACCTGTCTAGGCTGACTAGAGTGTTGGGACGAGCTACCACTGCTGCTCGGATCTTCTCGTGACCTGAGACGGGGCTGAGAATCTGTCTGTGCCTCCTAGAGACACATGATCTGTGTCTTCAGGTCACTCAGTGTATGTGCCATCTGGTCGATCTGCGTCATGCCCTGGCACTGCTTCTTCTCAATCAGCTCGATCCGGTCTAGCTTCTCGTTGATGATACCCATGTCTGCGACCGTCGACTCGGCCTGTGTTGCTGCTGCCGACAAAGTAGAAGGATCCGCATCGACCCGTGCTATCCTCTGAAACTGCACTGCATGTGGCTTGGGGCGTCCCTGAGTGTAGAGTCGGGTCTGGGACATCACTGTATAATTCTCTGCCATCTCCTCATAGATGGCCCAGACCTAATCATCATCCTTGGTAAAGTAGGAACAACCACAAGAAGCATTCACCAAGCCCTGCAGCTCTGGTGTCAGCCCGCAAAAGAAGCTCTGAACCAGGTTCGGCTTCGAAATATCATGGTGCGGGTATCGATCGGTAAGCTCTCTGAACCTCTCCCATGCCTCATGGAACTGCTCGTTGGGGAGCATGGAGAAGTTGTTGATCAGGGCCCTCGTTGCATTGGTCCGCTCGAGTGGATAGTACTTGTTCAAGTACTCGATGCGGAGCTGCTCCCAGGTAGTCACGAATCTCCCTAAATGCTTCATCCAGTTGGTTGCTTTGTCTACAAGGGAGATCGGGAAGGCAATCATCCGAATGGTATCCTCGTCCACCTGCCGATCGTGGACGGTGCTGCAAATCATCTCGAATTCCTGGAGATGAAGATGGGGCTTCTCAGTCGCGAGCCCATGGAAGCGGGGAAGAAGCTGAAGTGTCTGCGGGGGGAACTTGAAGTCCCCCACGATCACTGGAAGAACGATCCACCAGTGTGTAAGAATCGATCCGAGGTTGTACAACTCCCGCATCGGTCTCGCTGCTGCTGGTTGGACCGGCTCGTCAGGCTGATCTAGTATCTCTCCCCCTCCTGCGGCTCTCGGTTGTTCTCGCTCTGTCCTCAGCCTCTCCATCTCTCTCCTCATCTCCACCATGAAAGCTCCTTGATCCCTGATCTACTGCTGCATCGTCTCAAGGGAAGATATCAAGGTGTTGTTGATCGCACCCTGATCCAATACATATGTCTGCTCTGCTCTCGGGCCTCCGGTACGGTCATCACTGCTGCCGACCATGGTCTCTACAACGGTAAAAGACCCAAGCTCAGGTGTCGAAATGTAATCAGTCTGCTGCTCTCTCTGCTCGGGCACCTCGGGACTATCAGAAGAAAGGTGGTCGGGGAAAACAGGATGGAAGCGAACTCGGGTTCGGAGAGCGGGTCTCGGCTCTCACGAAGCGGCCTAGATGAGCGGGCCGGAGTGCTCATAAGCGGTGCAGCCAAAGGCTGCCTAAGGGACCTACGACCCATCATTGTGATCTGGCGAGTCGGTCAGATGGGATCTGGAAAGCAAACAGGATGAAACAAGCAAACCCCAATTTCACCAACGCAACGCAAGCTGATGACCGTAAGAGTTCGGTATTTTATCTTGTCTTTTTTATTTTGGTGATAATATAATCTAACAAAGCGATTAAGCGAGTTGTTGGGAATCCAACGCTCACAGGAGACTGTCTCGATCCCAAACTAGATCTTTCCCAACCAGTACAAGCCGCGGACCGTTTACCGGCTACCCGATCGGCTCGCTCTATTAAGGATATCACGACCCGCTTTACCGGAGATCGGAGCGATCCTCACTGGAGAACGACTAGTCCAGAAGTAGTAGTCTGAAGAAGGGTCGGATATGGCTCTACCTAGTGTGCGGGTCACTCTCTCTCCCAATCAAACCATACAAGGTGGGGGTTGCTGTCCCAATACAAGATTTTTCTGGTGAGGTGTATTTTAAGTCCAATTTGCTTTAGCAGACCCAAATTTTATGATTTTTCTTTTTTTAGGTATTTTTCAAGAAAACAATCGCCTAACAAATTTTTCGAGTTCTCCTGATTTTATTAAGTCCAAAAATAGGGGAGAGAAGATGAAAAAGTCGATGCACAGTCAAGCATGATGATGCATGCAGAGTAAGAGATGTGTAACTGACTCCAGCAGTCTACATGCAAGGTGATCCGCGCAAAAAAGTAAAGAAAGAAAGTAAACTACATATATGATGCACGAGGAAAAAGGCCTTAGACGAAGCACTTTCTACATGTGGAGAACAGTAGCTAACGGGTCAACAGGAGGGGTCGGGGTTCGGTCTCTGATGTTGATCGGTGTCCGCCACAACGGATCCTGCCAGCGCTGTATATGGCATCTAGCGGTACGTGACCCCTCGAGTAACCAGGTTAGATTTTTCTTTATTAATTATTAATTAGGTCTAATTAGACAGTCTATAGGAGCAGGCAATATAATTAGGTTGGGGTCCTAATTAATTACGTCGCAAGAAATAAAAATCCTACGGCTAAGGCTAAATCCTCGGAAATCAGATAAGCAGTAAAAGGTTATAAAACTCAAAACCAGCGAAAAACGCGGTGAGGTCCCCCAAGCACATCGGTGCTCGACGAAACAGACCCCGGCAATCACCAAAGTCTCTGAGTGTCTGTCCCTGTATTATTACAATAATCAAATGGTCTGACTGAATAAGTAAAGCTAATCTAAGCTAGACTACGGCTCCAACACTCCTGCTCGACTCCTCGTGCTCTCCTATGGCTTCGTACAGAAGGGAGCCGCCTCCAGCTTTCACGATTGCTTCGGCTCTCCGAGGAAAGCCGCTTCGGTCCTCGGGCCCTCGCAAGAAATCAAACAGAAGAATGTCAGACCAGATTATTATAAAAATATGCAAATAAAATAAGATAAAATCAAATGACAACTATATGTAAAAATAAAAACAAAAAAAAATAAAGAAAATAAAATAAAAGAAAAAGAAAAAGAAAAACAATAAGATAACAAAATAAAAAGAAAACAAAAAGGCGTGAAAACTGCGAAAGAAATAAAAAGTCGTGGAAAAAGCTGCAAAACTGAAAATCGAACAAAAATGACTACTAAGCCATGCTCCCCGACAATGGCGCCATTCTGATGAGCCGAAAATCCCGAGAGACTGAGGGAGATAAATATCATGGGTCGTTGCGACCTCAATCCCTCGAATCAGACTCAATAAGAAAAATAGACCACCAAAATGAATAATCAGTCAATCAAGCTGAATAGATGTCTCGTTATTTATTTAACCTAGTATAGCGACCAGGGTCGAATTCAAGGAACATGGGTTGGCCAAGTGGCCTACAAAGTAGTCGAAAAATAAAATAAAAAAATAATGTTTTTGGTGGATTTTATATCTTTTTATTTTTTTTGTAATTTCAACTATAAAGAAAATAAGGAAAAGGGGCAAAAAGAGCTCAATCAACAATTTATGAAACAACACAAATCAAGCCCAAAAATTACAATAAAAATGTTTTTGTGTTTTATGTATTTTTAAGTGTTTTTGGTAATTTTCTCATAATTTTATATTTTTTGTTGATTTTATAAAAATAAAAAAAGGCAAAAATAGGGAACTAATGTGCAGCCAGATTTGAAAGGCTAATTACAAATATATAATTAGTCTCTAAAAATTTGGAGACAATTTTTTTATGAATATTAGAAATGAAAACTAAGCTACAGAAACTAAAATTACATTTTTTTATAAAATTTTTAATAATTTTTAGAAGGTTTTTAGGGTTTTATAGTTTTTAGGGGTTTTATAAATCCAAATCAAGTGAAAATTGAACTAAAGTTAAAAGACACAAAAATAAACAGTAAGTAATTTTTTTAGAAATTTTTATGGGTTTTTAATATTTTTAATTGATGTTATAATTCAAATAGAAGCAAAAATAGGTGTTTTGAATTTTTAAAAATAGGAAAACAACACAAAAATGTACCAAAAAATTAGTGAAATTTTTACACAGTGGCAGGGGTCATGTTTCCAAATTTCACCAAATTTGGATTTGATTTGCTATTTTATTCGACCACTAAAAAGGGCACAGCACACAGGGACCTAAGTGCGAAGAAAACTACTTCCAGGGCCAATTGATAACACGTATTAAAACTACAGGGCTGAAGATGCTAAAAGCCCAGATGGACACGAGGCACACACGTGATTCATAAAAACAAGGGCATTTATGTCATTCCTATTTATAAAAGGGTAAACAGTAACAGTCCAAAACTAGAGGATAAAGTATGCAAATGTTCCATAAATCACGTGGCGAAGCACGAGCACCACATACAACGGGACTAAAATGCAAATAAAACAAGCACAGGGTCCTATATGCAAATTACCCAAAATAAAAACAACTATCTAGAATATTTACAGGACTATACTATAAATGCAAAAAGAATAGGGGCATAAGTGATATTACCCCCTTTATTAAGATCCAACAACTGTGAGGAATCCAATCTTGATCTAACGGCTCTGGATGGTGGATACCTCTTCGTGATCAACATCTTGGATCTGATCCTAGGATGGATCTAACGGTGGAGCGCCTCCCTCAGATGGATGGACGAGATCTAATCTGGCACGACAGGGGCTCGATCGACGGTGAAGGAGGCTCCTGGAAGAGCAGCTCCTCGACGAGGTTCGTCGGGCTACCATGTGCGCTATGGACCTCCTCCGGTGCTGCTGAGGTGGGGAAATGAAAGCTCATGGTCTTTCGCAGCTGCTAGGGTACTCCAATGGGGCCGGGAGCCACCAGGGTGCTCTGGCAACATCGAGGACCTGGGACTCCTATTCTTGGGTATTTGAACCTCCAGATGAGGCTCTTAAGCCTGGAAACCTGAGCGTGGGTCAGGTGATGCGATAGTCGGATGATCGAAAGGATGGTCGGAGCGGTGTGGATTGGTCGGCGAATGCCGGCGGCGCAAAACTTAAAGATCGAAATGGAAGCTAAGCTATTGGCTAACTAGGGTACCTGATGATCGAAAGCGTCCAGGATGGAGGTCAGCTACCTCTTGGGATCCTCGCCTCAATGGAGTGACGCGTCCAGAGGCTCGAGCTCGCTGATGGCGGAGCGCGGCGACGATGACCACCAGACCTGGGTCAAACACGCCTCTTTCCTCGTTGCGACACCTCCTATGGCTCGCTGTCACTCAAGGCAAGAAGGTGGAGATCCTGGGAGTCGAAGACGGTGGCCGAAGGTGCAAAGGAATGCGGCTAGAGCGAAGGATATATACAGGTGCAGGTCCGATAAGATGGGAGTGGGGCGCGTGGATCGATGCACGGATCCCTAAGAAGATGCCCAGGCGTGAATCTCGGATGTGAGAGCTGCAATCGGAGCCCAGGTTTTACGAAAATGGAAAGCAGATCGCGTCATGATAAATACACGAAGTCGGGTCGAAACGTGGTCCGCGAGAAGAGGTGGTCCTGGGGGGAGAGTTGACCGGGGGCCCGTGGACCAATGAGAAAATTCCATCTTGAAATGATTTGGAAATTCAAAATAAAATAGAAAAAGGGTTTATTTTAAAATATTTACAAAATGAAAGATGTTTATTTATTTTCAAAGTATTTTTAGTGATTTTTATTTATTTTTTTGAAAAATAAATTATGTACATACATTATATTATATTATATACAGGTATAGGTACCTATATATTTTTTATTTTTATTTTTAATTATTTTATTTATGGACAATTATCCCAACTTTATATTTTATTTAATTACAACATAAAATTTAGAATGTAAAATAATTTTTATTTGATTTTTATTGCTTATTTACAAGGGTAAAATAAATAGGTCTTTTATTCATATATACATGGTATATGTACACTAAGGAGAGAGAAATTATTTATTTTTATTTTTCTTTTATTTTTCTCATTTTTATTTTAGTTTTAGAAATATATACAAAATGTGAGAAACACATATATCTTTTTATTTTTGGAAAATAAAATATATATACAGTAAGAGGGGATTTTACACAAGGTTGAGTCACCCTATCTCTCTCTACTTATTTTATTTTGTGGTCAGGCCCACGTTAAGCCCTCCCTTGTGTTCAGGTCACTCAATATTTATTCTAAATATTTCCCTCCTTTTCATTATTTCTTTATTCTTTTATTTTTGCACAAAAACATGCTAATTATAGCTATTTACACAATGCATGCAATTTGATAACTTATTCTATTTACAAACATGTACATGGTGTTTTGCAAAGATTTATAGCTAAAATAAAAGAATAAAGAGTGATGAATGAGGATTCATCACTATACCAGGTACATCAAAATAGTAGAGTGCTTACAATTATTTCTCTATCTTATTTAGTGGTTGATTTTTCTCGTTGAGTTAGCCTTATTATTGGGTTCACAACGATCTTTGTTTATTTTGATACTTAACTCTAGTCAGTGGGCAACTCATCATAATGGTGCCGTTGCCGGGGAGCACGGCTTAGTAGTCATATTTCAAAGTTGCTTTATTTTTATCTATTTCTTATAATTGTTTTCTGGCACCCGTTTGTTTCACTTTTTGTGCGAGGAACTGCCCGAGGGATGCTTCGATTTTATTTTGGTGGATCCCACATTCGAAGAGTAATGGAGGAAGAGAGAGTAGTTATTGCTCATTGATTAGTTTTATTTTTGCAGAAACCTATATTATTGTAAGGGTTTGATGGGGCTGCCAACATGGCTGCCCCGCCCCAATTTTTCCTCAATTTTTTATTTTTTTGAATAATTTCACCATGTATATTCATCCCTATATCCCTCCTATATGTCATTCGAATTTCATCAGAAACAGAGACTCGTACGGCCTCCATCCAAATAGGGTCGATTTAAAAAATCATGCGATCGTTAAAAAACGACTGTCTGGATGGAGGCCGTAGGAGTCTCTATTTCTGACGAAATTCGAATGACATATAGGAGGAATATAGGGATGGATATACATGATAAAATTTTTCCAAAAAATAAAAAAAATGCGAAAAAAATGGGGCGGGGCAGCCCCATTTTTTCCTTATTGTAATAATTAGACACTTTGAGACTTTTTGAACACAGACATTTTGGGGTCTGTTTCACCGAGTACCGGTGTACTCGGGGGACATCACCGCAATTTTCTGCAGCTTTTTCATTGATTTTTCTATTTTCTTTTCTATTTGATTCCCGAAGTTTTAGCCCCTAGTTTTAGGACTTCTTATTTATTATGTTGTAATTAGCTAAGGTCCCCACACCTATTTGCTTATATGTTCCTATAAATCGTAACTGGATTGGGCTAAAATAAATCATAAAAACCTAACTTATTGGGATTAGAGACCATGTGCCAAGAGAGACCGTATACAGCGATGGCAGGACCCATTGTGGTGGCCATCGATCGACATCGAAGACCGGACTCAGATCTCTCTTCCCGACAGTTAGCTATTGTTCTTTACGATTAATAGAAGTTGCTCATATAGGGACGATTTCCTCATGCATCACATAGGTAGTTTAATTTCAATCTTTATTTTATGTGCGGATCACCCTGCATGTAGATTGCTGGAGTCAGGTATGCATTTCTATCTCTACATGCATCATTGTGTTTGATCACGCATCGGCTTTTCTGACTTCCTCCCCCTATTTTATTGGACTCAAAATAATCAAGGAAATTGGAAAATTCATTAGGTATTATCTTTATTCATAAAAATACCTAAAAAGTGGTAACAAAATAAAATTGGGATTGTTAATGCAAACTTGACCCTAAAATACACTTCATTTAAAAATCTTTATTTTGGGGAGAGTTACCTCCTCCTTGGTTGATTTATCTGCAGCGAGAGAGTGACTCGCGCAATAGGCTAGAGCCATACCCGAACTCTCTTCAGACTACTGGTCTCGTGATTAGTTATTCTCCAGTGAGGATTTCACCAGGTAGTCGGTAATCAGTCCGGGACTTCCTTAGCAGATTGGGCATATCGGGTAGCCGGTAAATGGTCCACACCCATACTGGCTGGGAAAAACTAGTTGCGAGATTTGGGACCTAGGAGCATCGGGTTCCCAACAGCTCGCTTAATCGCTGTGATAGATTGATTGATCACCTTAGTAAAATTTGACAAGATTAACGACCGATCTTTCACAGTGACAAGATTAACGATCGATCTTTCATAGTCATCAGGTCGAGTTGAGTATGTGAGCAAGGGGTTTGATTTATTATCTTGTTTGCATTCCATATCTAATCCTCATAAATCCCCAGATCACGATGATGGGAAGGAGGTCCCTTAGGCTGCCTTTGATAGCACCACTTTCGAGCACTCCTCTCCATTCATCTAGGGTGACTTCAGAGAGATCAGACCCGCTCTCTGAACCCCAGTTCGCCACCACCCTATTCCCCCTTGACTACCCTTCGTTCATTCCTGAGGTGCCATAGCAGAGGCCATCAAAGCTATTCGTCCATTGACAGCACCTGAGTTGGGGTCTTTTGCCTTTGTAGAGGCCGGAGATATGGCCAGTAGTGAGGGACGCACTGATGAGTAGCCATAGGGATCAGCGTATGCACTAGATCAGGCCGCCATCAACAACACATTGCTTGCTTCCCTAGAGACCATGCAGCGTCAGATTCGGGACCAGGGAGTTTTCATGGCTGAGGTGAGGATGGAACTCATGCAGATGCGAGCTGATAGAGCAGAGCTGTAGAGACCAGCTGGTGGAGAGATACTCAGAGCTGGAGGAGGAGACGGACGACCTGAGGAGTCACAGGAGCTAGCGAGATCACCACGGACGATGAGACAGTTGCACAACCCTGGTGCAACCCTCACACATAGATGGATCCATCTGTCAGAGATCCTTGGTGACTTCGAGCTTTTCCCCTATACGATACAGTTATTGCCCAAGTGCCATGGGCTAGCCACCGAGGAGACACACCTCCATCTGCAGGAATTAGAGATGATATGCAGCACCATCCACGACAGATTTGTGGACAAGGAAACGATCAAGATGATTGCCTTCCCATTTCCCTAGTTGACAGAGCAGCCTACTGGCTGAAGCATTTGGGGAGGAACATCACCACATGGGAGCAGCTTCGGATCGAGTATTTGAACAAGTACTATCCACTCGGCCGGACCAATCCAGCGTGAGCCATGATTAGTGATTTCACCATGATCCCGAACGAGCAGTTCCACGAGGCTTGGGATCGATTTAGAGAGCTCATCGACCGGTGTTCACGTCATGAGATATCCAAGCCCAACCTTGTTCAGAGCTTTTTTTTGTGGGCTGACACCAGAGCTGTAGGGGCTAGTGAATGCCTCGTGTGGAGGGTCCTATTTTGCCAAGGATGAGGACCAGGTCTGGACCATCTATAAGGAGATGGCAGAAAACTATACCGTGATGTCCTAGACCCGAGTCTACACTTAGGGGAAGCCCCTCCCACAGATTGCTTCCTATCATAGGATTGCATGTGTCGATGTCGATCCTTCTACTCCGTCGTCAGCAGCAACACTTGTCGAGTCTTCAGCTGCCAACATGGGCATCATCTATCAGAAGCTGGACCACATCAAGATCATAGAGAAGAAGCAGTGCCAGGGCCTAAACCAGATTGACTAGTTGGCACAAACATTGAGTGACCTGAAGGCCCAGATCATGTATCTCTAGGAGGGAGAGACGGCTTCTCAGTCCCATCTCAAGTCACGGGCTGATCCAGGGAGCAGCTCCATTCAGCCATCTGCCTCGTACTACCAGGTCCCTCATATCCAGGCAGAGCCAGTTCAATAGCTCCAACATGACCACGCACCACCATCTCTGGACACTCAGATGGTTGTCTACCAGTCGAATCAGCCATTGGCAGCCCTCCCCCATCTACACCTTGAGCAGGAGTCGTTTATGGAAGTTAACGGGATCCGGTACTCCTAGTACCAACCTCAACCCGGGATTCTTAATGACCAACCCGGCTTTCGATGGTCCACTGGAGGCACCTCTTCCCAGTAGCAGCCTCTAGCTCAGGCAGGGAAGAGCAGTCAGACGCAGAAACCCCATCACTCCGAGCAGTACCATCAACAGGGTCCTCATCCCAATCATCAGGGACAACAGTGGAGGCAGCAGCAACCCCATTCTCAGTATTCTCAGCCTCCCCCTCCTCACTACCACCAGTAGCAGCAGCATCAGTCTCAGCCTCATTTCCAGCGAGGCAACCCATCCAGTTATCATACACATGTTTATGAGAACCCAGCTCTTGATGACCTTGCTCGCTTACTATCTGACCAGCAGGCATCCTTACAACGAGAGATGGACTAGTTCCGGCAGGAAATGAGGGAGATTATCAAGGGCAAGGCTGCCATATTTGCTCAGATTGAACCTAACCCGGACAATCTGAAGAGGAAATCAGACAGTTTACAGAGGCTACCACTCCTAGTGATTTCTTAGACGATGATTCTTCTTCTATATTTGATGCTGATTTTGTGACACTTAGGAGCGGTAGGATGCCAGCCGGCTACGCCTCATCTGAGCGATGACTCGATGTAGACTCCAGAGCACCAGGCGAGTATGGAAGTGGTGTTGATGACGCTTGTGATGATGATGATGATAGTGGCATTGAATCCACCAAGGATGTTGATCCAACCGACAGTACTGAGGTCGTCGTAATTTCAATTGCAGACGGTGGTGCTGATGCCACCATTACTCCATATGCTTGGCTAAAGTGTGGCACTGATGCCGCAAAGTCAGATGTCGTCGGTGGTACTGATGTCACCAATTTACCTTTTATTGTGTAGTCTAGCTTGGACCTCAGGACACTCATAGATCATCACAAAAAATGGAAAAATAAAAAAGAACAAAAATATGAATAAAGAAAAGTTTTCTGTATCTCATGTGAGTACATCTATGTTGCATGATGATCTTGGTATGGATTCTAGCCTATTACATGCACAGGAACCCATTCATGTCCCCCATCTCACTGGAGAGAGTCCATCCATCCTCTTCCCTCAAGCACTCCGCTTAGGAAAGGGAACAAAAATGGAAAATCCAAAAAAGAGACATCATCTAGAGTTCAGCGAGCAGATGATTGATAGATTCTAGATACAACTGACTCTACAAGAGGCACTAGAGCGCATCCCCCTCTTCCAGAGGAACTTGAGAGAGAAGACCACCATCCGCAAGAAGAAGAGGAACCATAATGCAGAGATCCATGTGTTTACTTGTGCCACATGATTCGCTATTCAGAATCGGTTGCCCGACAAGAGACCTGATGCATGAGCTCCATATGTCAGATGCCACATCTATGAGCAGTGGTTTGATCATACTCTATTAGACATCGGGTATTCAATTAACCTCCTCCCGACTTCCTTACTCAACCGATTCAAGTTCGACCCTCTTAGACAGGGCAGGACAGTCCTTCAGTTTGCTGATAGATCTGTCAAGAGGCCGAGGGGGTTACTCAAGGACGTTGTTGTCACAATTCAGACCTGAAATTCCCCGTGGACTTTGTTGTATTGGAAATGGAGATCCCTGAGTCTGTGACCGATACCCCCATCATCCTTGGACATCCTTTCTTGGCCACAGCCAAGGCAGTGTCCGATCAAGATAACGGGAAGGTATACTTTTGCAAAGAGGGGGAAAGTGTACAAATAGAGATGATCGAGGAGACCAGAGAGAGATTCAGCTTGCTCAGAGAAAACGAGTGACTTAGAGCAAATGACAGATGTAGAGCGAGGCGTCCACCAGGAGTGCAACTTTGTGATTACAGATGATGAAGCGGTTTGGGCAGACTCAGCAGCACAAGCTCTTATCACCACTTCAGATACTACAAAGTTTCATATGACAGTTGATGAGAGTTCGGAGAGCGCACTCATGGCACTGGACACCATAGAGGTTGATGATCGTGGTCAGGATAGCGAGGTAGATTTTATCTCATGTGCTTCAAATTCAGATCCCTCAGACACAGACATGGATTTTGATTGGCAGGAGTTCGATGACTATTTACCATGTCTTGTGTTTACATAGCTGACAGCTAGGGCGAAGAGCAAGCCAGCACAGATTACAGATATACCAACAGGGTTGCCTTCGTCAGATTCACTGATGCAGTGAGAGTTCTCCCATGTAGATCTGGTAGCCTTCACTCAGACATTTCAGAAGCCAGATTTGTCAGCTCCCACTTATCCAGAATTGAAGACCTTGCCGTAGTAGATGGAGTACAGATTCCTTACGGGTGAGCCAGATATGTTCCCAGTCATTATATCTACAGATTTAACTGGAGATCAAGAATCTCATTTGATGGAGGCTCTTGAAAGAAGCCGCAAGGCGATTGGATGGAGTGTAGTTGATCTCCAGGGGATAAGTCCAGCCATGTGCTCTCACCACATCTATCTCGAAGAGGACGCCAATCCATCGCGTGAGTTCCAGTGACGGTTGAACCCGAATCTTCGATATGTGGTCATGAAGGAGATATCAAAGTGGTGAAGTGTCAATTTTATCTACCCCATCTCTGACTCCAAGTGGGTTAGTCCATTACACGTGGTACTCAAGAAGATGGGTATCACTATAGTTTTGAACGAGTCTAGAGGAGATAGCTACCCGGGTACTGATGAATCTGTGATTCATCACTTCAAAAGTCAAAAATAGAGCCTTGTTCCCGAGTAAATAGAGGCATATTTCCCTTTATAATGTATAAATAGCATTCATGCATGCATACATAATACATGCATTTTAGCAGTCCATCTGCATTTAAATAAGAAGCCAAAATCTCTTATCAAAATAACCTCTTCCTTATAATATGTACTTCTTAGTTAATAATATAGGGAAGAAAGCCAGAAATCCCCCTTGTAAATTAGCCAATAAAGCCCTAGAACCCCTGGACAATAAAATACACAAAGATCCCTCATACAAACTCCAAAATAGGTCTACTCACTCTTAGAATAATACATATTAAAAGACCTTTAAAATGAGACCAATTTCATCAAGCTTGGAGCTCGTATGAAGAAGTTGGGTTTTTGGGCCTCTTTGTATACTACATGTATGTATATTTGTATTATTGTATTTATGTATCATATTTGATCTCATCTCCGTCTTTGGTCAACATGAAACTTGTAGATCTCATCAAGATCTACAACTTTCGTGTTTTGAGTTTTTACAAATTCGGTCCCCTTCTCTCTCTACACTAAATTTTCTTCTCACCCAATCACAGCAGGCCACATGGCGCCCTCTGGTTGCGCCACGTAGCCCGCTGCTCTTGCCTCATCCGCCCGCAGCTACAGCCGTTGGATTACCTTCATAATCCAACGGCCAAGCCTTCTCCACGCGCACTTTGATTTCCAGCCGTCTGATCTTCCTTAGCCTCTAATCGGATCCGCTCATTGGCGCTTTAATCTCATCACGCCACGTGGCAGCGTGTGCGCCCTTCGATAGCGCCTTCATCTATCCATCTCATCCGTTAGCCCCGCAGGCACCTGAACCGCTTGATTAAACACCTGACTCCCATCTTAGCCATCCATCAGCGTCGAGCCCTTAGCGCACCACGTGGCGCTCGCTACGCCCTTGGATCGCCACGACCAGATCTTCATCCAGTCGCTCCACCCCGCTTCGATCACCACCGTTGGATCACAAGATCCAACGGTGGACACTTCGTCTCCTACCTTGGGAGCCCCTCTCTCCCACGTTCTCTGCCTTGTGGGAGGGGCACCCCCTTCCTATTCTTGGCAGCGCCTCTTCCACCGTCGCCGAGCACCACAACCTCCATGATGGCCCCCACTCATCCCGGATCCTCGCCAGCCACTCCATCACCCACGTCGACCTCCAGCTCTCTCCCACGAACTCCCTAAACCTCGCTCCATCATCAGCATGGCCGAGACCCTCGACCCTTAAATACTCCACCACCAGCCATCGTCGCACCGATCCGCCATTACAGGAGAAACCTCCGAGCTCGGAGCTTCCAATTGGTGACAGGAATTGCGAGTATCCGCGAGCAAAAATGACCATCTTCTCCGGCAAGTTCCTCGGCCACCGTCGAGTCGCAGCCCTCCTCCGCCGAGCCGCTGCTTGAGCTCAGGGCCCCACCGCCCCTTCGAGCGAAGACCTGGAACTCAAAGACGAGCTCCAATCCCCAGGTGAACGCCTCCATCCCTTCTCAATCTTCATTTCATTTCTTCTTCGTTTTTCTCGCTTTTTTTTTCGCCGCCTACGGTCACCTTCTCGCCTCTATTTCATTCCGCCGAGCTACGCATCGGAGCTCTCACCTTCGCGGTCACTTTCACGCCCGCCGTCGACGCATCTCACCATCCCTCGATCTCTAGCTCTGCCACATGGTCGGAGCTCATCGCCAGATCACCTCCCTCCGCCTTAGGCCTCGCCAGCCATCCACCCACCTCCACGAGTCCACGCACGAGCTTCGGCTCCGTCTTTAATGCTTGCAGGTGCCAACTGATTCATTGATCGGAGCTTCGCCGGAGTCGTCTTCGAGCTTCGTCGCCACCAACCTCCGTAGACCTTCTCCGACTCCTGAGATCACCGTCGCCCTCGCTGCATCGCCACGATTCTACTGAGATAGCTCCGACACGTCGGAGAGCTTCATCGACACGAGGAAGGACTGGCGGAGCAAAGGCCGCTTCGCCGGAGCCCCGCCATCTCCTCCGCAGGCGGCGGAGAACCATCGGAGGAGGAGCCCCAGCTGCCGTTCGATCACCTTGATCGAACGGGTGTCATAGTGCCACGTCGCCTTTTAGCCGAGCTTCACAGGAGTCGTTGGATCCCTTTAGATCTAACGGCGCCTAGTGATCCACGTGTCCCCCCTCCGCAGCAGTCGAGAGCCGTTGGATATACCATCTGATCCAGCGGCCCCCCATCAGCCACGTCGCCTTCTCCATCGCAAGACAGGAGCCGTTGGATCAACTAGATTTAACGGCCTGAGGTCTCGCCATGAGTCTTCACCTCCATCCGTTGGATCGAGCTCGATCCAAGGGTCCGCAGCACGCCACGCAGCCCTGGTCCGAGCCTCTTCCCCGAGCCTAGGCTCGGACCGCCCGAGCCCTCCAGCCGAACCTCCAGAAGCTTCGCCGAATCTCACTCCAGACCTCCAAGGAGCCCGAGCCTCGATCCGAGCCGCCTTCGTCATCCGAGCCTAGGCCGCCCACGTGAGGAGCGCGTGTGGAGAATTTGCACACCAGTCCCCAGCATTATAGGTAATTACATTTAAGTCCCTGTCAACATATTTGCTTTATGTAATTTTATTTTCCTGTATTGCATTTACACCCCTGTGTTTGCACGCATCCCTAGGTTGCATTTTACATCATTTTTAAATTCCAAAAGTTGCATTTTGTTGAGAAACTTGTCCTCTATCTATTGTGCCACGTGTCATATTTTTGTAATTATAGTATATTTTTAAATGAATTAATTGGTTGACTTGTGTAATATTTTGCCCAGTGACACCTTTTAATTTCTAATTAATTTTCTGTGATTCCAAAAATCTTCAAAAATTCACAGTAGCTCTAGGACAGTGAACTTAACAAGCCATAAAAATTTCATGTCATTTGCACACATATCGAGGCCTAAATAAATTGTTGAGTGATTTTCTCATTTTAATTTTAGTAAATTCATCTCACATTGGAATTAAGATTTGTCAATTTTCCTGGATTCCTTATCATTAGAGCTATCTAGAATAATTTTATCTCCTGAAAAAATGTGATTTGTTATTTATTAAAAATTAATTAGTGAAAATCACCCTGTCTGCATGTTTAATTCACTATAAATTCATTTAGTGTCCAAAAATTTCCAAAAAATTAGAGTAGCTTAGTTTCATCATCATTAATCATCTGGCCAATTTTCAGAATTTTTGGATTCCATTTGCTATCTTAAATTGATTTAACTTCATATTGGCCTGCTGATTGCATGTGTCCTGCATAGAAATTGAAAAAGAACAAAAAAAATAACTCCCCGAAAATCCAACACTTGATCTTTGCTAAAATTCACCTAAGGAGACAGATGCCTCCCTGAGTTCGACCTTGGACTTCAACAAGTAAAAAAATTTGCCGCTTAAAATTAACTCGAATCTGATTTAAGTGGTTTTTGATTAGCCTCTCGTATCCGACTGCAACGAATGACATATTAATTAATTTGGACATTAAATTGCTCGAATTAACTAAGGGTGCGGGGTGGTTATCAAAATGGCGTCGGTTGCCGGGGAGGCACGGCCTAGGTTAAATTTTAGTGAATTTTTGAGTGTTTGATTTTATTTCCCCGGGTAGTCTGACCCCCGGTTTTCTTGTAATTATTCTCTCTTTTATTTCTTTGCATCATTTTATTTTTGAGTCACTCTCTGACCTCACTCTTTTTCTGTGTGAGGAACGCGAGGAGTCGAAGACGCTTCGACGATCGAGCATTTTAATTGAGTGAATAGAGTGGCATTGTAATTTTTATTTATTTCATTTCTTTTTCGCATCATTTCCAGCGGTTCCCGTTTGGGATCTCGCGCGTGTAAGTATAGTGGAACTGTGTCCCGTGTGCTGTGTGGATGAATGTAAATTAGCTTGCACTAGCGGCTCCCCGAGCCAATCTAGGAATTGCTTGTGCTCGTAATCGTTAGGACCACACAACTCTCTTAAAAGACGCACTTAGACCGCAGGACTTAGCCAAAATAACCTGTTCTTCACGCTAATAGAACTGCTTGTCTAGGAGCGGCTTTAATCGCCTGCATTTGCATATAGTGTAAAAGATCTCAATTCTGTTCTGCATCCTGCATAAAAGCGAAGGGATCACTGTAAGTATTCTCTACTCAGCATACGCATCATTGTTTTTAACTTGCATCGGCTTTTCTCGATTTCCCCCTCTGATTTTATCACATTTAAATTAAAAAGGAAATTGGGACTGGACGATAGGTGTGCTGTGTGGTTGAACTTAATCAAGTGATAACTTAACTTAAAATCGGGACTGCTAAACAGTATTGACCAAAAAAAAGGAATAAAATTTGAAAATTATTTGCAGGAGATTAATCCCCGACCTTGTTTTCAGGCTGAGTGAGGGTACTTGAGTGTGTGTGAACACCTTAAGGCAGAGCCCAGATCCCCGCCTTCCATATCACGTTCTGACTGATCCTAGCAAATATCACAAGTCGAATAATTTCAGATTCATTGACTAGTACCAAGTAGCCTCCGCCGGTCTCAGGTAGATAGGGGCGAAATTGCAGTACTTTGCGAAAAGTTGCCAGTAACCCCCCGGGGTGCAGTTCCGGCCTTGTCAGCCTCCGCCTGCTTGCAGGTAGATAGGGGTGTGGTCATTGAATCCATCGACTTGGGATAGGAGCGAAGAAAGGAAGGACCAGCGGTATCTTAGGCGACAGGTTAAACAGGGAAGATGCATCCGGCTCTGAGCCGACTTCCCTATAGACCGCGTAATCCTTGCTATTTTTGCTTGAAAATCACACTTAAAAACTACAAGATTAATTGGACTCGATTTCGAGTCCTTCACTGTGTTGAGTGTGAAACCAGGGTTTTGGATTGATTTGCTTGCTTCCGGTAGGAGTAAAATCCTATCTTCTTCTCGCCACATCAAGATGAGCAACTGGGGAGATCTCGACGCGTTATTTACCGATCTCTCTATGAGTCCCCCAAGTAACTCATCTTCACCGGCCCAAGCGCGCCTTGGACCACCCAAGGCTCATGACCCTCTTGAGTCTTGGCTCATGACCTTGTTCTGTGGTCTAACCCCGGAGATGCAGGGGTTAGTCAGTGTCGCCTGTGGAGGAAGCTATCTGAACAAAAACGAGCATGCTGTATGGAAGATTCTGGAGCAGATGGTAGAAACCGACAGGTCGCAGGCCACCAGGGCCTATCAGTTGTCTCCCTCAATCCTATCTAATGAGACAACCCGAAGGACTGTAGCAGATCTGACCGAGGACCTCATTCCTAGCATGGGGATGATTGCTGACAAGCTAACCATGGTTGAGCAGATCCATAAGAGAGTCGCGGAACTTGAGTCTCTTTCGCGCCTACCGAAGCAAGTGGAGGAACTTTCTGAGAAGGTAGCTAAGATAAAGCTATCTGCCCCTTCTGCACCACCTGTACTTGTACATCGAGTCCAACTTGTACAGGAACAGGCACCGGGGTCTCAGAGTAGCTGGGATCAGACTTACACCCAGCAGAACCAGCATGCACCCCCACAAGTGGAGACGGGATACGAGGAGCCTCCGCAAGTGTACGAGATCAACGGGCTTTGGTATAGCCGTGACCCGATTGTCAGGAAGGCGGAAATGGGGAAGGATCAGCCTCACCGCCCATCCCCAGCCTACCAAGAAACCATGCCCGTTGCCACACCGCGCTTTCAGTCCAGGCCAGAACAAGGGTACCAGCCTCAGCAGTACGAGCAGCACCATTGCATATATCAGCAGGGCCCAGCACCGTCCCACCAGCAGCAGCAGTATTGGCATGGCCAGCAGGGCCAATACCGAACATCGTCCGCACCGCAGCACGCCCAACCCACCTAATTGGAGTCTCTCACCTTGGCGATCCAGACCCTATCTGATAGGGTCCAACAGATGCAGAATGACTACCTGGACATGAGAACTGATATCAATTGGGTCTCTCGTACTAGGACCAACAGATGGCGCCAAAGACCCCAATTCCCGCACAAGTTCAGGCCAACCCGAATAGCTTACACCATGGCCAGAACCGACCTCGAGATCAGGTATATTATTCAGATAATTATTTATCTGAACATGAGATCCTTTCGTACGATAATGTAAATCATATGTCCCTTAGGAGCGGAAGGACCGTGACCATACCTGATCGGGCACGGGCACAGAAGGAAGGAGCCTCCGAGACTCTACCTGAGGAGAACTTGGAGGAAGAAGAGGAGGAGCATCACCACCACCACCACCGGCAGAAGAAGAGGACATCTGAGTCCTCGAAGCAGCATTCTCGCATCCGCATGGAGTCCGACGAAACCGATGAAGAGCCCGCACCTCCATCTGAGGAGGATCGTCCAGCAGTCGCGGAAGAAGCATCACCGATTTCGCCTCAGCATTTTCATTTCAGTCAGAGTCAGAGTCCTAGTTTGTTTCAGAGTCAGAGTCATGTAAATAACTCAGTTCCTGATCTTAATGAGAATCTTTCAGTTTCCGAACATGAGTTGGAGTCAATAATCCCTTTCCCCCGAGCTCTCAAGGGTGGAAAGAAGAAAACCAAAAAAATCCAAAAAGATGACCCTGAGATGGCAGAGTTCTTCAATAAACACATAAAGGTCACAATCCCCTTTGACAAGTTCGTGGAATGCATTCCAAAAATACCTTAAGGTGAGATGCACACCTATTAGGGTTAGCGGGAAGACCAAAAGCCGTGTTGAAAAACACGTTTTATCAGTAGCCACGACTTGTGCAATAAAGAACTCGTTTCCAAGGAAACGAAGAGACATGGGTGCACATTATGTAGTGAGTCATGTTGATGATATCGCGTTTGCACGCACTCTCCTGGACAATGGTTCCTCAATCAATCTAATGCCTACAGCCCTCTATAAGCGGCTTAATCTCGGACCTCTTAGGAAATCTAGAGCTCTTCTTCAGTTTGCTGAGAAATCAACCAAGAGGTCCCAAGGAGAGTTAAGGAACATTGTGATCAAAGTCGAGGGGCAAGAATACATGGTGGACATCATTGTCCTGGATATGGAAACCCCTCGTAATTGGAGAGATTCCCAGATCATTCTAGGTAGGCCCTTCCTCAGAACAGCAGGGGCCTTATTTGACTATAAGAACGGGAAGATTCAGTTCCAAACTCCAGGCAGAGATGAGGAACTTGAAATGAAGCAGACAAGATGGCAGAGACCGGATTCAGAATCCAGTACCGAGTACTCTTCTACCGGAACAGACTGCGAGCATGTAGACTTAGTTGGGCCATGGAGACAGAACCCAGCCAGCACTGATGTGTCCATCTCCTCCGAAGATGATCCAGTGCATGAGTCAGTCTGTGAGATCCTCAGGAACGAGTATAGCTCTGAGCATGCATCGCCCTACATCTTCGATGATGTAGAGGCCCAGTTGGGCCTGTCAGTCCTTACATCTCTAGGACAATCGGAAGATGAGGATGACGAGTCGGACGAGGCATTTGCCGATTGTATGGAGACCTTTGACGATCCGACTCCAGAGCCGAACTTGGTGGCAGCTATCACAGAGAACGATCCAGCCACTTCCAACACTGAACCAGATCAGATTGAGCCAGATTTCTTAGACGATCACACTATCCCTGAGCTCAAACCCTTACCCACAACCTTAAAATACGCCTTCCTTGCGGGTCAAGACAAGAAATTTCCGATCATCATCAGTTCGGGATTAACCGAGGAGCAGGAATCTCGCTTGCTAGAGATCCTGGAAAAAAACCGCAAGGCGATAGGCTGGAGCATTTTCGATCTCCACGGGATAAATCCTGCTCTGTGTTCGCACCATATTTACTTGGAGAATGAAGCCAAACCCTCTCGTGAATTCCAACGCCGGTTGAATCCAAATTTACGAGAGGTCGTGAAGAAGGAGATAGAAAAATGGTGCAACGCGGGTTTCATTTACCCAATCTCTGACTCTAAGTGGGTGGTCCCAATCCATGTTGTCCCGAAGAAGTCGGGAATTCAGACGACCACCAACGAGTAGGGATGGGCATTGGGCTGGGCTGGCCCGGCCCAGCCCGAAGCCCGGCCCAAAAAGCCCGACCCGATCCAAGCCCAAATGAATAATGGGCCGGGCTTGGGCCGAACTTTTAGGCCCGAATTTATTTTGGGCCGGGCTCGGGCTTTGTTCGGCCCAGCCCGAACCGGCCCGAGGGCCCGGCCCGAATGCAAGCCCGATTGTAGGCCCGAAAGGAAGCCCGCGTCCCCCTTGGGCCTTAGATAGGGAGTGGGCCGAGAGGCTTAGCCGCTCAGCGGTATTCTACAAAACAATGACCGTGGCCTCTCCCCTTTCCTTTCCCATATTTTGAAACCCTTCATTCTTTCCCACACACGCCCCGTCCCCCTCCCTTTCCTAATCGTGCCTCCTTGGGCGATAGCCCTAGTACGCCATTGCCCTTCTCCTTGGCTCGAGAGGGCTGAGCTGCCGCTCCTCCTCGACTCCTTCACAACCTACACACCCCTGCACAACCGCACCTCCTTCGTATTGTGCAAGCCACACCTAGGGTTGGAGCCGCAGCCTTGCCGGCTTCCAGCCTTCCACCGCTCCGCATCGTGCCAACTCAGACTCTCAACCGTCGCCCAAGGTGAGCCGTGTGCTATTAGGTTTCTATTCCACATGCCACTACATGATCTGGATCTTCATTTAAGATCCGTTCACCAGCACATTTTTTTATAACAATTTACGCATAAATGGTTTTAATAGATTGCCAAAGTCTGGAATCATTTGAATTGAAATCACGATACTTTTTCCAGTTAATTTTCTATCCCGTGACACTTTTTCCGGTTAATTTTCTATCATCTCTTATCCCACGATACTTATATGTAAAGAAAAACTAAACTAATACTAAAGCTGTTTGCCACATTTGAGATCAGCTACATGGTTCTTATCATCCAGATTTTAAATCCTTATGTAGTCATGCCCAGGCTTAAAAACAGTAGGATTTATCTATATTGCGGAATACTATCAGCCTATTCAGTCATTTTAGGAGCACTAATATTTTTTTCTCTGAAACATGATAAATTATTGCCAGTTCCCCACTTCCCTTACTCTCTTATAGGTCTAACAGAAACTTGTTTTGACACATTGGTTTCTCTACCAAATGAACTATCAATGCTGGAAACAGTAGGCATATCTGACAGATGGAAGACCTTATTTTCTGGATATTACAAAAGGGAAGATCTCACTGAAGAAGTCTTGATTGATGGATGGTTTCGTACATGTATGTCATTCACATTTCTCTAAAAAATACCAATAACTTTTTTAAGATAGGTAAAAGTTGAAACTTGGTTGTTTGAATTCTAAGACTTTCTGTATTTAGCAACTTTTACTTGTTTAATTCATGAGAATCTTGGAGATGGGCTGGCCCGGCCCAAGCCCGGCCCAAAGAAATTGGGCCGGGCCTGGGCTTGGGCCGAAGGACAAACAAAATTGCGGGCCAAGGCCCGGCCCAAGGCCCGAATTTTTAAGATGGGCTTGGGCCTGGGCCCTTCAGGGCCCGGCCCAGCCCGGCCCATGCCCATCCCTACCAACGAGGACGGAGAGGAGATCGTGACGAGAGTGCCCACGTCGTGGCGTGTCTGTGTAGATTACAGACGCTTGAATGCCGCGAGAAGAAGGATCATTTCCCCCTACCGTTCATTGATCAGATCTTAGAGAGACTAGCGGGGAAAGAGTTCTTCTGCTTCTTAGATGGGTTCTCGGGCTACAATCAAGTATCCATAGCTCCGGAGGACCAGGAAAAGACCACATTCACATGCCCCTTCGGTACCTATGCTTTCAGGCGCATGCCTTTTGGGTTATGCAATGCTCCATGTACTTTCTAAAGGTGCATGATTGCTGTATTCGCCGAAGTGGTCGGCGAATTCCTGGAAGTCTTCATGGATGACTTCTCGGTCCACGGCGATTCCTTCGATTCATGTCTTAGGAATCTGGACCGAGTCCTAAAAAGATGTTGTGAGGTTACTCTGGTGCTCTCCTGGGAGAAAAGTCACTTCATGGTGACGGAGGGCATAGTGTTGGGGCACGTCATCTCCAAGAGAGGAATGGAGGTTGACCCTGCCAAGGTGGATGTGATCAGACGACTCCAGCCACCAACCAACGTAAAGCAGTTGCGGTCGTTCCTCGGGCATGTTGGATTTTATTGGAGATTCATTAAGGATTTTTCTAAGATTGCCCGACCGCTAACTGAGCTTTTAGGCAAAGACATGGAGTTTGTTGTTGATCACAAATGTCTTGAGGTCTTTAAGCTTTTGCAAGGAATGATTATGGACGCACCCATCTACAAGCCCCAGATTGGTCTCTACCTTTTGAGATCATGACGGACGCCTCAGATTATGCTGTTGGGGCTGTGTTGGGACAAAGAAGAGATGGCGTCCCGTTTGCAATTCACTACGCAAGCAAAGTGCTTGATACTGCTCAGCGTAACTATACAGTTACGGAAAAGGAAATGCTTGCGGTAGTGTTTGCCTTGGACAAATTCAGATCTCACCTAATCGGATCCAAGGTAACTGTGTTCACTGACCATACGGCACTACGGTACTTGATGGAGAAGAAGGACGCGAAGGCGTGTCTTCTTCGATGGATTTTACTTATCCAGGAGTTTGATTTGGACATCCGTGATAAACCTGGAAAGAAGAACGTAGTGGCCAATCATCTTTCTCGTCTCGAAGATCTTAATACTTCCGAGGTTTCACCAATTCGAGACTCCTTCCCTGACGAGTCGATTTTTGTTATCGACTCACTCCCATGGTACGCCAATATCGTGAATTATCTTGTCTCCAAGAAAGTTCCCGAAGATTGGCCAAAGAGCCAAATCGACCGACTGAAATCGGACGCTAGACACTACCATTGGGAGGATCCGATCCTTTTCTTTGAAGGACCGGATTGTGTCTGGAGACGATGTATTCCTCAGGAGGAATACCAGAGTGTCCTTTCTTTATGCCACAGCTTAGAGGCATGAGGACACCACTCCGGGAAGAGGACTGCATGGAAGGTACTTCAATGTGGCTTCTACTGGCTGACTTTGTTTCGCGATGCCACCGCCTTTGCGGAGTCGTGCCCAGTATGCCAGAGAATGGGGGGGACCGTCGGTTCCAAGGATGAGATGCCAATGCAGCCGGTCATCATTTGTGATGTCTTTGACGCCTGGTGCATCGATTTCATGGGCCCATTCCCTGTTAGCCACGAGTTCGAATATATCCTTCTTGCAGTTGATTATCTATCCAGATGGGTGGAGGCTATCCCGACCCGAGCCGCAGACAGCAGAACTGTCTGTAAATTCATCAGAGAGCACATCATCTCTAGGTTCGGGATCCCCAAAATGATGTATCAGACAGGGGTAGCCACTTCGTGAATCGGGAGGTGAAGAAACTCCTAAAGGACTACGGCATTGAACACCGTGTCGCGAGTCCTTAACACCCACAAACCAATGGTATGGCTGAGGTGTCGAATCGGGAGGTGAAAACCATATTGCAAAAGCTTGTCCGCCCGGACAGGAAGGACTGGTCTCAGATCTTGGATCAAGTCCTCTGGGCGTATAGGACGGCTTACAAGACACCGTTAGGCACCTCCCCATTCCAAATGGTATTCGGAAAGCCGTGCCATTTGCCCGCAGAGTTAGTGCACAAATCAGAATGGGCAATCAAGAAGGTCAACTGGAACACGCACCTGGGACAAAAGCAGAGAGACATGGATCTGAATGAGCTAGTGGAAGTCAGAAACCGCGCATATGACAATAGTTTGGTGTACAAGGACAAGGTGAAGCGTTGGCATAATAGATATATCAGACGAAAGACCTTTGTTCCTGGACAGAAGGTATGATTGTTCAATGCTAGGCTGAAGATTTTCCAAGGCAAGTTGAAGTCTAAGTGGACGGGCCCATTTGTCGTCTGTACGGTGCATGACAGTGGATGTGTCGAGATCTCAGATCTCGCAGATGACGCACCGACATTCCTAGTGAATGGACAACTGTTGAAGCACTTCGTCGAATCCAATGAGCAGTTAGTTCATGTTGAGGAGATTGTATTCATGCGCGAGACAGATACAGCAGATACACCTCGAGCCGCGTATGAGACCTTGCAGCAGTGAGCTCCAGCCATCAGCAACATCTTGAAAGATTCACACCGACTCATTTGTATATACCATTAGTCTTGTACATCTTATCCTTTTCCCCCGCGACTATAGTAACCCATCCCCACATCATCGAACCACTATCTTGGACTATACTTAGGATGACCAGATCCTAAGTATATGGGGGAGGAGTCACTCGAGTCGGTTCTTTGTACATTCTCCAGATCATATTGGTCCTCTTACTCACTTATGTCCTATACTTAGGCTGACCTGAGCCTAAGTATAGGGGGGACCGATGCCCGCATTGTATATTCATCCACTTCTCTTCTTGACCTCGACCGCCCCACTTTTTGACTTTCTTCTACACTTAGGCTGCCAGAGCCTAAGTATAGGGGGGTCGGTCGACTTCTATACATTTTCTCTCTCTCTCTTTAGCTCTCTTACGCTTAGCATGAGCTATGTCTTTTTCCTTGCTCTTCGTGCTCTGAGGACATAGCACACGCTAAGTATAGGGGAGCGTGTATATATTACATATATACTTTACCCATAGCTTGTACTTTCGCGTACTTTTGTATATATTTTACAATAATTATAGGTGGGTAAAAATCGAAAAAAAAAAACAAAAAAAATAGGCTTCTTATTTAATCTTGCATATCATCTCTGCATAAAAAAAGAGTCTTGCATTTTCATAGCATGTCATCCACATCTCATCAGCATATCTTGCATATGCAAAGTGAAAAGCTAGTGGGTTCTGAACCAAGTTATGAGTAGATATCGAGGTTGGACTTGATTTGACCTTAATCCACCTACTTTCAGAGGAACCTTATAGGAACTGGAGTTAAGATTTCTCAGGTCAAGTGACTTAATTCTTTGAGTCCGCAAGTCTATGTTCACATGTCATCTTGATTAGTCTAAGTAGAATATCTCGTGCACACGCATGATTCTTATAGACAGTGACCTAACTTGGACAAACACAATGCACGTAGCTCTTCATTGATGAGGTGGTGAGGAGGTAGAATCCTTTAGCTTGGAGTAGCACACGGTGGAAACATCTGTCCTCCTCTAGGGAGGGTAGTGCATCTCAACCTAGTCCGGTGGTGTTGACATCTAAGGACAGGATGCTGTGGGTTGCAATAATGCTTTAAAAGAGGGATAGTCTACTGGATCAAGATGAAAAACTACTGATGTACATGCTGCACCTTGTATATAGTTCCAAAAAAAATGCAAGTACTCCAGAAAAAATAGACAGGCCAAAACAAAAAAAAATATATTGCCTGTCGGAGTATGTATATTAGCAAGAAGTCTGCAGCTGGATGACTTGGCTACACTGGTCAGGCATCCCAGGATAGGTAGCTACACTGGCTACCGTCCATTCTTTTCTCTACCCCCTCCTCTTGAGTTGGTCGCACTTGAACTTAAAAGGGAATACCCCGCTCCTCGAGGAAAGAGTTACTGGACCGGGTTATTGAGTTACCTTGTTAGAGGAGGCTGGTTCTGAGTCATTTCTGATGTGGAGAGCTATACCTCACTTACACAGTACAAGTAAGAATCATAGTCATCAAAAATTTGCGTTTGAGGATTTGTTCTGACCTGACTATTGAGGAGTCTTGAATAGAAGACTTGTGGAACTTGAAGTCTGTTAGGTCTTAAGTTCAGGTCCAAATAAGGTTCCGCCACACAACTAATCCAAAGGTCGAGTCAAGCTCCATTTTTAACTTTTGTTCATGACCTTGTTATGGAACCCAAAATCATTTCACTCTTGCATTTCATTTAGTTGCTCGGGGACGAGCAAGGTTTAAGTATAGGGGGTTGATGAATCTGTGATTCATCACTTCAAAAGTTAAAAATATAGCCTTGTTCCCGAGTAAATAGAGGCATATTTCCCTTTATAATGCATAAATAGCATTCATGCATGCATACATAATACATGCATTTTAGCAGTCCATTTGCATTTAAATAAGAAGCCAAAATCCCTTATCAAAATAACCTCTTCCTTATAATATGTACTCCTTAGTTAATAATATAGGGAAGAAAGCCAGAAATCCCTCTTGTAAATTAGCCAATAAAGCCCTAGAACCCCTGGACAATAAAATACACATAGATCCCTCATACAAACTCCAAAATAGGTCTACTCACTCTTAGAATAATACACATTAAAAGACCTTTAAAATGAGACCAATTTCATCAAGTTTGGAGCTCGTATGAAGAAGTTGGGATTTTGGGCCTCTTTGTATACTACATGTATGTATATTTGTATTATTGTATTTATGTATCATATTTGATCTCATCTCCGTCTTTGATCAACATGAAACTTGTAGATCTCATTTTGATCTACAACTTTCATGTTTTGAGTTTTTCCAAATTCGGTCCCCTTCTCTCTCTACACTAAATTTTCTTCTCACCCAATCACAGCAGGCCACGTGGCGCCCTCTGGTTGCGCCACGTAGCCCGCTGCCCTTGCCTCATCCGCCCGCAGCTACAGCCGTTGGATTACCTTCATAATCCAACGGCCAAGCCTTCTCCACGTGCACTTTGATTTCCAGCCGTCTGATCTACCTTAGCCTTTAATTTGATCCGCTCATTGGCGCTTTAATCTCATCACGCCACGTGGCAGCGTGTACGCCCTTCGATAGCGCCTTCATCTATCTGTCTCAGCTGTTAGCCCCGCAGGCACCTGAACCGCTCGATTAAACACCCGACTCCCATCTTAGCCATCCATCAGCGCCGAGCCCTTAGCGCACCACGTGGCGCTTGCTACGCCCTTGGATTGCCACGACCAGATCTTCATCCAGCCGCTCCACCCCGCTTCGATCACCACCGTTGGATCACAAGATCCAACGGTGGAGACTTCGTCTCCTACCTCGGGAGCCCCTCTCTCCCACGTTCTCTGCCTTGCGGGAGTGGGCACCCCTTCCTATTCTTGGCAGCGCCTCTTCCACCATCGCCGAGCACCACAACCTCCACGATGGCCCCCACTCATCCCGGATCCTCGCCAGTCACTCCATCACCCACGTCGACCTCCAGCTCTCTCCCACGAACTCCCTAAACCTCGCTCCATCTTCAGCATGGCCGAGACCCTCGACCCTTAAATACTCCACCACCAGCCATCGTCGCACCGATCCGCCATTACAGGAGAAACCTCTGAGCTCGGAGATTCCAATTGGTGACAGGAACTGCGAGTATCCTCGAGCGAAAACGACCGTCTTCTCCGGCGAGATCCTCGGCCACCGCCGAGTCGCAGCCCTCCTCCGCCGAGCCACTGCTTGAGATCAGGGCCCCACCGCCCCTTCGAGCGAAGACCTGGAACTCAAAGACGAGCTCCAATCCCAAGGTGAACGCCTCCATCCCTTCTCGATCTTCATTTCATTTCTTCTTCGTTTTTCTCGCTTTTTATTCGCCTCCTACAGGCACCTTCTCGCCTCTATTTCATTCCGCCGAGCTCCGCGTCGGAGCTCTCATCTTCGCGGTTACTTTCACATCTGCCGACGACGCATCTCACCATCCCTCGATCTCCAGCTCCGCCACTTGGCCGGAGCTCATCGCCAGATCACCTCCCTCCGCCTTAGGCCTCGCCAACCATCCACCCACCTCCACGAGTCCACGCACGAGCTTCGGCTCCGTCTTTAACGCTTGCAGGTGCAAACTGATTCATTGATCGGAGCTTCGCCGGAGTCATCTTCGAGCTTCGTCGCCACCAACCTCCGTAGACCTTCTCCTACTCCTGATATCACTGTCGCCCTCGCCGTATCGCCACGATTCTACTGAGATAGCTCCGACAAGTCGGAGAGCTTCATCGACACGAGGAAGGATTGGCGGAGCAAAGGCCGCTTCGCTGGAGCCCCGCCATCTCCTCCGCAGGCGGCGGAGAACCATCGGAGGAGGAGCCCCAGTTGCCGTTCGATCACCTTGATCGAACGGGTGTCATAGTGCCACGTCGCCTTTCAGCCGAGCTTCACAGGAGTCGTTGGATCCCTTTAGATCTAACGGCGCCTAGTGAGCCACGTGTCCCCCCTCCGCAGCAGCCGAGAGCCGTTGGATATACCATCTGATCCAGCGGCCGCCAATCAGCCACGTCGCCTTCTCCATCACAAGACAGGAGCCGTTGGATCAATTAGATCTAATGGCTTGAGGTCTCGCCACGAGTCTTCACCTCCATCCGTTGGATCGAGCTCGATCCAAGGGTCCGCAGCACGTCACACAGCCCTGGTCCGAGCCTCTTCCCCGAGCCTAGGCTCGGACTGCTTGAGCCTCCAGCCGAACCTCCAGAAGCTTCGCCGAACCTCACTCCAGACCTCCAAGGAGCCCGAGCCTCGATCCGAGCCGCCTTCATCATCCGAGCCTAGGCCGCCCACGTGAGGAGCACGTGCGGCCTGGGAATTTTACACAGAGGCCCTCGGGACTTTTCATATTTGCAAAGAGGTCCCTGTGAAGCAGACCCCACGTGAGGAGCACGTGCCTTGTGGAGAATTTGCACACCAGTCCGCAGCATTATAGGTAATTTCATTTAAGTCCCTGTCAACATATTTGCTTTATGTAATTTTATTTTCCTGTATTGCATTTACACCCATGTGTTTGCACGCATCCCTTGGTTGCATTTTACATCATTTTTAAATTCCAAAAGTTGCATTTTGTTGAGAAACTTGTCCTCTATCTATTGTGCCACGTGTCGTATTTTTGTAATTACAGTATATTTTTAAATGAATTAATTGGTTGACTAGTGTAATATTTTGCCCAGTGACACCTTTTAATTTCTAATTAATTTTCTGTGAGTCCAAAAATCTTCAAAAATTCACAGTAGCTCTAGGACAGTGAACTTAATATGCCATAAAAATTTCATGTCATTTGCACACATATCGAGGCCTAAATAAATTGTTGAGTGATTTTCTCATTTTAATTTTAGTAAATTCATCTCACATTGAAATTAAGATTTGTCAATTTTCGTGGATTCCTTATCATTAGAGCTATCTAGGATAATTTTATCTTCTGAAAAAATATGACTTGTTATTTATTAAAAATTAATTAGTGAAAATCACCCTGTCTGCATGTTTAATTCACTATAAATTCATTTAGTGTCCAAAAATTCCCAAAAAATTAGAGTAGCTTAGTTTCATCATCATTAATCATCTGGACAATTTTCAGAATTTTTGGATTCCATTTGCTATCTTAAATTGGTTTAACTTCATATCAGCCTGCTGATTGCATGTGTCCTGCATAGAAATTGAAAACGAACAAAAAAAATAATTCCCCAAAAATCCAACACTTGATCTTTGCTAAAATTCACCTAGGGAGACAGATGCCTCCCTGAGTTCGACCTTGGACTTCACCAAGTAAAAAAATTTACCGCTTAAAATTAACTCGAATCTGATTTAAGTGGTTTTTGATTAGCCTCTCGTATCCGACTGCAACGAACGACATATTAATTAATTTGGACATTAAATTGCTCGAATTAACTAAGGGTGCGGGGCGGTTATCAGGTACCCACTTCTTAGAGGGTCTGTGGACTACATACGATTGAATCATACCACCAAGAAGGATCATTTCACACTGCCATTTATTGATCAGATTATTGAGAGGCTAGCTGGGAAGAGTCACTATTGTTTTCTGGACAGATACTCGGGGTACAACCAGATGGCCATAGTGCTCGAAGACCAGTAGAAAATGGCATTCACCTGTCTGTTTGGTACGTATGCTTTTAGACGGATGTCCTTTGGTTTATGTAATTCCCAAGCCACATTCCAAAGGCAAATGCTTTCCATCTTTTCGAACATGGTGGGTGACTATTTAGAGGTCTTCATGGATGACTTTTTGGTTTATGGCGATGGGTTTGATGCTTGTCTTGACTGCCTAGACCGTGTACTTTAGCATTGCATAGAGGTCAACCTTGTATTATCTTGGGAGAAGAGTCATTTCATGATGACCCAGGAGACAGTGCTTGGCCATATCATCTCCAACAGGGCATGGAGGTCAATCCAGCCAAGGTGGATATCATTAAGAAACTCAATCCACCGTCCAATTTGTGTTAGTTGCGGTCTTTTATGGGGCATGTTGGTTTATATCAATGATTCATTCAGGATTTCAGTCGTATTGCCTGGACGCTCACTGATTTGCTGACGAAAGACACCGAGTTCATTGTAGATGATAAGTGTCTTGCGTCATTTGAGACTCTCAAGGGACTAGTTGCTCAGGCTCCTATCCTTCAGCCACCCGATTGATCTCTCCCATTCGAGATCATGACAGATGCTTGTAATTTTGCCATAGGGGTTGTGCTAGGATAGAGGAGGGATGGATTACCTTTAGCCATTTACTACACTAGCCGGACTTTGGATGCTACTCAACATAATTATACTGTGACTGAGAAGGAGATGCTAGCTGTAGTCTTTGCTTTGGATAAGTTCAGATCGTGCATTCTTGGATTTGGAGGGACCATATTTACAAATCACACCGCCATCCGATACCTCATGGCAAAGAAGGATGCCAAAGCCATATTGACCAGATGGATCCTTCTACTCCAGAAGTTTGACATAGATATTAAGGATAAGCCTGGAGTGAAGAATGTGGTGGTGGATCTCCTCTCCCATTTAGAGAACCTTGAGGATTCTTATCAGATCACACCTATTATACAGACCTTCCCATACAAGGCGAATCTTGCTATAACCTCGCTTCCATGGTACGATGACATTGTGAACTATCTTGTCGCCAAGAAAGTTTTACAAGGTTGGCCCAAGTAGTGACTTGAGACCTTCCTTTCAAAGGCCAAGTCGTACCATTGGGAGGATCCCACCCTTTATCATGAAGGGGGGATAGTGGCTAGCATCGTGCATTTTTCAAGAGGAGCACCACAACGTCCTCACTTACTGTCACAAGCTTGAGGCAGGAGGACATCGATCTGGGAGATGGACATCACAAAAAGTTCTCCAATCTGGCCTTTGGTGGCCTACCCTCTTCAAGGATTTAGATGAATTCGTGAAGAGGTGCACTGACTGTCAGAGGATGGGCACTTGTGGACAACGTGATATGATGTTGATGCAGCCCATTCACTTCTGTGAGGTTTTTGATGCACGGGGCATCGATTTCATGGGTCCATTCCCTAAGAGTCATGGATTTGAGTGCATTATGCTTGCTGTAGATTATGTGAGTCGTTGGGTTGTGGGCATCCCCGCTCGAGATGCAGATGCTAAAACCGTATGCAAATTCTTGAGGAAAAATATCATTTCACGGTTTAGGGTACCTAGAGTTTTGATATCATATGGGGGACTCACTTTATCAACGACAAGGTAAGGGCCCTTGTTAACGAGTCCATCATTGACCATCTAGTTGTCACTCCATATCACCCTCAGACCAATGATCTTGTTGAAGTATTGAACATGGAGATCAAGACTATATTGCAGAAGGTTGTCCACCCAGACCGAAAGGATTGGTCATAGCTTTTGGACTCGGTCTTGTAGGCCTATAGGACTTCCTTCAAGACACCTTTGGGCACATCTCCATTTCGTCTCGTTTAAGACAAGCCATGCCATTTACATGTGGAAATCGAGCATAAGTCACTTTGGGCAGTTACAGGGCTATTATTGGATCCCAAGAGTGTAGGAGAGCATAGGAAAGCAAAGTTGGCAGCCCTGGAGGAGTTGAGAGATACAACCTTTTCGAGTAGCCTACAATATAAGGATAGAGTGAAGATATGACATAATTCTCATATCAGCCATAAACAATTTGAGTCGAACCAGAGAGTATGGCTATTCGATGCTAGGTTGAGATTATTTCCAGGAAATTACAAAGCAAATGCAAGGGACTAACTTGGTCAGAAACGTGCACGACAACGAAAGCATTGATATATATGAGTTGTCATCTAATTCCACCTTTCGAGCGGTCAGCGTCTGAAGCCATATCTTGATCATGATCCGTTAATCGTTGACGTTGCCCATATTCATTTTGCATGAGATGTGGTCTTTGACTCACATCATTTGCATCTCATGCATGATTATCACTTCTCCTTCGCAGATGTATAGATCCATATTATCCATATCATTCATTCTTTTTGTCTAATACCCCATCTCCATCTTATGATTATGCTATACTTAGGGTGTGCTTTACCCTAAGTATAAGGGGGTATCAGACCTTTGATTATTCTTTTGATTTCATTACCTCTGTTTTGATGCATATACTTAGGGATATTTTACCCTAAGTATAGGAGAGGTAGTACATGTACATCCGAACCTTCAATTTTCCCCTTTTGTACAGTCTTCTATACTTAGGATTACTTGATCCTAAGTATAGGGGGGTCATCAACCTCTGTTCATTATATTCTTTCATTCGTCATTGTAGTGTAGCATTCTTTTCACTCCCCAATACTCAGCACAAGTTATGTCTTCCTTTCGTCGCTTTTTGATCACTCTGAGGACATCGTTCGAGCTAAGTATAAGGGGTGTCATATATATTCTATATATACTTTAGCCATAATTCGTACTTTGTGTGAGTGTGATAATAAAATAAATTGGCTAAAATTCACTAAACTAAAAATAACAAAAAAATTAAAATTTTTCTTGTACATAAATGTTTGTAAAATTCTTTTTTACAAATTATTTTTATACAAACTTTTGTAAAAATGATTTTGATTGTAAAGTTTTTGTAAATATTTTGTATCGAAAGTATGTATATAGTACAAATATTTGAAAAATGTTTAGAAAATAAAAGTTTGCAAAAATTTGTTTTTAAATATTTGTAAAAATATTTTGTAAAACTTTCTTTCTTCCTTGCATTCAAAAAAATTTCATAAAAATTTGCATGTTTTGAAAAATTTTCCAAAAAGAAGTTTTTGTATATATTTGCATGTACATTCTTTTGAATCGTAATTGATATTTCAACTAGTTTGTAATTAAATTGAAAAATGGAGCTTAGCTAAGACCTTAATCCACTTAACTTCAGAGGAACCTTATAGGATTTTGGGTTAACACTTTTCATGTCCATAGTGACTTAATTCTTTAAAACCATTGGGCTATGTTCACATGTCATCTTAATGGTCTTAAATATAATACTTGACAACGCACGCATGACTCTCAGAGACAATGGCTTGACTTGGACACGCACCATACACATAGCTCAACATGGATGAGGTGGTGAGGAGGCAGAATTCTTTGGCTTGGAGTAGCATATGAGGGTAGTAATGCTAGCTGGAACCTCTCGTCTTCCTCTAGGGAGGGATGTGTGCCTCAACCCGATTTAGTGGTATTGAGGTCTAAAGACATGAGTCTGTGTGTTGTGACAGTGCTTCAAAAGAGGGATAGTCTACAGGATCGAGAGGAAAAACTCCTTATGTACATGTTGCACCATGTAAATATGTTGTATATATGCACATCAAAAAAATGTGTGCAAAATCAAGAAAAACCTCCAAAAAAATGGACAGGCCTGATTGAAAATAAATGCATGTCGAAGTGTATATGGTGAACAAGCAGAGCTTATGTATTCCATCTTCTCATCTCATAAAAGCTTGCAGCTGGAGACTTAGCTACACTCGTTAAGCTCCAAGGAATACGTGGCTACACTGGTCGCAGTCCATTCTCTTCTTTCCCATCTTCTTGAGCCGATTGAACTTGAACTTAGAAGGGAATACCCCGCTCCTTGAGGAAAAAGCTGCTAGACTGGGGGATCAGAGTTACCTTATTGAGGGAGGTTGTTTCTTTATCATTTATAAGGTGGGGAGCTACATATCACTTACACGGTACAAGGAAAGATGCATAGTCATTAGAGTTTGCGTATGTAGACTTGTTCTGACCCGGTTATTAAGGAGTCTTGACTATAGAACTGTGGAACTTGGCGGTTATTGAGTCTTAAACTTATTTCCCAATAAGGTTCTTCCAAATTAATAATCCAAATGTTTGACTGAGCTCCATACTCCAATTTAATGAAAATGAGTTTAATAATCAGCTTTGATTCCTCCTTTTTCTTTTTCTTTTTCTTTTACTTTTTCACTTCTTTTTCAAATAAGTGTTTGCTAAGGGACTAGCAAAGGTAAAGTATAGGGGGTGATGAATCTACGTTTCTCACTCTTTATTCTTTTATTTTAGCTCTTCTTTTTGGCATAAACATCCATAAGTACCTGTAAATATAATAACTTAGCATTTGGCATGCCTTTGTTAATAATGCATAATTAACACCTATTTTTGTAAAAATAAAATAATAAAGAGAAAAGAAAATGGAGGATGTATTTATAAATACAGAGTGACCCAAACCCCAAGAGGTCAAGTCTTGACCTGATCACAAAGAAAATAAGTAGGGAGAAATAGGGGTCCACTATGTATTGTATATATCACCTATACTTGTACGTATTATTTATTTATTTATTATTTTTAACAAAATAAAATTATTTTGTTCTTTACACATTTGTACATAACCTTAGAAATAATATAAAAATAAAATAAAAAACAAAAAAAATAAAATAAAAATAAAAATAAAATCAGCAAACCCTTGTACAAAACACAAATGTATATAATACATTATTTATTTATTTTACACCATTAATTAATTAATAGAAATAAAAAAAATCTTTTTGTATCCCTTAAATTATTATGTAAGTAAATAGAATAAAAAATAAAAATATTTTTTTTGCAAAAATAATAAAATAAAAATAATTGTACATAATACATAGGTATATTATACATGTACATAATACTATATACTATATATATCTTATTTTTATTTTCATAAAAATAATTAAAAATCACAGAAAAATATTTTATAAGATAATAAATATTTTTTATTTTTATAAAATTTTTGATTTAAAATCATTTGCTATTTTTTATTGAATTTCCTTTTATTTTGTAAATCCTGAATTTCTATTGGTCCACGTCCGCACGTTGACCTCGGTCAACGGACTCTTCCAGGCCGAGTCGGGTAGCCACTTCGCTCGCCGGAGCCAAGCCATTTCTCTATTTTCTAGCACCCAGACCCGACTACCTTAGGCTTCGATTCCTGCACTCGATTGCAACCCTTATATCCATGATCCTTGCAGATCCATAGGCGTTACCAGATCTGCCTAGGGTTTCGCTCCACACTCCGATTTTCTTGGACCCTCAAGTAGCCTATAAATATCCTCTTCCTCTCCTCCAGCATTGCAGCTCGTCCCTCGTGCCACCACATACCCCTAGCTCCCTTCGTGGTCGGAGAACCGTCGCGAGCAGCCTCCCAGCCAGCCATAGCTCGATTGAGGCCAAGACCCAACTAACCATCTTTGCCTAAAGCTTCTGAGTTCATTGGTGGCCTCAAGTATACCCTTTTCCCCTTGTATTTTCCTATTTCAATTCAATCTTCCCTTTTTTCGTCGTCGCATGTTCCCTTACTCCGAGCAACAGGTCAGAGCTCCGCAGCACCCCTTCATCCTCTCAGATCGACTCATCGACTCACCCCGCACCTTCTTACGCAACCTACCACCCCGAGGCTCGATAAACGAGTCGAGATTAGGTCGGGTCTCCATCCCTCACCTATGTTGGAGACCCAAAGCACCATCCCCAGTCGCTTCCCTTTATCTATCCATGCAATAACCTTTACTGGAGCTTCATCTTCGAGCATAGCATCCTTTGCAGGCACTATCACGCGTGGAGAAAGCCCTTTGGACCCCCATGTGCTCAGGAAGAGCAGCTCCAAGAGGGGTCTCATTGCCACATTCATCTGACCGCCCTCCCGACCAACGGAGCCGCCCATTCGACGCGGAGCATCATCACGATATTGTCGGACCTCTTCGACCATTCATCGGTGCGACGAAGCTCCTCCCTCGCTCGATTGAAGTTTACCGAAGCCGTGTTCTTGCAGACCTTCTCCTCTCCATTAGATGAGCCTCCTCTCTGCCAGATCTGATCAGAGCCACCCGACGGTGGCAACCTTTGAGTCGTTAGATCAGAACCCCTAGCGCATCTGCCATGTACGTCCTCAGCATTCCCTGCAGGCCCTCAGATCACCTAGGCGTTGATCAGAGCCGTACAATAGCGCCAATCACATGTGCCCCATTGGGTATATTTCCCTCGTGCCCTTACATGTTTATGCTTTTATATTTAGTCTGTTAAATAAAATGTGCAGTTAAGAATATTTACAGTTTGGACCTCGTACTTTTAGTGTTTTCAGTTTATTCCTCCCGAGTTTGAGGCACGTGTATTCCCATGTAATCTTTGGGTTATTTGCAACTTATGTCCTGAACTTTTTTAATGTTATGAAAGGCATGTTTAGTTTTCTATAATTGCATTTATACCCCTATACATTGAATATTGAGCATGCACGTGAATTGGTTGGGCTTTTTGTGGAATTGACCTAATATTTTTATCGTGAGTTATTCATTTGGTCCAAAAAAATAAATTAATTGTGTTTTGGTCCCTGTGAGCCGTGTTTAATTGCATGCCTTTTATTGGACTTAATAATCATTAAATTAATTCTAAAAATTACCTAAAAATTACATCTATCTCTTGTTAGAGTATATTATTTATGGTAATTTTTGTGGATTGATTTGAATGCATTTTATGTTTTTAAAAATTGAAAAACCCTGATTGCCTTGTCTAAGTTAGAAAAATTATAAAAATTTGAAAATGTGTTAAAATTACACAAAAATTCATGTGTGTGTCTTTTATTGTGCTTTACTTCTAGTTTTAATTTCATTTGAAAATTCATTATAAAACTCTAAAAATCACAAAACAACCAAAAACTTATAAAAATCATATACAAACAACGAAAAATCCAAAAATTGTATTTTCAGTTCCCGCTTGTAGGTTTTTGTATATATATTATCCTAAAATTACTATTCAGAATCTTGGGCATTAAATATTTTTAATTTGCAATTTGATCTTGGTTGTGTATTGTTTTATATTTTGAGCATTGTTTGATTTTTTTATAAAATCACAAAAACATTAAAAAATCCTTTAAAAATTATCAAAAACATTTGAAAATGTAGAAAACCCTGAAATAGTTTTAGTTTTATTTTTTAAGATTTTTTACATATTTTGAAAAATCCAAAAAAAGAGTGTGTTTGTGTTGTTTTATATTTTTGTGCTTGTTTGCCTCGTATTAAAAACTAAAAATCTAAAAAATAAAAACCACTAAAAAATATTTTATTTTTGAAATTTGACTACTTAGTTCTTTTCCGTCCTCCTTATGTTCCGTTCGACCTTGGTAGCTATACGAGGTACATCAAAATAGCAGACCGCTTACATTGATTTATCTATCTTATTTAGTGGTTGATTTCCTCGTTGAGTTAGCCTATTGATTGGGGTCACAACGACCTTTGTTTATTTTGATACTTAATCCTAGTCAGTAGGTAGCTCATTAGTGCAAATGAAGGGCTGGGATTAGATCTGGAGCTCTCCTCTCCCAATCAAACGCCAAACAGATCTGCTGGAAGAAAAGGGAAGAAGCTCTCTCTAGGCTAACTTAGAGCAAACCAGATCTCCACAAATCTTGTTTGAATCCGAGCTACGAGGGTGTCGATCGATTACTAATGTGATTCTGCATAGATATGTTGTCCTTTCCAAGCCCAATTCTCGTTGATCAGAGACATGGTCGTACTTAGCCTAGGACTAAAGAAGCCCAGGTGCTCCAAATTTCGCTTTAACAGCTGCTCCTCGATCAATCTGCAATGGTTATTCACATGACTCGAAGCATATATGCCTCGACTGATAGTTATTCAACCAAACAAAGGGAAATGGATGGATCAAGTCGATGAAGGAACGAGACCCAAAATCTCAGATCAGAATCGACTTGAGTGGATCAGATCGTGGTGGGATGTGAAGAGCTAGAATCTTTAGGAATGAGATGATATTGAATCAACAATCAAATTGGTGAGATTAGCATCTGATTCGTCAGATCGCAAGTTGGTTTGATGCCTACTACTAGAGATCTACTAATCAAACAAAACTAAACAAAATTGAAAGAAATTAAAACTAATTCTATGCTATGATTACCTACAGTGGAAAAGGGGACGATCTAGGGGTCTTCGCCTCGACAACTGATGGCTAGAAGCTCAAACACAACATTATCGAGCACCACCGGTGGTCGGATCTCACCATTAACCTTCCCTCACTCTTCTGATCGATGGGGGCAAGCTCATGTCATGAGCTCTCCTCCATATTACTCAAGCTCAGGGAAAAGATGGATGAAGACACATCAAGGAAGGAGGGAACCTGGAGAAGGTTTTATAGTGGAAGAGGAGATGAAATTCAAGTAGAAAAAGGGTGCACGAACCAAGGCAGGCATGGGTAATTATTCATACGTGGATCAAGAATCCACGAGGAAGAGATGGGCGAAGAAATCGGGTCAGGAGATGGCGTGGTTTGGGCTAAATAAATCGGTGAAGAAGATAGGTGGGAGCTGGAAAACGGGTTTGGAGCTGAAGAAGAGGAGTTGACCGAGAAAGTCAATGATTGGGTCTGGGCCAATCAACACCCAGTCCGAATAAGGATAAATCACTAGAAGGCAAAAAAAATAAATAGAGAATAATTAGAAAAATAGAAAATGGATTTAAATTAAAAAAATGATTAACATATATAATGTTTATAATTTAATAAACTATTTTTATTGATTTCTAATAAATCAAATAGTTTAATTTAAATAGTTAAATTAATTAAATACGTGTACTTACAAGTATAAATTACATATATACAAAGTTTACATATTTTTATTTATTGAATCTTACAAAAATAAATATTATTTTATATCTTATTTATTTAAAGAATAATTTAAGAGTTATAAATGCATTTTATTTTTACAGAATGATTTAATGGTAAAATTAATTATAAACATGTACAGTATAGGCACTTTATACATATCTAATAAATACATTTTATTAATTGTTGATCCTTTAACTTTTTTATTTTTATTTATATTTTATATAAATAATATAAATTATGTACAAAACATTTAAAATACAATATGTACAAAAATACAAATAATATACTAAATAAAATAATGTAGGTATAATAATGCTCACCAAAAATCGACTTTCACGTCTTAACTCTAAATTTTACAAAACCACTTCATTTAGAAGTTTATTTTATTTTAAACATAATAAAAGCGAGTTTGACTCGTTTTGAGACCGTATGGAGTATATATGTAGCTTTGAATTCTTATTTATGCCTTTTTTCTAAGTGTGGTACCTTTTATTCTACACATGATGTATTTTTGCAAATATTTTCATTATTTAAAGCATATTTTTACAAGTTTCATGAAGTAAATATTTTTATTTGAGGTCGATTTAGTGACAAATAAAATAGTACCAGATATTTACAAAAAGAATTATATGAACATGTACGACGCGAAGTTTGTTTTTATGATGTGTTTATAAGTTAATTATATATCTTTTCCTACTTTATTCATTGTCGATACATGACCTACTCTTGAGGTAAGGATCAGTTTGTATCTATTGTACATATATACAACCTTCTTTTCTTTCTTATTATTTTCTTCTTTATTTTTTTGGTTAAAATAATGATAGCTATAAAATATTAACATATGATGTTAGATTGTTAACAAATGAGAATTGATGATATTTATGTGTATTTTGTTAGGGATTTTAAGACAAAATAAAGGAATAAAGATAATGAATTGCATATTCATTAGGTGCCAGAATCAAACAAAGCATGGAATGAAAATCCATCTATAGAAATCATACCTCTAACAACTGAAGGTACATCCACCTAGTGGCTGGAGAGTGGTGTGCAAGCTTTGTATAGCGGATAAAGTATTCCTAATCTGTCATGGAGCCTCGTGTCGGCTCTACAATCTCTCTCCTTTGTTCCTCTACCTAGTGGTCAGGGTAGAACTCCTCACGAAACTCATCCACAAAGTCCTCCCAAGTGATGGGCCCATTGAGGTGCTCCATGATGGCAAGCCGTCATCTCTCTGCATATCTAGTTAGTGAAAACCCTACAAAGGTAAGTCGACTATCTGCTGGAGTATGTATGATATGTAGCACCATGGACACATGGTCCATCCAGAGCTCTATGTCAACTGGCATAATATTACCAAAGAAGCACAACACTTGATACCCACGGTAAGAAATGTACATAATACGATGCCTCTGTAAAGCATCAACATCTTCCTTCCCTTCCGGGTCAAGAGAGAGCAAAGGGTGTGCACTGTCCTCACCACCCTATGATGGATGGTAGGTGGAGTCCTCCTAACATTGAAGTCTATGCCTCATCTCCTCCAAACGGATCTACACGCCCTGTACAACATCAACCAATCGTGCTATTTACCGGGCTACACTTAAATCCACTCAAGGTGGCATGGTTTTGCAAACAAACCATGACATTAGTAGTGGTTCGAGTATTTAGAGAGACATAAATATGGATATATCATGTTACTGATGTTATTTTCCTTAGACTAGTGTCAAGGTCAGAAAACCATATCCACTATCTCGTATTTTGAATACCGTTGAGAATACGATGTTTATGAGAAGGATGAGATATCAACACTCTTATACCAAACTATCACATCCCACAGATCATGATACGATCATATTGCAGTCGTCTCATAAACACCGCATTCACATTCAACACGATCACATAAATGTATCTATTACAGGAAAATAATCAAATAAGAAGGTAAATGCATGAGCATGATTCTCATTCATCACATGACACACACACACACCCAACTATTCTCATAAGCAACATGTCTAGAACAATGCGAAACAAGTAGCTGTCCACCTATAGCATAAGTACAAAACATGAGTGTCACCCTTGGAAGTAAATGCTATAAGTGGAATCTTACCCTCATATTACTATTAGTTTTTATATTGATCTTATCTTTTAAGACTTTCCAAGACAACTGTCAGTATTGGAAATAGTCTGTTGTCTAAACTAGGAGGGTGTCACACTATGACTCCAAAATACATAATATCTTAGGATTAGGGGGCATCCATAGGCATTCGTGAAGTAGATGCACCCTAACTAAGTCCCCAACACTTTCATTTGCTAACTTTCCTAATTTTCTTCTAGATTATCATTCATATTTCATTGATGGTTTTCTTGTCTTCTAGAATTAATCACATATCAACTATATCGATCTGATGTCCAACGTGATTCTCTTTCAAGTAATCTAACACTAGTTTAGTGCGACTGATCGAAGCAACTCATTGGCAACCACTATGTGTCAGCAAGAATGCTCGACTGTAGGCACAACTCAAGTGAGATCTGGGATTATAAGATATGATTTTCAATTCTATCATAGTCAGACCTATGCCCACCTTATGTTTTTCTCCGTATATGGGGAAAACCGGTAAGAACAAAGGTTTTAAAAACCGAATCGGACATGAAACCGGGCATGTATCAGTTTTTGGTTTTTATTGTCGGATAAACGAGACCGACTGGTGTTGATGTCGACAGTTCAAAGAAATCGGAAAAGATCGAACTGTTGTATTGTTACTTTGGTTCGTACGGTTCAACCGCTCGAACCGAGTTAGACCGTATATCATATAAATAAATACGAAAAATGCTACATCATATCTTTGGAAGATTTGTTTACTCTTGTCCTTCCAAGTTTTTCCAATAACACTTATACCCTTATTTTTAATACAATTGTGTGTGTCTCCTATATTTTTACAAAATCAATAGTAATGGCCTTTTATTAGTACACTCATGCTCCCATTTTATAACAACATAAGGATGATATTATGAAATTTTTAAAGAAAATATAGGAGCACAAGTGAAATTGTTTAAAATTTAGGGGTATAAACGTTCTTAAAACTCGAAAGTGCATAATAATCATATTTCGTAAAAATTATATAAATACATATATGGGATGTAAAAAATTAATTATTTCAAAACTATTTACACTGTAATTAACAAAAAGTATTGTTAATTTATTGCTTCTCATAGTATGACTATGACAATGTCATCTTTGTTTGTTATTGTTATAAGTGGACAACCTCATACACAATGTGAGAAGGGAGAGGCAATGCTCATATGACAGGAAGGGACAAGCGATAATGAGTCATTGGCACATGTGAAGGAGAAGAGATAAAGCGGTACTATACTATGGGTTAAAATGAGACTAGATTATGAATATATATGAAAAAGTTTGTATTTTCTTAATGTATTGGAAATTATTTTTTGTTAAAAAATGGATGGTTGAACCGATGGTTTGGTTCAATTGGTTCAACCAGGTTTAAGCGGTCCAACCAGGTTTTGGTCGATTTTGACTGGTTTTTATTTTGTGAATAAAAATTTGGTGGTTGGACCATTTTTCCTCCGATTCTTGGTTTAACTGGTTCAACCGACCGGTTCAGTTCAGTTTCTAAAACCTTGGTAAGAACACCTCATTCGCTAACCACATCCTCGAACTCCCTTCATAAGGATTAATACGAGTAACCAACTCGAGTGACCGTCCATCATCAGACACTCGTGTTTATTATATGACGTAAAGCGAATACCATACTACCAAGCACACATCTCAAAAGGCGATGTCTTGCGAAAATCCCCATTAAACTTGGGACGACGTTGAGATCTACACGTCACCCAGTCAATGCAACTGGGGGCGCGATAATTTAGTCTTATACCAGGGGCCCTTGGGGTGCTAGCCCATCTCTTGGCGACATCTACTCCTCTACCTAGGATGACACAAGAAACCGCACCATGCGCACCACGACCCACAACACAGGAGAGTACCTTGACCATGGGGACCACCAAAGCATAAGACACTTGGGGAAAATGTTCCAACCACAGTACAACCATATTTCATACAAATTCAAAGTACTCAGATTGTAGTAGATTTAACATTGATCGAGGTTTTCGCTTAGTTACCCAATTTCACTCCTTATCCAATTAATACTTAAATCATTTACCATAAAATCATTGTCTAACCACTTAGGATTTAATTGTCAAAAGTATAATTGTAGTTAGGTAATTAACTTAATTAGACAACTAAAATTTGCTAAGGAAATGACTCATTACATCGATCAGATCACTTGTATGGTCGATCATAGCCGTAGACCGTAAGTTGGTGCTCCGATTTGGTGTCTAAATTTTTGTTTCAGATTTGCAAGTAAACTAGATGCGTGTATGTATCAAAAAGGAGAAATCTAACATATATTTCATATTTTTTCGATCGGAGAAACTCTTGGAAAATGCAGTTGAATGCCGTGGATGGTCTGATTTCGTGTTCAATTTTCACCTCTGATTTCGAAATAAATCACATGCTTGTATAGACATGGAACACAGATAAATCTCACCAAAGTTTCATAGTTTTTGGATCATCAGATCTGTTGAAATCACAACTGAATTCGATGATATGATCTGAAATACAACTTTGCATGCACAATCATGGATGACTCGAACATCGAATCGCATGAAAACTACAACATGCGGTGCACAAAAGACATGCGACTCAACAATAAGGTGGAAAATCATAAACCGTACCTTCGAGGTCGTTCCGCATATATCTCCCTCCACCCGAAATCTGTGATTTTGAGGTGCCTATCGTGAAATGCACGCTAGTATGGCATGTACCTCGTCGTCCTCTTAAAAATGGCACATTCGGATCACTGATCGGAGGTTGGAAAAGTCGTCGGAGACAGAGCTTCTGTGAGCTCTGGGCAAAACTTCGTCGATCATCTTTGATATATAATGGCCAAGTGTTTCAACCAGTTAGCTTTATATAGGCTCGGGTTCAGGTTCAAAAGCCATGTACTGTTGTATTCACATGTCGGTGTCCGTTTTCAATGTTCTTGGGCTCATTGGAAATGTCTCGAAGAGTACTAAAGGATATAATCTTATTTGTCTAATTTAGATACATGATCGGGTTGATAATTGAGTTTTAGCATTATTAGCATTTCAGGATTTTACAATAGCATATCGGTTTATTTCATAAAATTATTTACAATTGCTCGCTAAAGGTTGCACTACTATCATTTATGATCATGAAGCACAAGCATTATTTCACCTCAAGTATCTAAAGGTTGTGCTACCTTTGTTTTTACCAAATAAGCCTTGGATATATGACTAGAAAGATGAAATATGTAGACATGTAATAAAAATACCCATCATGCAGATAAAGAGTGGAATATGTGCTGATGAAATTTGGAATGCATATCAATGGTTTTGACCATATTTTTTGCTATAAAACTTTATATTTGATGGTGATATTTGCTATTATGATACAAGAAGTTTTCAATTCTACTATATTAGTGGAATATGTGTTGATGAAATTTGGAATGCATATCAATGGTTTTGACCATATTTTTTGCTATAAAACTTTATATTTGATGGTGATTTTTGCTATTCTGATACATGAAGTTTTCAATTCTACTATATTATATTTTTAGAAGGAAACTCGTATTATAGAGGAATTGCAATCGAAATAATCACAAGGGTTTGATTGTATACTAATTTAGATGATAAGCCACATGCATGATTAAGTTGATAAGAAATAAACATGACATCCTTATCTTATTTAACAAGATGAGTATCGACAGATATAGTGTTGTCTAGACCATGGAAGAATCATTTTCCGCTATATATTTACAAAATATTACTTTCGAAGCACAATACATATTAAAAAAATCTCATCAATTGCATTGAATTTGGCGAGACACAACGTTTGTATTGTGTGTGTCCAATATATATGCAAATTCTAACCAATATCTTTTTGCATTTAATGTTATTTCAAAATTCAAGTAAGAAAATGATCCTAAGTTAAAATAAAATAAATCATATAATATAAAAACAAACATAAACTAAGTAAAAATTAAATATGAAGTTACATTATAGCTCAACAATACTACTCTAACTTTTATACAAAGGGAAAAGTACTTTGACGTAAATGAGTAGAAAACACCAAAGCGCCTACTTGTTTTGATCCAACAAAGAGGGAAAAAGGCATTCCCACTCCCCTTGCTCGCTCCACACGCACGGAGACTGTGTGAAATGGCATCTCGGTGGAGCTCTGTGTCGAAGCTCCTCCCACGCAAGCCCTCTCGGGACCCTCTCTACCTCCTCCTAGGGGCGGCCGGCGTCGCTGCCCCCGCACCTTGCTTCGACGGCGCCGTCCGCTCTTCTCGCGCCCTTTACACTGTAAACTCTCAACTTCCCAACTATTCGGACAATTGGGTATTGCGAAGCTGTTCTTTTGATGAGCTGTGGACGTGCCTTGTCCCTGTTTAGCTCCGCAGATCACTGTGGTTGTGACTGATCACAAGTACTCGTTGCGCAGCTTCAACGCGAGTTCCAGGAGATACCGTGCGAAGCTGTCAGAGGTTTGGATGACTTTTTTTACTTTGGGTTTTTGTTCTACTGTGGATCGTTGTTGATTTTCTCGACGAAAGATTGCATCTTGTAATGTTTGCGCTGTTTCCTTTTGAAAAGGATATGTTAATTTGTGGTGTTTGAACCTGGCCAACTGGGTGGTAAGCACACTCCCTAATTACCGGACTGTTGAAGTGGATTCAGATGTTTGTTTTGTTTGAGGAGTAGAAGATATTGGTGGGGCATAAAGATTCGTTTTTCTCGAATTGAACACACTTGAAGGTGGTGAGTGGAGATGTAGTCAGTGTCGCTAGAAGTTTGATGGCAATTGTTGCACCACGATGTCTTTTGTTTGAGCTTGTTATATACTAAATGTGCATCGCAGGGCTAGCAACAAAGGATCTATCTGCCTTCGATATGTTACTGTATTGTTTTCATGCTGACTTTGATGTTCGGGTATAGATGTCAAAATATTTCTACCTGTTTTCTCATTTTTAAGATACAAATATGGCCGTAGATACACTTATAATTGTATATGATAGTATTTTTTCCACTATAACTATTTGATATAACTATTAGATGTATTTGTGCCATACATAAGCCATCCACTACCTACATACATAAACTTTTCTACAAACTATTTATACTTATACAAATATCCATTTTTTTTCAAAGATGTAAATTTTGAGAAGTGATGGGTAAGTGATGGATGGACAACATAGGTAGGAGCAAACCTGAAATTTATATTAATCGAATAAACAACGAAAAAAGAAAAATACATACGCCAATAATCAAACAACCCGATTCTAGAACTTACTTAGCAGTGAAGGAGGTGTTCGATGTGTTTGACAAGGTGGTGGCTATGGCGAGTGATGGTTTGTGTCCGAGGGAGCCTTTTAACCTTATGGCTGGGTTGATGGCTTCCCCTTGTTTGATTGTTCATGTTTGTCGTACAAGGTGGTTCATGCTGTTTTCATGATGCATCACTGTTTGATGCATGCCTCAAGGGACAGGAAGCGGATTCAATGGGTGTGGGCCGTGGACGCCTCGTATCCCTTTCTTGTGGGGATGCATTTGTCATCGACTTCTCGATGGTTGGTGATTTCGATGTTTGTTCAATTTTCGACACAGAATCTGGATTTGAGTTAGAGCGGTTCTCCTACCCTTTGAATCTGTATCTAACATGGTCCAACTAATATAGTGGTGGCACCTGAGGCGACGATACCTGTAGTCATCGTAAGACCTTTTTCTCCCTTGTAACGTGAGTTGGATGCTTTAGCAGGGATGAACGTGGCCGGTTTTGGCGCTTGTGATGGTGGGTCGTGCCGAGGTTGCAACAAAGGCTTTATGCCTTCAAATTAAAACCTAATATCTATGACTAGTCAATCGATTACTACTAATTCTTCGTTCAACAACCCTTCTGACTGACTTTTACAACACTGAATTCAACCTATAGCAAACTCTTTTGGCAGTTGGTGGGAGGCTGGGAGTGGATGTTTTTGAACCCATGCATGATATCGACTCCTTGGTGCGACGTTTGTTTTGGTGCCGTGGCTACAAGAAGATGACAAAGAATGAGGTAGGTTTTCAACAGGGGTGGGTGTTGTAGGTCTATCAATGCAAGAGATTTGACGATGGTAAGGCAGCTTGGGAGATCCATGACCTTGAGGATAGTGCTCAACGATTCAATCGGGGGGCGATGGAGACCTCTGCGTTGGCTGGTCAAGGGGCTGACAAATCCTTTTGGGAGCAGGTAGCCCCACTATGTTGAGATTGAGTTGGAGGGGCCCTCCCTTGGTTACTTTCTAAAGCATGTCTCCTGGAATATCTAGGGGTTGGGGCAACCATATTAGCGGAGGATCGTGGGTTCGCTTCTGGAGGCATGCCATGCAGACGTGGTCTCTCTGTAGGATATGAAGCTGGAGTTTTGAGATCGTTTCCTATGGGGATCAGTCTCCTGGGGGAGGCTGACATATCACATGGCGATTCCTTTATTTTGGGTTATGGCGATATTTTGGTTAGGTGGAATGTCTGTTATGGAGCTGGTGGATTCTTTCAAGACTCACTATTCGTTGTCCACGATATTACTTCGTAAATCCGATGATGTGCAACTACTTCTCTCTTCGGATTTCGGCCCTTCGGGTTTCTTTTGGTTCGAGCTCGTGGGATGAGATGCACTAGGTGGGTACTCGTTTTGTTGGTCCGCCATGACTTATTGGCAGTGACTTTAATGTCACCTTTCTGGAATATAATATGATGGAGTGAAATAATTTTATTCAAGGAGTAGGGTTTTATATTTAAAGACGAAAACCAAAACCCTTATTTCACATAAGATGTTCTTTGTATTAGTCCTATCAAGTACTCTATAGTATTTTTCTTTTCAGTTTTTACATTTATGACTCTCTTAACTTCTACAATATCAGTTAGGCCCCCACCTTTTTTGGAATATTAGTTCTGCCCCTAATTCTTGTACCAATATCACTTGTGCCTTTCTGCTAGTTTTACTGTCAATGGGGTGAACCAAATTCATGGTTTATTCAAACTAACGTGCCTCGGTAAGTAATTTTTTTAACATTTATACCTCTCATCTATGTTGACCACGTTTGACTACTACATGGCAACCATTCATGGGGGGGCATTCTTTCCTTTCTTTTCTTCTTTCTCTTCTTCCTTTCTAGTTTCTTCTTAAATGAAGCTCGATGGATCTGGAAGTGTTGATCGGAGATGAACATATTGGGGGGCTTCTCGCGGCTAATCACGATCGAAGGACGATGTATGCACGTGAAGGTTGATGACGATCGCCTAGATATCGGTGGATGAAGGTGATATCGCTGTTAGAACCAAGGATCTATGGCTTGTGCACAACGTTGGTGTTTAAAGAAGATGAATTCCATGTCATGAATGGCTAGCTTGAACAAACCTGGAACAACGACATAATCGATGTTGGGATTCATGCTGAAGGCCGGTGGCATGCGAGCGTGAATATCGGTAGTCAAATAGGGTTGTAGCATGGATGGGGGCCGTGGAGGAGGGGGTCGGAGGAGGTGGGCCATAGGAGGTGGATGGTAGAGGGTTCAAGGTAGAGGAGGAAGGGGGCGTAGGTGGCTGGGGGAGGAGGTTGGGGGAAGTAGAGGAGGGGGCCTTACGAGGTGGAGTGGAGGGTGATAGAGGAGGGGGTTTGAGTGCTCGCGACAGAGGATGAGGGGACCAGAGGAGGATGTGGTGTTGGGTTTATAGAGGAGGAGGAAGAATATAAGGAAGAAGGTGTTTGAAAAATTACATAGGTATCGTAGGTATTCTTTCTAATTACCCTTTTGTCTATAAGCTATTGTCCCTTTGGGACATGGATGGACGCCAACTAATCGAAGGGCACAAGTGATAACCGTGCAAGAGGGTAGGGACAAAATCGATATTCCAAAAAGGGGAGGGGCATAATTGATATCCTAGAAGTTAAGAGGTGCAAAAATGTAAAAAATCCAACATTAATATGCATGATAAAATGTCTAAATATGGAGAACATCATTACTACGCCTCGAGTTGGAGCATATAAATCACGCCTAACTTGGAAGTTAACAATGGAATGTGCTTCTTCAACAAAGCTTTGGTCCAAATATTTGTAAGTTGTAGCTCTGTAGAAATGTGAGGTTGATAATTTTCTCTCCATGCACCACATCCCTGATAAAATGACATTCTACCTCAATATGTTTTGTGCCTTCATGAAATATAAAATTAGTGACAATATAAGTGGTTGACTTGTTATTACAGTAAAGAGCAATTGGATTTCTGATGGACAATTGAGTTCCTTACTACTTACTAGTGGCTTAAGCCAAAGCTCTATACTGTGCCTCTGCACCGTATCTTGAAAGAATTGTTTTCTTCTTGCTGCGCCAAGCGACTAGGTTTCCACCAAGTAACATGGCAAAAACCGTGGTCGAGCATTTATCTTTAGGAGAACTGACGTAATATGCATCTTCATAGGATGTATTGATTCAAAAAAAAGCTTCATAGGTATAATATCATTGTGACCATTAGCTACAAAAAGAACAATCCCCAACCAAATGAATTCTTCAGGTACTTGTGGAAGAACATCATGCCAAAAACTAGATGTTGACTTTTCCATATATTGGACGACTCTTATTGCAACATGCGAGATATCATGCTAGTAATTGTAAGTTATAGAAGTTTGCCCACTAGGCTCCTAATTTATGTAGTATTTTTAACAAGATGTGTGTCGAAGTGGCATGACTCCAAGATTCAGCAATAACGAAGGATGGATTACATCCAATTAAACCTTCATATGCAAGAATGTCTAGTTTATACTTTATTTGTGATAAATGTAGTCCTTTAAAGCTACAAGTGAACTCAATCTCAATAAAACCAAAGTCCTTGATGACAAACACCTTTTGTAAGAAGGCATTGATCTCGAGAATGCTTGTATTATCATCTCTAATAGTAACCATATCTTCAACATATATGGCTAAGATAACAATGTCGGAAGCACGTCTTTGGATGAACACAGAGTAATCAGCCGTCTTCTTGTGAAATCCAATGGGGCTGATCTTCGAGGCGAGCTTTTGAAACAAGGTTTGTGGGCTTCGCTTTAACCCATAGATAGACTTGCGTAGAGGAATACATGCTTGCCTTGATGGTGTTGCTCGATGGTTGTGCTTTATTGACATCCTCCTCATGATCACCATAAAGGAAGGCATTCTTGACATTTAACTAAACCATTGCCATCTCTTCTTGGCAGCAATACATATAATCGTGCAAGATAGACCCCCATTGGCCAATGGAAAGAAAGTATTAAAAAAAGTATTAAGCCTTCTCCTACTATAAGTAGGGTCGGCTACATGGATTCTTGCTCAAATCCATGTTGAAAGATTCGACTATTTATTACGCTGGCCGTCGACTACCTAACGCAACCCCTACAATATTGTGATTTGAAACCTGGTCTTTTGTATGGTAGACACACTGTACTACCACTAGACCATTAAGTGGGTACGACCAATGAAAAGAAAGTATGTAGAAAAAATAATGGGATATAATGAGATGGTTTAATTGAATGGGTAGGGTTTCTTATATAGATTGAAACCCTAAAACCCTGAAAATATAGAAAAGGAGTACACAATATCATCCTTAATGGAACTACTAGAAATAAAAAGCACAAAGAAGATAAATTTAAATATATAAATATAGAAAATATCCATACCCCCCCTCAAATTGGTGCATATCTATCAATCATGCCCAACCTGGAGATGAATAAGGAGATGTGCTTCTTCAATAGAGCTCTGGTGAAAGTATTTGCAAACTGTAGCTCTATAGAAATGTGAGGGATGACAATCTTCCCTTTATGTATTGCAACATGATAAAATGACATTCTACTTTAATGTGCTTTGTGCATTTATGAAAGACCTGTTTAGTAGAAATATAAGTAGCTGACATGTTGTCATAGTAGAGGGGACTTGGAGCTTTTATGGATAGCTCAAGTTATCATAGAATGGTGACAAGCCAACTAATCTCACAAGTGGCTAGAGCCATGGCTTTATACTCTACGTCTGCCCTAGATCTTGAAATAATTGTCTGCTTCTTGCCGCACCAAGTGATTAGGCTTCTTCCAATAAACATGGTAAAATCATTACTGAGTGTATACCCTCATGAGAATTGCATATGGTGTAATCTCCGCGTGACCATTAGGAACATAGAACAACCCTTTTCTTGGTGACTTCTTCAGCTACTCAAGGATGAGAAGAACATCATGCAAATGACTATGCTTTGGCTTTTCCATATATTGGATGACTCTTCTTACAACATAAGAGGTATCGAGCTTAGTGACTGTTAAATACAGAAGTTCGCCATTAAGCTCCTATCTCATATAGTATCCTCAATGATCCATCGAGCCGGGTAACTTTAAGATTTTGCGGGATTAGATGATGGTTTGCAACCAAGTAAACTTGCATCTGCTAGATAGTGAAGGTAGTACTTTCTCTGGGATATATGCAGCCCTTCACAGGTATGAGTGATCTCAATCCAAAGAAAGTGTTGCAGGTGACCAAGGTCATCGGTGACAAACACATTCTATAGAAAAGCTCAAAAGCATTGGTCTCAAGAATGCCTGCACTGCCATCTCTAGTTATAACCGTATCATCAACATGTATGGCAAGGAGAATGGTAGCTGAAGCACGTCTCCTAATGCAATGTGAATTGAAAACAAGGCAAAATTAGTATTTTCCTTCGTTCAATTTCTTTATCAATTAGGATTTTTTGCCATATAATTAGAGTCTAATTAAATTAGGGCCATGGTTAATTTATTTGTGTCCAATTGAGTTCGTTGCAATATGTATTTTTAATTAGTAATGAGTTCACCTATATCATCAATTATTAGTTATTTAGTTTTAGATATTTTAGGATTCAATTAGGATTTTGATTTGATTTTTATTTGGGATTTTTACACCCATAACCCTGAGTAATTTCGTATTAACAATCATAACCCTGAGTAGTCGTGAATTACACGAGAAACTCTAAGGGCCCAAGTAATGCTTAACTCTTACATGACATGACCCTGTGTTACATTACGTTTGGAATGTTTGACGGTTTTCGTTTAGAAAGACAAAATTACCCCTTAAAGTCATTTTTATTTACAAAACATGGCTTCATTCTCTCTCCAGCACTGCCCTCTCCTCCCCTGCTTCGAAGACCCGTCGAACCCCTACAGAGTTCGCCGTCGCGGAGCTCCTCCTTGAAGCCTCAGGCCGATCCCCCTTTACTGAGCAGAGCTCGTCATCGTCGAGGTCATCCTCGAAGCCTCTCGGCTGAGCTTTTCCTTCATTGCCCGCCGCCGACCTCTCCCCCCTCCCATCCCACAGCGCCTCCCCACCCCACCCCAAACTCCCGCTGAGCTTCCCGCAGGCCCTTGCTCCCTCGCCCCCCGTCGTCCTGCAACTGTCCCTCCCTCCCGTGCAAACCCCTCGCACACAAGCAACTGGCAAAGCGCCGCCACTCCCCTTCCCCCGGGGCCGCCCGCATGCCCCTGCTCTCTCGCCCTCCTGTCTTCCTCCGCCCTCAAGCAACTGTCAACCCCCATCCCTTACAGGCCCCTACTCCCTCGACCCCCGTCCTCCTCTGCCCTCAAGCAGACACCCCCACCCCCTGCTGCAGGCCCCCCTCGCCCCCCGTTGTCTTGCAACTGTCGAGCTCACCATCCCCCCCGGGCCGCCCCTTGTCCTCCACCGCCTTCAAGCAGCTATCAAGCACCCCCACCCACTGCTGCAGGCCCCCCTCGCCCCCAGTTACTCCCTCGCCTCGTCGTCCTGTAACCGTCGAGCCCTCCCCCCTCCCCCCCGCAAGCCCCCTCCCACGGGTTTACCTTGGTTGCTGCAGACCCCTGCCCTACAACACTCGACCATCCCGTGCCACCGCCCTAAAGCACTGGATCGAGGGAGGAGGACGGGATATTTTTATTTTTTTTTACTTTGGTTGATGCCAACCGTTAGATCATGGTTGGTTAGATTAACTCAGTCATCTGGTTGAGTTCATTAACTAAACTAACGGAGGGTCATGTGTGTAAAACGGAGGGTTATTCGGGGTCTTGGGTGTAATTCGCGATTACTCAGGGTTATAAATTATAATTGTAATTGCGAAATTACTCAGGGTTATAGGTGTAAAAATCCATTTTTAATTCTGTTTTTGTAATACCACTCCTTTTATACAAAGGGGATAGTAGTCCTTTGTTTGTCCAGTTGAAGTTGAATTAAAATTTGCGTTTTATCTAATTATCTCCCCCTCCTCCCTCTCCCTCCACACAATCTCCGCGGTTCTTTTCTCCCAAATCCCGTGCAACCCATGCGTTTTCTCTTCCTCCACCCTCCAAATTTCCTCTATCAAATATTTTTATGCTGTCAGAATTTTTCCATCTACATCAATTGATATGAGAGCATGGCCTGGAGATCGTCCTCATGTTCTAACGATCCATCCAGTTGTTTGCGCAGACAAAGAGCCAAAGAATCTCGTTCAATGGAACGTAAATGGCATGCTGAGGTTGAAGAAGTTTGTGCCAACTTGCGACATGTTTGCGGATATGCAATCTCTGGTCTGATGAGCACATTGCGAGGTCCGCAGGTTATTGAATTTCTGACACGGCAATTGGAGAAAAACACCGCTAAAGTCACTACCCAGGAAGGCACTAAGGCTTCGATTCCTGTCCCCAAAGCCACTGTCCAGGAGGTTTCCGAACCTTCTTTGTCTCCACCGCTATAGTCAGCCCTGACTCCCTTGCCGACCACACCCCCACTACCTTTGTCGGCTACAGTCCCGGCCTCACCTTTTCCCTTCTCTCTGCACAATGTCGCCAACTCTATCGGCACCACCCTCTCCCCATCATACACAACAAGCACTGCCACCCCTGCCGCCTTCCCCGCAACCTGCGTCCCCGACCAGTGCTCAGTCAGCTGCTATTCAACAAGAGCCCCAACAACTCCGTAAAACAATGATCCAAGAGTGAAAACATAGTGCAGGCATCCGGGTACCAATACACTCTGAAGCAGCACCTACCCAGTATTTAGCCCGGCGACTTCCGTGTCCAGTTTAAGAGCCGGTAGTTTCGGAAACATTCCCCAAAAAATGCTTCACATGACCACTAAAGTGAAATCATAGCAACACCCTAGCCTTCTTCGCGATAATGTAGATATATCATGGAGCACCCTCATCATCCCTCTCCCCAAGTGGTTGTGTGCTGATATGCATGCCTACGACTCCTCGTTTTTTCTCCATTCCCTGTCTACACATATTTCAAGTCTCACTGCAAGTTAACATGATGCAATGTAGTCACCACTGCAAAGGACCAGTTGTGAAAGTCTGGAAATCTCATCACTGATAGCTTGTTGTTGGAAGAATACTAGTTGCGATAGGAGGGATACTAATTGCGCTCAGATGGACAAAAGACTAGCACCACAGAATAAACATAATTTGTATAGGATTCTATGGCAGTGAAGGTGCGGCATTTGCAGCGAGAATGAACATGCAAGAAGGGAGAGGGTGATGAAGAAGAAAGCCGAATTTTAATCCATCCTCATTGCTCCCTTGGTGTTGCGACATTATACATCATACCAAAAGAATTTAACAATAAACTTTTTTGGAGCTCTATTAATAACATATATCATCTTTATTTTGTTTGAAGAAGCGATTGTTAAAAGTTAAAACTGATTAAACCGATGAATCAAAACAGAGCTGCTTATTCCAAGAGATAATTTCAAATTTGATTTCTTTTTACAAAGAAGTTTTAATTTGATTTCTTTCCTTGAGCCAAGCATTACATTTATCAATTACGACTCTTATGTCACTTAACCTTATTTTTTGGGTTTAATCTTTTTGTTCCAGATCCATCTCCGCTCTGCTAGGAGGATACTAAAGTTATGTGAAGCCAGCAGGGGTTTCTATGTGAAAGCTGGTCAATTTGTTTCCTCTCTGGGGTTTCTATGTGAAAGCTGGTCAATTTGTTTCCTCGCTGCGTCAGATTCCCAAGGAATATACTTCGACTCTTTCCTCCCTGCAAGATCAGGTAGCTTGTACTTCCATCTTCCTTTGTTAGATTGGGATAAAACTGATTGTCTTATTTGGCTTACAAATATGTTATTTCTCAGGCTACCCCTTGTCGCTTTGAAGATATTAGGACAGTCATTTTAAAGAATTTGCAAAAGGATTTGTCAGAAATGTAAGAATTTTCTCAAATTTGAATTATTGAATGGATATTAAGGTGTTCATACAACAATTTTATTAAAAAAATGGTCAATAATGTAATCATCTTCAATCACAATGTAATTTCTCGTTCATCTTTCTAATTAGTATCTTATAACTTACTAGGAGTGAACATGCCACTGAAAGCTTCATCTCCAATTTACATTGAATATACATATAGGAAGCATTTTTAGTTTTTTTTAATATGTGGGATATATTCTCGTAGGTGAATCATTTGTATGGCGACGAGTCACAACAATTATGTGGGCCAAAATGGATCTGATATGCCTAAACTATGTCCAAATGCAGTCAAAGCATATTGGGAGGTTTCCAGTCCTATATCTGCCTTATTTTGTTTCCACCCCGATGTTTCAGATTTGGTTCTATTTTCCCTTTTACCATAGCACCATTCTTTTATTCATGATGGTTACAAGTGCTCGTAGACTAATCTCTTCTCTTCTGAATTTCCCAAATCTCATGTTGCTTGCTGATGATTGTTATGGCAACCATGTGTTGAGATGATGACACCTTGCAACTTTGGCAATCCTCCAGCATGCCAAGCTAGGCGACCCATTTCCTAGTCCAAGTTTGCAATTGGTGAAGTTGCTGATGGTGCCACTTCTTCTCTAACACCCTCAGTATCAGTAGTTTTGCTTGCATTTATCTTATGCCATGAATCAGAGGGTTTGGTCAAGGGTTCGCTAGATGTTATAGGTGAAGATAACATCAAAGACCTTTTTCTCTCAGTATAACCTAGTGAAAAATCAGGTCATGTAACGAAAACTCAGGAAATGAATGTTTTGTTGGGGGTCCCTTTCCATAAAATATTACTGATATAGGGATAGTATTTATGTATTTCTTATTTTCCTCTTATATAATTTCTCTATGGGTTATTTGCCTTCTAAGGTTTCTTCTCTATGTAACGGAACCCTATGGCCACATAATAAACAACTTATTTATTTCCTTCCGCTTGCTATTTAAGCATCTATTCAAGACCATAACTTTGATATCCGTGAAACCCTAGACCCTCTTCTTCATCACCTCGGGAAGTACGCCACCTCCTTTGCACTGTTACTTCTTTCCACATAGTTTAAAGTAGCGTGCCACCCCTTCCATGTCGCCTCAAGCAGTGAACCATTGTCCAAGTGATCATCCAATGCCGCCCAAAACCGCCCAATGTCTCTTGTGGCACCACCGTACACCATCTGTGCTCCCCTAAGATCATTTTACGGGTGTGCACCAATGCCTAGGTAATTGCACCAGGCCCCAACGATTTTCGTGCGTCCTGTTAAATCTTCGATGACTTGTCTTGGTTCTTTTCTCCTTGATTTTGGTGCAACATGGGTTGGATTTGGTCATCTAAATCTGATCCATCTTCTCTAAAGCGTCGACTTGGATAATACGAAGGGTTGTGATCCGAGTCTACATACACACCTTGTTTCCTACATTGTTTTGTAGACAAACATTATATCAATCTAACCCCTGGTCGCATCCTTCCCGTTGTACTTCATTCTCCATGATAGAAGTACTCGATCGATATATCCTCCTCTGGGGCCTTCAAAGTCCAACGCCCATCGTCAAAATGAATGTAACCAACCATGAACCGTGGTCTATGCGATTTCCGAGTACCATGGAGAGAAACAAAGAATATATCCTGACGCAACTTGAACTGGTCGACAAGATTGAGGCGAAAGTTTCGTGGAAGTAAGATAACAGATGGGCACATGCACGGCTCTCTACATCAGTCCACTGCCAAGTAATGGGCAGTTGTAGAGTCTGAAACAATGAACACACACTTGTACACCTTGAATTGTAGACTCAGAAATAATCCCTAGAGTCCGAATATGTCAATTTGTAGAGTCTGAAATTTGACCTATAGAACTGTACATAATGCTCCCCCTTTCTTGCATACTGTCGGAATAGATGACATCTCTCAAGTTGGGAGAAGACCTGAATATGAGGAAAAATCAATCTAAAATTTTTTCATGGCTATTTCCCCCTTTTTATAGCTATCTCCTTTTTATTTCAAATTTTTCCCATGTACGCCTTTTTTCCTTTTTGTGTATGCTTTCCTTTTCCCAAAATAAATACTTTTTAAAACACGGCCTACATAGGGCCCAATTTTTTTTCAAAAAACTCACAACCCAAAGTGGGCCTAAATCTGCAGCCATATCCAAGCTATCTTTTCCAGCTTTTTCCCCCTCTCATTTTTTAAAATATAGAGAACGACCCACCCCTTCATGTAAATGAAGGGTATTGACCCCTTTCACTCACACACGAGACTTAGATATCCCATCGTGGGAACCTCCGCTAGAGGAGTCAAATTCCTAAGTAGTATCTGGGAATTACTTAAATACCCAGGTTCTACATAATGTTTTTTTTTACTCAAAAACTACAGAGGTGTCGCATGTTGAACATGCGACACCCCTTAAGTTTTTTTTATACAGGAACTATGTATGTGTCGCATGTTGGATAAGCGCTATCGATAACACATATTCAAAATGCGACATATTTCCAGGGAATTCCCCTCGAAAATGACTGGTCTCGAAATGTTCTGAGCAGATAACGCATGTTGCGTATGCGACATCCTTCCAGGGAAATTTCCCTTAAAAATGAGGCGAGTACAGGTAACGCATATTGAATATGTGACATCTTTCCAGGGAATTTCCCTCGAAAAGGACTGGTCTCGACCAATGTTCTGCTAGCCCGTAGAGACTAGATAACGCATATTCAATATGCGACATCTTTCCAGGGAATTTCCCTCGAAAATGAATGGCCAGGTCTGGGCTATGGAATTTCATGTTTCTAAAAACCCTTGAAAAACCATGCCAATTGCATGTTTCTAATGTAAATAGACATCGCATTCACGCATTCAAAGATGTATAGACATCGCATTCACGTATTCAAAGATGTATAGACATCGCATTCACGCATTCAAAGATGTATGATCTAAAAAAGACATTCCAAACATTTAATATAAGTAGACTTGTTCACGAATATACATTACATTTTTGCGTCATATTAAAAATTACAATGATTACAGGTCAACGCTTTTTCCTCCGCTGGTATGTAATCGTAGAATCAGAAGGATGGAACGGTAATAGACGGTTCGCTTCGTCTATCATGTGGATTTGAGAGGGCCCTGGGACATCTTCCTCGAAGGTTGGCATCGACGGCGGCGTTAGTGTGCAGTAAGTTGGTCGTGTCTGGCTGGCCTCCAATCCATGCCTCAACGGTGCCTGAGGCGTTGGCAAGTCCTCCCGTGGTCGCTCGGTGGCAGGTGTGAAGAAGTCTCCTTGCGCAATGTTATCATCTTCCGCAGCGGCTTCTTCATAGTCCATGGGTTCCGCCACTTGTTCACGCGCCCTACCTCGACCTCTTCCTCTTCCCCGTCCTCTTGCCCTTCCTCGCCTTGCCTCCTCCCTAGCCACATCAGCACGCTCGTCATGTAACATGACCGCCTCTGCAAATTGTAATGACAGCCACTCCGTCATTTCCGCCTTCGCTTGTGCCGCAATCTCGCGACATTCCTCGTGTCCAATGTCGTACACACGGCTCCACAAAGCGAGCTGCATCCAAGGAAAAAACGTAGATGTAAATTTGAAGCAGTTTTCTTAATTAATTTACCACAAACTTCTAGTTCGAGTACTTACGTTGCTTGCCAGAGTTGCACCTAAACGTCCGACAAATCTTCGAGTTATGGTCCGATACCATTGCTCGTATGCGGGCGTCGCGAATATCCCTCTGGACCGATCGATGCGAACAATTCTAACTTCCTGCTCATCCCAGCGGGCAATATGCAAGCTGTGTTTTGCCCTCCAATCTACATGCACTTTCCCCCTCAAATCGATTGCATGGAGTTCTTGAAAGGTGGAGCAACGACTTGGAATATCTTGAAGACCCCCAAATTGTTTCATGAAACGATCCGGGTAGTAATACTCCACAATGTGGAAGTATATCAACGACACTTCCGCTCTCCAAATGCGTTCGCCTTCAAGAGAGTTGGCTGGGAGATGAGCGCGGATCTCATCGGTATAGGGAGTCCAAAATACCTGAATGCGAAAATTGTATTACGATTAGTATTTCTTTTGTTGATATAGGAAAAATTTGTGAATATAAAATTACCTGCTCGGGTGATTGCATGTCAAAAGCATCCCTGTAAGGTCTCACCACATGTGTGGGCTGTCTACGATGGGCAAACGCCGTTGCCCAGCGGACTCCTAACGGGCGCCGTACCATTCTCTGCCGTCCTTCACAACTGGAGCAATGTGGGGGAAATGCTCCCATGCCCATAGCTGAAGGAGTATGACCGAGCCTCCAATCTCCTCGGTCGCCATGTCTGCTGCTAAACATAGGTGCCTGTAAAGATATGCAAGTACTGCTGATCCCCAGCTCAGTGTCTCAGAGGACTCGAAATCATGTAGATGTGGTAGAGCGATAAGTGAAACCAAGGACCCTGACTTGTCCGTGAATAGGATTCCACCAAGCAACTGCAATATGTAAGCTCGAGCGTGTCTCTGTACTACCAGCTCGTCTGCATCTTCTGGCAACTCTGAAAAATTGGTGGACAGCCAGCTTGCTGACACCCTGCTGCCAACTATGTCTGCGGGCAGTGGCCTAATGCCCAACAATTCCTCGCATGTATCTGCCCATGTCGTTCCAGGTGTTGTTTCTCCAGTAACCGCAGGCCCATCAATTCGCAGCCCCATGATGAATGCAACATCCTGCAAGGTGATAGTAATCTCCCCACTAGACATGTGGAAGGTGTGCGTCTCGGGTCTCCACCGTTCAACTAACGCTGTCACCAGATGCCAATCCAGGGTAATGAACTCGAGCTCTGAAATGCATCCAAATCCTGCTTCGACTACGTAAGGCAGTAGCCGGTCATCCAAAGGGATCCGATGTACATGGGTCTCTCGTCGTCGGCAACGCAACCACGAAGATTCCTACAAGAAAATTGTTAGGAAAAAAAATTGAAGGAAGAAATTATAATTACTTACATCGCCAGCCTAAACTCGACGTGAACGATGTCGCTCCTGAAGGTGCAAAACTGAAGGATCAATTGGGTCGGGATCCATCTGAAAATTACAATATTCAATGTTAGACAATACAATGTAAAAAACAACAATATCCGACAAAAGCAACAAGTATTTACTACAACTACCACATACAATGAAAATTAATAATATACGAGGGAAGCACACTTACTCGAACTTGGACATTTACGTCGGTTGTGACCTATGCCACCACAATTTCCACATTTATTCTTATTCCTGGTCGCCGTCGGTGCATTTGATGTGGATGCTTGAGAATCCCTTGCGGTTTTGTTGGGACATCCACGGTGTGTGTGACCCAATATCCCACAAAAGGAACAAGTATTTTGCCGAATCACATCTGTAACATCCATTTCATTATGTATTCTTATTGTACGTGGACGACCTTTACCGCGTTTACGCTTTGGGTCCGGACGTAACTCAGGATATTCGAAGGGAACCCATGTTTCACGATCACCGATGGGAAAAAATTGCCCTCCATAAACCTTCAACTGGTTCTCCCAGGTGTACCACTCTCCAACATAGGAATCCACTTCAGCCCGACGCTTTGAAATGACTGCAATGTCGTGGGAACATGGGATACGAAATATTTGCCACTTATTGCAAGTGCATTTCCTTTGCAGCAAATTTACCGTGTACTGTTTGCGCCCCCGAATACCAGTAGACGTCCGTCGAGCCCTGGTAGACACCTCGAATAATATTTCTGGTTGTACGTGTACCTGAGTTACTGTGTGCCCATTCGCAGCTGCAGTCCAACGGGTCAACTCTGTGGATGCGTAATGCGTGAATTTTCGACCAGCAGCAATGGCTGCACTTGCTTCTTCAGCATGTTGAATGAAGTATGACACACAATTATAAAAGGTCTTCTCAATTAACGCAGAGATTGGCAAGCAACGGGCATCTTTAAGAACTGCATTGTAGCTTTCGCTCAGATTTGTAGTCATCTGACCAAACCTATACCCACCGTCATAGGCCAAGGTCCATTGCTCACGACGACAATCATGAGTCGAAAACCATCTACCTGCTCCATTATTCCACTCTTGCAATTTCCTCATGAAGTACGCGAACTTCCTAGGTGTCGTCTGTAATGCTGCGGCTTGCACCAACGCTTTCATGGAGCCATTTTTAAAGACGCTATTGAAGTTGCTCGCGACGTGCCTCGTACAAAACCGCCAATATGCAAAGGGTTCTAATAAATCCACGTTAGCATCTTTCATAGCGGCTTTTATGCCAGAATGCCTGTCAGAGATGATACATATTGGTCCAGCTCGCATGCCGATTACCCTTACACGTACCAACGAAAGAAACCACTTCCATGACGGAGCGGATTCCTCGTCGACGATCTCGAATGCAAGGGGAACAATATGTTTATCCCCGTCAACACCGCAAGCAATGAGCAGTTTTTGTTTGTACTTCCCGTACAAATGTGTCCCGTCAACACTAATCAGAGGCCGACAATATTTGAATGCTTCAATCGAAGGACCAAATGCCCAAAAGCATCGTTCAAATCTGCGGCAGAGAGGTTTCTGAGGATCAGGATGGTCGCTGTATTCAATATCAATTTCAGTCCCTGGAATAATATCCTTCATTGCATGCAAAAGAAAAGGCATTTCAGCGTATGACTTCTTCCAGTCACCAAATACGATTCCGATGGCCTTCCTTCGAGTATCCCAAGCCCTTTTCTTTGTAACCCAGTAGTTGTACATCTCGTGGATGTGAGCTCTACAACTTGATACACGAACATTAGGGTCATCCCTAACAAGAGTTAGCAATGAGCTGGACATGAATTTGTAGTCCAACTGAGGGTGATCCTGATTAACTGTTGGGTTTATACAAGTGTGTGCCCCAACAACCTTGGAGATCACCCACAATCCATCAAATTTTTTGAAATGTCCTCGTAAATACCAAACACAACCATTCGATCTCTGCGTACAAAAAACCGACCATATCAAGCTGGTGGATTCCTTGACAATGAAGTCATAATGTGATAGAATGTGGAACTTCTTCACAGCGTAAACCAAATCCTCCCTACATTTGAACGTCCTACCCTTGCGGATTTCGTCAGCAACACCATCAAGTCTAGACTTGCTTCGAATGTCGTCTTCATATGTTGAACGAGTATTTGACCCTCTAACCCCAAAAAAGGGTATACAGGGTGTAATAGTATGCGTGGTTTGTTCATTAGTTGGGATCTCCGCGTCCATCAGATCATCTTCGACATCTTCGCTACCTTCTTCCAGGTCATCATCGGTCTCCCAAGGGATGAAATCCTGATCCATCTGGTTAACCTCTCGCAGCAACGGCTCACTCAAACCCAAATCCTGAACCGTGCTTGGCTGCGTTACAGGCGCATCTGTATCAAAGTAGGGTCCCATGGTTGGGACATTTCTTGGTGGCGTGCTGCGGACAACTGCTGCTTGTGTGCTCGGGACTCCAGACGGTCCCTTGTTAGTCATAACAGTGGGGACTTCACTCACAGATACATCTTCAACATAAATATCGGTAGGCATTGATTTCCCAATGGTCCGAGCGTACACAAGAACTGCCTGCACATCATCATCATCGACAATAGATGAAAATGACGGTTCCTCCCCTGGGCCTCGAGGGATGCGATGTAATAATCGGATTTTTTGACTGTCAACATCCAAGTTGAACTTACGGTAAACCAAGTTCAACATCTCATCGAACGTCATATTAGCAGTCAACACAAACCCCCTTACGTTGGTTGACGATCCGCACATGAGTGTACTACTCAAATGACACATACAATACAACTGCTCCATTCTAACCTAATACGTGACACAACGTACAAGCAAACGTCATACATTCGAGAAATGAAAATAACATGCATATGATACAAACAATAACTAAAGAAAACGTTTTACCAAGTCCAATTGTTCGCAACAAGGGATTAGCCCTAATGAGACGCGGGGGCGGCTAGGACGGTGCCAATCAGTGAAACCACGGAAAAGGAGTGTTCTGCGGGGATAGGAGTGACCAAAACGGGCATTTTTGAGAGAGGAGGAGATCACAAGACGCGGGTGGCAAAGTGGGCGTCGGGGGCGGCACGGGTGCAGGAGAACGAAAGGGCTGGGAAATGGCAAGGCCGCTGGGCGCGGGCCTTATTTAGGCTCAATATCGCATATTGAATATGCGTTATCTATAGCGCATATCTAAAATGCGACACATATGTATTTCCTGGGTAAAAAAAAAAACTTAAGGGGTGTCCCATGTTAAACATGCGACACCGCTGTAGTTTTTGAATTAAAAAAAACAATTCGTTGAACCTGAGTATTTAAGTAATACCCAGGTACTACTTAGGAATTTGACTCCCGCTAGAGTTGTCGTCGATGTTGAATAAAGGCCCTGGGGACTTCGCATATGGCGGTGTAATGATGCTTGGAGGAAGCTCGCGTCGCCAAGATCTTCGGGGGGATGAGGTGGAACCCTAATTACACATTGACGAGGTCTTCCGGAGGAAGCACGATTGTGGAAGCTTGGAGGAGCCTTCGCCTGGATGATGAGGTGGAGTTGCGGCTATTGCCGCTTGGAGGGTGCTGGTAACGCATGGGTAGTGCCTGAGCAATGTTGGTAGCACATGGGTATAACTAGTAGCACCTAGATAGTGCTTGGGCGGCACTGGTAGCGCTTGGGTAGCGTGCTCTTGTCTTTCATGAAACCAAGAACTTGGCATTGGATGACGATCTTCAGATCGACTTTGTCGATGATAGTGGAGAATTAGGTTTTCAAGAAACCCTAGAACTGGTTGGCGTCGGCGACGAAAATTAAGGTTTCAAGAAACCCTAGAACTTAGTCTTGAACTTGATCACGAACTTGAATAATACAGAATAATAATCTTCAAACATAAATCTTCAAGAACAACCAAGAACCAAATCTGCTCTATCAATCAAATCTCAAATAAATCAAGAACATAAAATAAATCCTGGAGAATCGAACTCGCTCTGCTGCTATGTAGAAACCAATAATGCGAAAGTGCAACAGAGATAAAGGAATATTGAATATGGAAAAAATCCTGAGATATTATGTCAAACTCTACTCCATGAGGAGCATGATGAAACCATGGGAGAAGACCTCTAATGGCCATGTATTCTGTATTGCTTTCTCTCTCTATTGTTACAATGGTTATGTGGCTTCTTATATAGCCTAACAGACAGACTGGAGTCCCACTGACAGTAGATGTGGGACTAAACCATAGATGTGGTATACCCATTTCTACATGTAACACATACTCTAACAGGCTACATGGATTCTTGCTCAAATCCATGTTGAAAGATCCGACTCTTTTTTATGCTTGTTGTCAGCTACCTAACGTAACCCCCACAAGGGGGATTTGAATCACGCGTCTTCTCTTCCCATATCCTTCAATTTTTTCCACCAAATATTTTTTCCACCATCAGAATTTTTGATTTGCATTGATATTTACTACTCTTTGTCTCCTTACCATATCACACAGTTAAGAGAACCATCACCATGGCTGCATCCTCTAAACGAGGTCAATGTACTTTCTTTTATGGTAGAGGTTGCGGTTGTGACATACCTGGGCGTATTAGACCTCAGTGCACGTTTTGTGGCCGAAATGGTCAAACGAAGGACTATTGTTGGGGAAAACACGGTAAATCTCCTACTACTCATCATGTTATCTACGATTTATCATGTTCATTAACCATATGTAGTATAGAATATGCCAATCTGATCCAAAGGTTTAATCAACATCGATTTACACCATATCGAACCTCCTCTAATCCGAGTACTTCCTACACGGAAGTGGACACTACACTCTTTGCTGTTCCTTCAGGTATATCTCTTCAATGATAATATGATTTGTCTAACCTGCTCGAGTGGTTTGTGGATTTTGGTGCATTTTGACACTTCTGTGGAAATAAGGGTCCGTTTTCTGTTCATCGCGGACCTCTATTCGTCGCGGACCTCTCCGACCAACGCCTCGATGACTTCATGAGGATGCTGACAGAGATTCCATCGCCAGGGTAGCTCACACAGGAGGTGGACCATTTTGAGTGGGAAGGGGGGAGATTTTCAGTCAAGAAGGTATACGAGTCAATGAGGGGGTCGGCGGCGCCTGAGGAGCGGGATGAGGAATTGTGTCAGGATATGAAGAGCATTTGGGCAGCGCGGATCCCATTAAGGGTGAAGATTTTTCTGTGGTGCCTCAGAAAAAACCGGATATGCGATAAAGCAAGAGAGGAGGGAGGCTCCGTAGCAGGGGGGTTTGGGTTCCGAAGCAGGGGGTAACTCGTCGTCCTCGTGATGATCAAGGATCTTCTCTCGGTGACACTCGTCACGCGGACAAGCATAGATATGAAGACCCGGGAAAGGAATGGAAGACGGTCTCTCACTCGAAGCCGGGCAAACGGTGCTTCCGCTGCGGGGTCCGAGGCCATTTGGCGTCTGCATGCAGCATTCCTCCGCGCTGCTTTCGGTGTGGGAAACTCGGCCACCGCTCCTCTTCCTGCCGCTCGGGGGCCATGGATACGCATCCACATTCTATGTCGTTTCGCGCGGGGTCCTCACACCGAGGTCGCCCCTCCTCCGCTCGCTTGGACTCCCGGTCCTTCGCTCAGGTCGTGGCTGGGACTCGTGAGGATCTCAAGGGTAAATCCGCTGTACCTCCTCCTTCGTTCCCCCAGGCCGACTCTCGGCTTTCTCGCACTCCCGAAAGAATGGCCTCTCGTCCTCGCCTCCATCTGCCGGCCTCGGGTCGCCGTTTTTCTCCTGCGGCGGGGCGTGAGGAAGGTGGACCCTCCGGCCTTAGGGATTCGGGAAGGTGCCACTCAAAGGCGGTCGACGTTAAGCTTACGATGGCGATTGGTGTGCTTCAACGCCGGGGTATTGATCCTGAGGCGGTTCGTTCTGATATTCTCTCTCTCCTGGGCGATACCTTCACGGGGGACCTTCTCTTCATGGACGACTTCCGTTGCTGTGCTAGAGGCCTCTCCCCGGATCAACGGGAGCTCCTCTTTCTCCGTGCAGATGCTTCTTTGGTCAAGTGGAGGCGACCGAGAGTCGCGGATGGGGCGGCCTTGGGCACTGAGCGATGCGTGGTGGAGGTACGCGGCGTCCCTTTTCTCTCACGCTCCGCTAATTGCCTCTCGAAGATTATCGGCAACTGGGGTCAGGTAGTGTCGGTGCTGGACGACGGCCTGACGCCCGGCTCCGACTGGGCTTGCACGAGGATATTGGTGGAATGCTCCTCCACCTTGTGCCTCTCCATGAGGGGCAAGGCTCTTTTCGAGAAGCTCTCCATCGGCAAATGGTGTTTCAAGCTGGAATTCTTCTTCCCGTCGCCGGACGATCCTCCTCAGCCTCCTCCTTCCTCCGGCAACGGCGTTTCGACCGTTCATGCATCTGGCGGTTCATCTTCCTTTGGCCACGTGGCATATTGCAGTGATATTACCCAAGCGCCGCAGATGCATGTTTCACATTATGATATGTCGGCTGGGTTACACTTTTCTTGGGAAGCGGAAAGGTCACCCCCGCACGAGCATGGGAGCCTGTTCGAGATCGATTCTATTCAGAGTATTTGTTCTGCTATTCCCGATCCTCTGGACCACGGGGTGGTCCCTTCCTATTCGATGGCGGTTCCTATTCCGACGTCCGGGTCGGACCTTGTTAGCAATCCATGCAATACTCGGGTGGTGTTTGACCCGATTATCTCCGACGATCCTTTATTCTGCTACTCGGACTATCCGTGCCCTAGCCCGCTTACGTCTATACCCTATTGCCAGACGCTCTCGTCCGATCATCAACTCTCAACCGCTTCGACGGCTATTCTCATCTCGATGGATTCGATATCCTCGGGGGATGCCTCCTCTCTCATGGCTGGTATGTTTCCTCTCAGTGGTGCTATGCCTTCTTTCACTAATCGAAGCTCTATGTTTGATGGCGACGCTATGGCCTCCTCTTCCAATATTCCTTCGGCGTCCCCGCCTTGCTTCGCCTCTTCCTGGAGCTCTTGGAACGACTTTTGTGCGTCACCGGCGAGATATGGACTCGTTTATTCTCGACGTCTGGACTTGCTACCTCTTGATCCCATCTCGCCGACTCGCGAGGCTGTTGCAGAAGCGGCTGGGCTTCGCCGGGCTGGCCAGCATCGTCCCCAGCTGTAGCCGCTGTCGGCTGTTTACTTTTGTTGTTCTTTTTGGGGCCAAAATTTTGTAATTTTAATGAAGATACTATCTTGGAACGTTCGTGGATTGGGAGACCCGATTCGTCGTCAGGCCTTGGGCTCGCGCGTACGCGATTGGGAGTGCGATGTTGTATTTATTCAGGAAACTAAGCTTGCGGGAATCGACAACGCCATGTGGAAATCGCTTGGGGCTGGACTGGTTGATGAGTTTTACTCTTTGGATGCGGTTGGCGCCTCTGGTGGCGCTATTATTGCTTGGCGCTCTTCAAGATTCTCGTTCGTTTGTGCCCGATTGGGACGCCACTCTATCACTGTTACACTTCTCCATGTGGACTCGAATACTTCTTTGGCTTTTTCATGCGTATATGCGCCGCTTTGTCACCTCGATCGGCGACTCTTATGGGAGGATTTGAATGCTGATGCTGTGGCCCTCGGAAGCATACCATGGATTGTGGGGGGGGATTTTAATGTCACTCTTCTCGCTTGCGACCGCCCTCGTGGTAGAGGGGGTCGGGATCCCGGCTCGAGTGATTTTTTGGATTTCATCCACGGATTGGCTCTCGAAGATTTGGTGGCAAATGATATTTCTTTCACTTGGCGCAACTCTTCTTCTCGTTCTCGTCTTGACAGATTTCTTGCTAATAATGGCTGGATGGAAGCCTTCCCCCTGTGCTCCGTTTCTTCTAGGCCGCGATCCTTCTCCGATCACTCTCCCATTATTTGGGAGGCTGACGAAACCTTCCGTCCCCACGGTATTTTCCGCTATGAGAGGAGCTGGCTACTGGAATCAGACTTTAAGGATTTGGTCCGCAATCATTGGTCTCAGCTCTCTTTCCCCGGTCATGCGGCTCGTCGCTTTGATCTTAAGCTATCCTCGCTTCGTCGTGCCCTCGCAGCTTACAATGTCTCCACCCGCCAGGCTAGGCTTTTGGCTCAGAACAACGCGGAGGAAATCATTCTTCGGCTTGATCGTTTGGAGAACGATAGAGATCTCTCTCCTCATGAATTATCGGAGCGACATATCAAGTTGAACAGATGGGAGAGTGCCACCGAACAGTGAGCGAGTGCCACCGAACAGTGAGCGAGTGCCACCGAACAGTGATAGGACGTCCCCGCTCTGGGGGCGGGAGGCTCCATAGCCGCGGGGTTTGGGTTCCGAAGCGGGGGGATCCTCATAGCCATCGGGATGATCGCGCCACGTCTCGTGGTGACACTCGTCTTGCGGAGACGCTCGGGGTTGAAGATCCGGGAAAGGCTTGGAAGACGGTCTCTCATTCGAAACCGGGCAAACGGTGCTTCCGCTGCGGGGAACGCGGGCACTTGGCGTCTGCATGCAGCACTCCACCTCGTTGCTTTCGGTGCGGGAAGGTCGGGCACCGCTCCTCTTCGTGCTTCTCGGGAACCATGGATTCGCATCGTCACTCCTCTTCGTCCTTCGCGGGGCCCTCTCGCCAAGGTCGGTCCTCCTCCGCTCGCCTAGACTCCAGATCCTTTGCTCAGGTGGTGTCTGGGTCTCATGACGATGCTAAGGGTAAGCGTGTTGCACTTCCTCCTCCGAACGCCCAGGCCGACTCTCGGCTTTCTCCTCCTCCTCCGTGGCGGGGTTCTCATCGTCGCCCCCCCTTGCCGTCCGATGCCGACCGAGGACGGGACTCTCATCGTCGCCCCCCCATGCCGACCGATGTTCATCGTCCTTCTCCTACGGCGGGACTCAAGGGAGGTGGTCTTTCAGGGCGTAGGGCTCCCGGTTTGCGTCACCCAGTGAAGCTCGAAACTAAGCTTTCGATGGCGATTGGTATGCTTCAACGACGGGGTATTGATCCTGAAGTGATTCGTTCTGATATTCTATCTATTCTGGGCGAAAACTTCTCGGGTGACCTTTTCTTCATCGACGACGTCCGTTGCTGTGCTAGGGGCCTCTCCCCGGAGCAACGGGAGCTCCTCTTTCTTCGTGCTGATACTTCTTTGGTCAAGTGGCGACGGCCGCGAATCGCGGATGGGGCGGCGGTGACATCTCAAAGATGCGTGGTGGAGGTACGCGACGTCCCTTTCCTATCCCGTTCTGCACATTGTATCTCGAAGATTATTGGCAACTGGGGCCAGGTCGTTTCGGTTCTGGACGATGGCCTGTCGCCCGGTTCTGATTGGGCATGCATGAGAATCTTGGTGGAATGTTCCTCTACCTTGTGTCTCTCCATGAGAGGCAAGGCTCTTGTCGAGAAGCTCTCCATCGGCAGGTGGTCATTCAAGCTGGAATTTTTCTTCCCGCCGCCGGACGATCCCCTCCAGCCTCCTTCCTCCGGCGAAGGCGTCTCCTCCGATGATATCCTGGGCGGTTCATCTTCCCATTGCCACGTGGCAAAGAGCAATGATATTATCCTAGCGCCGTATCTTCAGGATTCTCTTTTTGGTTTGTCTGCTGGACTTCGTTCTTCTTGGGAAGCGGAAAGGTCGCACCCTTTCGAACTTAGGAGCCGGTTCGAGATCGATTCGCCTCAGAGTAATTTTTCTGTTTTTCCCGATGTTCTGAACAGCGGGATGGTCCCCTCCTATTCCATGACGGTTGCTATTCCGACTTTCGGGTCGGACCTTGTCAGCTCTCAGTGCTATTCTCGGGCGCTATCGGATCCGATAACAGAAGACGACCATCTATTAAGCTATTCGGACTTTCCATGCCCTGAACCGATTACTTCTATTCCTTTCGGCCAGACGCTCTCATCCGTTCCTCAGCCCGCAACCGCTTCGACAACTATTATCGTCTCCATGGATTCGGTTTCCCAAGGGGATGCTTCCCCAATGATGGCTGGTATGTGTTCGCGCATTGATGCTCTGCCTTATCTCACTAATCGATGCTCTATGTCTTTTGGCGACGCTGTGGCCTCCTCTATGGCTACTCCTTCGGTTACACCGCCCTGCTTCGCCTCATCCTGGAGCACCTGGAATGACTTTTGCGCGTCTCCGATGAGATATGGACGCGTTTACTCTAGACGCCTGGACTTGCTTATTAATGATCCCCTCCCGCCAACACGTGACGATATTGCTGAAGCTGCAGGGCTTCGTCGGGCCGGCCAGCGTCGCCCGCCGATTTAGTGGTTGCGGGCTGTTTACTTTTGTTGTTTTTTTGGGCCCTTTTTGTTGTAACCTTAATGAAGATACTATCTTGGAACGTTCGTGGTTTGGGCGATCCGGTTCGTCGTCAGGCCTTGGGTTCACGCATTCGCGAATGGGATTGCGATGTTGTTTTTATTCAGGAAACTAAACTTGCGGGTGTCGACGGCGCCATGTGGAAATCGTTTGGGGCAGGTTCTGTTGATGCTTTTTGCTCTTTGGACGCGATTGGTACCTCTGGCGGCGCTATTATTGCTTGGCGCTCTTCAAGATTCACGCTCGTTTGTGATCGATTGGGACGACACTCTATCACTGCTACTCTTCGTCACGTGGACTCCAATACTTCCTTGGCTTTCTCTTGTATATACGCCTCTTTGCCACCTCGATCGGCGAGTATTATGGGAAGATTTGAATGCTGATGCTGCGACCTTAGGGAACATCCCTTGGATTATGGGGGGGGGGATTTTAATGTCACTCTTCTCGCTTGCGACCGCCCACGTGGGAGAGGGGGTCGAGATCCCGGCTCTAGCGATTTTATGGACTTCGTTCATGGCTTGGCTCTCGAAGACTTGGTGGCAAATGATATCTCTTACACTTGGCGAAACTCGTCTTCTCGATCGCGCCTTGACAGATTTTTGGCTAATAATGGCTGGATGGAAGCTTTCCCTCTGTGTTCGATCTCTTCTAGGCCGCGGTCCTTTTCTGATCACTCTCCCATAATTTGGGAGGCTGACGACTCTTCCCGTCCACGTGGTATTTTCCGATATGAGAGATGCTGGCTGCTGGAACCTGACTTCAAGGAGATGATCCGCAACCACTGGTCTCAGCTTTCCTTCCCCGGTCATGCGGCTCGACGCTTTGATCTCAAGCTTTCGTCGCTTCGTCGTGCCCTTGCCGCTTACAAGTTCTCAACCCGACAGGCTAGACTTTCCGCTCGGAACAACGCGGAGGATATCATTCTTCGGCTTGATCGATTGGAGAACGATAGAGAGCTCTCTCCTCAAGAACTATCGGAACAGTCTTCGGCTTCTCGCACTATCTTGGAGGACGACCGGAAGAGAGCCATTGAATGGAGGCAACGACCTCGTATTAAATGGATTAAGAGCGGCGATGCTAACACTGCCTTTTTCCACCGGGTCGCTAGTGCTCGCAAGCGCGCTAATCGTATCTCCTCCATGGATATTGGGGGCGTCACTGTTCAGGGCTCTCGCGCAATCGGATCCGCATTGGTGGATCACTTCAAGCACTTCTTCGATCGCCAACGCTCCTCTTCTTGGCGATGGCATGCCGCCGGGATCCCCTCTGTAGCCACCGCAGATGCAAATTTCTTAATTCGGCCATTTACTCTCGATGAACTTAAGAAGGCAACTTGGGAACTCAACGCCGACGCGTCCCCCGGCCCCGATGGTTTCCCTATCTCCTTTTATAGGGACTTCTGGGACGTGATCTCTAATGACGTTCTTGATGTCGCACTCGAGTTTTGTAACGGAAATCGGGGTTTCGACAGGCTTAACCGGGCCATCATGGTTCTTATTCCTAAGTCTCAGGGGGCCTCTCGCATCGAGGACTTTCGCCCTATTGCTATTTCTAATGGAGTCTACCTGATCATTGCTAAGGCATTGGCTATTCGACTAGCCCCCCTCCTCGTCTCACTGATATCTCCCGCTCAGGCCGCTTTTGTCCAGGGGCGAAAGATCTCCGATTGCTTCATCTTGCGTCTGCAATCATTGACGGGTGGCATAGAAATGGCACGAAGGGGATTCTATGGAAAATCGACTTTGCGAAGGCCTACGACTCCTTGGATTGGCGCTTCCTTTGGAGGGTTCTTAAGGCTCGGGGCTTCCCTCCGATGTGGATCTCATGGGTTAGACGATGCGTTACTACTGTCTCATTCTCATTGTCTTTGAATGGTCGGCCGACCGGGGGTTATTTCCAGCCTCGGAGAGGGGTTCGTCAGGGATGCCCCCTCGCCCCTCTCCTCTTCGTTCTGGCAGCTGACGTTTTGCCTCGCATGATCCAGGGGGTGGCAAATGCGGGTTATACTCGCGGATGTTTCTTGGATAACCTGCATATCCCTTTACTTCAATTCGCGGACGACACACTATGCTTTATTGAGGGAGAACGGTCTCACGCCTTGGGAATGGCCAGTACGGTTCAACTCTTCTGCGAAATCTCAGGGCTCCATATCAATGGCGCTAAATCAAGAATGGTGCCTTTTGGCTTCTCGGATCGTGAGGCCAGGGATTGCTCCTCCATTTTGGGGGCCCCCATTGGGGAGCTCCCGCTCGATTACCTGGGCTTGCCCCTTTCTCTCGGCCGGCCGCGGTTGCGAGACTATCATAGGGTGATTGATAAGGTGGAGGGAAGATTGGCTGGTTGGCGATCATCAATTCTATCCAAGGGCGGTCGGCTGGTACTTATCAAATCGGTTCTATCGGCTATCCCCATTTATTTCTTCTCGGCGCGCGGATTGCCCAAGGGTATCCGTATCCGACTGGAGAAAGCTATGAGACGTTTCCTGTGGGGCAAGAATGGCTCGGACAGAAGAGGATTGCACTTGGTTGGTTGGGACGAAATCTCTCGGCCAAAAAGTGAAGGGGGTCTTGGCGTTAGGCGCATGGAGGCGATTCGTGATGCGTGGCTCCTCAAGTGGGGGTTGAGGCTTCTGGGCCGGGATGAGAGTTTCATGCTACAATGTATTCGCGTGGCTGCGGGTCATGCCTTCGCTACCATTTTTGGCGGCCTCTCTGTGGGTCCCTCCCACTCTTTCTGGCGCGATATCCTGCTTGTTTTCAACGCTAACCGATCACTGGTTGCTCCGGTTATTGGCGATGGGAGGACTTTTCGTTTCTGGACTGTGGATTGGTCCGGGAAGGGCATTCTCATGAACCTTTTCCCTCGTCTGTACGCGATGGCTGGGGATAAGCTCGCTACTGTGGCATCTTGCTGGGACAATGGGGGCTGGTGCCCTACCTTTCTGGGCACCCTTTCTGACCAGCGTTTCGCTGACTTCACGGCTATGTTGACTCTTCTTGCGGACGCCTCCTCGCCTTCTTCGGGCCGTGATCATTTTGTTTGGAAGGACGGGACCTTCACCTCTCATAAGGCCTATCTATCTGTTCTTCCCCCTGTTTTGAATGCGGATGCCTCCCTTCTTCAACACTGCAAACTTATTTGGGATCTCCAGATCCCGGAGAGGGTTGGCATCTTCCTTTGGGTTCTCAGGCGGGGAAGACTACTCACGCGGGACCGATGCGCCTCCTTTTTCCCGAACATCTCCACTTCCTGCGGGATATGCGGCCTCCACACTGAAACCTCCAGCCACCTATTCTTATTTTGTCCTGTCGTGCAGGACATCTGGGCTGACGTGGAATGGGTTAACCGCTCCTCCATGATCGCCTTCTGGGAGAGCTTTGTTGCTGCCTCGGCTCGCCCTCGTTCGGTTAGAATTATCCCCGTTGCGCGTATTTGGAGCATTTGGCTGGGAAGAAACAATTTGATTTTTGCGGGGCAGCGTTTCTACAAGGAAAATATCTGTATCGCTGCAAATAATTTCTGTACGGACTGGTTATCCATGTAAGGTTTTTCTTTTGGGTGGCGGATGGTACCCTGTTGACCATCTGCCTCGACCTTTGTTTTTTCGTTTTCCCCGCTGTAAGTATTTCATTCCTCATTCCTTAATAAATTGGGGCGAACACCATTGAGTGTCTCCCCCTCTTTTGAGTGTCAAAAAAAAAAATTATCGGAGCGATCCTCGGCTTCTTCTGTAATCTTGGAGGACGACAGGAAGAAGGCGATTGAGTGGAGACAACGCTCTCGTATTCGCTGGCTTAAGAGCGGAGACGCAAACACTACTTTCTTCCACCGGGTCGCCAGTGCTCGCAAGCGTGCTAATCGTATTTCTTCCATTGATATTCGGGGCGTCTCTGTCCAGGGCTCTCGTGATATCGGTCCCGCATTGGTTGATCACTTCAAGAACTTCTTCGATCGCCAGCCCTCCTCCCCCTGGCGCTGGTCTGCCTTCGGGATCCCCTCCCTGACCTCCGCAGATGCAAATATCTTAACTCGGCCTTTCACTCTTGAGGAGCTTAAAAGGGCGACTTGGGACCTTAACGCCGACGCTTCCCCTGGCCCCGACGGCTTCCCTATCTCGTTTTATAGGGACTTCTGGGATGTGATCTCTAATGATGTTTTTGAAGTCGCGCTCGAATTTTGCACTGGCAATCGGGGGTTCGACAGGATTAACAGGGCCAACATGGTTCTTATTCCTAAATATCATGGGGCTTCCCGTATCGAGGATTTTCGTCCTATTGCTATTTCTAACGGGATCTACTTGATCATTGCGAAGGCTTTGGCTATTCGACTTGCTCCCCTCCTGGACTCTCTTATATCTCCCGCTCAGGCCGCCTTTATCCGGGGGAGAAACATTACCGATTGTTACGCGCTGGCGTCTGCAATCATTGACAGTTGGCATAGAAATGGCACGAAGGGGATCCTATGGAAAATAGACTTTGCCAAGGCCTACGACTCTTTGGACTGGCGCTTCCTTTGGAGGGTTTTAAAGGCTCGGGGCTTCCCCCCGCTGTGGATCTCATGGGTTAGACGCTGCGTTACTACTGTGTCTTTCTCCCTCTCTATTAATGGCCGACCGACCGGGAGTCTTTTTCAGCCTCGGAGAGGGGTTCGACAGGGCTGCCCCCTCGCCCCTCTCCTCTTCGTTCTGGCAACTGATGTTATGCCACGTATGATCCAGGGTGTGGTTAATGCTGGTTTTACTCGCGGCTGTGTCTTGGATAACCTTCATATCCCTCTAATTCAATTCGCGGATGACACCCTTTGTTTTATTGAGAGAGGCCGGTCCCAGGCATTGGGGATGGTCACTACGATTCAACTTTTTTGCGAAATCTCGGGACTCCGCATCAATGGCGCTAAATCAAAAGTGGTGCCTTTTGGCTTATCGGCTCTTGACGCCGGGGAATGCTCCTCTCTTTTGGGGGCTTCCCTCGGGGAGCTCCCGCTTGAGTACCTGGGTCTGCCTCTTTCTCTTGGCCGGCCGCGCTTGCGGGACTATCAGAGGGTAATTGAAAAGGTGGAAGACAAATTGGCTGGTTGGCGTTCGTCTATGCTCTCCAAAGGCGGTCGATTAGTGCTTATCAAATCGGTCCTCTCGGCTATCCCCATCTATTTCTTCTCGGCTCGCGGATTGCCCAAGGGAATCCGCCTCCGCCTGGAGAAAGCAATGAGGCGTTTTATGTGGGGCAAGAATGGTTCAGACAGAAGAGGCTTGCACTTAGTTGGGTGGGACGACATCTCTAGGCCGAAAAGCGACGGGGGTCTTGGCGTTAGGCGCTTGGAGGTGGTTCGTGATGCTTGGCTCCTCAAGTGGGCGATGAGGCTTCTTGGCCGGGACGAGAGTTTCATGTTGCAGTGTCTACGCGTTGCCGCTGGACATGCCTTTGCAACCGTTTTTGGCGGCCACTCCCTGGGGGGTCCCTCCCATCCTTTCTGGCGCGATGTCCTGTCTGTTTTCAACTCTAAACGCTCGCTGGTTGCTCCGGTTATTGGCGATGGGAGATCTTTTCGATTCTGGACTGTGGATTGGTCCGGGAAGGGCATTCTTAAGAATCTTTTTCCTCGTCTCTACGCGATGGCCGGGGATAAGCTCGCTTCTGTGGCCTCTTGCTGGGCCGATGGCGTCTGGTGCCCTATTTTATTGGGCACGCTATCCGACCAGCGCCTCACTGACTTCACAGTTTTGATGACTCTTCTTGCGGACGCTTCTTCGCCTTCTTCGGGCCGTGATCATTTTGTTTGGTTGGACGGGACCTTCTCCTCTCGAAAGGCTCATCTCTCTGTTCTCCCCCCTGTTTTGATTGCGGATGCATCTCTCATTCGCCACTGCAAGCTCATTTGGGACCTCAAGATTCCGGAGAGGATTGGCGTTTTCCTTTGGATTCTCAGACGCGGAAGACTTCTTACGCGTGACCGACGCGCCACCATATTTCAGAATACCTCATCTTCCTGTGTGTTGTGCGGTCTCGACATTGAAACCTCCAGACACCTCTTCTTGCTCTGTCCTTTCGTGCAGGCCATCTGGGATGGCGTGGAATGGGTGAATCGCTCCTCCATGCTTGATTTCTGGGAGAGCCTTACTGCTGCTTCGTCTCGCCCTAGATCGGTTAGAATTGTCCCCATTGCGCGTATTTGGAGCATTTGGCTGGGAAGAAACAACCTGATTTTTTCGGGGCAACGTTTCTATAAGGAAAATATATGTATCGCTGCAAATAACTTCTGTACGGACTGGCTAGCCATGTAACGTTTTTCTTTTTGGGTGGCTGATGGTATCTCTTGTACCATCAACCTTGACCTTCGTTTTTTTCCCCGCTGTAAGTATTTTCTACCTTCATTATTAATAAATTGGGGCGAACACATATGAGTGTATCCCCCTTTTTTGAGTGTCAAAAAAAAAAGCAAGAGAGGAAGATTGTTTGGCATCGACGACGCTAGGTGTGACATATGCGAGGACTCCGTGGAAGATGCGGATCATTTGTTCTTTGGGTGCGCAACGTCGACACAGGTTTGGAGGGACACTGAGCTCGCTTGGGTTGAGACCATCGAGTCTGACTCGTTCTGGAGATCGATCCGCTCGGTGGGCTTGGGATCATCGGATGACTGCTCCAAGCCATTTGCGGTGTTGTGGGCCATTTGATTGGGGCGAAATGATTTAATATTAAAAAATCAGAGGTTTTACTATGAGAATGTTGTTTCCCACTTCAAGGCCTTATATAATTTTAAGGCCTCTTCGTAATGTAACCTTGGATTCCAAATTTTAATGCAAACCACGGTGACTCCCGACTCGGGAGCGCATCCCCTTTTTATGTCAAAAAAGGGTCCGTTTTCTTCTCTACGTGATATTCCACCTCGATGCATCATTCATGTTTTTGGAAAGGAAAATGGGGGTGTGACATTGAGGAGGCATCTACCCAAAGAATCTTTTATATATTCATGAAATAAAAAATAGTTGCAAGGACTATAAGTCTCAGAGGCTTTTAGTGTGTTCTAGTATGTACTCCATGTTGAAATATAGCCACCGTAGCAAATCGATAATCGAAGACAAAAAACTAAACATAAATCTTGAATTTATGTGGAACCATACTTCTAAGCAGCGTGATGAAACCACAAAGAAGGCCTCAAAGGGCCAAATCTTCTATTGAAGTTTTTGAATGAGTATAGGGGGTGTGGGGGTTCTTACATAACCCCACAGACAGACCGGAGTCCCACTGATAGTAGATGTGAGACTAAACATGAGTGGGTGGTAGAGATCCAGTTACACCTCTATTACATACTCCAACACTCTCCCTCAAATTGGAGCTGAGAAGTCTGCAGCTTGTGACAAAAGAAAATTATACATCACATCTTCACTCGATACATCTGAGAGAGATGAGGATAGAGACACCCCGTTCGGATGAGGATGGAGACTCCTCGTTTGAAGAACCGTTGCTTGTAGAAGACCTCACTCGAGGACGGGTCTGCGACTTTCAGGTCACTGGGAAAGAGTCGCGGTTGTATCTGGAGAAGAGTCGCTGTAGAAGAAGAAAGTCCAGTGTGGAGTAGTAGTCGGGGATAGAGACATCCCGACGAAGTAGACGATGCTCGGTGAAGACAATTGATCGCAGGAGTAGTCTGGAGTGTCAGCATGTTAGTCATGGACGGATAAAAGTCATGTAGTTATATTTCAAGAAGAAGAATATATGACATATCTAACTCCCCCTTTCTCCCATACTTGATAGAATAAAGAATGCGTATTATCAAGTTGGAAGAAACAATGAATAGCGTGCATTTTTTGTGTGCTTCTCTTCCTTTTTTTGCACAACTCAAATTTTTTTAGTCGTTTTCCTTTATTTCCGGCCACTCCTTTTTTTATTTCGTACAACTTCTTTTTGTACGGTAGCTTTTTCTAAAACTCTCTTTTTTTAAAAAGTCGTTCATCATTTTTTTCTTGGCTTTCTCTATTTTTTTCTAGTTGGCATCCTTTTTTTCTTTAGCTGTCCACCTTTTTTAGCCCATTTAGCCCCCAAAAACATAGCAGCCCATTGCTTACATCACATATTTTTTTAACAAGGGGGGGGGGGTTGGGAGGGGTCGTTTAGATGAGGCCCTCCTTTCATTAAGAACACATGTTGGGTCCAGTCCCCAAGTTGGGCATCCCCTTCGATCTATCTTTGGGTTCCTCAATTGGGAACTCTCCTCACGAAAGATACCGCTACTGGAAGTGTCGCCGTCGCTCGAAGTTTCATGTGCCAAGAGTTGATGGATGGGTCGCCAAGATGCATGGCCCTATTCCCTCCTTTGCTGCTACCCGCTGCTGAGCTCCTCCTGGAAGATGGGCATCGCTTGAGCGAATGGAGGCTGTGCCTCTTGGAGTGCATGTGGAATACCGTGTTGCTGTACGATTGGCTGGTGGGGTTCTCGCAAATACAGAGCGATCGCTGCTAAGGCGGCGCTTGTGTGATGATGGTGGCACCTAGAGAAGGAGTATAATGTATCGATGGAGAGGCAAGCTCGCCTGGAGGACGGTGGAGATGGGTTCTCCCCCCTCTTATTTTTTCTCGACGATGCAGGATGCATGGGTTTCCTGGAGAGGGGCACACAGTTTAGAGGCAATGGAGGAACTTCTTTGTGCGATTGTAGGGCACCGCTTGTGCTGTGTGGAGGTAGCCTGGAGGTACGACCATCAGATCTAGGGGTTCATGGAGAAAACCCCAGAATTAGGGCTCTGAAAACCCTAATTTCCCAAATTAAGAACAATTATCTGATTTGGAAGAACATGAAAATAATCAAATATGAAAACAGATTCGAATTCCCCAAGAAAATGGACTTGCTCTGATATGAACATAAAAAATATCTCCAAGATAAACCCAAAAATTGCCGTGATACCATGTTGAAATATAAACGTGGAAGCGAGTCGATAACCAAAGATAAAAAATCAAACATTAACATCTTGAATTTACGTGAAACCCTACTCCCTAAGCAGCGGGATGAAACCATGAGAGAAAGCCTCAAAGGACTGAATCTTCTATTAAAGTTTCTCAATGAGTGCATGGGGTGTGGAGCTCCTTATATAGCTCCATAGAAAGAGCTGAGTCCCACTGATAATAGATATGGGACTAAAAACAGAGAGATCCAATTACCCCTCCATTACATACTTCAACACTCCATATACATTGTTTCTCCACAAAAAAATAACCCCATTGCATGCAAGCCCCACCAACCAAAGGATAATCGCTATTGCCCCATCCTATCTCCTCATCGAGCTCTCAAAAAGCATTCCACGTAGAGGTATCCACATCTGCAATGCACGCTATATACCAAACCTCACTAGAAACTTGGCAAGTAAAGAACAGATGCTCCACATCCTCCTCTGCCTTCGAAAAACTCTCGCAACGCCCTGAAAATACTTAGCTCGACGATCAAAGGTCATCGATCATTCCTACCTCGGGATCCAGATAAGAATTCAGACCCTTAAGGGATCCTTCCAGAGCTAGATGTGTTAGAACTGATCTGATGTAACTCCAGGATTAAAAACAGTTACAGAATAAAAGGTCTTGTAAGCCTTCTTCACCGTGAAGCACCCACCTGCCCAGCCAAGTGGTCCCTAGTACCAGAAAGGTTCCTTGCCGTAGGCAAGGCCTCAAAGAGCAACAAAAGCTCTGCAAAATCATTGATCATTCATATTACATGGAAGCGGATGTCCAACCATCAATCTCCTTGTAGAGTGCCCTAAGTTTCTCCTCCAGGCCAACCACAACATGCTCCTACCAACAACTCGTAACCTTTTCACAAAATCCTTCCCCAGAAGCCAAGATCATTTGAAGCGAACGATACGACGTGGGTGTTGATCATCCCCAGAGCCCCAACAGATTGACATATGACTCGAGTTAGATCGGGGCAAGGTGAAAACGAACCCCAAGTTGAAACTCTCCATAAGGCCTACAGAGCTGAGGAAGTGATCCATGCGAGATCGATAAGAGTTATTCCTAAGTAAACTTCAAATTCGTGGCATGCAAGATCTCCAGCAACTATTGTCCTACAAACCCCTCAAACGAGTGAGAACCACGATCCGTTCCACCTTGTTGTGAGGTCGATCTATGGACAACAACATGACATTTAAATGACCATTGATAAGCGAAGCAAAATCTGGAAAGCCGCCCCACACCAATCTAAGCTCATCCCATATCTCTGTTGAAGCAAGTGCTCTGAAGGGGTCGTATACATTGGAAACCAACAAAAAAATCCATCAAAACATCTCTTTTACTGGACCGACAAGACATGAGTGCCACAAATGGATTCCACTTACTCCAATGAGTTTCTACTCCAACCAAAATCCAAACAACCCAAAGCGCCCTCATATGCCAGCACCATAGACTCTGTGATATGGGATCCCCCGGATCTCGCCACAAAAATCTGTCGTAACTCGTAAGTTTAAGCTTAGTTTCTTGTAAGCAAACAATATCAACCTTCCATGTCTCAAATAAAAACCCCACTGCCTTTCGCTTTTCCGGCTACCTCAAACCTCGAACATTCTATGAGATGAGCTTCATTTATCAACAGTGTGGCCAGCTTCACACCAATGTAGTTCATAACTAGCTCTGTCTTCCTTTCTTCCCAGTTCTTGTCGCCTCCTTACCCACTTTGCCAACCCTGTCGCAGGCCCCAATTGTCTCTGATGGAACCACACTCATGGCGTTAGTAGGCCCTTGTCACAACGAAGTACGTCGATGATATCATATGAACATCTTGAGTGGGTCCACCTTACAAATAGACAGGGCAAGTGGAACATGACAACAGGTGGGTGTGACTACCTTACGGCCTCTGAATCGAGTAATGCAAGTGTTAACGACATGAACAATCATCTCCTCACCAACCTCCGCTACAATAGTGGCGGCTTCTCAATGACACCCCCCTACAAGCACTTCAGTTGTAGGTAGCTCAGGAGATACCTCAACAGGTTCCTCAAGTGTCTCGTTAGTATCCTCATATGCTGTGCCAAGCACATCAACAAAACTCCAGAGGGTCTTGGGCTACCACACACATCAACCTGGCCATAACACAAATGCGACCATCGATTCAAGGTGTGTATCATCATGATTGACCATAGGCAGATGCCCAATAGTACTAGATAAGGGGAAAACTTTAGTCAACTACAATCGGAACATTATCAGGCCTACAATAATGGTAAAGGCTACACAAGACATCTAGCCACCCCTACATAAGAGATAGGAGGAAATGTCTACAAGAGGGTGCAACCATCACTATTGTTGGCAAGTATAAGTGGGGATGATTGCAACACCACAAACATAGTCCCACGTCTAGTAATAACAAAGTGTGATCAATGTTCAAGAGATCGACCGTACGGGTCGCATATGCGGCTGTATATGCCCGCGTGGCATGCAGACCAAACTGATTGTGAATTGGTGCATTATATGCGCCCTAAGCGCTTATACGGCTCGCATATGCCCTGCATACCGCTCCAGAAGTTTGGTGGCTATGCCTCCAGCAACTCCAACTCTCCATTCCTCTCATTCGGGTGCTTACCTCCGTAACTCCGCCTCTTCCTCCATTCATCTATATGAATATGCAATGTATTTGTACACAATTGCAACGCATTATGCGGTTATGTATATGCAATGTTTTATGTTTTTCTCATGTATTATTTTCATGATTATATGCAATGTCTCATCTAATATTTTAATATATGTCATTTTAGGTTTTTCTCATGTATGTGTATTAAAATTTTGTTATTATGAATCATCTAATATGTACAGTTTTTATGGCTAAATATTTTTTTATGATTAAATGTTAGGCAATTAATGGCATCTACTCAACCATCTAACATGAACCATTTTTTAATACTTCTTTAACTCCACTTCGATACATAATTTAGTAGTAATATTATTTATAGATATTTATTTTTTAAATTAAAAATTAGAAAACAACACATAACTGCATATACCTCGCATACGCCCCTACATAATGCTTATTCAGTATTCGATGACCTGTCCGAGCGCATACACATACCGCTTTCCTGAACCTTGAGTGCGATAGTGTGTGATAAGTAGTGGGAACTACTTTTAAAGACCTTTGCTTAAGCATTTGGGCCGTAATCAATGGGCTCAGTTAGGCCCAATTCCAACAATTTGTGTGGGATACTATTCCCTGATAACTATTGGAGTATATGTGTTGTGCATCACTTATGTGGTAGATGTAGGATCCATTTACCACATCCAGTGTTTAGTCCCACATCTACCAGTGGTGGGACTTGGAGGATATGTGGAGGTTATGTAAGAAGCCCTAGACCTCCTGTATCAGATGAGAAAAGTGAATGAACACATCGCCCCTTTGAGGCGTTCTCTCGTGGTTTCATCCTGCTCCTTAGTGAGTAGGCTTTCACGTAGAAATCCCATTGTTCTTTGATGTTTATTCTTTTTCTCTGATCAAGCTTCCGCATTTCATATTTTCTAACAATAACATCTTGAGTCTAGGCCTAAGACGTTACAGGTCTGCCCCGCCACAACTGAAGCACCGCTCTAAGGGTTGAACACATCGAAACTGATGCCAAGAAGCGCCACACCAAAAACATTGAGGCCCTCGACACTGTCTCTATACATTCTTTCTCCCTCAAGATGGCGGCCTTTCTTAATCTGTACCTCGTCACCCTTTCATTTGAAGTGCCATCTCTCCATGTACAAGACTAAGTGGATTTGTGGGTGTTGAGAGTTATTATCATTTATGTACTTGTTTTGTCTTTTTTTTGTACTTTACCTTTTTAGTTATTCTCCCTCTAAGGTTTCTCCTCTCTATATAAGAGAGCCTTATGAATAAACATGTCATTCATTTTCTCTCCATATGGTATCAGAGTGGCGGTCCTAGACCGGAGCCCCGGTACCTTCGAACCCTAACCCCACTTGCCGCCCAACAACCCCCACCTCACTCTTGCCACCGTCGCTCACTGCTTGCAGCACCACCACCTTTCGCGACACCATCGTCGCCCTGTCAACGGCCTCTGCCGCCTCGCGTGATACCCCCACCACCTTACACGACATTCCATCTGCACTACACGACACTTCAATCGTCATCACCGTTGTAAAGGTGTCCTCTACGGCCTCAGTACGGTCGCCTAGCAATGCTTCGCTGTCTTGTGGCATCTTTAAACACCACAACACCTGCCCGTGTCGCTCCTCGACACTTTTCTTGCACCCTTAGTCTGTGCACGGTCTGATATTGGCGCGACAAGGGTGATTTCAGACCTTTAAATCCACCTCGTTGACTCTAGAATGTCTTAGGGAGTTGATTGGAACGGTTGTGCTCTGAGTCTATACACACAACCCATTCCGTATATGATCGTGTATGCATATTTAGATTGTTCTACACCCCCTAGTTGCATTCTTCCCAAGCTTTGTCGTTCGTCATGTTAGAGACTAAGGATGATATATCCTCCTCCGGGCCTTCAAAGACCTGGCACCCATCGTCAAGATGGATGGGACCAGCTATGAAGTTTGAGCTATGCAGTTAATGAGTATCATGGAGAGAGACAACAAGGAGTACATTTAACACAACTTGAGTCAATTGATAAGACTGGGGTGAATGCTTCGTTAAAGCAAGATGACATGTATGCACATGTTTGCCTATTTGATACCTTACCACAGAGATAGCCAACAACATTCTCCATCAACCCACTACCGAGGCAATGTGGTCATTTTCGCAGCCACATATTCTCAAGGGAGGAATGAGATAAAGATTATGCATATTAAATATGACTTCTTCACTACCATGCATGATGATCATCCTCTCCATGCATTCTACTCCTGTCAGGGGCATGGTGGAGGAGCTTTATAACTTCATGCTTCTAAACATTGCCACCGAGAAGCAAATTACGTATACGAATGCCACAATAGTAGGCGTATCTCTTGCGGTGCTTGATCTGATGTATGATGTCACTCGCAACCAGCTTTTCATAGGCACATCTATACCTCCCAATGTGGAGGCCTACAATCGGATGATAAGCATCTCGTTTCCTCCTTCCACTACTACTCAAGGCTCCTCAGCGATGGCCACATCTCGTGACAATGGATGTTCAACATAGTTCAGAGGACATGATCTACATGGAAGAGGAGGTGGATGCTCCTGTCAATAGTGCACATACTACACATATTTCAGGTACTATGAGGATACTTGCTATCAGAAACATTGTCTCCCTACGTTTGTCCGTGCTAATGAACAGTCTGAACCTATTTCCACCTCTACTAATTAGAAGTACGATGATCTTGTCTCGCATCTGTGGGAGACTACGACTCCCTCCACTGAACCTACTAGTGATCTTCCGTCGCCATGACTTTGCATCCTCTGCAAGTGCCTCATGTACGACATGTTCACTTAGTAGTTGTCAAATGATAGACATTTCAGAGTGGATCTTGGACTCTATAGCATCTCACTATCTGTGAGGTGATAGAACATATTTCACATCCTACAGCTTACTTCACCATAACAGATCGTAGCCATTGTAGATGGGAGACATTCTCCTAGTATAGGACATGGAGAGGTTCAGTTGACACCGTCCATACATCTACATAATGTGTTATATAAATATGATTTTTCTATGAACTTATTATTCACCAGTCAAATTACTAAGGACCCAACTTGTCGTGCCATTTTTGATCCATCCTCTCTTATGTTTTAGGATATCCTCATGGACAGGGTCATTGGATGTGGGGGGTCTCTACAGACTGGTTCCGTCTCCTTATGCTAGTAGATCTTCGATTCCTACTAGATCAACCATCAATCTCTCCGCATATGCATCTTCGGTTCGATAATCTTCCTCTATAGGATCTGTGTTGAGTCCTCTTGTAGATTCCTTTTCAGTCCACTTTTCAGTGTAAGGCTTGCCAGCTTGGGAAGCATTAGCGTTCCAGCTTTCCTAGTCAAATTGTAGCAATGATTATTTATTTGTGTTAGTGCATTTCGACATTTAGGGTATCAGTCGTGTTCCTTAGTGCATTTCAATATTTGGGGTATCCGTCGTGTTCCTGATAACTAGGGGCACATGTTCTATCTAGTTGCTATTGATGATTTCTTGAAACATTCTTGAGTTGTATTGAAAAACAAGTCTGGGGTTTGGTCATGTTATGCATAATCTTATTATTGAAATAAATCACATTGTCTGCTAATGTTAAGCATGTTAGCTCTAACGATACCTTGGTGTTTTTTTTTATGTACTATTCATCTCTCTTAGTTCTTGCCATTCAACATCAGACCTCCTTATCTGATGGAGGTTGGGTGTGAGGGCGCAATAGATTACGCGGACCTTTTCTTCGGTTGCGGGACATTGGCACATGTCTGGAGGTCGGCGGAGATCTCTTGGGTAGAGGCCATCGGATTAGAGGAGTTTTGGAGGTCGGTTCGTGCAGTCGAAATTGGTTCATCGGATGACTGTTCAAAACCGTTTGCAGTACTTTGGGCCCTATGAACTAGTCGGAATGATCTGATATTCAAAAACCTGAGGTTTTATTCGGAGAATATTGTGTCGCATTGTAATGCTCTGTACAATTTCTGGGCTTCACGTTGATGTACTTTACCTTTATTTAATGAAAGCGTTGCTGTGGTGACTCCCGCCTCAGGAGATCTACCTATTTTAGATTAAAAAAAACATCAAACCTCCTGTGCCTACACTTCTAAGTAGAACGGTGATGCATAACGCAAACACTATCTTGTTCTTGATGTTAACATGACTCTTCTTATACATAGTTATGCTCCTCACTTATACTGAGGTGATGTTGTCCTCAGAACCTGCTACTTTGTCAACCGTATGTCATCCTCCATGTTAGGAGAAAATGTTTCTTTTTCGATGGCGTTTCTCGATAAGGACCTCTTCTCCCTAATACTTCGTGTCTTTGACGTTATGGCTTTTGTTCATTAACTGACTCCTGGCTGTGACAAGCTCTCCCCCAGATCAGTCAAATGCATCTTTGTTGGCTACTCTCGATCCAAAAAGGATACCACTGCTTTGATTCTATCAGACGAAAGTACTATGTCAGTGATGATGTTACAGTCTTTGAGTCTGTTACGTATTTTTCTCCCGCAGGTGCCATGACGACTTCATCTGAGTTTGGTGCGGTGGTTCACATTTCATCTCCTCCTTCGCCTCCTCCCACTACACTTCATGTGGCTCAGACTTTGCCTCATGTTACATTCATATTCCGACTACTAGACCCTTGCTCATGTGTCTTTCCCATTCCCATTATCCAATACACCCCAGGTAAATACTTAGCACTTGGTTTCTACTGATGGCACTATTTCTATACAACATGAGATTACATGAGGGGACTACCGCACCTCAAGAAAGTACGATACAAGAGGCATATCACTTAAAGTATCTTGACCAACGTATTGCACTTCAAAAAAGGAGGCGTACTTGTATGACGTATCCTCTTGCGCCCATGTTTAATTTGGACGTCTTTAAGAAGATTTCAAGAAGTTTTTGGTGGGATTGTCAGCTATTGCTGTCCCACACTCATATTAGGAGGCTACACGAGACAGTTAGTGACGTCTTGCTATGGAGGAGGAAATGACTGCACTCCGATCATGTGGCACATAGAGTTTGGTTACTGCCCCAGTAGGGTAGGGGCTTTTGGGGTTCGCTACAAATGGGTCTTTACTGTGAAGCCGAGAGTAGATGGCAATGATGATCGCTATAAGGCTAGGCTTATGGCACATGAGTTCACTCAGGCATAAGGGGTGAACTATCAGGATACTCTGTTCCCTGCGCCTCATCATACTACTCTTCGGATCCTTCGCTCTGTTGACGTGGCACGTGATTGGTCACTATCCCAACTTGATCTCAAGAATGCTTTTTTGTTTGGTGACCTGTAGGAGGAGGTCTATATGCAGCAATCACCTGGGTTTGCTGATGAGGGGGAGTATCAGAAGATATGCAGACTTCATAAGGCTATTTATGCCTCAAGCAGAGTCCTAGGTTCCTGAAAGATATCGGTCTTGATAGAGCAGAAAGGCTTTAAGAGATCGATTGCAGATCACTCGCTCTTTGTACACAGGACATTGTGAGGTATTGTTATCATTATGGTTTTTATGTTGATGACATCATTTTAAAAGGAGATGGCTTATAAGAGATCACCAAGACTAAGAAGTTCCTTGGACAACAGTTTGTCACCAATGACATTAACAAACTACGCTACTTCCTTGGGATTGAGTTTGCCAGGAATCAGAGAGGTTTTATATACGTTATAGATCTCCTTCTAGAGACATGGATGTCAGACAACGACTTGCCACCACTCCTATGGATCTTGGCATGAAGTTCTATGGTGAGGATACATATAAGGTGGATAAGATGAAATACACATAGCTTATTTGGAAGCTTCTCTAGTTACTTTACCATGTCATATATTTTCTTTGCAGTGAGCAAAGTCAGTTCGTTATGGAGTAGCCATGTTAGACTCACGTGGATATATTTTACATGATTTTAAGGTATCTGAAGTCACAGGTTGCTATTCAACAGAGGGACATCTCTTGGCATCACAACTTGTGCAGATGCTGACTATGTAGGATGCCATAAGGATAGGGAGTCTACTTCTGGTTTTACTATCTTCATAGAGAGATTTTTGGTCTCATGGAAAAGAAAGAAGCAAAATGTGGTTGCTAGGTTAAGTGCTAAATCTGAATACAATGCTATGGCACATGGGAGCGCTGAGATGATGTGATTCGGATTTGTTTTGACTGACCTAGCTATTGATGTACCTCTTCCCATGCAATTGCTATGCGACAATCATGTTGCATTATACATTATCAATTATCTATATTTCCATGATGTGCCGACAGAAGGAAGAGACTCGTGTTGCTGGAGAAATGGGACATTCACGGTTAAGAAGGCATATAAGGTGGTGTCTACTCTTCCTTCTTCGATGGATAAAGAGATTGCTCGAGATTGTGCTATGATTTGGGGATGGAAGATATCCTCTAGGGTAAAGGTGTTCTTGTGGTTATTGAGAAGCAAGCATATCTTAACATCTGCATAGCGAGCCAGGCTGTTTCCGGACATGGAGGATGGTCGCAGAAGATGTGGTGGAGTGATAGAAGATGTTGAGCATCTTTTTTTCAGTGCCTTGGCTCAATGGACTCGTCATGTAACACGAACATTCCAGGCATCTAATGGAGGGATAAAGATTTTTTTGGGCCTTTGCTTGGTAGAGATTATAGAATGCTCAGATAATGGGGGAACATATGCGTACTAGTTTGGACGCTATGGCTAGCTAGAATTGCTGTTATCTTTAAGGATGTGAAATTTTACTTTGAAAATGTACTTGGGTATGTGATGAACGCCAAATTCGCCTCTTTAATAATCGGTAATTGTCGTAGTATAGGAGGCGAATTCGGTTCAGCAAAAACCACAGTCCTTTGAATGCTGTGGATTATATATACTTGGTAAGTCTACCAAGGTCGAACACAGAGACACGGCTACTTAAATTATTTATCGAATTTTGATTTAGGAAGCACAAGTGTATAATTTCAGTTTCAGGTCCACAAGATGCACTATGTTAATTACAATGCGATGCCATGATTTATGCATTTTTAATTGATTTTTAAGCAATTTAAAGAGGGTGCATGAATATGATGCAAGAGAATATGTATGCTGAACAACAGACTACAATTATACCCTAAAAATAAGAGCAACATAATATAAAATGAAATCAGAGTCAATTTGATCACAACATGAAAAGCGGTCATCAAATCCAAGCAAGAACCAGAAGAGCAGGGTCTCATTTATCACATAAAAAATCACTTCATTTAAAACAATGATAAATGAGAAAATTAAACATGCTAAGATGTAGAGGACAAAACAAGGATCAAAACGACACTAAAATCATGCAATTTGGACCTACGATGCTCAAGTTATGAAGAAAACAATGCAGGGGCATAATTGTAATAAAAATGCAAGAAATAAAAAGGATAAATATTGCATTTAGGTCCCTGGAAGGACCTAAATGCAAATACCAAAAATCACCTGGGCCCCTTCATAAATTTTCCTTGTGCGCGGGGGCATTTTTGTAATTTTTGAAACTTCGGAGGGCCTCCCTGTAAATAACCCATGCGTGCACGTGAGGCACGCGCATGGGGACCAAATTGTAATTTCATAAAACTTCCGAGTCTATCGTGCAATTTACCCAGGCTCTCACGTGCGGGGCACGTGAGGCGCCTAGGCTTGGGAGGCATGGCTGCTTCGGGCCACGTGGCAGCGTTGTGTTGCTCGGGTCGAGGGTCGGTGGGACCTGAGCCTGTAGGTCTGGATATGAGGCTCGGGACCACGTGGCATCTTCATGGCCGTCCGATCGAATCGATCAGACGGTGACTGTATCATCTGGCTCCTCCGCAGGTCACCGGAGAAGGCGGGGCTCCGGTGACCTGCCTTCGGCTCCGCCTCGCCTCGCGAGGCCTTCTGATGGTCGTGGATGCTTCCTGGAGGTCTGGCGGAAGTCCCTAAGCAGCGACGAGGCTCCACGGTAGATCGGAGGTGGCGCTCGGTGAAGCCTCGCCGGAGGAGAGGAGCTCAAAGATGCTCTGATGCGAACTCCGACGAATCAAGGTTCCTGCAGTGGTTAGTTATATCCGAAGCGTGCGCAAGTGATTGTGAAGTGCGTGGAGTGAGATGGGAGCCGACGGAGGTGGAGAAGGTGGTGGCTCTGGTGGGTCCTTCGCCCGTGACGACGGAGGCACTGGATCGGGCATCGGAGGGGTTCTGGAGGAAGGAGATGGGGTCGGCGTGTAGGTTTGATAGATGGAGAAGCTCGGGGGGGTGTTCAGGCGCAAGTGAAAAGAAAGGTGGTCGGCGGAGTAATTCAGAGAAATTGAAAGAAAAATCACCTCGTCGGAGCGAGGTGTTGGTGGAGGATGTGACCTGTGTTTGAGCTTCATCGGAGCTCTGGGTCGTCGCCCAGCCTGCCCGGCCTTGGCAGGGAGCTCAGCGGTGCCCGGAGGCAACCGCGACATGGCCGGAGGCCATGGATCGCACCGGAGCTCTCCCAGCCATGATCGCCTCGAAGCCAGCCCTCCGCTGTCACCGGAGTACGGCTGAAGCTAGGGAGGAGGTCTCCAAATGGTGGATGCCGGTGAACGGAGGAGGAAGGGGGGTGTTTATAGGTGGAGAAGGTTGGGCGGTTACATAGTGAAGGGGAGGTTTCGACGGGGGTTTTAATGGCGAAGGAGTAATGGAGGGAGGACATGAAGGTTGCGCGAGGAAGGTGGGAGATCTGGCGACGTGGGGAAGCGTTTTGATGAGGGAGAGGTGGCCGGAGTCACCTTCCAAAATAGGAAGGGGGTAGCGGGTTGCGAGGTGAAACGACTGGGGGGAGGGGGGTTACGCGAGGAGGAAGACGGTGAGAGAGCCGTTGGATCTTGTGATCCAACGGCTAGGATGTGAGCGCAAGTGGAGGGCCATGATCAGATCCGAGGATCTGATCGGACGACAGGTGGAAAGGCGCGAAGGAGTGGCCGAGATTGGATTTGGAGGTCGGATCTGAGGGCTGGAAGCGAAGCGGGGGTGTGCGGTGATGATGATATGACGGAATTGATTGTATGGTGGAAAGGAATGAGGTGACGTGGAGGCTTGAGGGGCGTATGATGAGAAGGGGATCAAAGGGCTGAGATTGGAGCTGGGGTGTGCGGCTAAGATCAGATCTCATCAGAGATCTGACGGTTGACGATGGAGCGGTGATAGACGACGGAGATGAGGGCGGTCAGGGGCAAATCCAATGGCCAAGGGAGGCGCCGGGTGGCAGAAAGAGGAGATGGCCACGTGGGCGGCCCAGTGGGCGCCACATGACCCAATCAGAAAAATTCAAAGAATAAATACAAAGATAAATACAAAAAGAATTACCTAGAGGCAAAATTTGAAAAAAGTCAAAACATGAAAGTTGCTCGTCTCGACGAGATCTACAACTTCCATGTGGTCAAAAAGCAAAAGAGGTCATTTGTACAAAAAACATTTTTGGGGGTATTTTTAAGGGAGATAAAAACACCGATTTTTATCTTTGAGATGCTTTTGTATTTTTTTAGTCTTTTTAAAGGTCAGTGATTTATAGACAATTTATCTACCTAATTTTTAGGGGTTTTTGAAGATAAAATAAATACAAGAAAAATAAGGAAAATTAAATACAATTAATTAAGAGTTAATTATACAAAATATAATACATGATAAAAATAAAGAATTAAAGGTGGTTTTTATTGGATTAGTCAAGGCTCGATTCAAATATAGGGTGATATAGCGGAACTGAGGAGGAGGGTCCCCCTATACTTAGGCCAAAATCGACCTAAGTACAAGAAGACATAACGAGGGAGGGATGGGCAGACAGGTCCCCCCTATACTTAGGCTACAAATAGCCTAAGTGAGGTCTGAATTAGGGGGGAGGGGTTGTACTATGATACAAGGGTTAGGGGGAGGGGGTTCGTTCAATATACACACACACACAGAGAGAGAGAGAGAGAGACAGAGATAGAGTGAAATATACAGGGAGAGAGAGATGGGGTGAGGTGTGTGTGTATTTACCAGTGTGTGTGTGGGGGGGGGGGAAGAAAGGTAGATCATCAAGTGATCTACCCTTCCTTTTTTTTGTACAACATGCAATACTGGAAATAAATATGTAAATGCAAGTTTTTTTTACATGTATGCAATGCAGGCTGTCTGATCTAAGACTCCTAAAATTTCTTCCTGAATTCTTCTGTGGCCTCTTCAGCGGAAGCTCCCGACTTCAGGCCTCCATGAGAATCAAGCGCCCTCGATTTTCATGGGCCCTGCCACAAAAGAGAAGTTAGAATACTCGGAGAATTTTTTTTTGACGCTAAAAAAAGGGGGATACACTCAATGGTGTTCGCCCCAATGTATTTAAAATGAAAAGTAAAAAGTATTTACATGAGAGAAGAAAAGTACAAGCCCAAAAGAATACCCCGGGAGGCAGCCAAGAAGGGATACCCCCCGCCGTAAACAAATTGAACTACCCAGAAGACCAATCAACAACAAAACGCGTCGCCAAAATATATATATTCTCCCTGTAGAACCGCTGCCTAGCGAATAAGGCTTCGTTCCTCCCCAACCAAATGCTCCACAAGCGTGCAATCGGGTCCAGCAATTCCCTCCTAGGCCTGCCCCTGGAATTCACCAAGCTCTCGCAGAAAGAAGCAAAGGTCGCGATATTGATCCAGCCCAGGTCGTCCCAAAGAGCACGAACACGGCCACATTCGAAGAAGAGATGGTTTCCCTCTCCGTGTCGCAGAGACCACAATTTTGCGTAACATTGGGAAACAAAATTGCACAATGATCGCGAGTTAAGAGTCTACCTCTTCGAAACAGCCAGAGGAATATGCCAATGCGCTCAGGAAGCTTGAGCCCCCAAAAGAATCTACAATCGTGCAAAAAAGTAGCGTCATCCCCCACAGTGGAAGGAACAAGAGCCTGGTAAGCCTTCCTGGTAGAGAACGGGCCATCCTTCCAGGCCAAATGGTCACGACCCTCAGTGGGCTTGGAAGCATCCGCGAGGGTAGCCAACATGGAGATGAAGTCGTCCAATCGCTGATCCGATAAATTCACAGTAATCGTAGGGCACCAGCATCCCTCGTCCCAGCAAGAGGCCACGGAAGCATCTTTGTCGTCCACCAAAGCGTACGAACGAGGGTACAAATCCTTGAAAGCACCCCTCCCCGTCCAATCATCGGTCCAAAAACGAAACGAATTCCCCTCGCCGAGCACAGGTTTAAAGAAGGATCTGTTACGGTTTAGAGCATATATCACGCCACGCCATAAAGTAGAGGTTTGATTGGGGAGTCTCCCCCGAGCAAGGCCTTAAATGTCGGTTTCGGTCACCATTTCGGTATTGATCAAAATAGAATTTCGATGGAATTTCGGTGGAATTTCGACCGAAATTTCGGTCATTTCGGTCATTTTTTGTACTAGGACCCCCATATTTCGGTCATTTCGGTAATTTCGGTCGAATTTCGATTTCGACTGGATATCGATATTCGACAGAAATTCGACCGAATTTCGCTGAAATTTGAGGCCATGCCCCCGAGAACCATAGATCATCTCCACCCCCAACGTCTCCCTCAAAATATTCAACATGAAATTGTCCTCCCGACCCCAAACCCTTGCAGCCCATTTTAGCAAAAGGGCTTCATTCACCACGTCCACTGGCCTCACTCCCAAGCCCCCCTCCCGCTTAGGCCGCATAACATCAGCCCACCCTACCAAATGCACCCCCTTCTCCCCTCCCCCTTCCTTCCCTTATACTCAGAGAAATTAAATCAGCAGATATAATGCAAAAAGAGAAAAAAGATGATGCATGAAATGGAGACCTAATTTTTTTTTGATTCAACAAAAAATCAAAATTCAATAATTAAGCTAAGCCGTGTCCCCGGCAACGGCGCCATTTGATGAACGCCAAATTCGTCTCTTTAATAATCGGTAATTGTCATAGTATAGGAGGTGAATTCGGTTCAGCAAAAACCGCAGTCCTTTGAATGCTGTGGATTATTTATACTTGGTAAGTCTACCAAGGTTGAACATAGGGACACAACTACTTAAATTATTTATCGAATTTCGATTCAGGAAGCACAAGTGTGAATTAATTTCAGTTTCAGGTCCACAAGATGCACTATGTTAATTACAATGCAATGCCATGATTTATGCATTTTTAATTGATTTTTAAGCAACTTAACGAGGGTGCATGAATATGATGCAAGAGAATATGTATGCTGAACAACATATTACAATTATACCCTAAAAATAAGAGCAACATAATACAAAATGAAATCCGAGTCAATTTGATCACAACATGAAAAGCGGTCATCAAATCCAAGCAAGAACCAGAAGAGCAGGGTCTCATTTATCACATAAAAAATCACTTCATTTAAAGCAGTGATAAATGAGAAAATTAAACATGCTAAGATGTAGAGGACAAAACAGGATCAAAACGACACTAAAATCATGCAATTTGGACCTACGATGCTCAAGTTATGAAGAAAACAATGCAGGGGCATAATTGTAATAAAAATGCAAGAAATAAAAAGGATAAATATTGCATTTAGGTCCCTGAAAGGACCTAAATGCAAATACCAAAGATCGCCTGGGCCCCTTCATAAATTTTCCTTGTGCGCGGGGGTATTTTTGTAATTTTTGAAACTTCGGAGGCCCTCCCTGTAAATAACCCAGGCGCGCACGTGAGGCACACGCCTAGGGACCAAATTGTAATTTCATAAAACTTCTGGGTCTATCGTGCAATTTACCCAGGCTCTCACGTGCGGGGCACGTGAGGCGCCTAGGCTCGGGAGGCATGGCTGCTTCGGGACACGTGGCAGCGTTGTGTGGCTCGGGTCGAGGGTCGGTGGGATCCGAGCCTGTAGGTCTGGATATGAGGCTCGAGCACCACGTGGCGTCTTCGTGGCCGTGCTATCGAATCGATCGGACGGTGACTGTATCATCTGGCTCCTCCGCAGGTCACTGGAGAAGGCGGGGATCCGGTGACCTGCCTTCGGCTCCGTCTCGCCTCGCGATGCCTTCTGATGGTCGTGGATGCTTTCTGGAGGTCCGGCGGAAGTCCCTGAGCAGCGATGAGGCTCCACGGTAGATCGGAGGTAGCGCTCGGTGAAGCCTCGCCGGAGGAGAGGAGCTCGAAGATGCTCTGATGCGAACTCCGGCGAATCAAGGTTCATGCAGTGGTTAGTTATAGCCGAAGCGTGCGCAAGTGATTGTGAAGTGCGTGGAGTGAGATGGGAGCCAACGGAGGTGGAGAAGGTGGTGGCTCTGGTGGGTCCTTCGCCGTGACGATGGAGGCACTGGATCGGGCAGCGGAGGGGTTCTGGAAGAAGGAGATGGGGTCGGCGTGTAGGTTTGATAGATGGAGAAGCTCGGGGGGGGGGGTGTTCAGGCGCAAGTAAAAAGGAAGGTGGTCGGCGGAGTAATTCAGAGAAATTGAAAGAAAAATCACCTCGCCGGAGCGAGGTGTTGGCGGAGGATGTGACATGGGTTTGAGCTTCATCGGAGCTCTGGGTTGTCGCCCAGCCTGCCCGACCTTGAAAGGGAGCTCAACGGTGCCCGGAGGCAACCGCGACATGGCCGGAGGCCATGGATCGCACCGGAGCTCTCCCGGCCATGATCGCCTCGAAGCCAGCCCTCCGCTGTCACCGGAGGGCGGCTGAAGCTAGGGAGGAGGTCTCCAAATGGTGGATGCCGGTGAACGGAGGAGGAAGGGGGGGTGTTTATAGTCATGGGAGGGACAAGGCCTGTGGGGTAGCTGATGCGCCAGAGTGCACAACCACGCGAGACCTAAAAACAAGAGGGGTAACACAATGAACTGATCAGTTTGAGGAGCGTTGTTACTTGGAATTGGAAGACTATTTAGGAGTTGTTGTCACAGGGAGCTAGATTGGTTTCCAAACGAACATTCTCACTTGGAATGCGAGGGGCCTAGGGATGCCAGAGAAGAGAAGGAAGGTACATGATCTTTGATGGGGGTCAAGGGTGGGTATTGTTATGTTTCACAACAACAACTAAGCCTTTTCCCACATTAAGTAGGGTCGACTACATGGATTCTTTGCCTCTATTCTGATCTATTTGGTTCATTCTTGGAATTAGATCCAAATAATTAAGATCCGTTCAAATAGTCTCCTTCCAATACTTCTTGGGCCTTCCTCGCCCCCTTTTAACATGCTCAACATCTCAACTCAAGTCTCACTCAGATACGCCATATATCTGAGTGAATCCCTTGGCTACAACTCTTGCCTTTAATCTATCCAATGTACCATCTGGAGACTGCTTGGTCATGAAGACCCATATGCAAGCAACTGGTTTCACACATGGTGGACATGGCACAAGATCTCAAGTCCCTCTGGTTATGAGAACATCCATTGCCTCATCCATGGCTCGTTTCCAACCATAGTCCTGTAAAACACTGTAACGATGACGAGGAATAGTGACAATCATGACTTATCAGAGCATCTGCAAAGTGCCGATCATAACTAGATAAGTTGTCAGTAGAAGTAAAGGATGAAATAGGATATATTGTACACTGTCTTTTAATCTTTCTGAGTGCTACAAGGAGTTCTATGAAGGCATCCAGAGCAACATTAGTGGTGGTATTTAAAGACGATCTCTCCTCCTGTATATAAGGAACGGGTAAAGGGGCATCTTCTGAAAGAGGGATATGCTTCCTTTTATAGACTGGTGGTGGTAACTCCAATGGTATGCCATGAACATACTAGGTGAAATAGATGGTCTTTTTTAAAAAAGGTTACATCAGCAGAGATGTAGTAACGGTGACTCGTGGGTTCATAGTATCGATAACCCTTTTGAGTATGTAATATCCAAAGAAACACATTTGATTGCACGTAATGATAATTTATCATCGGTATGAAAATTATGTACGAAAGCAATGCATTTAAAAACTCGTAATGGCGAAGGAAAATGTGACTCAGAAGGATAAAGCAGGGAGAAAGGAGTATCTCCCATTAGGATAGACAATAATACCCTGTTTATAAGATGTACAACGATAACAACAACATCCCCCCAGTAGGTTTTGGGAACTTTCATATATTTGAGCAGTGACCTGGCAATATCTAGGAGATGCCGAGGTTTCGTCTCAGCTACCTCGTTCTGCTGAGAGTTATATGGGTAGAAAATTTGGTGAGTGGTACCCTGAGGCGAAGAAAGTCATAAAATCATTGTTTAGTAAATTCAAGGGTATTTTCAGTCCGTAAAACCCGAGTGCACACATTGAACTAAGTTTTAACAAACCGAAAGAAGGATTTGATAACGAAATTAATCTCAGATCATTCTTTCCTTAGATAAACCCAAGAACATCTACTATAGTCATCGACAAAGACCACAAGATACTTATGACCACCAACAATACGGACCGGATAAGGCCCCACACATCGCAATGCACTAATGGAAAAATGACAGACCGACATGGTTTGACCCTGGAAGGAAAGGAAATCCGGTGATGTTTCTCAAACTGACACGCTTCAAACTCGAATAGCTTTAACACAGACAATTCAGGGAATATAATGGATAATGCCTTGGCAAAAGGGTGCCCAAGCCGTATATGCTAAAGAAATGGATCAGAGGTGATAGACGATGCTCCAGCAAAAGCAGTTTTAGTAGAAATATCTAGATAATAGAGACCATTCTTCTCATGTCCCCACCAAAAATCTACATCTTCCGGATGCCCTGAACTTTTTTTAATTTTTTAATTCAGAAAAGGGAGAAACACGCGGTGGTGTCTACCCCAATATATTAATTATATAGAAGAAAATACAGATTACTAGGTCCAAGAGACAAGCAAATGCTTGTAATGAAAATAGACATTCTCGCAATAGAAGTTGTGCCCAGAAAACAGAACAACATTGCGGGCCAACCAAATTGCCGACAACACCGCCACCGTAGTAATGACCTCTTTGCGAAGGCGATCCCTTGCCCCATAAATAGAGGATCGGAAGGAGTCGAAGTCAAGAGTGCATAACCAATCCAAGTCTCACATCATTCCACATGGGCGAGGAAACACGACATCTGAAAAACAGGTGCTCCAATGTCTCAATGAAAGTTCCGCACAGGGGACATCTGTCTAATACCACCTCAAACAGTCTAGCACAACGGCCACGGATCATGATACGCTTCCTTTTGAAGAGCTTTAGGAAGAACCCAATCCTCTCCGGTAGACGAAGTGTCCAGATGAACTTGCAGTCACGAATTAATCTATCTGAAAGGGATGGCAGATGTCTACAGATAGCGTCGTATGCCTTACTAACTGAGAAGGGCACGTTCTTCCAAATCCAATGATCCAGGCCCGAGGAAGTCCTGGTCACCTGACCAAGTGAGTCCATAAGATGGAGGAAATCCTCCAAACGTTGATTCGAGAATGAAGATCTGAAAGTTGGCATCCAGTTACCATTATCCTAGCACTTCATAACACTCGCATCAGAATTAGCAGCCAAGGTAAACATGCAAGGGAAACAGCTACAGAGGGTGCCGCCACCCGTCCAATCGTCTAACCAAAATCTAAAAGTGATGCCATCCCCTATTACTGGCCCGGAAAACTCATAAAAGCGAGTCATAACCTTCAAAATTCCCCTCCAGAAAGCAGAATACTTAGGCCTATGGCGCAACTCACCAGGACCCGTCAAAAAAACACCATATATCTGACGGATTAAGCGACAACAGATCCCCTCATCTTTGCCCCAAATCCTGCTCATCCATTTGAGTCGAAGATCCTCGTTGAGAGACTCTAAGTTTTTGATCCTAAGGCCCCCTTATCTCTTGGGCTGAATAATGGTTTCCCACTCGACTAAGTGCACATCATTTCCTTCGTGACCAGCTTTGCTCCATAGGAACTTGCGCATCAAACGTTCTAACCTCCATCTAATGGTCACCGGCAACAGGCGATAAGAGAAGAAAACCGGGACCATGGATGTCCTGAAAATAACAATGAAGCTCATCAAAAATCACACGACAATTCATCTCACGACTTAATTTGTGAACATATATCAAGCTCAAAGGCATGGACACAATGAACTTTGGTGAGACAGAGTTTGGGTGAGAACTCCATAGTCGCAACCAAGAATGGAAAAATGAGTCCTATTGACCACCCGTACCGACTTCACGGTAGAAGAAGGTTAAGATGAAGACAACAAGCTGCCTTCACCCTTCATATGAGTTGAGGATCCAGAATCTATAATCCAGGCAGGGGTTGTGTCTGTGACTGAATTGGCGATAGTACATGATGTGGTATCCATATGTGCTGTAGGTGCACTATCACTGGAGGAAGCACTGGAAGTCTGTAACAACTGCATCAACCGAGAGTAATCAATGATAGAGAGATGTACTGTCTGTTCAGGCTGAGGCCGATCTATGACGGGCTCTGTTTTTGCAACAATATAGTTTGTAGGAGCTGTATGTGCTCAAGGAAGACCATATTTGTTCCAGCAACGATACGAGTGGTGATTCGTTCGTTGACAGTTGATGCAAGGAGGGTAGACAGTACCACACCCACGTCCCTGAATGGATTCTCGTCCTCATCCATAACTAGAGTCACGACCACATCCATGTCCACCATCACGCCTCGTCCATCTCGACTGCGTATCGACCTCGTCGCCCATAGTAAACAGAGAAGGCAGAATTCTCCGCAAGAGGTAAAGTAGAAGCTTGGTTAGTATAACTCTCAATCTCCTGGAAGCATCCGAAAATCACTTGAAGAGTTGGTAATGTATCAGATGTGAGGAAATGCTCCTTTACATGCCGATATCGAGGATGTAATCATGATAAAAACCTGTCAACATGTCATTCATACCTCTCTGAAACTTGTTTGTCACGACAAGATGGTTGGAAGATAGCAAGCTCTTTATAGAGCCTCGTGAGAGTCCGGTAGTACTCCAACAGAGTGGACTCTCCTTGGGACACGGACGGGATCCACATGTAGGTGTTAGCAAGCCTGGACTCGGTAGTCTTCTGCGAATAGGTCTGGGCTAGCAACTCCCACATCTCCTTTGCAGTTTCCTTGAACAAGATATTTACAACGATATGAGGCTCAACACTATCGGTCATCCATGTCATGACCTGGTAGTTGTCCCCGAGCCAAGTGTCATATTCCTTGTCCGTCTCCTTCAACAGATCTTTCGTGAGAACATAGATTTTCCGTTGTCCTCCTACAAAAACATTGAATACCTGAGACCAAAGGATGTAATTATAGCCCCCTTGCGTTTGATGGTTGTTCCTTGCGCCATCACGTTAGATGAAGAAAAGAGGGGCTTGGTCTCATCTAGATTGGAACCCATAACTATTAGATATCACATCGGGATAGACACCGCTAGTCGTGTTTTAGGAGGGATAGACACCTCCAATAACTAATAGATATGATGATCTATGACTCTAACCACCTCCAACAATGAACATAGGGGGTATGCAATACGTTGTAGATGTGTTGGAAGTGCACTGCAGGGAATGGCAAGGTGTTGGACAACAACCCACAAAGATGATAAGCACTGAATAATAGCGCACAGAGGTGGCCGAGCCTTAGGGCGCAACCGTGAGGATCGAGACAGACTTTGAAAGGATTGTTCTAGACCTGAATTTGGTCTGATAACACACCCTAGGTCGGCCACCAACATAGCCCAAGCATGGCCGGCGATGCCCAACAGACCCCGAGAATCACTAACGACCCCTTGGGATGATGCCAGGAGTCACTGACAGCACCCTGGGCTGCTGACTGGTAGCGTTGACAGTGCCTGGAGAGGCGGTTGGCATTGTTGGAGAGGATTCGACAACACCCGTGGCTTGCTGTGGCGGTGAGGGTACGAGTCCCAGTGTAGGACTGTTGCTCTGATACCGTGTGGAGAGAAAGATTAGCGAGGCCGGGAGCTTTGGGAGGACTTGCGGGAGGATGCGCTCGCCTTTGGCGACTTGCCTTGGCTGTTGGGAGGCGACTTCAATGTTACGTTGCTCTCCCAGGACCGCCCACGTGGTCGCGGGGGTAACGATCCCGGCTCCGGTGATTTTATGGAACTCATTACCGATCTGGCTTCGGAGGGGCTCGTGCCCAATGATATCTCTTACACTTGGAGGTCTAATACGTCCAGATCGTGAATCGATCGTTTTTTGCGAATATTCGCATGATGGAGGCTTTCCCTTTATGCGCGGTCAGCTCTCGACCACGGTCTTTCTCTGATCACAACCCCATTATTTGGGACTCCGGGGATGATCAGCGTCCCCGTGGCATCTTCCGCTACGAGCGGTGTTGGCTTATCGAGCCGGGGTTCAAGGATATCGTGCGCAATCATTGGGAGCAGAACATCTTTGCGGGCTATAAAAACCTCAAAGGGAGTCTCGTCCTCGAGACTCGAATTAAGGCTATCCGTTGTCATGATTGAATTTCATATGTTCATAAAAACCTCAAAGGGTTTTGAACCCATAAAAACCTCAAAGAGAAAACATGCCATATATTTATCATGTATCTAATTACAAAAGCTTGTTTTGATAATTACATCAGAAAAGCTGCGGGTATCGTGCCCGCATGTCGGCTTCGGTCTCCCACGTCGCCTCCTTGACGCCGTGTCGGTGCCACAAAACCTTGACCAATGAAATCTCCTTGTTGCGAAGCTTCTTCTCAGTGCGGTCAAGTATCTGGACGGGCTTCTCTTCATAAGTCAGATCTGGCTCTACGTCGAGATTCTCGTAACTGATGATGTGCCGAGGATCGTGGACATATTTCCTCAGGTTGGATATATGGAAGACATCATGAATAGCAGAAAGATGTGGAGGAAGAGCTACTCGGTAAGCAACCTTCCCCACTCTAGCCAGAATCTCGAACGGTCCAACATATCGTGGCGCCAACTTGCCACGAACACCGAATCTCTGCACTCCCTTCATGGGAGATACACGGAGAAATACCCAATCTCCAACCTATAATTTATAGGAATATAATTAGTATGAGATTAAGTTGAACACATATATATCATAATTGAGTGGATGAGGAGAAAATAATTAGATTACCTGAAACTCTAAGTCTCTCCTCCGACGGTCTGCATAACTCTTCTGGCGACTCTGTGCCGTCAGAAGCCTCCGTCTCACAAGATCAACAGCTCTCGCGGTCTCCTCCAGGAGATCTACGGAATAGAGAGCATGATCACCTACCTCACGCCAACTGAGAGGTGTGAGGCATCTCCGCCCGTATAGGGCTTCGAATGGTGCCATACCAATACTGGAGTGATAGTTGTTGTTGTACGTGAATTCTACCAAAGGCAAATGGTCCTTCCAGGACCCTTTCCACTCCAAAGTGCAAGCACGAAGCAAATCCTCTAGTGTCTGAATGGTGCGCTCACTCTGACCGTCAGTCTGTGGATGATATGCAGAACTCATCTTCAGCTCTGTCTGTAGTGCTGACATGAACTGATGCCAATAATGAGATGTAAATCTCGAATCCCTGTCAGACACCACCTCCCGTGGTATACCATGCAGCCTGATAATGTTCTGCATATAGAGCTTGGCCAATCTGGATGGGGTGTAAGTCGTGTTGACAGGTATGAAATGGGCTGACTTGGTCAACCTATCAACAACGACCCATATAGAATCATGGCCACCTGGTGTCTTCGGCAGACCTGTGACGAAATCCATAGAAATGCTCTCTCACTTCCACTCGGGAATGGGGAGAGAATGCAGTAATCCTGGTGGTCTCCTGTGCTCAGCCTTGACCATCTGACAGGTCATGCATCTGCTAACATGTAGCGCCACATCGCGCTTCATTCCATCCCAGCAGAAATGTCGACGCAGATCATGGTACATCTTTGTGCTACCTGGATGGATAGATAACCGTAAACTGTGTGCCTCGTCCAAAATGTCTCTGCGAAGCTGCTCGTCATGGGGTACAACGATCCGTCCTGCCTTCCATAAAATAGACTCCATCACAACAAAGTCGTCAAATTCGTCCTTGACGGCGCGCATGTATCTATCATGAATCCAAGGATCGGTCTTCTGGCCTTATACAATACGATCCCAAAGACTGCTGTATCGTGGAGGCACATCGGTAGAAATGGATGCGTTCTCCTGAGGATACCGGTCAGTCCAAGCGGCGAGTGTATCCCATGTATATAGCTTGTGCTCCCGCAATGTATCCAAACAATCCGTAGATCATTCACATGATCCCATTTATTCCTTGAATAGATGAGCACATCATCGATGAACACCACTACAAACTTGTCCAAGTATGGACGGAAGATACGGTTCATCATATCCATGAAAGCCGCAGGTGCATTGGTGAGCCCAAACGGCATCACCACAAACTCATAGTGTCCATAGCGAGTCCTGAAGGCTGTCTTCGGAATATCCGACTCGCGAATCCTCAGCTGATGGTAACCTGAGCGAAGATCGATCTTCGAGAAAACCGAAGATCCCTGGAGCTGGTCGAACAAATCATCGATGCGTGGCAAAGGATAACGGTTCTTCACTGTTCTCTTGTTCAGCTGCCGGTAATCGATGCACAGTCTCATGGATCCATCCTTCTTCTTGACAAATAGAACCGGAGCACCCCAAGGTGAAGTGCTCGGCCTCACGAATCCCAAGTCAAGCAACTCCTGCAACTGCACCTTCAGCTCCCTCAACTCCGCTGGTGCCATGCGATATGGTGCCATAGAGATCGGCTGTGTATCTGACAGCAATGTGATCTCGAACTCGATCTCTCTCTCAGGAGGTAATCCTGGTAGCTCATAAGGAAATACATCTGAATATTCTGACACTACTCGGATGTCCTGTATCATCGGCTCCTGATCAGACACTTCCCGAACAAAAGCAAGATATGAATCGCAACCCTGGTCAATAAGTCGCTGGGCCCGCAACATTGAAATATACTCCATGGTGGAGTCATGCAAAGTACCCTCAAAGGTGAACTCGGGTAAATCTGAAACCCTGAAGACAACGGTCTTCCTAAAGCAATCAACAAGTGCATGATGAGTAGATAACCGATCCATGCCTAAAATCAAGTCGAACTCATCAAGCTGCAGAAGTAGACAATCTGCGATCATCTCGTGACCGCCAATCAGTACTGGCAAGTGCTCGAATATCAGGGAAATGACAAACAATTGGTCACCTGACCCTCGGATGTGATATGGAGGAGATAGTGTTTCTGCAACTCCATCTAAAGAAACTAGTAGTCTCAAAGCAAGGAAAATGTGTGTCGCTACAGAATCAAATGATACATGGAAAGGTCGATAAGAGTAGTCAGTGTGTGTGCTAGCTGGTCAGTTATCTCCTGGCCTGGTCGGGATGCCATGGTTCTGCATGTGAACCATTTTTAGTCATAAAAGTACCATTTGAAGATACTTATAGTATATGCTTTATCTCTTCTTGGGATATAATATGAAATTAATGAAATTGGTGACATCTGTGGTTATTTAATTCGAATGTCATATTTCCCTTCTCGGATTTACGACAAGTCAGAAGACTGTCGCAATTCGAGAACTTAATGCGATCGGAATAATACCGCGAATGTGCGTATTGGAGTACCACTGCTCTGATACCAAAATGTGAACCCCTCAGGATCCGGGTACCCGTTTACGACACTATTCGCAACATTCCATTTTATTGACATCGCATTATAAGCATAAATTATGGGGAAAATTTTTCGCGAATGAAATAATTTCATCTGACATTCACATAAACATTCATAACCACAAGTTCATAGAACAATTGTCACCAAAATCTCATTTCATTAACTTTCATATATTTTACATGTACAAAGTTTGACAGTACATACAGTATATCCCAAAAATTTGACTGAAGAGAAAATAAGCATATTACACTAATAACAGGACAAAAACTTGACAAAAAAAACACATACCTTCTATTATAGACCTTGTCTTCTGAAACCCTGTATAACTACTGAACAATAGACTCCTTTCCTGCCATGCGTGCAAGGAAGAAAAGGAGTCACAAACGTGAATACAAACCCGTAGTTTAAAATAAATAACAAGTAATTTTATGTGCAAAAGAGAGCAAGTAGAAAGGTGGAATAACTAAAATTTACATCTACTTGCGTAAGTAAAAGGGTTTTCAACTGTTTGACATTAAGTTCATTTGTTCACCCCTTTTTCCCATTCTTCCCATATATATATATATGTATATTTATAAAGTTTAGATGGTAATCCCTGTGATCAAGATCTTATAAATATAATTGATAGTACATGAAGATGCTATTTTCTATTCATTGGGATGATGTCATGATTTTTGATCATGGACTGCTATGGTGATGATTGATATGATCCTTAATTCTATTTACTCCTTCTAAGTTAGTGGATAGTCCGTGGTCTTGGTCTGTGTGTAGCCTCACACTATGACTCTAAGGTATTAAACTACCTTAGGGTTGGGGGGCCTCCGTAGGCATGCGGTGTTGTGTAATGCATCCTAACTAAGTTCCCAACACGTCACTAACTTATAGGGATTTGGAATCAGATTAAAGTCACTTCTAATCAACTCAATTTTTATTGTGATTTCCTCCAAACCTTCACTGTAACTCTCTCAGATGTACTCTCAATGATGTACATATAGATGTAGATACGAATGATCTGGATGTAGAATCGCCGTCTGTTGGCGAAAGAAAACTCAAGCGGTGAAGAAGCCTGCAAATGGCTCTTCCGTCTCGCCCTCTAGTTGGAAGGCCGGTCCAATAGAGGGATAGGTCTACTCCCCAACTACGCCACTGAGACGGGTGAGAGGGACTTCCCGGGAAGTCGCTCTAGAAAAACAGCCCGACCGGTAACGGGCAACCGAGCTCGTACGTAAAACTGAAAACCAAGGATCCCCCGCCTGGGTATCCTAAAAGACAGGGTCAGCGGAACTGGTCTAAAGTCGGGATCCCAACGAGGCGTAAAAACACTGCGAGCTCGCGTAAAAAACCGTGTAAAAGACTAGGATCCTAGACCCGCGCATTAAGCGGCCGCTGCCCTAACTGGGCTTCCTTTCCTCCGCCCAGGTGAGGGTCACCGCGCCCTCGCACGGTCAAGTGTAGAAGTCACTTTGACCGGCACTATCATTAGTCATCCTTGATTCAGAATTTAAATTCTAACTCATGCTATGTAAATTAGTCCCAATCCGATTATATATCCAAATCAAGCATTAATGATATATTGCCACCGAGCATATATTGATGAATGCTCAAAACAGAAGGGGGCTTGTTTTGCAAGAAGGAAACTTTATTTGAGCAGTAATTATGAGAGATGGATATGGAGATTTCAAGCAAGTTAACGTATATGCATCTACACATTGGTGGTCTTCACAAAATACTTAGTGGGGTTGGTGTTTATATTTCTGATATGATTATTGGCTTATATAGAGAACCCCTTATCAGAAATTGAATGATAGTGGACTTTCATCTTCAAAATATCTTTAATCATGTGCATAGGTACCGGGGTTGAGAGTCCCAGATGAGGGCCTCACACATTTTTTTTTCCTTGTGATTCTATATTCATGCACTCATTCTTATAAACAGTCCGTTCACTGTACTTAAGAGAGGTAACACCTTTAAGAACATTGTTGCCCTTTATTTTGGATAGACCAGAATAAAAAAAAAACATGTGCTTATGTTCCCACATGACCAATCCTCCTTAGCCCTCATTCATGATATGTTGTCAAAGTAAACAAACATGGATAGCGATGCAAAGAGTGATCCCAATCTAATCATCGATCCAATAATTCGAAGTTCCATAGTAATGGTATATTTACTTGTTGAGCTATATTGATATTTATTCAAGTACAACTTTGTTGGATGTTTATCCTACATAATACTGGTAATAAACAGGTACTTAGTGTGTATATTGACAATAAATTGTATAACCATACATTGTTACCTGATCCTAAACAATAATATTATATATATTTACATAAACAAAATAAAATTGAAGCTGTGAGACACCAGACAATATAACTGTGGAATTTCTAAAGGAAAATGGAACTAGATGTAGAAAGCAAAATAGGATCGGATACTACACGAAAAGCACACGAAAAGCAGTTTAAGTAATCATTTAAATGGATATATTTATTAATTTGTGAAATGTACCTAATACTATCATGCATGATAAAAGCATGCAAAATAAGACTGTTATTAACTATTATTATCTTTACCATATGACAGTCCTGACAAAGCACTAAAATAAAGTAAACTTGGCTATCCAGGGACACATGAATTTATCACCATATTTCTACACTGTTTTTAATAGATTGGTACATATATACCATAACCATCAGTACCCAAAGAAAATGGAATGTACCAGAGTGTCAAAACAAAACTTTACTGCTCCCATAGCCCTGGATACATATGCTTTAATTTACATAATTATCATGTTTTTAATTAGATCTTGATAGCAATACCAATTGCAGATACGTCAGGGCTAAATAAGAAATGTAATCCTCCGAAAAGTCTAAGAAATAATGCAAGTTGTCTATATTTATATATTTAGATAATACTACAACCACCATCTAAATACAGACTGAAAATTAGTTTATATGTCCTGGGATTCCCATTAATCATAATATCTACTTATATGATCCTACCTTCCAGTTTCCAACTTGTTCCTGTACCAAAAATCAGAGAATTTCTCTGATTTGTTTATTGACCACTTAACCCATATTAGGATCTGGCGATGGATATACAAAATAAAATATAATTACTAAGGAAGGAAGAGATAGTATCCAACCAAAAGCACACAAAAAAAATCATTAGGGTGGAAACTACACGGATGGCAGCAAGTAGGAAGGAAAAAAAAAAGGTTGTACCTCTTATCTTAGATCTTAAAAATGGAGAAAGGTTTGCATGCAACCTCTCCAAGGGCTAGGGACAACTCCAATGGATGTTGGGTAGGAATTTCAGTTGCATTTGGCTGCCAGAAGACATAGCATCATAGATCCTTTAGCTGCTGCAATTGACATCAACAAGCAGTTCTCTTTCGTTGAAGAGCAGCAATAGACCAAATGGAGAATACGAAAACAGAAAGGGGAAAAGAAATAGGAAAGGAAAATGGGGAGAGAAGAAGAGATGCAAGGAAGGGTAGTTCGGCGTTAGATTTAAAGAGGAGGGAAGGTTGTCGTGGAGGGTTTAGAAAAAGGGGTTGTACACGTGTATTTATATATATAAAATCTACTTATTATTATCTTTTTGTTAGAATTATCTATATAATAATTTTTTTTTTAAATTTTAACGGCACTGTGTGAAACACTTCAGAACTTTTAATATATACATAATATATATATATTTATATTTATTTATTTACCAACACTTTATACACTTAATTAACTTAAAGTTGACCGCGTACGCGCCTCGGGCTTCCGTTTTCGACGCGAAGTATCTCGATTTGATTATCTTTCAACGACGATCAAAATGAGTATAATATTGATATACTTTCGGTTGGGTTTTGAACCCCCGAAATTTTCGGATACGGTTTTTGTTTGGGTTTAAATTTTACGATTTAAAAATATCAAACGACCTCCGATTGACGAACGGTCGATTCCGTTAGTCTTGTATCGTCGAATCGGATCTAATGACGGTCTCAGTTCATTTCACGGTTTCCGAATTTGCGTCGCGGCTTTTCACGGCACGCATTACGAAGGGACCGATTTTTGGTCGATTTCGTCCGAACGACTTTTGATTCATTATTAATTGATCGTTTTAGGTTGTTTAGTACTGACCGACAACGTTTTTGGGTTCATTAGACCCAAAATCGGACGACTTCGGGTTTGATTGGATTCCGGATGTTACACGGGCACTGCTGCCCGTCGTTTTGATCAAAAACTATCTTCCCTCAGAAAGGTCTTGGCTTCTTTTAAGAAGGAATCGCGTCAGGCTCGTGTCGCTGCGCGCAAGGAGGCTGATGATGTGGTTATGAGGTTGGACATCCTTGAAAACGAGAGGGAGCTGCTTCCGGACGAGTTGGCCGAACGAGCTGCGGCTGCAGAGCAGGCAAGGTTGGAGGATCGGAAACGGTCGATCGAGTGGCATCAACGCTTGCGGGTGCGGTGGCTTAAGGAGGGGGATGCCAACACTGCGTACTTCCACAGGGTGGCGAGCGCCCGACGGCGCTCCAATTTTATCTCCTCTATGCACATCAATGGCGAGCACATCCAGGGGGAGAGGGAGTTGGGGGAGGCTGTGGGGAACTATTTTCGGGGCGTGTTTGGGAGCACATCCGATGGCTTTCCGGTGTCTTTCTATCGGGATTTCTGGGACGTTGTTGCTCATGATGTTCTTGATGTCGCACGGGAGTTCTGCGAGGGGAATCGTGGCTTTTATAAGCTTAACAGGGTTATTATTGTTCTTATTCCGAAGTCTACCTCCGCCAGCCGCATTGAGGATTTCCGGCCAATCTCCATTTCGAATGCGATTTACTTAATCATTGCTAAGGCTCTGGCCAGGCGGCTCGCCCCACTACTCGATTCGCTTATATCGCCCTATCAGGCTGCGTTTGTTCGAGGGAGGCAAATTGCTGATTGCTACGCGGTGGTCTCAGAGATTATCGAGACGTGGCACAAGAATGGTTCGGAGGGGATCTTATGGAAGATTGACTTTGCGAAGGCCTACGACACGCTCGATTGGCGGTTTCTGTGGTCCGTGCTTTCGAGGAGAGGGTTCCCTTCGGTCTGGATTTCATGGATGAGGCCATGTGTGACCACGACTTCCCTCTCCATTCTTCTCAATGGTTGCATGGCTGGGGGCTCTTTCCAACCTCGTAGGCGGGTTCGTCAGGGGTGTCCCCTTGCTCCCCTATTGTTTGTTTTGGCGGTCGATGTTTTGCCACGCATGATTGATGGGGTGGTCGCGGCCGGCCTTTCTCGCGGTTGCTCCTTTGGCCGTTACCATGTTCCTCTTATTCAATTTGCTGATGACACAATTTGCTTCATCGAGGGTGGTACGTCGAGTGTTTCCAGTATGGCGACTACGCTTCAATTATTCAGCGAGCTTTCGGGCCTCCAAATCAATGGGCATAAGTCCAAGGTCGTCCCCTTCTCTATGTCCCCGGAGGAGGTTGGGGAATGCGCGCGGCTGCTGGGTTCTCCTCCCGCTGCTCTACCTTTTGATTACTTGGGCCTTCCTTTGACGATGGGCCGCGCTCGCATCCGCGACTGGCGGGTGGTTGTGGAGAGGATGGAGGCTCGATTGGCCGGGTGGCGGGCGGGCCTTCTTTCCTGCGGCGATCGGTTAGTGCTACTCAAATCTGTGCTTTCCTCCATCCCAATTTACTTTTTCTCTGTGCGCGGGATGCCGAAGGGGGTGCGATCTAGATTGAAGAAGTGTATGCGGGGTTTTTTGTGGGGGAAGAAGGGGGGTGGGGGAAGGGGCGTGCATCTGGTGGGGTGGGATGAGGTCACGAGGCCCAAACGGGAGGGGGGGTTGGGCGTCAGGCGGCTTGAGGCGGTGAACGATGCCCTCTTGCTCAAGTGGGCGGCGAGGGTTTGGGGTAGGGAGGAGAGTTTCATGGTTAATTGTTTGAGGGAGGCGGCGGGCGTTGACTTCGCTTCTGCTTTTCATGGGGGTATCGAGGGCCAATTCTCACCTTTTTGGCGTGGCGTGGTGAACGCCCTTAACCGTTGCAGGCTTTCTTTTGCTCTTAAGCTCGGTGATGGTAGTTCCTTCCGCTTTTGGGTGGAGGATTGGATTAGGAGGGGTGCCCTTCAGACCCTTTACCCTCGGCTGTTTGCTTTGGTCATCGACAAGGACGTCACGGTGGCTTCTTGCTGGGATGGTGCGTACTGGTGCCTCTCAATTGCTGATAATTTATCGGACCAGAGGTTGGAGGATTTCGTCTCTCTCATGAATGTTCTCGCTGATGCTCCCATGCCTTCTCTTGATCGTGATCATTTGGTATGGAAGGATGGCCCGTTCTCTACCCGTAAGGGGTACCTGGCTCTTTTACCCCAATATTCCGAGGATGATGCCACTTTCTTGAGGGATTGCAGATTTTTGTGGGGTCTCAAGCTCCCGGAGCGCATCGGCATATTCCTTTGGCTATTACGCCGTGGCCGCTTGTTAACTCGGGACCGCTGTGCTATTATGTTTCCCAATTCCTCCCCCACCTGTGGTCTTTGCGGCTTGGAGGCGGAAACTGTGGACCACTTATTCTTTCATTGTGGATGTGTTTGTGCCCTGTGGGATGACTTGGGCTGGCTTAACCTGTCCTCCTTTGCTTCGCTATGCGTTAGCTTGGTCAACGCGAGGGATCGACCTCGGGAGGTCTTGCTGGTGCCAATTGCGAGGCTTTGGAGCATCTGGCTGGGAAGGAATGAAGCCCTTTTCGCTCGGTAGCGGTTCTACTTGGAGAATATTCGTATTTTGGCCTCGGGGTTCCTTCTTGATTGGTCCTCTCGTTAGTACGATGCTTTTGTAGCGGGGGTATCTTATCTTGGATACCTTCCGCCTTTTTGTTTTTGGTATTCCTGTTCGTCCATTCTCACTTGTAAGTACTTCTCTATCTTTCTCTTAATTGCATTGGGGCGAGCACCGTTGAGTGCGTCCCCCTTTTTTTGACCCTAAAAAAAAAGCTTGTCTTATTCCAAGTATCTAGGGATTCTTATATATATGAGAACCCTAACCCTAGAGAGCCGATAGAAAACCGATAATATCTAACAATTTTCATTCTAGTTTATGTTGATAATATCATTATTACAAGAGTTGACTTACACATTATTAGTGAGGCTAATGAGTTCTTTGGACAAGAGTTTGTAACTAAGGACATTGATGAGTTACAGTACTTCCTTGGGCTTGAGTTTGTAAGGAACCAATGAGGGTTTGTGATGACAGAGAGGAAGTGTGTGACATATCTTTTAGAGATAGTGATGGCAGACTGCAGACCTGTCTCTGCTCCCATGGATCCTAGCATGAACTTATATGATAATGATACAGAGGAGGTTGACAATAATAGATGCACAAAGCTTGTTGGGAAGCTCCTCTATGTGACTATTACTATATTAGATATCTCCTTTGCATTAAGCAAAGTCAACCAGTTTATGAAGCATTTATGACATCCTCACATGAATACAATTTACATGATCTTGAGGTATTTGAAGTCTTCTCATGTACAAGATTGTTATTTAGCAGAGGGACATACTCCCTTGCCACCACAACATGTGCATATGCTGCCTATGCAGGATGCTCAAAGGATAGGAAATCTACCTCTGGCTTTGCGATTTTCATAGGAAGCTCTTGATCTCATGGAAAAGCAAGAAGCAGACCATGCCATTATGGATGCTAGATTTAGTGCTGAGTAAGAGTACAAAGCTATGGTGTAGGGAATCATTGAGATGATGTGGGGTCAGATCCGTTCCAACAGTAACCACCTCTTAGCCTCTTGCTCAATCTCTCTTCAAAAACCAACTCATTGTCCAATTCATTATTTTGCGTGGTGGCTGCTTTCCTATGAGTTTTGTCGAATGCGTACAGGAAACCCTAGACCGCTACACCATATTTTTTATTTGTGCTTGCTATGAATCAGAATACGCTATTTTTTTCTGCTCATTTGCAATATGTTAAATTTTTGGGCTACAATGATTTTTGTGTCTGCTATGATTTTGTTGGTATATATACAGTATGATCTTTGTTGAGATTATGTGGGTCAGATTCTACAGTAACCACCTATCTCGTAGCCTCTTGCTCAACCTCCTTTCAAAAACCAACTCATGACCCATTTCATTTTTTGCGTGGTGGTTGCTTCCTATGAGTTTTGACGAATGCGTATAGTAAACCCTAGAGCCTATAACATATTTTTAATGCCTGCTTGCTATGAATATGTTAAAATTTTGGGCTGCGATGATTTTTGTGGCTTGCATAGAGTATGATCTTTGTTGTTGTTATCTATCATTGTGCATATATGTTAATTTAACGTGGATTAGTGTATATACATGTGTGCATATCTAGTTTGGTTTGGTTTCAATATTCATTTTTTAATTTAATTATTCATTTCTTTTATTATGAAACCATCACAGAACACATGCCATAATCTAGGTCATTGTAGTGTGTTTTTTCTTCTTGTGCGTGTGTGTCTAATCATGGATATGTTCGAATTTTGCTTCTCGTGTTATTGTTTCTATGATTAAGCTAAGCGTCTTAATTTAATGTGTTTTGAATGAACTACATCTATCTAAATATATAAGAATACATATATAATATATTAAATTGATTTATATATTTTAAAATATTTAAAAAATATATAAAGCCGGTTAAATCTGATTAGTTGCCGACTATCCCCATTATGTCGCCTAATCTTTAGTCAGTGACCTGATCGACTGAATACCGACTATCGACTTTTGCAAGCACTAATACTCTGAAGGGAAAGAAAATAAATAGAAAAATACAAGTATCTCTTACAGGTTGATAGCATCTTCACAGTGATGATGGCTTACATCGCTAAGTATAACACAAGCTTATCCTTCTTGTCGAGAGGGATGGCAAGTTTGTTTCAGGTTTGAAGGCATTACTGAGAGCAAAGGTTTTTCTTGTGGTTGCTGTAGCGGTCCCAAGTGTTGATGAGGACCCTCTTTTGGTTTCTATGGATACTGAGTGCCCTTCATGTTAAAAGGAGAATGTGTACATTGCTCATTTGCTATTTTTTTGGTGCTGATTTGCTCAAGAGATGTGGATGGAGGTGGGATGACGTATGAATCCATCTACATAGGTTTTCTTAGAAACTACGGATGCAGAAGCTAATATCAGAGAAAAAGAAATAAAGAAGGAAGAACACCAGGATTTTTACGTGGAACCCTACCCTCTAAGGAGCGAAATGAAACCACGGGAGAACGTCTCAAAGGGATGATGTGTTCATTCACTTTTCTCATCTGATACATGAGCTCTGAGGCTTCTTATATAGCCTCCACATACCCTCCAACTCCTACCACTGGTAGATGTAGGACGAAACATAAATGGGTGTGGTAATTGGACCCTCTGGAGGGATCCAATTACCCACATACACATGATACACAACACATATACTCCCCCACTCACCCTTAAGCTGGAGCATGCAATGCTCAGCTTGGACAGACAGAAAGAAATCTCAAACTCACGCTACAAGACACTACGAACAATATGAACTCAACACATACACAACTGTCGGTTGCCGTTGAGGACGTTTTTTTGACTAAGATTTTTTTGACTAAGTGCTGTTGAGGACGTTGCTTCTCATGCCATGCATGTGAGGAGGAACAAACGGGTTGGAGTGTGAGTCAAATTGAGTGTACTCTGTACCACGCTTGTTAGAGCCACTAAAACTGACTGAGCCTCCTCGTTGGAGTATTTTGGCCCACCACGATCATGTGGACAACTGCTCCATCTCTGAAGGGCCGAACTGAAAAAGCCATGGAAAACATCCTCGTTAGAGTCCACGGTCGCTGGACTATGGAGTCTGAAAAGTCTCCTCGTCAGAGAGCTAGGTCTCTCTCATACTGGCTCAGAGAATGGGATCTCTACTCTGGAGTCCCTATGAAACCACATGAAAACCCTAGCCCACATGCCATAGGAATGGGGTCCCTACTATGGAGTCCCTATGGATCACATGAAAACTCTGAGATCAAAAACAAAAATGGGGACCGACAAATGATTGCAAACATATCCTCACCAAACTGAAAGACTCAGAAACATCTAAACGTCGAGTCTGAATATCTGAACAATTGTAGTGTAGAGTCTGAAATTTGACCTTGCATTTGAACTGGAGAATCTGTAATCTAGAAAATCTGACAATCTGACATGCTGTAGAACTCTACACAATACTCCTCCTTTCTCCCAGACTGGCCGGAAAACAATGATGTCGACCACGTTGGGAGAAGACAACAAAATGTAGAGAAGAACAAAAGCCAATAAGCCGGTAACATTTTTTCGGCTTTTCTTTTCATTTTTTATAAATTATTTTCCTTTTTTTCGTAATGAGTTGTTTAATAATTTTTTTACGGCTTTTCTTCTCGCAAATTTTTCAGTTATTTCTATCTTTATATATATAGTCGTCTTCTCCCCCCTTTTTTTAAACGTACATTTTTTGTACACACCTCTTTTTCCAAATATTTTTTTTGCAAATTAAGCCAATCCTTTTTTCTGCCTGTCTCCTTTTTTCAAGACATATGGCCCAACTTTGGGCCCAAAAGACTCGGTTCACCCTTTTTTTAAAGGGGCAGACTACTAGGCCTACTCTCTCCCTTTCCTCCTTTTTTTGTCTACAACGTACGACCTGATTGGGAAAAAAACATGGCCTCTTTTTTTATTTGCAGCATCTTGGAATTGGGCCTCTATAAAATCTTCTCATGTTTTTAATAATCGACCCTCTTGGGCATGCAAAAGGGAGAAGCCATATTTAGGGTTCCCTCTCGGGGATCCCTTCGTCACAAGTTGGGTGCCGCTGCCATCGCCTGTAATATGGAGGAAAGCTTTGTGTCATCGCTGCGGCGGGAAGGCCTTTCAAGACACATGGCCCAACTTTGGGCCCAAAAGACTCGGTTCACCCTTTTTTTAAAGGGGCAGACTACTAGGCCTACTCTCTCCCTTTCCTCCTTTTTTTGTCTACAACGTACGACCTGATTGGGAAAAAAACATGGCCTCTTTTTTTATTTGCAGCATATTGGAATTGGGCCTCTATAAAATCTTCTCATGTTTTTAATAATCGACCCTCTTGGGCATGCAAAAGGGAGAAGCCATATTTAGGGTTCCCTCTCGGGGATCCCTTCGTCACAAGTTGGGTGCCGCTGCCATCGCCTGTAATCTGGAGGAAAGCTTTGTGTCATCGCTGCTGCGGGAAGGCCTGTAGATCTTCATATTGTGTCGCTTGGAGAGAGTCGCACAGGGGTGGAGTCGCCTGGATTATGGTGTTGTGCGCGAGATCTGGAGTTGCATGGAAGGAGGTGCAACTGGAGAGCGCCACCATCTGGAGGAGAACTGCGACTGGTGAGGTGGAGATCGGTACCACCTGCTAGAGAGGGAGGTGGGGCTTCATTGCGGCCTGGGCTTGAGGAGGATGGGGCGACACCACTTGGGGATGCGGATGGAGATGCCGTCGCACATGCCGGGCTCGAGAAGAATCGAGAGAGAGGAGAAGGTGCGATTTGGAGCTACTACGGCGTGAGCCACGCGACTTGCAAACCCCCCCCCCCCCCCCCCCCCCCCCGGCGCCTTTTTTCTTTGATACAATCCATTTCGCCACAGCAAGGATCTGGAGGAGCGGCGAGGGCGTTGCCTTCTCGATGGGAGAACCCATTTGCGTCGATGCTGAGAGATGCACGAGACCTGGAGGGTCTTGCGTTGCCGATTGTCGCCATCAGTTGATGGCCTGGAAGAGAAGATGTGTCCATGCGAGGCACAAGCTTGTTGCTTGTTGCTGAATCCAGAGATTGAACCCTTGAATCATGATAGATAATTTTGAAGAATCAACATCAGATACATCAACGTGAAGAACCTCTTATTGATGATGATGTAGAAATTAGGGTTTCAAAATAAACCCTAGAATTTCAGGAATACGAACAGATCTTCGAATATATAAACAAATAATCTTTAAGAATGACCAATCGAATCTCAGACATAATTAAAGAACCTAGATTTTCAACAATAAATCCACGAGAATCGAACCCGCTCTGATACCATGCTATAAACTATGAATGCGGAAGCTAATATCAGAGAAAAAGAAATAAAGAAGGAAGAACTACATGATTTTTACGTCGAACCATACTCCCTACGGAGCATGATGAAATCACGGGAGAACGCCTCAAAGTGCTGATGTGTTCATTCACTTTTCTCATCAGATACATTAGGTATGGGGCTTCTTACATAGCCTCTACAGACCCTCCAAGTCCCACAACTGGTAGATGTAAGTGGATGTGGTAATTGGACCTTGGAGGGACCCAATTACCCACCTACACATGATGCACAATACATATACTCTAACAGGTTTATGGCAAAGTGTTGCTGAAGCAAAATAAATATCTCAAATGGAATGGGCACAAAACTTTTGTTTTTATGGGCATCATGATTAGTCCGAAATGCATTGATCTTTTGATGAGAGTATTTATATGCGGAGAATGTTGTGGCACACATAAAATCTCTTGTAAACTCTTGAATGCTATATTATTGGGATGAATAAATTTTTATGGGATGGCTTATCAGGGTTGATCACTTCTTACAGTTCTTCAAAAAAATAAATACATAAAACAGTTGGTAAGGTTTTGTAAAACAATAAATCTCATGGAATAAAATTCAGATTTTCCTCCAAATATTATCCTCCCTTCCCTCTCTTAATGACATGCAAAGTTTGTCGGACATTCTCCCTTTTCCCATATCCGTAGATCTCGTCTCCATCAAAGGATGTGGCCTTAAATTGCTAGAATTATCTGACTGTTATAACTACAATAAAGTGAAATGAAGGTGGGGGAGCAGATGATCTGTTGCAGAAAGTTTTTGTTGAGTCGATATAGGGGAGCAGAGTAAAATCTCTCATGGAAGGTTTATACATGTGTACCAAACAACCTTGGTTACTTCAGCATCAAACTTCAGGGTAGTGAGAACTACATCTTCAATCCCTCCTCAGTAGCCCACCCATTCTCCTTTAGGAGTACTGACCTCTTGCCCCTTGTGCAATGAGCTTGCCCTATATCTTTTGCTGTTGTTGCTGCTTATAATGAACTTTGTGTTAACTGAGTTGAAGTTGCGGGAGAGGACATGCCATTTTGAATTACCACTAAAATTGTTTAATCTGCTGGGATTTTCTTGAAGATAATGCAACCTGAATTTTAGACGGTTAGAGAACATGAATACGGAAGTGAATATCAGAGAAAAAGAATAAAACATGAAAGAACATGGGATTTTAACATGGAACCCTACTCCCTAAGGAGCGAGATGAAACCACGGGAGAACGCCTCAAAGGGCTGATTTATGCATTGCACTTTTTCTTAATGGTTACAGAGGGTGAGGGGCTTCTTATATAGCCCTCATCGAGTCTCCACATCCCACAGACGATATATGTGGGACTAAACCACAGGATGTGGTAAATGGACCTTGAAGGAATCCATTTACCCATCTAATCAAGTGACATATATAACAAATATTCTAACACTCCCCCTCAAGTTAGAGCATGCAATGCTCAGCTTGGACAAATATAAAGAAATCTCAACTCACGCTACATGACACTACATACAATATCAACTCAACACGTACAACTGTCGGCTGCTGTCGAGGACGTTCTTCTCATGCCGTGCAGGTGAGGAGGATGAACGGTTTGGAGTGTGAGTCGAACTGAATCTCCTCGTCGGAGAGCATGTGCTCTGTACTACGCCTGTCCGAGTCACTGCAACTGAAAATGAATCTCTACACGGAGAAATCTGGCCCGCCACAACATGTAGACAACTACTCCATCTCTGAAAGGGTCAAATAAAGAACGTCGCTAATTATCCATACATGGATCTCTGAAGATGGGTCTCTCTCATAGGGACCTGAAAGTGGGTTCTTTCTCATAGGAACCTCGGAAGGTTCTCGTACTGGAGTTCACGATCGCTTGATAATGGAGTCTGAAAAAGTCTCTTCATCGGAGAACCGGGTCTATGCCATACTGGCTCGGAGAATGAGATCTCTACTATGGAGTCCTTATGAAACCACATGAAAACCCTAGCCCACATAGCATAGGGAATGAGATCTCTACTCTGGAGTCCCTATGGATAACATGAAAACTCTGACTAAAAAACAAAAGATGGGGACCGCATAAAAGATGGCAAACATATGCACATCAAACAGAAGACCACATACATGTGCGTGTCTGAATAGTGAAGACTCGAAAACATTTGAACATCGAGTCTGAACAACTGTAGAGTCTAGAATATGAATGGCCTGTAATATGGAATATGGATGGAGAATCTAACAATCTAAATGGCCTGGAATCTGGATTATGAAGAATCTGATAATCTGGCGTGTGACTCTACATATACTCCCCCTTTCTCTTAAACTTGTCGGAAAACAATGACATCGACGAAGTTGGAAGAAGATAAGAGAAATGGGGAGAACAAAACATCACATAAGTCGTCTACAAATTTTTCGGCTTTTCTTCATCATTTTCCCGGCTATTTCATTCATAATTTTCTTAATAGTTGTCAAATTTTTTATTTTAAAATAAGACGTTCACATTTTTTTCGGCTTTTCACTTTTTTCGTCGCGTACGATTTTTTAGACGCACCTTTTTCTTGAAATATTTTTTTACAAATCAGCTCCCCTTTTTTCTTTTAACATACGACTTTGCTTCCTCTCTCCTTTTTTCTACATTTTTTTAATCTCAACCATCTCATTATTTGTCTTTGCTGCGAGTTTTTTTTATTCGTGAACTTTGCAGTTTTTTTAAACTAACGCGACCTGCTCTCTCCCCCCTTTTTTTCTCACCTTTTTTAAAACAGAGCACGACCCAGTTTGGGCTTGCTCTTATTTAGGGTTCCAACTGGAATCCTTCTCACGAAGGACCCTGCCCTCGATGGGATTCGAAGAAGGTGCATTTGCAATAGAGCGTGCCGCTGCCCCTCGAGAGATGGAGGAGGAGCGACATATGCGGTCGCCTGGTGGGCTCAAGGGCTTGGGCTCGGAGGGGCGGTACCGTTGGGCTTCATGGAGAGGCGCGCCACCATGGGGGGGGACTTCGCACATGGAGTTGGATATGGCACCGCCGTGGAGTTGCCACGCGCCGCCTACGAGCCGCGGATGCAGGAGATAAGATCGCCTGCGTGGCCGGGTTCTCTGGATCTTGGAGCCTTTGAGATCGGAAGGACATGGATGGCGGTGGTGCAAGGGTACCGTGGAAGAGGGACTGCGCCTAGAGAAGGACGTCGCCACGTGGAGGAGCTGGTGATGGCGCGTTGGAACTGCGACGCTGTTGGAGTAAACCCCTATTTTGGTCGCTGCCTGCATTGTTTTTTTTGATTTAGGGTTTCGAAACCCTGGATGACATGGTCTTTGCTCCTGCACTGGAGTCATCGCACGGGGAAGAGGAGGCGCTGGAGCATGGGAAGATATGCTGCGCATTGCCTGGTATGATCGGCTGGAGACGACGCCATCTGATGGTTGCATCAGGAGCACCGCCATGCCATCGCCTGGATCTGGACACAAAACTAAAAGATGATTGAGCGCCTATGGGTCTGGATTTTGGCAACGTCAATTTTAGAATTTGAACAATACAAGACAATAAAGAGAATAAATCTCTCAAGAACAAAATATCAAAATTGAATTTGGAACAATAATGAAAATAACTTCTCAAGAATCGAACCCGCTCTGATATCATGATAGAAACTATGAATGTGGAAGCAAACATCAGAGAAAAAGGAATAAAATATGAAAGAACATAGGATTTTAACATGGAACCCTATTCCTTAATGTTAGAGTTATTAGATTTACATTTATGTTTGTAGCCCTTCGGGTTTCGTAACCCTCTGTGACCCTTCAAGTTCTGTAACCCCTAATGACCCTTCGGGTTCTGTAACCCTTGTACTCTCTAGGGTTTTCTCTCTATATAAGAGGCCCTAGCTCTATGGAATAAACATCTCATCCGTTCCTCTTCTCTACATAGTATCAGAGCGACGGTCCTATACCGAAGCCTGATACCCTAAATCCGCCGACACCACCAGCCCTCTATCCGCCGACAAGGAGAGTGGGCTGGACCTCCTGCGTCGCTCGTGGATTCGATGGTCCCGCATAAGGCAGTCCAAGTCTCCAGCAATACCAGCTGCTATCTCCAGCGGCATCTAAAGCTTCGCCCAAGGCTCCAGCAGCTCCAACCGCACCTCCTGCATCGCTGGCACCGCCTAGAGCTCCCCCCTCTCCAACAGCCCTGCTTCACCACGACTTGTTTCTCCTAACTTTTTGTTTCTCCCAACTCGACGTTCCATACTCTTTATTCTATCAAGTATAGGAGAAAGGGGGAGTCAGAGATGATTCTTCAAGACGTCTACTGCCCTACCATGATTGACAGACCGACACTCCAAACTACTACTCAGATCATCCGTCTTCACCGAGCATCGACTTCTTCGTCAAGGCGTATACTTCTTCTTTTACAACCCGACTACTACTCCGCGCTGGACTTCTTCTACAGTGATTCTTCTCCAGGCATGGCAGAGATATGTTCCGGTGTGACCTGCAGGCACGACAGAGATACGTTCAGGTGACCTGATATCGCAACGACTCTACAAGCATGGCAGAGATACGTTCCGGTGAACTGAAAGCCGCAAACCTGTCCTCGAGTGAGGTCTGCTACTAGCATCAGACATATGTTATTATGATGCATCGTGTGAAGATGTGGTGTATACTTTTTCTTTTTGTTACAAGCTGTTGCTTTCTCAGCTCCAACTTGAGGGGTAGTGTCAGAGTTATTAGATTAGTGTTGTCAAAGACGCTCGAGGCGCTCGCCTAGGCGCTAAGGCGAGGCGAGGCGAGCCCTAGGCGCCTTGCCTTGCTTCAGGCGAGGCATTTTGCCTCAGGCGCTGCCTAGGCGGGCGCCTGGCCTAAGGCGCCAGGCGCTTGAGGCGAGCGCCTGAAGCAAAACTGGGGCTTTTTGCTGAATTGTTTATATTTTTTTCTTTTTTAAAATTTAAAGTTGGATAAATATTAGTTCAGAGTAATATTTGGACATGTTAGTATATATATGCATACAAATACATGCATCAATTATACATACACTAGCAATACACATACATATACGCACTAAGCTCTAAATACACACATACATTTATGCATGCATATTAATTATAAGTATTATGATTAAAAACATAATACATACATACAAACACATATATCTATATATAGACATATACACATACATGTAAACATATGTATATGCATATCCATGCATACACATATGTACACATGTACATGTATACACATGTACACATGTACATGTACTACACATATATACGTGTAATAGACATACACTTATAAATATTTATGCATAAACACATACATGTTAGTCCTTAATTCTACATATACACATACATTTATACATGTTAGTTCTAAATTCTATTTACAAGTTACAATTATATTAGTTTTAAGTACTACACATATATGTACATTTATATTAGTTTTAAGTACTACACGTATATGTATATATATAAGTAAATATGCATGCACTTACTTATATATTGGATTGATATTAGATGTAATTTATACATGTTAATAATTAATTCTACATATACACATACATGTTAGTCTTTAATTCTATAATTCTACATATACACATACATGTTAGTCCTTAATTCTACATATACATGTACACTTATACATGTTAGTTCTAAGTTCTAGTTACACTTTACATTTATATTAGTTTTAAGTACTATAATTACAGACATAATATATACGTACATACACATATATATGCATATATAAATAAATATACATACACTTACATATATATTGGATCGATATTAAATTATAAGTTAGGTGTGTATGTGTGTAATATTTTTTTGAAAAAATACATGCATGTACATATAAATACATACATACATATATGTATGTATATGTATATAAGATTATATTTACATAAATATATGTAATATATATAGCGCCTCGATTGTCTCAGGCGAGCGCCTAGTCAAGCGCCTAGCGCCTCAGGCATTTTGGACTCCTAGCGCCTTAGAGCGCCTTACACCTTTGACAACACTGATTAGATTTACATTTATGTTTGTAACCCTTCAGGTTCCGTAACCTTCTGTGTCCCTTCAAGTTCTGTAACCCCTAATGGTCCTTCGGGTTCCGTAACCCTTATACTCTTTAGGGTTTTCTCTCTATATAAGAGACCCTAGATCTATGGAATACACATCTCATTCGTCTCTCTTCTCATCACCTAAGCAACGTGATGAAACCACGAGAGAACGCCTCAAAGGGCTGATTTATGGAATAAACATCTCATTCATTTCTGGCGCCTCGCCAGGGGATTCCCGAGGGTTCCGCCTCGCCAGGAGTGCCTACTCTCCCGAGGGCTCCCCCTCGTCAGGAGATTCCTGAGGGTTCCTCTCTGCCTCCGCGTTACTGTTGCAGGTTCCGGGGGGCTACGCAGCATCGCGGGCATTCCCACTTTCTGGCGACTCGGTTTCGCGCTTGGAGTACGCCTCTGCGGGATGGTTTGCGACCTAAGGCTACCCAGCGTGAGTCCCGTATCGGGAGGACCGACTCACGCTTCCAGGAGTATGCGGGGCTGCTCGACCAGGGATGCATGCCTGGCAGCACTTGTGTGGCGAGCAGCGGTGATGACGTTGACGCCGGGGGATGGCGCCTTGTTGAGAAGTGTCGCAGGAGGTGCCTTGCTGGGCTATCTTCACGAGGTCGTGGTGCGCTGCGGATATCTCCTTTCGGCCGGGGATGCTACCGTTGTGGTGGATTGGATCATTGGGCGAGGGCATGCCGCAGTCCCATTCGTTGTTTCTTGTGCAGAGGCTATGGCCATTCTAGGCGATCTTGTCCGTTGGAAGAGCACCGGGGTCCGATCTTGATCGGTGAGGGAACTGGTGGGGAGGCTCTCTTCCTTGCGACATCTGACGTGGGGTTTGTGTCCAAAGCCTCCTTCAAAGGGGATGTGGCGCGCCTTTCTCCATGGAGGGTGATGGCAAGGGGGCTTCGGGAAACTGAGGTGCGGAGTTTGGTGGGAGGACCGGAGGTTGGGTCTTTGTGTCTGAAGTGGAGAAGGCCGAAAGATTCGGATTTTGCAGTGAAGCCTGCGGTGGTGGAGAGAGTCATTGTCAGGGGGTTGCTGTTGAGGGCAAGGACGAAGGCGTACATTTCGCGATTGCTGCAGAATGTTGTTATGGTCGAATCTGTCGAGTTCTCGGGGTGTCAACCGGGACAACTTTTGGATGTTCTTCTTCGGGTGGAGCCAGTCGGAGCTGAGAAAATGGGTTGGTGGGAGCTGTGGTTGGATGGCAGGAAGGTTCTGTTAGAGCTGGTGGCCACGGATGTCTGGGCGGCTATCCGGGCGGACGGGAAGTGCAGGGGGGAGATTTGGAGAATGGACTCCGGTTCAGGTTTTGGCTGGATGATTGGACGGGAGAGGGGACGCTGGCGATCCGTTTCTCTAGGTTGATGGCGCTCGCCGTTGACAAGGGGGCGCTGGTGGCGGAGGTGGTGGACTCTGGCTCGTAGGCACCCAGGTTTCTGACGGCTCTCTCGGATCAGAGATTGCAGGATTATTTGCGGTTGCTTGATGAGATTCCCTCTGCCGGGGAGATGTCGGGCGAGCATGATCACTTTGAGTGGGCAGATGGTAAGTTCTCGGTAAAGATTGCATATAGGAAGTTGAGTGGAAGTGTGGTGGACCGAGACGAGGCCCTATGTGCGGATATGAAGATGATCTGGGCAGCAAAGGTACCTACTCGGGTTAAGGTGTTCCTATGGTGCTTAAGAAGAGATCGGCTCTGTGACAAAGTGAGAAGGGCTAGGCTGCTGGGCGTGACGGACATTGCATGCGACAGATGTGAGGGTGGTGTGGAGGATGCGGACCACATCTTCTTCGGCTGCAGGACTTCGGCGAATGTGTGGGCCTCTTTGGGGCTGCCATGGGTGCAAGCGTCTGGTGCAGATCAGTATTTGAGTTCTATTCGGGCAGTGGGGCTTGGATCCTCCGGTGATGTTTCCAGACCTTTTGCCGCGCTGTGGGCTATTTGGCTCGGCAGGAATGATGTCATCTTCAAGGGGCAGCGTTTCTATTATGAAAATGTGTTAGCTCAGAGTAACTCTCTGTACAATTTCTGGGTATCCAACTGATGTACTCCACCCGGTTTTTTAAATGAAATTTTGGTGTGGAGACTCCCATCTTGGGAGGGCTCCCCCTCGTTATTACTAAAAAAAAAGGGCTGATTTATGCATTGCACTTTTTCTCAATGGATACAAAGGGTAAGGGGCTTCTTATATAGCCCTCACTGAGTCTCCACATCCCACAGACGGTAGATGTGGGAGTCAACTACATGATGTGGTAAATGGATCCTGAAGGAATCCATTTACCCATCTCTACTCAAATGACACATATAACAAATACTCCAACATAGACCTATAAGTTTTATTGTACATTACTGTTATCTTTTTATTGACCATTTGTAAAAACTAAGCTACATGTTTTGATTCATCACTTCTGTGGTAGGTCCCAAATTGGGACGCCACCCTCTTCCTTCTCGAAAAAAAATGATTTGACTCATCAGTCTTTTAAAAATCTACAATAAGAGAGCAGTCACCATCTCAAAATTTAGACATGTTAACATACCTTTTTTGTTTTTCATCATGCTTTTTTTTCTCTTATCCACCTTTGCATTTTCTGTTAGTTATGCAGAAAGTTCCACATATTCATCGTATAAAACATCTACACATGTCAACTTCTAAGTACGTAAAATTTTACGTTGTTCATCAGCTGTTATTCTTCAACTTTTATCTCATAGCTTTCATTTTCCTCATGACACTACCAGAGATCCTCGAGATATAATATGCATTTTAACAACAAATCAGTTGCATTTTATCCATCTTAATGTTTCTTGTAGTCTAAACTGATATGGCTGCTCTTGTAGGTTTTTCCTGATTACAGGCTTGAGAAGTTGGTTGCAGAATTTGAAAGGGCAATCTTGTTTTACTGGAACTTGGTGAGTCCGAAATCTTGCCTTTTAATGTATTCTGACAAATGCTCTTCTTGTTTTACTGGAAACTGCTTCAGTTTGATTTCTCTACCATCAGATATATATCTTGTTCGAATTTATTGAACTTTACAATTTCATGTTTTTAGCGAGATGTTGCTAACCATTTAGTTCCCTATTCATCAACGAACTCCATAGTAGCTCAGTTAACATTCTCTTATGTTTTAGTTATATAAATTGTTGAATCATCCCGAGCATTTCAAACATAAAAAATGAGCATTTCTAATCTAGTTGTATGTATTCATTTTCTTTTTTTTAATCGAGAGCACGTATCTGTTATTGTCACTGCCACAGTGTAATTATACGTGTTTTTACATGATTTCCCATACAAACTTTTGCAGCTACATTAGATGGCATGCGAATTTCGAAGCTTGCACAAATTTGGATCTGTTATGATCACCATTTTTATTAACATAAAATGTTAGTTTTTTTTAACAGTGTTTATTTTACTAGCAGTGCTTTTCTCTACGTACTGGTCCTTCCAAAAAGAAAAGAAGAGATAAAGAGTGACACCCCACTCCTTGTGCGGATGTCGTAGCTTGGCGATCCCAAGATCCGGATACTCGACAAACCTGTCTCATGTACATTAGGTCCACGTTCGAAATGCAACGTCACAGGAGAAAAGCACGAAATGCAATGGAAAGATCTGCATCCATTTACATTATCATCCCACAATATATATACAGTTCATTTTTAAAAAATTGAAAGATGGGATAAACCTCCAATAGAGGCCCATCCAAGCCCTGCCCTTGAGATTCAAACCCCGGTCTTCCGTGTGGTAGACATCACCCACTACCAACAGACTAGTCAGCCTGTTCTATATATACAGTTCATGTCTATAAAAGATAAACAAGCTTATACCAAAAGCTGTAAAAGTATGTGTTGGAGGAAAAATGAACTGCTTGATATTCATTAGACCTCAGGGCTCTCTTATATAGGAGAAAAACCCTTGGGTAAATTGCATGAGAGGTATATGAAGAAAATGAAATACAAAATAACACTAAAGATGCACAATAATCTCAACACCCCCTCAAACTGGAGCATATATATCTATCATGCTCAGCTTGGAACAACATCTTTGGAAAAGACCTCTAGTAAGAGCTTTGGTGAATATATCAGCTGTCTGATCTCTAGTAGAAACATGAGAGGTGGATATGAGACCCTTCTGGATCATGTATCTGGTATAGTGGCAATCCACTTCTATATACTTCGTACGTTCATCGAATGCAGGATTATTTGCAATAAAAAGTGCCGCCTGATTGTCACATAGTAGTTTCATAGGAAGAGGTACATCAACGACAAGATCAATTTAAAAGCGATCTAACCCACATCATCTCTGTGCTTCCCTAAGCCATGGCCCTGTACCCGGACTCAACAAAAATAGTGAAACCAGAAGTAGACTTCCTATCCCTAGGGCATCCTGCATAATCTGTGTCTGCACACGCTGTCAAATCAAGATAAGACCAGTACATGGTGAAAACTTCAGATATCTCAAAATTATATGGAAAACATCCATATGTACCTTCCTGAGCTGCTCCATGAACTGGGTCACCTTGCTCACAACAAATGATATAGATGGCCTGGTGATGGTAGCAAATAGAAGCTTCCCAACCAGCTCCCTTTATCTCCTCTTATCTATCTCCTCAGTGTCCTCATTATATAATCTCATACTTGGATCCATAGGAGTAGTAGCAGGCTTGCATTCCTTGTATCTCCTCTTATCTATCTCCTCAGTGTCCTCATCATATAATCTCATACTTGGATTCATAGGAGTAGTAGCAGGCTTGTACCCTGTCATACCAGTCTCTAGTAGAAGATCAATAACAAACTTCTTCTGGGTCATCACAAGACCACGCTGGTTCCTGGTGAACTCTAATCCAAGGAAGTATATGAGATTGCCAAGGTCCTTGGTCACAAACTTCTGATTTAGGAACTCCTTGGCCGCCTGAATGCCCTGCTCATCTTCACCTGTGACAATAATATCGTCAACATATACAAGAATAGCATTAGTACCTCTCTGTGTCCTATGAACAAAAAGTGAGTGATACACAGTAGACCGAGCAAATCCCTGATGCTCTATCAACTCTGAAAGCTTATGGTACCAAGCTCTCGGACTCTGCTTCAGGTCGTAAATCGCCTTGTAGAGCCTACACACCTTCTGAGACTCCCCATCAACAACTAAACCTGGTGGTTGCTGCGTATAAACATCCTCCTGTAGATCTCCATATAGAAACGCATTCTTCTCATCAAGCTGGTAAAGAGGCCAGTCTCGTGAAACCACAACTGATAGGAGAGTGCACAATGTCGAGTGTCTGGCCATTGGAGAGAAGGTATCGTGGTAGTCCACCCCATAAGGCTGGGTGAAACCACGTGCTACAAGCCTTGCCTTGTAACGATCTACACGGTCATCTGCTTGCTGCTTCACTGTGAAGATCCATTTGCACCCCACAACAGATGCACCTGGAGGGGGTGGAAACAACACTCCAGGTACCACGAGACTGCAAAATGGCCATCTCCTCTTCCATGGCAAGTCGCCAACTGCTATCCTGTATGGCCTCCTGATATATTCGTGAAATAGTAACAGCTGAGAGGGCCATAACGAACCTCCTATAGTCGTCTAAAAGATGATCCAAGGAAACATGCGCAACTAGGCGATACGTGGCACGACTGCGACGCGACTTCCTCAAGGAAATAGGTACATCGAGGTCATATGCCTCTTTGTTCTCTGGTACCAACCCCTCCTGTGTAATATCCTGTGGATCAAGCATATCACCAGTGCCATCAGTAGAAATAATGTGTTCATCACATACCTTGGGCATGCTGGATGACGGGGAAGACGCATGAGCAGAGAGACAAGTAGAAGACCTGCGAATATAAAACCGAGGTAGGTACTGTGTCAGGGTAGACGGAGGTGGAGGTGAGTGAGACTCAACATGAGGAGATGGTGGTAGAGATAATGGAGGTGGAGGAACAAAAATATCCTTAGCAGAGTCAGCATTAGACAACCTGTCACCTGTAGGAGAAGAATACATAATAGACTCAAAAAATGTGACATCAGCACTAACATAATATTTTCTCCGAATAGGATCAAAACATCTATACCCTTTTTGGGTACGAGATCAACCAACGAACACACATTTGACAACTCTAGGAGAGAGCTTGTCACGACCCGGAGTAAAGTTGTGGACAAAAGCTGTAGATCCAAAGACCCTTGGAGTAAGGGAGAATTAGTCCTTCTCGGGAAACACAATCAAGAATGGAACTTTTTTTCCAAGGATAGTAGATGGCATGCGGTTCACCAAGTAACAAGTAATGAGAACCGCATCACCTCAAAATGAATCGGGAGCTCGACTCTGAATCAAAAGAGTCCTTGTGACATCCAAAAGATGACGGTGTTTGCGTTCAACAACACCATTCTGCTGTGAAGTGTAAGCACAAGAGTCTGATGATCAATATAGATATGAGAAAGTCATACAACTGTAAGGTAGAAAACTCTAAGGCATTGTCAGTGCGAATAAATTTCACATTAGCAGAAAAAATATTCTTGACCTCAATAAGAAAAGATTTAATAACTGGACCAGCATCGGACTTATTCTTTAATAGGAAAATCCAAGATGATTTAGAGAAATCATCCACAACAACCATATGGAACTGATGTCCCTGATGATCGGGAACACGACTAGAACCCTGGATATCAAAATGAAGCAACTCAAACGGCTGACTACTGTGACGACTCAGAAAAGAGGAACGATGGTGCTTCTCAAGCTGGCACACCTCACACTCCAAGGTCGTACGAGTAGAGATCTGTGGGAGAACATGACACAACTTCTGCAGAGGAAGGTATCCAAATGGAAGATGCCACATGAAAGGAGAAATAACTACAGAAGGAATAGTAGCAGCACAAGCACACGGAGGCTGAACAGGTTTGCAAAACCCTCTCTGCTCATGGCCACATTCAATCGCCCTGCCCGTGAGTATGTCCTGAAAACAAGAGAAGACATATCAAATATGGCAAGATAATGCAAATCTTTTGTAATATGGCTAATAGACAAAAGATTCATCTGAAATGCTGGAGCATGTAAAACATTCTGCAGACGCATCGAGGGAGCTAGAACAATTTCCCCCTGACCAACAGTGGTAGATAATCCCCATTAGCAATCACAACTGATCTACCAGGAGGGATAGACTTGTAAGAAGTAAACTGTGCTCGATCGCCATACATATGATGAGATGCTACAGAGTCCATGATCCAGTCAGACAAATCCGAACTGTTACTACTTGTAAGTGCATAAGCAATACCTGGCGAACTCGAAGAGGCTCTTGCAGCCTGTGCGACATCAGAAGGTCCTACAGTCGAAGTAGTAGGAGTAGTCATCATCTCTCTCAGTCTGTAAACAATATCATCAAAACTTGCATCATGAGCAGGAGCGGGAGTAGGAGTAGGCTCGGTCTGCTCAGCAACACGGGCAGACGCAAGATACCCATGCTTTAGGATAGCATGTCTCCTCAGAATGACCGAGACAATGGCAATGTGAACATGGACCACGCTGACGTCCTCCTCCTTGACCACGAGGTCCTCGCCCACGAAACTGTGAAGTATCCCCTCTGCCACGAGAAACTGCCATAGTAGAGGGAGTCTGAGCCGCAATAGTAGATGAAGTAGTGATCCTGCTCAACCTCTTGTATACATCCTCCATTGGAGGTATCGTCTCTCCAGTAAGTTGTTGAGTATGTGCTGCATCGTACTCAGATTCAAGAGATGACAGAAAGACTCCTGTCATAGTGGCAGTCCGACATCCCTGCTGCTACTCAGTGCTGGTAGTAATAGGCATGAAGCTATGCAGACGCTCAAACATACCTCGATGATGAGAGAAGTGTGCATGAAGAGGTCGACAATTCAGCTTGGTTGAAAAATATCAAACTGCAATTGTGGAACCTTGCTCTCATTCTTTGCCTACCCATATGTGTCTGCTAAAATGTCCCAAATAGACTTTGCTGTGGGTTGATTAACAATATCATTGGCAATCTCCGTGGTGTCCCGGAGAGCCAAATGCGAGAATAGGCATCATCTTACTTCCAAGAAGCATTAGCCCCAGTTTTGTCCTCCGTCTCTGAATCCGTCAAAATGTGCTCCTTGTTATGACACTGCATGGACCACAACTCGTAGTTGGTCCCCATCCATCTTCACGATGGGAGCCGGGCCCTTGAAGGCACCAGAAGATAAAAACATCAGCCTTGTTTTCTGACATGGTAACAAGAACATCGATATCTGGAACAAAACCGAGGAGTAGACTGCATAGAATGAGTCTACACAATCTATAGAGGATTGGTTGTATCTGTAGACTCATACAACCATCCTCATCTCCGTATCTCCCTGTATACACATCCAAAACTGTATGCGCATAACTGCAGATGCGCGGAGGTGCGAGGGGCGCAGGAGCTCGGGCGCGTGGTAGCTGGGGAGGTGCCGTACGGGAGGGGTGCCAGACGGGAAGGGGGGAGGGCTGGCGGTGCGGTGGGGGGGTGTAGGGTTAGGGTTGGTGGGATACGAGAACCACGGTCTAGGATCGTTGCTCCAATACCATGTTGGAGGAAAAATGAATTGCTTGATATTCTTGAGACCCCAGGGCTCTCTTATATAGGAGAAAAACCCTTGGATAAATTGCATGAGAGATACATGAAGAAAATGAAATATAAAATAACACCAAAGATGTAAAATAATCTCAACAGTATACTTATGCAAGTATGTATATCTCTCAACAACTATCTCTCAAAAGTACAACTGTAAAGAAAGTAATCTATACAAAAGTATGAACCCTGTCTAGTGCATATCGGTAGTGGTGAAGCTCAAACAGACATGCCTGCTACTGCTGCGGTTCTCAGGAATATCTATTGGGTCCATATGAAATGGTAACATTATGAGCAATTGCCAATAACGGTGCCAAAACTAACCACCATTGTAAAGGTAAGAAAACAAACGTACAAGTATGCTAATGAGTACACACAAACTCACTACGAAGTGGGCTTCTAGCATGCATATCTCACCTCACCAGGTTACATATCTTTTCTACTACTGTCAAATTTGTTGGCACTGACAATGCGCTAGAATTTTGTACCTTATAGCTTTCATATTTCTTTAGATTGCTTGGCATTTTACATTAGACATCGTGTACCTACTGTCCCAGCAGAACGGCGTTGCTTAACATAAACAACACAATTTACTTGATGTCACTCAGACTCTTCTGATTCCGAGTCATGCTCCTCACTCCTTTTAGGGTGATGTTGTATTTACTGCATGCTATTTTGTGAATCTTATGCCTTCCACTGTCTTGGGTGAGAAGATTCCTTTCTCAATTGTGTTTAAGGCCTTAAATGTCGGTTTCGGTCACCATTTCGGTGACGACTAAACCAGAATTTCGATGGAATTTCGGTCAAATTTCGATCATTTCGGTCATTTTTTGTACTAGGACCCCTATATTTCGGTCATTTCGGTCATTTCAGTCGAATTTCGATTTCAACTGGATATCGATATTCGACAGAAATTCGACCGAATTTCGCTGAAATTTGAGGCCATGATTGTGTTCCCTGAGAAGGATATGTTCTCTCTCACCCCTCGTGCGTTTGGCTCTATAGCATTTGTACATCAGTTGTTACCTGGTCATGACAAGCTTGCCCCTAGAACTGTCAAGTATATTTTTGTAGGGTATTTCAAGACACAGAAGGGATACCGGTGTTATGACCATCTTTATCGGAAGTATTATGTCAGTGCTGATGTCACCTTTTTTGAGTCTGTGATGTACTTCTCCCCTGCAGGTGACAAGTTTCCATCATATTCTGGAGAGGAAGTTTACATGTCTCCACCTCCTTCCTCATCACCACCACCTACGATTCCACCACCACCACCACGACTACCACCTCCTTATAGTCTTATGTCCTGGTTCATCCCAAGCTTCTATGTCTGCAGGGCGTCCACTGCTCAAGGCCATCCCCAATCATCTATCACGCCTCGGGTATGGTCTGATCATAGTTATTTCTATTGATGGCAATTATGAGTTGTCTCTACAACAAGTTACTGTCCAGGAGGAGCATGTTCATACCCAAGAGGATAGTCAGCATGTTAAGGAGGTTGCTGATGATCTTGAGGTGTCTATTACGCTAAGGAAGCAGAGGCGTACTTGTCTCATATCCTCTTGCTTCGACTGTTTCTTTGGCACATATGTGAGCAGATTTCAGGAAGTTTGTTGTTGGACTATCTGCTGTGACGATTGCTCGGTCCTATCATGAGGTTATGCATGACAGTCAATGGCGTCTTGCAATAAAGGAGGAAATGGTTGCGTTACAGTCACTTGGCACTTGGATTAGTCCCAGATTCACCTAGCGCATCTGTTGTCAGCTGCAAATGGGTGTTCACCGTGAAGCACCGGGCGAATGGTACAGTGGATTGGTATAAGGCGAGACTTGTTATGCGGGGTTCACCCAGACGTTTGGGGTGGACTATCATGATATCTTATCCTCGGTGACTCACCATTCTACACTTCCGGTTCTTTTCACTGTTGTGGTGTGAGATTGGTCGTTGTTTCAACTTGATGTCAAGAATGCGTTTCTCTATATTGATCTCCAAGTGGAAGTCTACATGCAGCAACCACTGGGATTTGTTGTTGAGGGGGAGTGTTAGCATGTTTGTAGATTTTATAAAGCTATCTATGGCCTTAAGCAGAGTTCAAGAGCATGGTTCTAGAAGTTTTCAGACTTGATTGAGCAAAATGGGTACACGAGGTCGAGTGCAGAGATCCCAGTGAGATACAATTGTTATTCTTAATTATGTCGATGATATCCTTGTTACAGGAGATGATGTGCATGGGATTAGCAAGGCTAAGCAGTTCCTTAGGCAACAATTTGTTACCAAGGATCAAGGTTTGAAATATCGATTTCGATTTCGGTTCGGTCCCCTCCAAAATCGAAATTTCGGTAAAATTTCGACCGTTTCGGTGGAAATGTCGAAAATGACTCAAAAAAGCCATTTTTCGATCATTTTTTTGCAAATTAAGATCTTCTGAGATATTACAACAATAAATAGCTTACAAATACACACTTATATCACACATATTGCTTATATATGCCCCTTATATCGCACATATCAGTCTTATCGGTCATATCGACCAAATCGATGTTAATGTTGACTCTTCACTGATACATACTGGAAATTAATATCATCCAATCCAAGATCTTAAAACAACAGCTTACAAATGTACACTTATATCTCACACATCTCTCATCCGTGTGCCTTATATCACACCATATCGGCCATATTAGACATATTGTTCAGCTGACTGATAGATACTGGAAATGGAAATCAAAATAACTAAGTTAACAACACTTAGAAGACGTCTTTTGTTCGTAAAAGTAGACAAGCCTTTTTATTTTAAAATGTAGATAATGATTGATTAAACAATGTTTTGTTCATAGATATAACTGTCACAGAAAAGTTCGAATGAATAACATAATTAATTACATACTTTCAATAAAGATGCATCTATTTACGAAGATAAATGACAAACGAATGGAAGGACCAAGTTATATCAAATATATAGAAGCTATAGAGTTTTTTCATCTCCATTGCTTAAACCCGAAGGAGAGGAAGCTCCCCAAGTTGAATAAGCGATGTATGTACCCTCCTGTCGCACCATACCCTATATCCATGAGTTTCAACCGAAATAGGTCGATATGTCGAAATATCACCGAAATTTCGGTCGAAATGCGGGAAATTTTGTACTGAAATCCATGAATTTCAACCGAAATTGGTCGATATGTCGAAATATCATCGAAATTTCGGTCGAAATCCAGGAAATCGACATATATACGAGTTTCGATACCCATAACCTCTCGAAATCGAAATTTCGGCGAAATTTCATGAAGTTTAAATCATTGCCAATGATTTTGGTTCTTTATGATATTTCCTAGGATTAGAGTTCGCTAGGAACCAATAGGGTCTTGTGATGACCCAAAGGAAGCATGTTACAGACCTTCTAGCAGAGACATGCATGAGCAGGTGTAGACCCACAACTACCCCTATGGACCACAACACAAGATTATATGACGATGATACCGAGTAAGTAGATGAGAGGAGATACAGAGAGCTGGTTGGGAAACTACTTTATGTTACAATCACCATATCAAACATCTCATTTGTTGTTAGTCGGGTTAGTCAGTTCGTGGAGAAACCCTGACAGGTACATATGGATGCTGCTTGCATGATTATGAGGTACTTAAAGTCATCTCCCGGTACAGATCTATTTTTTAAAAGAGGGACATCTCTCAATGTCTTAGCTTATGCAGATGCAGACTATGCAGGATGACCTAAGGACAGAATGTCTACCTCAGGGTTAGCAACATTTGTCGGTAGCTCCTTTGTATCATGGAAGAGAAAGAAACAGATAGCGGTAGCCAGATCCAACGCAGGATTAGAGTACATATCTATGGCACATGGAACCACTGAGATGATGGGGGTTACATCAGTCTTGATCGACCTTGGCGTTGATGTAACACTTTCCATGCACTTACGTGTGACAATCATACTGCACTTTTTATTTTCAATAATCCTACTTTTCATGAAAGGACAAAGCATATTGAGGTGGATTGCCATTATACATGTGGCATGATTCAGAAAGGTTTCATCTCCCCCTCTCACGTCAGTTCAGGGGAGCAGATAGTCGTTATCTTCACCAAAGCCTTGACCAGGACCCGTTTTCGAAGTACGGTTCCATCTTGAGGGGGAGTGTAGAGATATTTTTATATTTATGTATTGCTCATTCTCTATTTATGTTTTCCACATTATGTAATTTATCCATTGGGACTCTACATAAGAGAGGCACGATTTTTCAAACCATGATCCTAGTAGCAGTAAGGTAAAGCAATTTGCTCGGGCTCATATATTGTGTAGTATCTTCAAACACATGATCAATAGAAGTAGAGTGCTTCCTTGGGACTGCAGGGATGGCAGATAGCTTGCATCCAAGTAGTCCAGCCTTACTAAAAATGTCCAGGTAATACTTCCTGCTTGAAAAATAACATAGCTCTGATACCATGGTAGAAAATAGGAATGCAGAAGCGAAATGATAACAGAGCATGAAGAACAAAAAAATAAACTTGGAACACAGAGATTTAACATGGAACCCTACTCCCTAAGGAGCGGGACGAAACCACGGGAGAACGCCTCAAAGGGCTGATAGTCTATTGCTTTTCTCATCTGGATACAATGTGCGTGGGGGTCTATATATAGCCCCAACCGAGTCTCCACTTCTTCAAACTGGTAGATGTTGGACTAAACAAATGGATGTGGTAAATGGATCCTAGAGGTATCCATTTACCCATCTACAACATAAGAGGCGCACAACCAAATACTCCAACACTTCCTCTATGAAAATAGAGTCCCTCTGCAGTGCGTATCACCTCAATGTCAAGATAGTAACGAAGTTGGCCAAGGCCCTTTGTGACGAAGGCATTCTGAAGGAAGGTCTTGGTCTCTAAAATGTCTTCTTTGTCATCACTTGTGACAACCATATCATCAACGTAAACGGCAAGTATGACAGTACCGCTAGATCGTCATCTGACAAAATAGAGTAGTCAGATGTTGTCCTCTGGAAGTCAAAAAATGATGATATCAGTAGTAAGTCTGTCAAACCATGTATGAGGACTCTGCTTTAGGCCATAGATAGCCTTGCAAAGACGGCAAACATACTCCCTCTCGACTTCATAGCCTGGAGGTTGCATCATGTAAACTTCTTCCTCAAGGTCTCCATAGAGAAAAGCATTCTTCACACCAAGCTGAAAGATAGGCCATCCCTTATTGGCTGCTACTGAAAGAATAGTGCATGTTGATCCCATTCTTGCCACCGGAGAGAAAGTCTCAAAGTAGTAGACCCCATATGTCTGTATGAACCCTTTGGAAATTGGTCGTGCTTTCAATCATCAATGAACCCATTAGATGACTGTTTGGTCGCGAAGACCTATCTGCAAGCCACAAGTCTAATTCCCATGGGGCACGACACAAGGTCCTACGTACCAGGGGATGTAAATGCATCCATTTCCTCATTCATTGCGTGTCGCCAGTCATAAACTTGTAAAGCATTGTGATGATCTTGGAGAGTAGAGATGGTCATGAGAGCATCTGTATATCTCTTGTCACAACTAGATAAGCCATCATTAGAAGTGAAATGTGATATAGGGTAGAAAGTACATTGACTTTTTGTCTTGCAGAGAATTATATGAAGTTCCTGAGGCACATCCGTGGCAGTAATTGTGGGAGCACTCGAAGATGGCATATCATTCCGCAAAAGAGGAACAAACAAAGGCACATGAGCAGGTTGAGAAATGTGTTTGCGCTTATAAACAATCAGTAGTGGAGGTATATCAAAGGGGATATCAGTGACAGGTTGAGTAAAGAAGTTAGTCTGTTCAAAGGAGGTAACGTCAACAAAATGTAGTATTGGGTACCAACGGGATCATAGCACCTATAGGCTTTTTGAGTGCGTAAATATCCAAGAAAAACAAGTTTACTACCCTAAACTTATCAGCTACATGAAAAATATGGACAAAAGCAATATGCCCAAAAATCCTCAGAAGTAACGGGAAAGAGGACTCATAAGGGTAAAGTAAAGATAATGGAGTGTTTTCCTTAAGAATCGAAGATGGGACTCTGTTGATGAGACAAACGACCATAAGAATGGCATCACACCAGTTGGTCTTTGGGACCTTAATCTGAGTGAGAAGGGATCAATCAATGTTAAGTAGATGCCTAAGTTTCCATTCCGCAACCCCACTTTAATGGGAGGTATACGTACACGAAGTTTAGGAACAATCCCTTGAGAAGCAAAAAAAGACATCAAGTCATGTTGGGTAAACTCCAGAGCATTATCGGTACAAAAAACCTGAACACAAGTAGAAAAGGACGTTTTGATGTACTCAAAGAACTTTTTGACAATTTTATTAATCTATGAACTCTCCTTTATTAGATAGATCTAAGAAGATCGGCTATAGTTATTAACAAAAACAACAAAATATTTGTATCCACTCAAAGTTCGGACCGGACATGGTCTCCAGATATCACAATAGACTAGTGCAAAAGGAACATCATGACGCGGCTTAGCACGTGCAAAAGATGTTCGATGATGTTTCCCGAACTGACACGCCTCGCACTCAAAGGGCTTTGGCGTAGAAAGTTTAGAGAACATCTTGGAGATAACCTTCGTAGAAGGATGATCAAGACGAAGATGCCAGAGAAAGATATCGTTGGAGATAAACGCAACACCAACAAAACTCGAATCAGAGAGAACCTCAAGATAGCATAGGCCATTCTTCTTATGTCCCCGGCCAAAAATCTGCCTCGTTCGGATGTCTTGGAAATAACAACATACCCTATCAATAATCACGTGATAGTTAAGCTTAGTACAGAGCTTCTGGACATATAATAAGCTAAGAGGAAAAACATGTGCACAATGGACTTTAGTGAGTCGGAGCTTGGAGGAGAACTCTACAGTTCCTACAGCAGTACCTTGGGAGTACTCCCCGTTGGCAACCTGAACCGACTTCATAGAGGAAGAAGGTTGAGAGAAGAATAGAAGACTACCTTCTCCTATCAAATGTGTAGATGCTTTGGAGTCAATAAACCATGCAGGAGCAGAAACAGTGGCAAAGTGGGCTAAGCCAAACTAGCAGTAGTAGCAGTAGAAGTACTGCCACCGTTGGAGGTGCTGGAATTCTGTAGGAGTTGCATCAAACATGAGAAATATGAGACACTGAACTATTGTGTTGATCCACCAGGATGCTGATAAGAAGAGTCCTCAGCAGTATCATAAGTTGTCTCATAGGCACTGTTGGAATTAGGTTGAATGCCAAACTTTTCTTATCATTGCTCTAATTGATGGTTCCAATGCCCACAATGAATGCATTGTGGGTACTGTGGAGAAGTATACTTACAGTCAAGGCCAAAATCTCGTCCACACCCTAAATCACGTCCATAACCACAACCAAAGTCACGGCCTCGACCTCTTCGAAAGCTCTATCATCCTCTGTTCCCAGATGATGCAAAGTAAGATCTGTGGGAAGCAGAGTAGAGGTGTGTCCAACAGAGGTCTCTAGTTCCTGAAGACGATCGAAGATAGTCTAGATCAGTGGCAAGGTATCAACCGTCAGAAACTGCTCCTTCACTGCTTGGTACCGTAGATTTAGTCCAGAAAGAAAGCGATAGACCTTCCATTCAGGTCGCTCTTGCACCTTTTTAGTATAATAGGCTAGCTGAAAGATCAGAAGCTCCTCGAACATGCTGGTTAGATGTCGGTCGTACTTATGGAGTCTGGAATCCCCCTGAGTTACGACCAGACATGCATGTAAATGTCTGCATGGCGAGACTTGGCCATTTTATGAGAGTAAGTTTGTTCCAGATCTGCTAATACCTCCTTGGTTGAGTCCTTGTAGAGAAGATTGGTAGCAATGTTTGGTTTGATACTATTGGTCATCCAAGTGATGACCTGACAATTATCCACATATCATGTGTTGAAAAATCCTTGTCCATCTCTTTTAGTGAATCTTTAGTTAGAATATGATTCTTTTGCTGACATCTGATGAACACATTGATGGGTGATCGAGGTCACCATTTGTGAGCCCCTCGGGCCTCTTGAGCGACAACAGCAGCACCCAGGGGTGCTGGAGGCGCTGTTGTGCGCTGGCGACGACAACCAGAGGTCCTGGCGTGCTGTTGCAATGCTAGCAACGTGCATGAGTTCCCAAGGCCGCTGCAGGTGGTTATGGAAGGCATGGAGCCTTGCGCAGCTCCCTGGTCGGATGAGAAGAAGGGCCCACACAAGGGTTTGGAAGAAGAGGGAAACGAGAGGCTGGTAGTGGCAGCGAGATCTAGGTCAGAATAGTGGTCTAGGACCGCCGCTTTGATACAATATAGAGAAGACAATGCAATGAGATGGTTTATTCAGGAGGTATATGGGTGCTTATATAGTGTCAAACCCGAGAGAGCTCATAAAAGGGTAAATTGCATAAAGGGACCCCGAAGGATTACAACTCAATAATATGAAAAATAAATCCACTTTAACAGACACCAACATTGCAGCAATGTCGGCCCCCAGACTACAACAATCTGAGAAAATCTCGATTACTTCTGTTAGGTCTTACAGAGCAGGTTTCAGGGCTTCTAGGGTCCTTGAGAGAAAAGGAACACCAAGAGTACCTGCTACCCAACAACTCATCAATGTTTGTTTGTCACCAGGAAAGCGTGGCAGGCACCATCGAACAACCCCCTCCTTTCCATCCTTATAAATCAACAGATCAATCTCTTTCAACGAGGTTCCCAAGCACAGACCATGCTATCTCAAATACGAACAATATCCCCTGAGGAGACCCCAGGGTGTCTAAAACCTCAAAAACCATAGTGGAAAGTCCCCACCCTTTCTTCTCGCAAACTCTGATCCACAAGCCAGTCAGCTTCGTCGATGAGCCTGGATTGAAGGTATCCATCATTACCACCTCAACCCATGGTCGATGTTTTCCTCGCAGGTTGCACCAACACAGAGTCATGATTGGCCTTGTTCTGCTCATGCGGCACACCGAGCAATTGAATCGACGATGACCCAGCCACAACATGTGAAAAGCGTTGTATGAACAATACATTTGAAACAATGAGGACCCCACTTCCGATGGGTAACAGATAGCCATCCCTCCTACTTCCTCTCAACTTGGACGGTAGCCCTCCTCTTCTTCCTTTCAACATGCTTGGTGGACATCAACATACCCCTCCTCACCTTCTCGAGCCAAACGGCGGAACCGAGCTCTCTTTGGGCCACACTCCTCTCCCATCCTTAGTAACCCATACTTTAACCTATAAACCTATCCTCCTTCAACTCCATTTAGACATGAGTTATCTAGTATTCCCCCAGAAGAGAATGTTCATAGCTTTGGCATTATTTTTTTATCTCCTTCAACATATTGTCATCGGAATCTTCTTTCCCTTCAGCTATTATTGTTTTTCGAATGGCTTAGACATCTAGTTCCACAGCTTGTGATTAATAGATTGAATGAAGAATTCCATTCTGTTAGCCAAGTAAGAATATTTGTTTCCATCAAAATATGGTGGCTTGGTACGGTAAAATCTTGCGATGTTGGAGGTAGCTACCAGTCTCCGTGCAATCTGATCAACGAGATGTTATAACTTCTTGTTTAACAAAGCTCTGATACTGAATGAAAAGGATTAAATGAACCAAGAGGGGGGGGGGGTTAAAGCGTTCAGTAAAAAACCTATACCAACTAATAAATGAGTTACGCCTTTCATGTTTAAACAAAGCTCTCATACGAAATTAAAATGATTAAATGGAATAAGGATGGGGGTGGTTAAATTGTGCAATGAAAATTATGTAGATTAATAAAAATTTAAATTATAAAGACACGTGTATCATATGAGGTGCAATGTGCCTACCACCCAAAAGAACATGACTCAAATCACGGGGCGGACACTTGTGTGTGTTTCCCCATCTTGTTTAAAAAAATATGTATTTACGTGGGAAACCTAAGAGGATAAGAATCAATAGTTAAAACCCTGTTTCATGATATTCCCTCCTTGCTACCCAACATTGACACATGCTTTCTTTAGTTTACTACTTTGATTGGGTGTAGTAAAAATCCCTGTACAACATGTACCACTTTCTTTAATAGTTAAAGAGAGCATTTTACCTTTCATTGAGGGAAAGGACCCACACCTTGGGTACCTACAATATAGTGTAAAGAAATGACCTATAAGAACCTTTGTTAATCAATATGCTAATCAAATAAGATGAGGCTAAGTTTTCAGAATGCTTTCTGAAAATGCAGAGTTGAGAGCACTCTGAAATGAAAGCTGTCGTCAGAGCTCTTGAGTACCACCTAAGTTGAGTCCGAGGCAACTTTAATACCCGAAGGCTTGATTCCAAATGGGAGGTTCATGATGCTAAAGAAATCAAGAGTCGTGGAAAGTAATCCTATCTTGAAGAGTGTAGAAATTATATGCTAGAATGCATGTTGGATGTATAGGCATAGGTATCCTTTTTTATCTTTCTCAAAAGAGAAGTTGTTCGACTTCAAAAAATTACAACTATACAAAGAGGCACCACCCAACATTCAAATGCAACTTTAGAATATTAAAGACAACAGAACACAAAATCAGTAACAAAAAATCAGTCAACTGAAAAAGTTTGTCAGTCAACTATCTTTAATTAGTCGGTTGTATTCCATTGAAGAGTCGACTGGATTGGTTTAGTGTCTACAAACTGTCAATAACTACTAAATAAGAGTAGTCAACTAGTCTATCAAGGCTAGTCGACTAGAGTGACTTAGTCAACTGGAAATTGGAATAGTCTACTGGAACAAGTTTTGACTCCAACAATAAGATGATTCAAATAACATTTTCATTGTTGACTTCAAGGTAGTCGGCTGGTTAAGTGCATCAGTCGGCTGAAGGGCTATTTTTAGGGGAAATTATATCTTTTTGTGGATTTTATCTTTAGACTCTTTTACACTGATCCTATGAAAACAAATACAAAGACATGACTTTGATTACCAATCTTCTTGTCTACATATCTGATTACATTTGATAACTTTTAGCATAGAAATCTTAAATGTCTTCGATAATAGAGTATCTTACACCTGATAACATAATTTTCTATAAGTTTCATTGCAAGTCTTGTCTGATTCAGAAAAAAATATAATTCACGGGAAAATATAATTCTTAGGTTCTTGAGATCATGTGATTGTTTAAAAAACACATATTGCATATCTAAATTATGAATTGATTAAAAAAAATCTAAGTTACGAAAATAACCAGAGTGATAGGTCAACTAACAGACCTTAATGTTGATAGCGGTCATTTGAAATTCAACTGCTGATCATTGTTGCAAAAATCGGCTGACTAACCCGTTTAGTCGGTCCGATTAGTCAACGCGGTGGGGTAGCCAAGTCGACTAACCAAAGTCGCTCTATAATCGGACCAACCCGATCACTCTGCTGATTAATCGGTTTACTCGGCCGATTACACGGCCGCTTTTTGCATAGACCTTTTTTATCTGAACCCCCAAAAATCGAATACCCAAATACCCGATTAAATTGACAGAGGACCTTACTGTTCGACAGTAAGCTCCCATGCCCTGAAAATCTAAACTCGAGCCCCCGAAAACCCAAACCCTTGACGCACCCTCCGTCTCTGCCTCCGCCAAACCGCGTTGTCGAACCGCATCTCCTCCGACGATGGTCAAAGGACCTTCCGTCTCGACATCACCGACCTCAAGGATCCTTCCAGCTGCAGCCAAAGCTCTCCTCGGAGCTTCTCCAATGCCCGATCCTGGCCGCCCATGTTAGTTTTTTTGTTTTTTTGTTTTTTGCTTTTTTTGAACTTTTAGATATGATCAGGACATTGTTAGTTAGTATTTGATTTTATATATGATTAGGACATTTAGATTTTCGGTTGATAGATTTAATAACAATGTGGATTGTTCATTATATGCATATGTTATATTCAAATTTGATTTATGGAGCAGTGTGGATTCCATTTAAATGATCGATTATAATAAATGACAAAAAATATGTTATGCATATGACGATGCATAAATGATCAGGTATGATTAGGCATAAATTTATGGAGCAATACATATATTTTAACAATGTGGAGGATATCATTTAGGATATGATTTCTGGAGCAAATGACATCTGAAGCATTAGATTTTCAGTTGATAAGTTATGCATTGCATATGATTTCTGGAGCATATGATTTCTAAATGTTATTAACTGCTATGCAAAATATAGAGTAGAGAGAGAGAGAGTCAGAAGGGTAAGATCCAAAGGCCAAAACACTACACACAAGTCTTGTATATATAACAAAAAAAACTTAAGCCATGATTTTTGCTGTATATCATGACTGTAGGTTGTAGTAATATTGCCATTTTTAATATTGAATATTGCACAATTGCAATTCTCTTACTCGCCATTTTTTATTTTTAAACATTTTCTCATACTATGTACCAATCATTTTGTTCTTAACTTTCTTCATTTTTTCTCTTGCTATATTTTTTAAGCTCTTAAAAATATTAAAATTGCTATATATATAAATGATAGTATATATTATAAAAATTGATTTATATATTTAAAATAATTTAAAAATTCAAACCGACTAATGCTTGACTAAATCCGATTACTCTCTCGATTGCCGATTAATCCTTAGTCAGTATGAAACCCCTGGTTTTAGCCCCACAACTTGGTCAAGTTGATGATAATCAAATAGTTGTGGTCCAATAAGAAATTTATGAAAAATCCAATTTTAATCTGATTGTATAATAAGATAGCTTATTAAATGCGTGTCGTCGTCAGGATTCCAACGCATCTGAAATTTTGTAAATCGGATATCGGTTGAGTGAGATATGATCATTTTAGTGAGGATGGGTCAAATCTGAAATGGTTATACGGGATTGAGCAAGATCCATCTAAGAGATCCGCCCAAGTATGATTTTTGAGATATAAAAGGACACATGGGCTGCTCTCTCCTCTCACTTGCAAACCCTAGCCACCACTCACCATCCCCCACCTCTCAAGATCGCTGGAGCTCCGACGGAGCATTGGCGGAGTTGGTTGTCCTCTACTATTTTTGTGGGGAAGTTTTCCCTCGACATCCTCTACACGGATCTAGCACTAGAAATGTAAGATCATCTCTCCCGTTCCTTGTATTTCAAGATTTTGTTGTGGGTTAGATCTAAGCAAGGGATTATTTTGATTTAGAGGATTTTCATGATCATGATGAAGCGTAGAACTACTTAGAATGGACATATGACGTTGATGCACAAACAACATATAAGTACGGTCCCTTCCCCTTTGCTTGCAATTTTCTCTATGTGCTTATATCCCATGGACCTTTGTGTCCCTCTTGCTGGATGGGTTTCCCGTCGTGGTGTGTGAATTTTCGGTTGATCATGTTCCTAATAAAATAAAAGAAAACTAAATGGTAATTTCGTTGATTCCACTTGCATGCTAAATAAAAGTGTGAATAAAAGACGGAATAGGTATATTGTGCTTAAATGCATGAATTTCATTAATGATATAATCATATTATACATATGTATATAAGGATACTGCACGAGAACATATGTGAATAACAAAAATCCCCACCTTCGTTGTTGGTTTCATGCAATTTATTTTTGACCTCATAAGTGAATATCGATAGAACCGCATGGGATTCTCAAGGCCCGAATTATTGTGTGATAATTTTGATGTGGAGACAGAATGATACCCAACCGTCACGATCTACTCATAAATCAATCTATTGAACCTAAGTTTTAAATTCTCTTGAAAGATATCGCACATGCATGGAATGTCGTACTCGTAATTCGAAATGGTGCATTATTCCAAATTAACCCAAAGAGGGATACGTTCCGGTGCCCTTATTGATTTATGGAGAAACCATACATAAATAACCCTCATCATTATTCATTTTAGGGTATCAGATGAAGGTCGTCCCTTGGAGTTTTGTTTTGTGTTAACAATAGGAGAGTTGAGTGCTTAAGAAATTGGACATTTCATAACTTTCGTACTTCTTAATACAAGGTATTTCAGAATTTTTAGAAGAAATATGATCCTATTTTGATAATTTGACTTGTCATGTCTCATCGAATTTCATCTCTCTTTTTTTTGTAACGTGCACATGGTAGTCTTGAAATTAAGATAAGTTATTGCAGGTTTTGAAAACGGCCACTGGATTCATTAAAAATAATAATAATATGTAATTATGATGGGATTTACTTCCATCTATGTACACGTATATATTACATCTACTTAAACAATACCAAATCTGAGGTGTCATTTATCCCCTCCAATGATCTCTCTTGTTCATGATCCATGTGGCATACTTATTTCCTAAATCCAACATTCCTTTTGTTGGAATGATTAGTCTTAGATTTTAGCTATTCTACTTATGTAATTAATTAGTTATATAAAAAAAATAACAATCCATATGTAACCAGTTAACTCTGGATGGAAGTGGAAACTTGATATTAATCTTATGTGGAGCAACTTTAAACACGATATGATGATTGTTAAAATCTGCGCGCACACAAAAAAATGAAAATATTATCTGACATGATTAATTCATGGATCTCAATTTGATATTGGAAATTTTTTGAGTATTGGATGGGTGCATAAATGAAACAAAGAAGAAGGGGCCAGGATGAGGCAAGTTATATGATAATAGATAACTATAGGGAACATTTCCATTCTATGTAGTAGTAACAATAATGATGTTATTAGTAACAACAACATCAATAGTAGCGACTACGATTCATATTCACCAAGAACCAATCATATCAATTAACCTAAACTAATGGTGAGAATTCCTAGTGGCCCATTTGGGAGACCTTTGAGGATGATGCATATCGTAAGGTCCTACAAGTTTGGGCATTAAAATATTATCATATTATTTAGTGTTATTATATTCTCATGGGAAAGATTCACGGAAATCATGTAGATGTTGTTTGACGTACAAGGGATTGTGCATGCACAATTGTCCCACAGTTAGATACCATGACTGTCACAACCTCAAAGGATGAGTTGGGTGATATGTCGCACCTAGCAGTTTGTTGCATTCGGAGTTGCTCGATAAAGTGTTGTTGGCATTCTTGGACTCGTACTTATATACGATACCGATATTTAGGATAGCACTAAGTGCATCTACAATGATCATTCCTCCACATGTTTGCAATGTCAAAGGTGTCCGTAATGTGGTTTGAAGTTAGAGACTTTGGTAAACAATTTTTTTATGTTTTGCTTGAACATAGGTCTTTGTGGACTTACTCGAGTAATGCAAAGTCCTCATGTAATAGAGGCACATGAGATGTGTATTTGCATGTGCTTGCTTAATCTAAACAATCGATGATTAGATATTGTTAATTGCATTCACATCATCGTGGGAACTAATCAATGATTGGAAAATCTAAGATCAGAGTGGTATTGTCTTTAAGTGAATATCAAATCGTTAAATGGAAAAAAAAGAAAAGGCAAACAAATATCACCATGCTTAACAGTGTGTGGTCTCCTTATAACGACATGTGATTACATGATACATTCAAATTTTTATTAAATAGCCAGCCTCGATTATGTTTGTGATGCTCATGGGTGTAATCTCGTGGTGACTCGTAGCGAGAATGAAGTATAAATTATCAAGATATGGCTAAATGAAATCAAGGTTTAAACGTCTTTGTTAATGTTGGTTTTCATGTGTTATGTTTAGAGAAGTAAGCATACCCGAGAGTGGGGCGCAGCTCTCGCGGTCCCGGTGAGTTCTAGATGGAGTGTTAGTTCTAGTTCCGCGAGTTTGTCGGTGTGTTCCGCTGCTCTGTCGGTTGATCGTAGTGCTACGGGTACAGTCGGTGTGTCCGTGTCCCTAGTACGGCACTCGTCGAAGACTCATACTTCGTCACAAGGGTGTATCCGGTGCGGTCCCGTTTGGCCGCGGTGTACTCGTTCCCGGGTATTCCCCTTGTGGTGGGTAAGCTGGGGGAAATGGGTTGAAGTTGGAGTTGGGGTTGGTTGCTTGAGTTTGTTGGCTTGAGTTAGTTGCTCCAGTGCACATGTTGTGACTGTTGAGTTTGGTTATTAATGTTTGAACTCAATCACTAAATGATGGCAAGATCTCTTGAATAGTATGCTTATGTGCATAGACGTATATGATTATCCCAAACAATGCATGTAGATAAGTGTATAATTAGTGAGCTCACGATATGAATAAAATTAATGGCACTTGTAGAGTACGAATAGCAAATTGCGTGCAACTTATAATAATAATCTTATCGGTGTTTTGGAATAATGAGCAACAACTACAAGAATAATAATGGAACATGAACATCCCTCTCGTTACTCTCTTACACTTTCTGCTTAGTGTAGTGTTAGCCTGTTTTAGCTGTACTGAGCATTTTTGCTCATACGTACTTCTTTGGAAACCCATCCAGGTTTACAGGTTGTTGAGCAGCAGTATTAACTTGATCTTCCGCACTTTGTACAAGACACAGGGTACAGTTTCACTTGCAGAGTTGTAACATTTGTTATTATACTTTTATAGCTTATGTTGTTTAAGTTGTTAGCCATGCAAAAATATATTGTGGACTCTATTGTAAGCTTGTAATGTTTTGGGAACCATGAATATATAAATGTCATTTGAGCATTTTATTATGTATTTTCCTGCTTTATATTCTGAATGTTAATCATGATGTATGAATGTGGCTATTGCTGAGTATCTGGATCCTAGGGAGATAGGTCCGGCGTCCTCCCTGCGGGGCAGGGCGTCACAGATGGTATCAGAGTAAGGATACTCCATTAGCCAACATTTATACTTATGATTATTAATGGTATTCGGAATGTATGGAATACATCAGGGTCCTCTGACTATGATGTTTAGTCCAACAGGAATGGTTCCCGTACAAGAGTCCTAATATATGAAGACTTAGATATCTAGAGACTTATGAGTGTAATTGATTCTTGCAGAATCATGTCGCTTTCGAACGCTGAGATTGCTACTCAGTTGGCAATGATGATGGACATGATCCAAAGTATGGATAGGAGACTACAGACCGTAGAGCGAAGACTTGATGGATTTGAAGAATCCGTTCGTACCCTTCAAAGCATGGGTACTACTAGAGTTACACTTCCCCATCTATCTAATGAGGATATTTTTCAGAAGCATCAGAAAATATTTGCTAGCTATTGCAAGGGTCAAGTACCAGAGTTTGTGGGAGATACTGATCCTGAGGATGCTGATGCTTGGTTAGAAAATATTGAGAAAGTTCTCAAGATTATCCAAGCACCCAAAGACTGTTGGGTGCCATTTGCTGAATACTCCTTGAGCGATCATGCAAAGCATTAGTGGAGCGCTTTATCCCGACATTTACCACATCCTTTGACTTGGGATAATTTTGTGAAGTCATTTAGAGAACAATTTCTTCCTGATTTCTGGGTTAGGAGAAAAAGAAAAGAATTGGACGAGTTGCAACAAGGATCGATGTCAGCTAGAGAATATCAGATCAAATTTGATGAGTTAGCACGTCATTCACCCATGCTTGAAATGTGTGAAGATGAACGGATCTTAAAGTTTTGGTGTGGACTTCGCCTTGATATTCAACATCGACTCTCTTCTTATCGACCATCCACTATCCGCGAGATGGTAGAAGTCATATCTCGCATGTAAGACTTACATCACGATATGAAATTGAACAGAGAAAAATTACGTGAAAATGACCAGGGTGGGCAACAGATTGTGATGCCTGTTTCAATAACTTATAATGGTTCCCTACCTTTGGAAGCAATGCACGAGACTACAAAAAGTTCGACTACTAAAGGACCAAGGGGAAGTAGCAGGCCTCGACGATGCTATACATGTGGCCAAAGGGGTCATAGTCAAGCTGAATGTCCGCAGTAAGACCATAATGTTATTGTTAGAGCACGGTATGAAAGAATCAAGATGTTGATGAGAGGGGACAAAAATATACTCAAGGCAGGTGATTGGTGTAATGAATCTGATAACTATCAAATGTTCTTGTATAGACAATATGTTTATTAGTATATTCATGAAACATGTTCCTTGTTTATTGCTTGATAGTGCAGGGTATACCTATACAAATAGTACTGACGCATGGATTATATCCTTCTTGATGATTATAATTACGACGATGAGTTCAAAGATTGATAAATGTCAAATTGTAGTGACGTGATATATAGACTCGTATCAAGTAGTCTACATTAATTTGTAAGACAAGCTCAAGGACTGAAAGAGATGTCTTGATTCTTTTTAAGATTGTTATCGCTGGCTGCGATAACACCATTTCTTTTGTTTGTACTCATTGAGGGTGATATAACTTTTTGTTTGGATATTCTTATCACTAAGGGTTGATTATAATCCGCTTAAAGTTGTTATCACCGATTACGATAAAAAGGATCCTATCAAGATGATTATCACTCTCGTGATAAGTAGAGCATGAATATGGATCCATCTTCCTGAGTAACAAGGGAATGCTTTAAGAGTGTTATCACTAAAGGTGATAACCACAATCCTTAAAGATTGTTATCGTTGACCTCGATAACAAATATCCTTTTAAGATTGTTATCACTCTCATGATAGATGGAATGCAGATGCGAGTGCATCTCTAGGAGAAATAGGAAGAGTCCTTTTAAGATTGTTATCGCCTTCAAGATAAGAAATATGCATATTAGGATTTTTTTTTCAAAAGTTATAACCTTAAGGTCTGTAGATAACCTTTCGCATATCGTAATAGACACATGTCCTATCCCAATAATATCTTTACATGATGTAATGAATATTAGGTATGATATCGTGGATGTATACAACATATGATATGAATAGACAGAAAATACTACCAATACCAATTCCTGAAGTCTCGAGGACGAGACTTGTTTTAAGATTGTTATGATGTGAAACCCCTGGTTTTAGCCCCACAACTTGGTCAAGTTGATGATAATCAAATAGTTGTGGTCCAATAAGAAATTTATGAAAAATCTAATTTTAATCTGATTGTATAATAAGCTTATTAGATGCGTGTCGTCGTCAGGATTCCAACGCATCTGAAATTTTGTAAATCGGATATCGGTTGAGTGAGATATGATCATTTTAGTGAGGATGGGTCAAATCTGAAATGGTTATACGGGATTGAGCAAGATCCATCTAAGAGATCCGCCCAAGTATGATTTTTGAGATATAAAAGGACACATGGGCTGCTCTCTCCTCTCACTTGCAAACCCTAGCCACCACTCACCATCCCCCACCTCTCAAGATCGCTGGAGCTCCGACGGAGCATTGGCGGAGTTGGTTGTCCTCTACTATTTTTGTGGGGAAGTTTTCCCTCGACATCTTCTACACGGATCTAGCACTAGAAATGTAAGATCATCTCTCCCGTTCCTTGTATTTCAAGATTTTGTTGTGGGTTAGATCTAAGCAAGGGATTATTTTGATTTAGAGGATTTTCATGATCATGATGAAGCGTGGAACTACTTAGAATGGACATATGACGTTGATGCACAAACAACATATAAGTACGGTCCCTTCCCCTTTGCTTGCAATTTTCTCTATGTGCTTATATCCCATGGACCTTTGTGTCCCCTCTTGCTGGATGGGTTTCCCGTCGTGGTGTGTGAATTTTCGGTTGATCATGTTCCTAATAAAATAAAAGAAAACTAAATGGTAATTTCGTTGATTCCACTTGCATGCTAAATAAAAGTGTGAATAAAAGACGGAATAGGTATATTGTGCTTAAATGCATGAATTTCATTAATGATATAAACATATGTGAATAACAAAAATCCCCTCCTTCTTCGTTGTTGGTTTCATGCAATTTATTTTTGACCTCATAAGTGAATATCGATAGAACCGCATGGGATTCTCAAGGCCCGAATTATTGTGTGATAATTTTGATGTGGAGACAGAATGATACCCAACCGTCACGATCTACTCATAAATCAATCTATTGAACCTAAGTTTTAAATTCTCTTGAAAGATATCGCACATGCATGGAATGTCGTACTCGTAATTCGAAATGGTGCATTATTCCAAATTAACCCAAAGAGGGATACGTTCCGGTGCCCTTATTGATTTATGGAGAAACCATACATAAATAACCCTCATCATTATTCATTTTAGGGTATCAGATGAAGGTCGTCCCTTGGAGTTTTGTTTTGTGTTAACAATAGGAGAGTTGAGTGCTTAAGAAATTGGACATTTCATAACTTTCGTACTTCTTAATACAAGGTATTTCAGAATTTTTAGAAGAAATATGATCCTATTTTGATAATTTGACTTGTCATGTCTCATCGAATTTCATCTCTCTTTTTTTTGTAACGTGCACATGGTAGTCTTGAAATTAAGATAAGTTATTGCAGGTTTTGAAAACGGCCACTGGATTCATTAAAAATAATAATAATATGTAATTATGATGGGATTTACTTCCATCTATGTACACGTATATATTACATCTACTTAAACAATACCAAATCTGAGGTGTCATTTATCCCCTCCAATGATCTCTCTTGTTCATGATCCATGTGGCATACTTATTTCCTAAATCCAACATTCCTTTTGTTGGAATGATTAGTCTTAGATTTTAGCTATTCTACTTATGTAATTAATTAGTTATATAAAAAAAATAACAATCCATATGTAACCAGTTAACTCTGGATGGAAGTGGAAACTTGATATTAATCTTATGTGGAGCAACTTTAAACACGATATGATGATTGTTAAAATCTGCGCACACACAAAAAAAAATGAAAATATTATCTGACATGATTAATTCATGGATCTCAATTTGATATTGGAAATTTTTTGAGTATTGGATGGGTGCATAAATGAAACAAAGAAGAAGGGGCCAGGATGAGGCAAGTTATATGATAATAGATAACTATAGGGAACATTTCCATTCTATGTAGTAGTAACAATAATGATGTTATTAGTAACAACAACATCAATAGTAGCGACTACGATTCATATTCACCAAGAACCAATCATATCAATTAACCTAAACTAATGGTGAGAATTCCTAGTGGCCCATTTGGGAGACCTTTGAGGATGATGCATATCGTAAGGTCCTACAAGTTTGGGCATTAAAATATTATCATATTATTTAGTGTTATTATATTCTCATGGGAAAGATTCACGGAAATCATGTAGATGTTGTTTGACGTACAAGGGATTGTGCATGCACAATTGTCCCACAGTTAGATACCATGACTGTCACAACCTCAAAGGATGAGTTGGGTGATATGTCGCACCTAGCAGTTTGTTGCATTCAGAGTTGCTCGATAAAGTGTTGTTGGCATTCTAGGACTCGTACTTATATACGATACCGATATTTAGGATAGCACTAAGTGCATCTACAATGATCATTCCTCCACATGTTTGCAATGTCAAAGGTGTCCGTAATGTGGTTTGAAGTTAGAGGCTTTGGTAAACAATTTTTTTATGTTTTGCTTGAACATAGGTCTTTGTGGACTTACTCGAGTAATGCAAAGTCCTCATGTAATAGAGGCACATGAGATGTGTATTTGCGTGTGCTTGCTTAATCTAAACAATCGATGATTAGATATTGTTAATTGCATTCACATCATCGTGGGAACTAATCAATGATTGGAAAATCTAAGATCAGAGTGGTATTGTCTTTAAGTGAATATCAAATCGTTAAATGGAAAAAAAAAGAAAAGGCAAACAAATATCACCATGCTTAACAGTGTGTGGTCTCCTTATAATGACATGTGATTACATGATACATTCAAATTTTTATTAAATAGCCAGCCTCGATTATGTTTGTGATGCTCATGGGTGTAATCTCGTGGTGACTCGTAGCGAGAATGAAGTATAAATTATCAAGATATGGCTAAATGAAATCAAGGTTTAAACGTCTTTGTTAATGTTGGTTTTCATGTGTTATGTTTAGAGAAGTAAGCATACCCGAGAGTGGGGCGCAGCTCTCGCGGTCCCGGTGAGTCCTAGATGGAGTGTTAGTTCTAGTTCCGCGAGTTTGTCGGTGTGTTCCGCTGCTCTGTCGGTTGATCGTAGTGCTACGGGTACAGTCGGTGTGTCCGCGTCCCTAGTACGGCACTCGTCGAAGACTCGTACTTCGTCACAAGGGTGTATCCGGTGCGGTCCCGTTTGGCCGCGGTGTACTCGTTCCCGGGTATTCCCCTTGTGGTGGGTAAGCTGGGGGAAATGGGTTGAAGTTGGAGTTGGGGTTGGTTGCTTGAGTTTGTTGGCTTGAGTTAGTTGCTCCAGTGCACATGTTGTGACTGTTGAGTTTGGTTATTAATGTTTGAACTCAATCACTAAATGATGGCAAGATCTCTTGAATAGTATACTTATGTGCATAGACGTATATGATTATCCCAAACAATGCATGTAGATAAGTGTATAATTAGTGAGCTCACGATATGAATAAAATTAATGGCACTTTTAGAGTACGAATAGCAAATTGCGTGCAACTTATAATAATAATCTTATCGGTGGTTTGGAATAATGAGCAACAACTACAAGAATAATAATGGAACATGAACATCCCTCTCGTTACTCTCTTACACTTTCTGCTTAGTGTAGTGTTAGCCTGTTTTAGCTGTACTGAGCATTTTTGCTCATACGTACTTCTTTGGAAACCCATCCAGGTTTACAGGTTGTTGAGCAGCAGTAGTAACTTGATCTTCCGCACTTTGTACAAGACACATGGTACAGTTTCACTTGCAGAGTTGTAACATTTGTTATTATACTTTTGTAGCTTATGTTGTTTAAGTTGTTAGCCATGCAAAAATATATTGTGGACTCTATTGTAAGCTTGTAATGTTTTGGGAACCATGAATATATAAATGTCATTTGAGCATTTTATTATGTATTTTCCTGCTTTACATTCTGAATGTTAATCATGATATATGAATGTGGCTATTGCTGAGCATCTGGATCCTAGGGAGATAGGTCCGACGTCCTCCCTGCGGGGCAGGGTGTCACAGTCAGTGACCCTGCCGATCGAGTACCGACTGCCAACTTCTGCAACCTTGCTGCTGATGGTAACAACACTTATATGCTACGGGTGGAGGCTCTAGGATAGTGCTACCATGTTCGCAAGATGAGATCAAGAAAAAGCTTGTGCGATGGAGCTCTAGTGCTGCTAGTATCATCTAATCAATCACATGTTGGTTGAGCTACTTGAATTGTTCAAACGTGTTTTCCCCATTGGAACCCTAATGTCCACGAGAGGGGTTATACGTAACACTCCTTAAGATGAGGCAGATCCCATAGATGTCTTTGTGGATGTCCCCTATGAAGTTGTTGCCTCCTTCTCATCCTCATTAGAGCAAGTAGCAAAGCCGATGCTGTGATCGACATTGGCAATGGATGCACCCCTTGCGGAGCCAACACCATTAACTCTTAATGACTTGGGAAGTATTCACACGTCATCATTGACAAAGCCTTACTGAGTGCATGGTGCCAGAGTGTGCATCTCATTGTTTTTTAGAGTAACATCCTTTGGTGCTCCCTCCTGCAGTACACTGATCTTACAGTGCACTCTCACGATCTTTTGGAAAAAGTTCACGAACTTTGCATTAAGACTGAAATAAACCATGAATATCGAATGGATGCCTTAGGACTAGCTTACTGTCATGTAGAAAATGATAATAAGAAACAAGCACACCAATAATAATAAAATATGAATGACTTGATTCGAGACTGTCACGATGATTATCCCAAGTAGTCGAATAGTTGTGTTTCTTCATTGAATCTTCTTAGTGAAATATGTAATGCCTCCGTATGAGCCCTACTCATACCCAACTCACTCTATATAGGTGATGTTGGATTAAACACGTGGGCGCATACAACATGTAGGTGTGCTAATTGTGTTGATACATTCAATATCAATCGAGATTCATTTGATAAAAATTCAAAGTGTTGGGAGAAAAGAATTGCTTATTCATGAAGAGACCCTAGAGCTCTCTTATATAGGAGAAAAGCCATGGGTTAATTACATAAGAGGTACATGAAGAAAATAGAAATGAGAAATGAATATAAAGAGATACAAATATCTCAACACCCCCCTCAAGCTAGAGCATATATGTCTATCATGCTCAGCTTGGAACATCTCTGAAATGGACCTCTGGCAAGGGCTTTGGTAAATATATCAACAATCTGATCTCTGGCATGGGTAGTAACAGGCTTGCACCCTGTCATACCTATCTCTAGTAGAAGATCAGTCACAAACTTCCTCTGGGTCATCACGAGACCACGTTAGTTCCCGGCGAAAGTATCGAAGATTACCAAGGTCCTTGGTTACGAACTGCTGACCTAGGAACTCCTTGGCAGCCTGAATGCCCTGCTCATCATCACCCAAGGTTGCAAAAGTCGGTAGTCGGTACTCGATCGTCCAGGTCACTGACTAAGGATTAATCGGTAGTCAGGCGACTAATCGGATTTAGTCGGACTTTAATCGGCTTTGATTTTCTTGATTATTTTAAATATATAACTCAATTTTACACATATATTTACATAAATTTTGTACATTTTTATACTATCATAATGAAATAAAAGAAGTAATTGAATTTAAATAAAACATTAAGCATATCATAATAACTTTGCGCTTAAAAGAAGCAAAACATAAAAAAATCCAGCAAAAATTGACCGACTAGTGTTCCTAGTCGGAATTAGTCATTACTCGGGTGGTCACCCCACTGACTAGAATAGTCGGACCTACTAGTCGGGTCAGTCGGGTGACTTTTACAACACTGTCATCACCCGTGACAATAATATCATCAACATAGATAAGAATAGCAACAATACCTCTCTGTGTCCTCTGAACAAAAAGCGAGTGATCCACAGTGGACCGCGCAAACCCCTGGTGCTCTATCAACTTTGAAAGCTTCTGGTACCAATCTTCCAGACTCTGCTTCAGGCCATAAATCGCCTTCTGGAGCCTACACACCTTTGAGACTCCCCCTCAGTAGCAAATCTTAGTGGTTGTTGCATATATACCTCATCGTGTAGGTCTCCATATAGAAACACATTCTTCACATCAAGTTGGTAAAGAGATCAGTCCTGTGAAATAACTGATATAAGAATGCGTAATGTCGAATGTCTGGCCACTGGAGAGAAGGTATCTTGATAGTCCACTCTATAGGTTTGGGTGAACCCACGTGCTACAAGCCTTGCCTTGTAGCGATCCACACTGCCATGTGCCCATTGCTTTACCGTAAAGATCCATTTGTACCCTACAATAGAGGCATCTGAAGGAGCAGAAACAACACTCCAAGTACCCCGAGACTGCAAAGCGGCCATCTCCTCCTTCATGGCAAGCCACCAACTGCTATCCTGTATGGCCTTCTGATATGTTCACGGGATAGTAATAGTTGAGAGTCCCATAACAAACCTCCTGTACTCCTTTGAAAGATGGTCCAAGGAAACATGCGCAACTAGAAGATAAGTGGCTCGTTTACGACGTGGATTCTTCAAGGTAATAGGTACATCAGGTCATCAGCCTCTCTGCTCTCTGGTATCAGCTCCTCCTGTATAATATCCTGTGTAACAAGCATATCACCCGTGCTATCAGTTGAAACAATATGTTCATTACATACCTGAGGCATGCTGGATGATGGGGAAGGCGTATGAGCAAAGGGGCGAGTAGAGACCTGCGAATGTAAAACCGTGGTAGGAACTGTGTCAGGGTAGACAGAGGTGGAGGTGGTGGAGGTGGCCGAGACTCAACATGGGGTGTTGTTGGTGGAGATAATGGAGATGGTGGGACAATGGAATCCTCTTCAGAGTCAGCATTAGACAACATGTCACATGTAGGAGAGAAATACATAATAGACTCAAAAAATGTAACATCAACACTGACATAATATTTTCTCCCCCTATAGGATCAAAACATCTATACCCTTTTGTGTATGAGAATAACCAATGAACACACATTTGACAGCTCTAGGAGAGAGCTTGTCACGACCAGGGGTAAAATTGTGGACAAATGCCACAGAACCAAAGACCTTGGGAGTATGGGAGAATAGGTCCTTCTCGAGAAACACAATCAAGAAGGGAGCCTTTTCTCCAAGTATAACATGCGACCAAGTAACATGCAGTAAGAACCGCATCGCCCTGGAACGAATGAGAAGCTCGACTCTGAATCAAAAGAGTCCTCGTGACATCCAAAAGACAATTGTAAAGTAGAAAACTCCAAGGCATTGTCAGTGCGAATAAACTTCACATTAGCAGAAAAATATTCTTTATCTCAATAAGAAACTGTAGAGATAGATATTATTATATGTTATGTACTTGTTCGTATTTTTTCATTGTTCTCTGGACTACTATGTATTTTACCCTTGAGGTCTCTCCCTATATAAGAGAGCCTAGGGTTCCCTTGAATAATAGATCACTCATTTTTCCTAACATGGCATCTTCGCTTTGGTCATCTCCCGCTCCAGAAAATAAGACATCTTCTGCCTCAGATCTCTCCCAGTTCTTCCTTTCGCTGTGAAGCGTGTCAGTTGGGAAAGCATCATCGGTCTAGCTTTCCTAGTCGTCAGAGTCAGAGCAGTAGCTCCCCGTTCGAGTTGTTTCACATTGATATATGGGGTCCAAGTTGTGTACCCGATCATCAGGGACACAAATTCTATCTAGTGGTAGTGGATGATTTCTCTCGTGTATCTTGGGTCTTTCTTTTAAAGAATAAATCTGAAGCAGGAGATGTGATTAAAAATTTGATTAATGAAGTGCACAATGTGTTTTCTTCTACTGTCAAATATGTTCGTACAGATAATGCTCTAGAATTTTGCACACGGTCCCTCTCTCAGTTTCTTTCGTCAAAGGGCATTATTCACCAAACCACTTGTGCTTACACATCTCAGCAGAACGGCGTGGCAAAATTAAAGTACCGCCACCTTCTTGACATTACTCGAACCCTACTTATTCAGAGTTGTGCTCCTATCTCTTTCTGGGGGCATGCTGTTCTTACCACCACCACTTCCACAACCTCCTATTCCACCTTTACCAAAATTCAATACGCGTCGGTCAGGCCCTGCTCAGGCTACACGTCAGACATCCATCACGCCTCAGGTATGTTCAGATGGCATTACTACTGACGGGTCAGATATGGTACATGTGCAGGATTCTTCATTGCAGGAGGAGACTACACCATCCAGTACAGTGGAAGATGATCTTGATATTCCTATAGCTATCAGGAAGCAAAAGCGGACGTGTGCATCTTATCCCTTTGCTTCACAGTTGTCTTTTCATCGCCTCACATGCGACTTTCAGAGATTTGCTGCAGCTTTGTCTTCCGTGGACATACAACGAACCTATCAGGAAGCTATGAAGATTGATTGCTGCTGGAGAATGGCTATGGAAGACGAGATGCGTACCTTACAGTCTCGTGGCACATGGACCTTGGTTGTTGCTCCTCCTGATGCTTCTATTGTTAGCTGTAAATGGGTATTCACAGTTAAATACCACGCTGATGGCAGTCTAGATCGGTACAAAGCACGTCTGGTCGCGCGAGGTTTCACACAAACCTATGGCGTGGACTATATGGATACATTTTTTCCGGCGGCTCGCCATTCTACTCTTCGCATTCTCTTATCAGTTGTTGTGGTACGTGACTGGAGTATATCTCAACTGGATGTCAAGAACACCTTCTTATATGGAGATTTGCAGGAGGAAGTCTACATGCAACAGCCACCAGGGTTCACTGCTGAGGGGGAGAAGCATATGATGTATAGACTTCACAAGGCAATTTACGGCCTCAAACAAAGTCCAAGAGCGTGGTTCCAGAAGCTTTCCCATTTGATTGAACGACATGGATTCAAGATGCCGAATGCAGACCACTCGTTGTTTATCCAGAAGTTGTCTGCAGGTACGGTTGTCATCATGGTCTATGTTGATGATATTCTGGTTATAGGAGATGATGTTCAGGGCATAGAGAGGGCGAAGGCATTCCTAGGCCATCTGTTCGTCACGAAGGATCTTGGAACCCTAAGATACTTTCTGGGGTTGGAATTTGCCAGGAATGCTCAGGGTCTGGTGATGACCCAATGGAAGTACATTACAGATTTTTTGACTGAAACATGCATGGCTGGATGCAAACCATCAAGTATTCCCATGGATACAAGCATGAAGCTGTATGATGATGACACTGCTGAAGTGGACAAGAGGAGATATAGAGAAATGATGGGTAAGCTCCTTTATATTACCATAATTCGACCCGATATTGCCTTTGCAATAAACCGGGTGAGTCAATTTATGGAGCAGCCAAGACAAGTTCATGTGGATGCCATATACATGATACTGAGGTATCTGAAGTCTTCTCCAGGTTCAGGGTTGCTATTCCGAAAGGGCACATATTTATCTATCTCAGCATGTGTAGATGCCGATTATGCATGATGCCCTAAGGATCGAAAGTCGACCTCAGGATTTGCAGTTTTTGTTGGGAGCTCTCTGGTTTCTTGGAAAAGCAAGAAACAAATTGTTGTGGCAAGTTCCGGTGCTGAATCCGAATATAGGGCCATGGCGCAAGTAAGCACGGAGATGATGTGGGTTCGATCTGTACTAGAGGATCTACATGTAGTCGTACCTTTACCCATGCAGCTTCAGTGTGTCAATCAGACAGCTTTGTTTATTGCCAACAGTCCAGCATTTCATGAAAGGACAAAGCATATTGAAGTTGACTGCCACTACACTAGAGACTTGATCCAGAGAGGATTGATATCTACAGCTCACGTAAGCTCAGGGGATCAGATTGCTGACGTACTCACCAAGCCGTTGCTCAGAGGAACCTTCCAGAGATGTTCATCCAAGCTGAACATGATAGATATCTATGCTCCACCTTGAGGGGGAGTGTAGAGATAGATATAATTATATGTTATGTACCTGTTCGTATTTTCTCATTGTTCTCTGGACTACTATGTATTTTACCCTTGAGGTCTCTCCCTATATAAGAGAGCCTAGGGTTCCCTTGAATAATAGATCACTCATTTTTCCCAACAGAAATGATTTAATAACAGAACTTGCTTCAGACTTATTCTTTAACAAGAAACCCCAAGATAATCTAGAGAAATCACCCACAGCAAGTCAACAACCATATAGAATTGATATCCCTGATGATCGGGAACACGATTAGGTCCCCAGATATCAAAACGAAACAACTCAAACAACTGACTATTGTGACGACTCTGACGACTTAGAATAGAAGAATGATGGTTCTTCCCAAGTTGACATGCCTCACACAGTCACACTCCAAGGTAGTATGAGTAGAGATCTGAGGGAGAACATGACAACTTCTGCAGAGGAAGGTGTCCAAAGCGAAAATGCTATATGAAAGGAGAAACCGATCCAGACGGAATAATAACTGCACCAACACACGGAGGTTGGATCAGTTTGTAAAGCTCTCTTTGTTCACGACCACATCCAATCACCTTGCTCGTGAGTATGTCTTGAAACACAAAAGAAGAGGGATAAAAAATGGCACAACAAGGTAAATCTTTTGTAATCTGGCTAATGGATGAAACATTCTTCTGAAATGCTGAAGCATGTAAGACATTCTGCAGACGCATCAAGGGAGCTAGGACAAACTCCCCCTAACCAACAATGGGAAGATGAACCCCATTAGCAATCACCACTAATCTGCCAGAACGGATAGACATGTAAGAACTGAACTGTGCTCGATCGCCACACATATGATGAGATACTCCAAAGTCTATGATCCAATCAATCAAATCTGAATTGCTACTATTGGTAAGTGTATAAGTAGTACCCGACGAACTCGAAGAAGCTCTGGCAGCAGCTGCGACATCTGAAGAACCTGTAGCTGAAGTGGTTGGAGTAGTCATCTTCCCTCTCAGTTTGGAAACAATATCATCAAACCACGCATCATGAAAAGGAGCTGAAGTAGGCTCTGTCTACTCAGCAACACAGGCAGACACAGGATACCCATGCTTCAGATAACATGTCTCCTCCGAATGACCTGGACGGTGGCAATGTGAGCATGGATCATGCTGACGTCCTCCTACTCGACTACAGGTCCGCTTCGCGAAACTATGAAGTACCCCCTCTACCATAAGAAACTGCCACAACAGAGGGAGTCTGGTCCATGTTAGTAGATGAAGTAGTGATCCTGCTCAGCCTCTTGTAGACCTCCTCTATTGGAGGTATCGTCTCTCCAGTAAATAGTTGAGTACATGCTGCATCGTACTCAGAGTCAAGGGATGACAGAAAGATTCCTGTCACAGTGGCGTTCCGGTATGCCTGTTGCTGCTCAGTGCTGGTAGTAATAGGCATAAAGCTATGAAGACGTTCAAACATGCCTCTAAGATGCAAAGAAGTGGGCATGGAGAGGTCAATCATTCTGCTTGGTCGAAAATATATCATACTACAATTGTAGAATATTGCTCTCATTCTTGGCCTGCCCATATGTGTCTGCTAAGATGTCCCATATAGCCTTCGTTGTGGATTGATTGACGATGTCGTTGGCAATCTCTGTAGTGAGCGTCCCGGAGAGCCAAATTCGAGCATAAGCATCATCTTGCTTCCAAGAAGTATTAGCCCCAACCTTGTCCACCGATTTTGAATCCGTCAGAATGTGTTCCTTGTTATGACACTGCATAAGGATGCGAAACTGCATGGACCACAACTCGTAGTTGGTCCCATCCATCTTCACGATGGGAGCCTGGCCCTTAAAGGTACCAAACGATAAAAAACATGTCACCCTTGTTCTCTGAGATGGTAAAAAGAACGCCGACAATCTGAAACAAAACCGAGGAGTAGACTACTCTGAGCGAGTCTAGAAAATCATATGGAGGATCCGTTATACATGTAGACTCATACAACCATCCTCGTCAATCCTTGTTGTAGTTCAGGTTCGGAAGACGTGATTTATAGGTTTGAAGTCACGAAACGAACAAAATCAGACCGTATAGGCCTGCAGAAACGATCGAACTGCAGCCCATAGAATGTGGGACGACCCACAAAGCAGTGACGAGTAGCAGGGTCACGAGAAGAAGGGAACCGACGGCTGGGGAGGTTGGTTCAGCAGGCTGCAGCGGCCCGCTGGAGGCTATGGCGACCTGCTGGGCTAGGCGCGGGGGGGGGGGGTGGGGGGGAGGGGGACAACGTGTAGGGTTTCGGTTGGTGGGATATGGGAACACCGATCTAGGTTCATTGCTCCAATACCATGCTGGGAGAGAAAATTGCTTGTTCATGAAGAGATCCTAGGGCTCTCTTATATAGGAGAAAAGCTATGGGTTAATTACGTAAGAGGTACATAAAGAAAATAGAATTAAGAAATGAATATAAAGAGATACAAATATTTAAACACGAAAAAGTATGATTTCGGAAAAAATGAACCGAGTCTGAATTTAACTTGTTAATTTGATTCCCAATCGAATTTAACCTGAATTAGCTTGAATTCATTCGAAGATAATTTGATTCGATGTATGTTTACATACATGCATGCATATATATATATATATACAAACATACCTTATATGTACTCTCACATATACATGCAATATTTCAAAAATATTGTGATTCCGTGGGCTCCATGGGGGGGCTTAAAGGTGGTGGACGCGGATACTTTTATGTTGAACTGCTTCGTGGAGAGCTTGAAGAAGTCGATACTATGTGGCTCGGGCATGAGGGGAGGAGTAACACTTTCATGGCCGATGGAATGGGCTCGGTGCTGCCATTGCAGATGCCTAATGGGTCAGTACGCCTAGAGGAAGCATTTGAGGTGAACGCCACATCTCTACCCGAGTCTTTGACATTATGTGTTTCTAGTGAAAGGAAGGGAAAGAGGCACTAGATGAGGAGGATATTTGGTTGATCGCCTATTGAGTTGTAGATGGGTAAATGGATACCTCCAGGATCCATTTAACCCATCCTAGTGTTTAGTCCCACATTGTCCAGCGGTGAGACTTGGACGCCCTGTGGAGGCTATATGAGGAGCCCCAGGCCTCCTGTATCAGATGAGAAAGTCAATAGACAAACACGACCCTTTGAGGCCTTCTCTCGTGGTTTCATCTCGCTCCTTAGGGAGTATGGTTATACGTAAAATCATGGTGTTTCCATGTTCTATCTTTCTTGTTTATGCTCTGTTTATCGTTTCCGCTTCCGCTTCCGATTTTCTAACATGGTATCAGAGCGGGTTCGATTCTCAGAAATTTTTTTCATGTTATTCATTTTTCGAGATTCGATTTTCTGTAACTTATATGAGATCCGTTCAAGAGTTTTTTGGTCTTCATGAAATCCTGATCTGTTCAATTTTCGAAAGATGTTGTCAAGGGTTTCTCACAAAACCCTAGCCGCATATGGCGGCACCCATGTCTGCGCATCTCCAGCCCTTCGAGCTCCCAGACCTACCAATCCAGATCTCAGAATCTGCAGTCCTGCTCCTCTCAGCGATGATCCAGCAGCGGCATGCGCGCTCCAGATCGCAGGCACGATTCCTCTACGGTGCGCCCTCCAGGTCTCCAGGCGGCGCTCCCAGCGCGCACGCCTTCTCCGCTTCCTCCTTGCGCACCTCCAACAGTGCACCATCCTCTTCGAAGCAGATCCAAGGCGGTGCCTTCCTCCTCACGTCGCCTGGGTGACATCTCCAAGGCGTCCCTGCCACATCGCCTATCATGGCAGTACTCTCAGCAGCAGGCGACACCAACTCTGGTGGCGAACCGCGCGATGCTCCAGGCGGAGGCTCGCGCCATCTCGCCCTTGGCCGCGAGTTTTTCCATCGTCGCCCAAGGTTCCAGGCTAGCATTCTCGAGCGGCATCGCCTCCCTCGAGCAGCCCCTCCTCGTGCGAGACCCAATCCTTCTCCTCTCTACGTGCTCGATGCTGCCAGGCAGAAGGAGTCTAGGCTCCCCTTCCATCGTGCACCAGCAACTAAGGCACTCCAGGCGAACTTCCCGAAGGCGGCAAGACCGCGAATCCCTAGCGGCAAGACCGCGAATCCCTAACGACACCCATTTACCCTCCCGCGCCTGACCCCACGTCCAGATACAAGGCAGCGACCCACCCCCACGCCCAACCACGCTTCCAGGCGGCGCCGAATCTCACAGGCGGCGCGTGTTCGAAGGAAAAGAAGGGTTCTCATGAACCCTAAATAAAAGACGAGGAGGGCCCTGTTGGGTGGCTATTTCATGCCATTTAAAAAAATGGGGCTCAATTGGAATGGGCTGAGCATGTGTACAAAAAAAATCATGAGCCCATGTGGGCCGATGATTGTGAAGGGAGCCATAAAAAAAGAGAAAATGGCAGACATGAGAGAGAAAGCTGCAATGTGTCAAAAAAAGGGGCGGTGGTATTTGTGTGGACCCTATTTGGGTTAAGTTTTTTTAAAAAAAAAGAAAGAAAAAGGTGCGTACAATGAAAAGCCGTACGCAAATGTTTTTGAAAAAAACAGAGAGAAAAGTCGAAAACAAATGATGGAACGGCTTATGTTAAAAAAATTGGCGGCTATTTAAAAAAATGGAAAGCCGCAAGAAATCCTTGTAAATGTTCATGTTTTATTTTCTCCCCATATTGTTGTCTTCTCCCAACTTGGTCGACGTCCATGTTTTTCGACAAGTATGGGAGAAAGGGGGAGTATAGTGTAGAGTTCTTCGGCATCATATAGCATCACCATTTTGATAATTCAGATTCCAAATTCAGGAACTATGATTAATATATTGCGAGATTGGACAACAACGAACTCAATCCGATGGAGCGTGGGTGGAGAGTGAAGGAGAAACGTGGGGAGTCGTCCGGTCACTCGGGCGTGGGTGGTGCTGCTCTTTCGGGTGGGGTTGATGCGAAGGGGAAGGGGGTGAGCTACGGGGTCGCTGCTGGGTCTCGGAGCGGGGAAGGTGGCGAGGAGTGACGGGTTGCGGAGGACGCCTGGGTGAAAGTCTCGCATAAGAAGGCTGGGAAGCGGTGTTTTCGCTGCGGCGATCGTGGTCACGTTGCGGCCTTCTGCTCTCTTCCTGCCCGTTGTTATGCATGCGGGAAGCCGGGTCATCGCCAAGCTTCATGTTGGCTCCTTCTTGGTCGTGGCCCTCCTCAGTCCGGGTTGCTCTCTTCTTCGGCGCTTCCGTCGAGCATGTCGGCCGCTCGTTTGACGTTCTCCGGCCCTGCTGCCTGGAGGGAGGCGCGCTCTTTCGCTCAGGTGGTGGCGCCTCGTATCTGTTCATCGGGCGATGGTCTTCTTGGTGTGGTTGCTGAGGGGGGTGGTAATGTAGCCCCGGGTGTCGTGGGCGGTGATGATGCCTCGTACCTGCACGCTCTGCATGGTGCGGGTGCCGAGGTGGGTGGTGATGGTGCCGAGGTGATTGGGCTGGTGGGAGTGGGGGATGCTTCGTTGGCGGGGGAAGCCATGCAACGCGAGAACGTGTTTGGGAAGGCGATGCATGGGAAGGGGGTGCATGGGTTGGGGGTGCATGACGAGGGCAGACGTGTCGAGGCAGTGGGGGTTGCGCGTTGGCGCAACGTGGCCTGTGATGGTGTCAGGTCTCATCTTGTTGGCTTCTTGGGTCCCCTCTTCCGTGGGGATTTTCTAGTTTTGGACTCTTCTCGTTGCTGTGTGCGTGGCCTGTCCCTGGATCAACAGGATAGGCTTCTACGAAATGGGTCTACCGAAGATGTCGTTTGGAGATTGTTACGAGTTGCGGATGGCGCTTTTTCTGACACTGATGTGTGTGTAGCGGAGCTTCGCGGTGTTCCCTTCCTCTCTAGGAATGTCCCTTGCCTCAGTAAGGCATTCCGACGATGGGGGGAGATTTTGGCGGTCGTGGATGATGGTCTTGCGCCGGAGGCGGATTGGAAGGTGACTCGGGTCCTCATGGAGTGCAGCAAGGGTTTTCTATGTGGCGCGCCTGGCAAGATTTTCTTTGGTTCTCTAAAGGTTGGTCGGTGGCGGTTCAAGGTGGAGCTGTCCATCGTCGCCCCTACGTCGGCGACGGTGGCTGATTCTGATCGGGTGGCTTTGCTGGCCGGTTCGCTCGGCTCGGGGGCAGGGAACGACGCTTCGGTTTCAGGTTGCCAGATGGCGCATTTCGGGGATTTTTCCGAAGCGTCGCACCCCTTGCATGACTCTTTTGCTCCCTTCGACGTGCCTCTTCGGTTTCCGTGCCTTTCGTCTGCAAGTCCGGCCTTTTCCGAGTTGAGGGCGTCCGAGGTGGATTGCCTTCATCATTCTCGTCCGATTTTGTCGGCTACTACGTTGCAATTTCGTTACTCGGGTCCTCTGGCGGGTCGTGGTCCTTTGGATGCTGGCGGGTCTCTTACTTTCGGATCTTGGTCTCGGGCCTTGCTTCCGATTGCCCAGATTTTCTTTCCCGAATCTGATGCGGTTTTGCCCTGGGTCCACATCGAGGAATTGCGGGATCTTTCAGTCTTGACGGGGAATCAGTCGACGATAGCTTCTGTTGCTTCCCCCTTGGGGGGCTCTTCCGCGATGGCTACTTTTGCTTCCCCCTTGGGGGGCTCATCGGCCGTGGTTGATGCCTCCCCCTTGAGGGCCTCTTCGGATGTGGCTGATGCTTCCGACGGGGGGGGGGGGGGGGGGGCTTTCTGACAGGCGCTCTGGGAAGAGGTACAGGAGGCGTAAAAGCTCCCGGCAGGGCTCTGTGGTACGGCATTCCTGTGCGACTCAGTGGGAAGCCGTGGCGGAAGCTGCTGGTCTCAGTGGCCTAGGGGGATCTTCTGATGGTTTTTAATGAAGATTCTATCTTGGAATGTTAGTGTGAACCCCTCAGGATCCGGGTACCCGTTAATCACACACTCGCACTATTATTCACATGAGATCGCATGAAGTTACAGAAAGGCAGGGAAAATTTTTCGCGCGGCTAATTATCCACATGACATTCACATCCACAACATAACCACAAGATCACAGAGAGACAAATGGCACCAAAGTTCCTTTTCATTAATATTCATATTCATTTACAACTTGCACAAGCATCTTCCATATTACAACATATATCCCAAGTGATACAAAAGAGATAACATTTACATTACCAACTGAACAAAACTGAGACATTATAATTCATACCGTCTAGTGTATACTCTGTCTCCAGGAAGCATGTATAGCTACTGAGCTGCTACTAAACTGCAGGCTGTTTTCCTGCCAAACACGTTAGGAAAGAAGAGGCGTCAGCAATCGCTGGTATCTCCCAAAAACTTATAAAAAAAACTAGACATTTAATATGTGCAAAAGCAGGCAAGTAGAAAGGTGGAAAGTAAAGTTTACATCTACTTGCGTAAAAAGGGTTTTTCAGGCTACTTGTAAGCGTCTCAAATGTTTGCCCCATAACCCAACATTTCCCACATGTGACATATTTATATAGTAGTTGAGTATTCATGAGTGTATGGGAGTAAGCACATATATCATTTTCTTCAGAGATCACGTTGGTGAGTGATAATGAAAAAGTTAAGATTGGAAAGATCTCTTATTTTATTTAAATTCTTAGATAGAGAGAATAGTCATTTCCTATTAATCTCAACTTTTGATCGTAACTCTCCAATTCTTAATTTCAATATTTCAGATATAACTCCAGATGATGCAGATGTAGATATGGATGATCTAGATATAGAATCGCCAAGTCTGTTGGCGAAGTAAACTCAAGCGGTGAAGAAGCCTACAAATGGCTCTTCCGTCTCGCCCTCTAATTGGAAGCGCGGTCCAATAGAGGGATAGGTCTACTCCAAAACTACGCCACTGAGATGGGTGAGAGAGACTCCCTAGAAAAGTCACTCTAGAAACCTGCCTGACTAGTACAGGCGAACGAGCTCGTACGTAAAACTGAAAATCAAGGATCCCCTGCCTGGGTTTCCTAAAACAAGGGTCAGCGGAACTGGTCTATAGTCGGGATCCCAACGAGGCGTAAAAACACTGCGAGCTCGTGTAAAACCCGAAGAAGGACTGGGATCCTAGACCCGCGCATTAAGAGGCCGCTGCCCTAACTGGGCTTCCTATTCTCCCGCCCAGTTGAGGGTCACCGCGCCCTCGCACGGTCAAGTATAAAAGTTACGATGACCGGAAAAATTATTTATCATCATTGATTCATCACCGTAATTATTTACTTTATTTCTCATCATTTCTTGATGTCTATGGTGTTTAACTTTATAGATCTAAGTATCTTGTCACCACTTTATCGTTAGCGATATAGTATATCCTATTCAAAGATCAATTGGTTGAGGATTATTAGCTCTATAAGAGGAGAGTATGAAAATCCAAAGATTTGTATTAAATTTTGTTACATTATAATTTCTTTATACCGGATTACTAATTGAAAACTTGATGAACTGGCTTTCAATATTAGGATTACCTCTTGCTAACTATCTTAGATGGTAGGCTATGATATTTCACCATCCTAGCTTAATCTTGCACCTTAACTATGTTAATTACAACTATGCTTACATTGTGCCAACTATGTCTTGCACGACCCTTATACTAGCCCCTTTTTTTTATAATGTCAAGCAATTTGGTAGAATTGCAATAATTTGGTGCGTGTATTATAATTATGTAATATGGATTTACATCATCATGGTATCAAAGATTCGTTTAATCTAGCTAATAGTTTGAATTGATATTATTGGTAATGCTCGAGTGCAACAGTAGGATACTGACATATCAACCCAATTTCTGAAATTTTTTAAAGAGATTAACAGTGATGAAATAATCTCATGAATAAATGAAATCATGAAACCTAAACTAAAAAGAAAAATCCTGGAACCCATGTAGCAGAAGTTCTGTATAACAGATCTTATTTGTGACAATCCCCTTCAGTAACTACAGAACTTCCTATCCAGTCTTATTGCAAAAGAAAACTTGAAATACGATATGGCTCCTATTTTCTGAAGATATAATGGTGTTTGTCTAAATCAGTTTGTATTTTATAAAATATTGATGACTTATGATTCAACTGTAGGAGAATAAAATCAGAGAGTAGAGCATATGCAGTACATCAGTACCGCTGAATTTAAATAAGATCTATTTAGTACCAGAATGACAAGATAATTCTAGTGATAGAATATCTAATGTTATTATGTATCTATAATTGTGTATATATATATATAATGTAGATTTTCAATTATGGAGAATTACTCCCAGTAACTACAGATGACAACAGTCTTCTCTCAACTAACAAGTTTATAACCAATTCCAAATTCCCTGGAAAGGAAATATTATTATATAGTACTTCTCATTTCAAAACTGATGAGAAACCCAATAAATCAAGTTTATAAAAACGTATTTGCTATGAGGACTTGAGAAAATATGTATCAACTCTCTAGGATATCTTCTTATTCCAAATTTCTAATTTGTGAAACTCAAGTTAGGTACCCATAACACCCTCCCTATTGCATATAATTCAAGAAAGGTTTTAGGATGAGGGATCAATAACAAGTCATCATGTATGGCAGCAAAGAAAATGTTGGGATTGTACCTACAACTCCAAATTTGAGATTTATACTGCATGCAAGCTTTTCTCATCATATGTATATTTGCAAATCAAAACATGGAGATGGAATTTGGTTTTTAATTATGTAAAACCCCCATACTGGCAGTACAACAAAGTGAGAAACTTGACATGTATGACAGCAAAATAGAGGTATAAGAGGTACCTATAATTTGCATGTAAGATAGGATCTTCAGCACAACATCATGCAGCAGTCCAAGGAAGAAGCAAGGTGGTGAAATAGAACCTTAATTGGCTGGAGTTCCAAGAGTTGCTGGGTAGAACTGGAGCAAAAGTACGAGACCAGCAGCTCCCCGTTGGGAAAAAGTAGGAAAAGAGAAGAGGCCTTGGGATGTATTTAAAGAAATTCAAGTTGATAGGATTAAGGGAGAATAGGGCCTCAATAGTTGACAAGTGTAGGGAGAAATAAGCCACATGGCCGAGATGAAAGTAAAATAAAGACAACGGCTGGAATTGCAAATTTAGTTTTTTTTATTGTTTTATTAAAAAAATGCTGTATGCTTTTAGCATGATTTTTTTCTTTACAATCCTAAAGTCGACCGTAGTCGCACCTCGAATGTCGGAGTTCGATGCGAAATATCTCGATTTGATCGTCTTTCAACGACGATCAAAATGAGTAGAATACCCAAAATTTTTGGATACGATTTTTGTTTGGATTTAAATTTTGTGAATTAAAAATATCAAACCACCTCCGATTGACGAACGGTCGATTCCGTTGGTCTCGTGTCGTCGAATCGGATCTAATGATGGTCTCGGTTCGTTTTATGGTTTCTGAATTTGCGTCGCGGCTTTTCACGGCGCGCATTACGATGCGACCGATTTTCGGTCGATTTCGTCCGAACAACTTTTGAATCATGATTAATTAATCGATTTAGGTTATCTAACATGGTCAGATAACTTTATTGGGTTAAACGGACTCTAATCGGGTCGAGTTTGGTTTTATGCGGATCCCGGATGTTACAGTTAGGGGCCTTGGGGAGGCCGATAAGCGTCGTTCTTTGAGCTCGTGTTTGTCCGAGTGGTGCTGTGATGTTGCTCTTATCCAAGAAACGATATTGAGAGGTGTCGATGATACCCTCTGGCGCTCTTTTGGTGCGGGTGCTATGGACGAATTCCGAGCGGTGGATGCGGTGGGCTCGGCGGGGGGTTTTTTGATTGCTTGGCGTTCTGCAGTGTTCTCTTCAACTCGGTTCTGGCGGGGAGACATATGATCTCGGTTGTATTGACTCGGGCTGAGTCTCTTGTGCCTTTGGTGTTTTCGTGTATTTATGCCCCAACTTGTCATGTCCTGAGGAAGGAATTGTGGGATGACCTTCGCGCGGCTGCTTCTTTGTTCGGGGGGCTCCCTTGGCTCTTGGGGGGCGATTTCAATGTCACGCTCCACTCTTCCGATCGCCCCCGGGGTAGGGGCGGCCAGGATCCGGGGTCGCTTGATTTTATTGAGATTTTGGACGAGCTTGCTTTGGAGGGCTTGGTCCCTCATGACATCTCTTACACTTGGAGGATTAATTCTACTTGTTCTAGAATCGATCGTTTCTTGGCCTCTGGGAAGCTATTGGAGGCTTTCCCTCTTTGCGCGGTGTCTTCTCGCCCCCGCTCTTTCTCCGATCATTCTCCCATTATGTGGGAGTCTGGTGAGGGCCATCGGCCGCGGGTCTTTTCCGATACGAGAAATGCTGGCTGTTGGAGCCTAACTTCATGGAGGTGGTGCAGGAGCATTGGGTTAATGTCTCGGTTATGGGGTATGCGGCTCATAGACTTGACCAGAAGCTTGCGTCGTTGCGCAAAGTGATGGCGGGCTTCAAGAAGGAATCCAGGTTGGCGCGTATTGCTATCCGGGTGGCAGCGGAGGAGGTCATCACGCGCCATGATCAGACGGAGAACGAGCGGGACCTTTTGCCTGAGGAGCTTCACGATCGGCTCTCTGCTCAGATTCAGGTTGCGGCGGAGGACAAGAAAAGAAATATTGAATGGCGGCAGCGGTCGCGTTTGAAATGGCTCAAAGAGGGTGACACGAATACGTCTTTCTTCCACCGTGTGGCTAGTAGCAGGAAGCGTGCTAATTTGATGCGGGGTATATCTATTGATGGTGTTCACGTCTGCGGGGAGAGGGAGATGGGGATTGCCATTGTGGATCATTTCAAGCGCTTCTCGTCGACTTGCTCCCCGCGTAGGTGGCGGTATCATTATAATAAAATGTTGTTATGTAAAATAATTTATATAAGCTTCAAATTACAATTACAATTTTAAATTCGAAATAAATAAAATGAATCGTATTTGAATACTCGAAATTTAAAGTGAATTGAATTTAAATTCAGGTAAGTAAATTCATTTAGAATTCAATTAAGTTTAGAGTAAAAAAGTTTCAAAATGAATTGAATATGAATCCACAATCCTAGTGGATTCAGAGGTATTCAAATCTATTAACACCCTAACCACCTGATAGATGGATGTTAACGAGATCCGATTACCCAATCAATCCAATCCATCAGCATTCTTATTTTTTTTTCAGGATGCATGCAAGAAGTATCAACATGTTTTGTGGGGGTTGCATTAGGTAGCTGACAACCAGTGTAAAAAATAGTCGGATCTTTCAACATTGATTTGAGCAAGAATTCATGTATCCGGCCCTACTCAAAGTGGGAGAAGGCTTCACCATTTTATGCATGCAAGAAGTTTTCCCGCACTTCATCTTTCTGGATAATGATAGCTTGCTAGAGTTATGCAACTTTCATGTCTTATTTGATCATCTAAATGGAACTGTATTCTTTTATCCCCATCTTGTTATCTATAGTGTATGATCTAAACGATCACGTCATTCCTTATAAAATTTTACTATATGTTTTAATCTTCTTTTTAATGGAAATTGAGAAGCGTAAAAAATCATTGGAATGGATATTTAAACAGTTATATTGGCAAGCATCTATGATAGTGCTGTTTTAGCTGCTATTATCTTCATATGTGGATCAAGATCTGCGACCCATCATACTGAATATGTAGTAAGGTGTTTGTTTCCTGGTAATATACGTGCACATTGGTCACTATTTGTGGATTTAAAAGCAATTTTCTTAACCATTTTGTTCTTTATCCTTAATTTCTACATAATGAAATATGCATTCTCCATCCAACTATCCAATATTATATGTAACTTCTTATTCTTGATGTTTTTAACTATTAGTCCAACAAACGAAACATCAACTTTTACGTTATAAATTTGATATTTATGCCACTCAAGCAACACATCTTTCAATAGTAGAGCTTTTTCACATCAGCAAATAGGCTCTCGGGACAAGCCTATCAGTTGAAGAGAAAAGAAGCTTAAAGCAGGAGCTGAAGTCTCTGAAAATGGATTACATTTCGACATTCATCGAGTCACTACCCCCAGATTTTTTTGCAATATTACGGACTGAATAAGTCACTGAGTTTTCTGGTTATTTCAAAGCAACACTCTGACCTATGCTTCTACGTATTGCTGTGGATTATTAAGGTCCATAATAAGCAAACTTGGTTCCCCAAGACATGTGAGATTGCTCGCTTATGCCTAACATGCATCTATTGGCCTTGCCGCCGAGACAAGAAAGGAGTCTGGTAAATCCACTCAGTATTTTGTATATTTCTGTGTAGACCGCAATGGAGATATACGTTGCATTAGTTGCTTTCCATTAAATTTGGTAGGTCATGCATTCGAGCATGCTGTCTCTAGAACAAGTGCAAATATGGGCTATCTTTACCTGAGGATGCTTCTGGGTAAGTTCTCTTGTTTACTTTCACCATATTTTCCCCTTTTCTTTTGAAGTAAAAGTAATACTTGAAGTGCAAACCATGGAACCTTACACAGAGAGGACCATTTTTTGTCGCCGTTTTCTCCCTTTTAAAGGAAGTATGGTATACAGACATCAAATTCCTTTTTTTTTTTTTGTGAGGCTTGGTGTTTCTATTAACTTGGGTATGTGCCTTGAGTTAAGGGTTATAGAGCTCATTGTTATATATGATTCTTTGCTTAAAAAATGATACTCCAAGGATGCGGTTGCCTCGTCTGATGGAGGAATAACTCAAAACTTAACACAGTTTTTAAACTTTTCGTTCGTCTGCGATGGGGGTCTGAGGTGGGAAGGGTTCTCTATTTTTGTGTTCTTTTACCAAAGAGTTGTACTGGAAAATCTGATGATCGAAACTGTCTACTTTTATTAGAGTTGCTTACGAAGTTGGAGGAATTTGGACACTCAATTGTGAGGGAAGTGAAGTGGATGTTGCTGCAAATGGAAAATCTGATGATCGAAACTGTCTACTTTTATTAGAGTTGCTTACGAAGTTGGAGGAATTTGGACACTCAATTGTGAGGGAAGTGAAGTGGATGTTGCTGCAAGTTCTACCCTAAGAGTTTCTTCCTCTCGGAGATGTGATTCCATGACTGTTCGATTTTTACGTGCATGCGTCTCATATGAAGTGGGATGGTACACTTTTTTTTGCAGGAAAAGGGTGTTAAAATAAGATATGCACACAACATGGTTATGTTTCCACAAAGAAAGGGGTGAACATTTAGCTCCCACCCAAATGTAAAGATCTCATTATCATCGTATAATTAAGGCATTTTACTCTCTTGTTGAATGTCGAAAGTATCTCTACTTTTACCATGGGTAGTTTTTCTTATCTAAGGTATTCTAATTGCTTGCTTGTGATTAATTGATTTCATATTTTTCAAACTGCGTGTTTCAATCCCTTGGTCCCTGTGGTGGTTATGGATTTAATCTTGCTTTTGGTACCCCTCTTTTCAAGCTGGTCACTTTGCGCATTTTATTTGGGATTATTCTTCATGATATATATAATATAGTTTTCAAATGAAACCTTAATATGTTTTGAACTTCTTTTTCCCGTGCAGACTAATGATTTTCCCCCTTGTGAATGTTCTACGGGTAGAATTCTTCTCAACGTTAGCAAAAGAATCATTGGAGAGATCTTAGCGCTCACTAATGGCTTGGGTCATCCTCACTTTCTTAATTCAAAGAAAAAAAGGACGTCTTACATTTGTAGTCTTAGAGTGTTAAATATGTCGTCATCCAAGTTTTAGTTGTTAGGAATGGATCTGAAACAATGAAACATGCACAAGTAATCTCAATATTAACACATCAGATAAATGCAATTCATGATAGTCGATCATGAGAAATTCCGGTTTGATAAAATGTTGAACTATACTCAGTGGGGATGGATTTTTTTTAGGATAAAGAGAGAAATGAAGGAAGAGATCATGTTGAAAATAATCAGTGATGAATGCGAAATCTTCATCACTTTCAAGACGATGAATATGATTTAAAGTAAAATAAATTCATTAGATTATCAAGTTTCTTAATCTCCTTTTTATATCTTTTATTAGACATTTAGGCTTCCGGAAATAAGATCAAATGATGCGTGCTCGATTGTTGCAAATTAATCTTTTTATCTCGTCAACTCGGTTCTTCATTCTATATGCCAAAAAAAGAAGCTTATTTTCATTCATGAATACCCAAAAAGTTATTTATTTACACTGAAGGAATAACTTCTATGAAGCTCGACAAATATGTATGTCCTAATGGCATCTCAAGTAGCGCATCCTTCGGGAGCTTCCTCTTTTCTTATCGAGAGTGGAACTGCTCTTCAATTTCGGGATATCATGTATGTCCAATATCTTCACTGTCCTCTGCTTCTTTGCTGCACACACAATCAACAACGATTAGATAACGATGCTAATAATGACCATTTAAGTACAATTAAGCGACAATGTAATATGGTTTTTACCGTTCTTAGCATGCTCGTAGCCCTCATGAAGCCTCTTCTTCGCAATCAGAAGTCTCTGCGGATCCAAAAGATCATCTCTTGTTTTCGCTTCATTGACATTTTTTAACTGAGTCGTCGTTGCTTCCTCGACCTTTTCGATCTGAGTTGCCGTTGCTTCCTTGACCTTTTCGATCGGAGTTGTCGATTGAACGCTGCTCTTTCCACCTGCAGATCGAGTGAATTTTTGAATTTCACATTACCTTTAAAAAGTAGATATCTATTAGCATATATGATCGCAACAAATTGAAATGCAACCAACCTTCGAGTGCAGCATCCACAAGGCCATCGTTCATGTGGAGATCCACCCATTCCTCCATAATCCTCTTCCATTTTCTGATCAATTGAAACAACACAGCCGTATTATACCATTAACTACTTCAACCCAGCGAGATTTACAATAATAATACTAATGACTCCATTTATATTATATATTACCTAACAAGATGAGTTGCGAGTTTCTGCACCGAGAGAGAAGTATTCTTCCGTAACGCGTACACGCTTTTACCTATCCCGGTTTCCTGTACACATACAGATAAATCTCAGTTCACTATAAATTCATATATCTATACTTGTGTGATTTAGCATAACAAATATTAGTAATATTACTATTCCGTGCTTTAATAAGAATTTAACCCCAGTTAATTAAGAATCAGATTTTCTGCTGACATGATCTGCTAGATAATATTAGTAATATTACGAGAATATATAACTTGTTACAGAAAAAAATGTGAGCTCCTGTGAAACGTAGCAGAGGCAGCAGATCATGTTTTTACAGAAAAAAATGGTATTTCTTTGACACTCTTTTCTGCAAGACATAGCTCTGTTTTGGGTATATTGTATAGGTTTCCGGCGTAAGCTGAGACGTCATTTAACGATTTGACGAGCTGGACCTTTTTTTTATCAAATGGCACAAAATCCCCTGAATTCTAACCCTATTTTTACGAAGTCCCAGATGTACAAGCAGAGCCGCTGTATAAATTAGCCTTACCATGTATGGTGTTTTCGATTGTCAACTCAAACGAGCGAGCTTCTTTGCAAGAGTTGGGTTGAATGGCAAGGAGGGAGCTTACATCAACGGCCGCGGCGTTGTTAATGGTGGCGGCGGTGATGTACTTACCTTATGTCGATGCGATTCGAACGCTGGAGCACAAGGTTGCCGAGGTTGACCATCATTTTGTGTTGGCTCCCTTGCCTGAGGGAGGCCGAGCTATGCCGTCGCAAGGGCGGTGGAAGCGGAACGGTGGAGGAGGAGGAGGAGAGTCGTCGGTGGTCGCAATGGTATGGCAAATGCTCCCATCTGGTCCGAGCAGGAGAGGACCTGGCCATTGATTGTTTCTGCAAATTCTCATTCATGCATCTAATACTATAGCTTGTAATTCTCACCACCTCTTTTTCTTATTTTTATTTTTGCTTGTTGTAGAGATGTATGTACTTTATTTTGTAAAGTTTGGCCAGTGATTCGAATTAGACAGATCCCTACACGCATGTGATTATTCATGGTTAGCTCTTTACTCGTGTTTTTTAAGGAATCTACAAGTTTTTATTTATATTATTTCTATTTTTTCATGAAGATGTGTATATTCAGATTGGTTTGAACTAATTATGTTCTCAGCAAGCTCCATCTCTGGAGGACCTGATGGTTTAAAGGAATGCAGCTCATTCAGACATACTTATGAAGATGTGTACAAGCAAAGCCGCTCAATCTCGATCGAGCAGTGCATACGCAAAGACCCACCAGAACCTGGGACCCGTGTGTACCGCTCGATCATGATCGAGCAGCGGCTCTGCTTGTACATCAGACTATGTTGTACCCCAAGTCAAGTCGAAACCCTCATATTAATGCTTTTGACTAGGTATCGAAGGGTATAGATGTGATTTATCTATAAAACACTGGGTTGATTATGCAATCTGCTATATGTAAAACCAACCAACCACAACCAGCAAGTCTCGAAGATCCTCCCTCCATGGCAAGATATATGTACAGACCTAAGCAGAAAGAGTTGGAGATTGGCACACCTGTAAGGTTCCGAAGGTGACGTCGGCGCGGTCGAGTTGACGAAGCAAATCCACGAGCTTCTCCGCAGGCTGCAGGATATGTTCATCTCTTATATACCACCTCATACTCACGGCAAAATCTACAGTGGAGCCCTAACTAATCAAGAGGATGAAAGTATTAACCTGGTGGGCGTCTTGGAGTTGTTCTTGAATTGCAGGAATATCATCACGATGATCGACTCCATCACAGGTGATGTTGCTCTCCACTGCCGATTCTTCCACTCCTCCTTTGACTGTTGGAGTGATAGATGACGAGATGTCGAAACGGACACGACGTGAAGCCTTGAGTCGCCTGACCACCGCTGCCTTCCGCGCCTCCGACTCGGGCCGGTGGTCGGTCTCGGCGATGGATATTGCAGCGTCGATGAGGTCCCAGATGCCGGCACCGGTGCGGCGGAGGATGTCCCGGAGACCGTCAGGATCAAAGCTCGCGCCTCCCATTCTTGAAACGTAACTGAGATGGTTTCCGAAGAAAGAGTGAAGAGAGAGTGACGGTGTTCTTGTGTTTATATTGTTAGTGTTGAAGATTTCCGGCAAATAGGCGTCCGCACGATTTCTTACGTAAATATCCGATTAGGACTTCATCCCTAAGTAAGTAATATATTATATATTCAAAATCCTGCAGAGGCATATATAATACCGGCATTAAACAGCAGTAGTATTTGATCCTTCTTTGCAAGGATGAAAACGTTAATTTATGGTAGTAAAATGTTTTTTTATCTCACAAATCTTAGAAACTTGTTAAATTACCTATTCAACGTAATTACTTTATCGACCTCGTAAATTATTCCAAGAATTCTCACGAGCTTCAAACAAATTAACTGCATGGTTCAAGGGGTAAGTAAGGATGCAAATGATACAGTTATATGTATTACCGTATCCTTATCCATTTTTGAATACGAATACGGATGTGGATACAAATATTGATGGAAATTAAAACTATATTACCTATCCTTAAAAAACGGATACGGATATAAAACAGATATTGATCGCATACGAGTAATGTTAGAAATACTCTATAGAATTAACTTAAATATATACGAATTGGATGGGAAACGCATGATATGAATTTACTAAATGTGTTTGTATCATAAAAAATATACAACTATGGTAAAAGAAGGTATATAATTACGTTATATAGGGTTAAAAATAAATATATGGCTGTATTTATATACAAAAACGGATATACGGATACATATACAGATATTTACGGATATCAAAATGATATCCATATCTGTATCCATTTCAAAACGGATACGGATACTGATGTCAAAATCTGTATATGAGCCTCGGGGAGGGAAAAATCGAGACGGGCCCCCCCTCTGACCCCCCCCTGAGAAACCCCCCCCCCCGGCATCGTCCCACACAGAAAGAAAGAGCGCGGAGCCCCGGCCCGACCTGTAGGTCCGCTAACGTCAAGCGAGGAGTTGAGCCTGAACTGGCGAACCGAAGTCACTTTCGGGAACATACTTCCTACATCCCATATGTGTCCAGTCCAGCGGCGCAGCGCAAACGTTCGAATCCTCCCGAATCCCCCGCTGAGCAAGTTTACGTGGCCGAGGGGAAAAATACGTCGTTTCAAAGATTGAGAATGCAATTTACAAAATTTCTAGAATTCATGAGGTAAAAATCCCTAAAAATTTATTTTTATACAAGTTTGCATCAGACCAAAACGAGTCCATACGCAGTCTCACCTATTTTGAAATTTATTGCTGTACAATGCATTTTTAAATTTAAAATAACGAATTCATTGTTGCCGTAGAAATTGATTTTTGCCGTAGATCTTCTGCGGTATAGCAGAGGACTGCTGTATACCCGGCCACTTCCGAGCCGCTCGATCTTTGATCGAGTGGTTCACACGAAATCAGAATTTTTGTGGGCCCTTGCCGTACAAACCGCTCGATCAAGATTGAGGGCTGGGGAGAGGGTCGGATTTACAGCAGTCCCTTGCTCTCGTGCCGAATGACGTGTCTGGGTGCTATAGTTAGTGACGATTAAATTAGAAATAATCATCAATTATTTCTGTTATCAAAATATGCACAAAAGACAACAGATAGGAAAAAGCTCAAGTAATGAAACATGCAGATCCTAAAACATGAGGATTTACGATGGTTTGACGTTTCTTTTGCTACTCACACTTCATGAAATTCTCAAATTCGATATTTGCTTAGATTTAACTTGCTAAAAGTTTGATTCATATCCCATTTGAAAATAAGCGAACCCAACCGAAATTCAAGTTTAGGTTCGATTAAATAAACTAACCATACTTAAATATTTTAGGTTTTCTTAAGTTCAATTCGTTAAAAATTCGACACACACATGTATACATATTTACATATCATTATCCTTAAATATTATAGGTTTTCTTAAGTGCACCTCATTTCATAAGTGGTTTGCATGAGATAAGTGGACTTTGTCCGGAGATAAGTGGATATGTACATGGCAAGTATCCATTGTCTCGGTAAAAACTATCCCAAGATAAATGATCAATCTCCACTATGTCTCTGTCTAGTACTTTCCCTTCCATATCTCTAAAATCAACAAAACAAGTGTAAACCACATTTATCCCTTATCTTAGCTTATTATCCTGTATGTGAACGGATATAGAACTATATTATAACTAACTTTTTTTCAAAGAGAAGAGTCCGTATTAATCTATTTTTATTAAAAGATGAAGACTTAGATAAAGAAATGATTGAATGACTATATATATTCTAATTATATATAAATACCCACCCATCTTTCCATTTTTTTCACTTCTTCCATCGTCAGAATATTTTAAACTTCGATATTTGCTTAGATTCAATTTGATTAAATAGTCACGTTCGGATCAGAATAAATAAATGAACTTAATACAAATTTAAGATCTGCATGTTTTTTAGCTGCAGGGGACGGATCCTCTATTATAGCATCCCCTGCTCTTACGCAGGGGATTCGTCGGATGAAAATGGATGACCCTGATAGAGGGTTAGTGAAGGTCGGCACACATCTCGAAGTCGTCCATTTCTCATCCGACGGATCCCCCGCGTTAGAGCAGGGGCTGCTAAAGATCCATCCTCCGATGTCAATAAGAAGCAACTTCAATGCTCTAAGCGTTTAGTAAAATTGTCATTAACACGTACATGCATGTTCATTATCCCAAGGAAATCAAACTGACAGTTGCCCATAACTAACCTTGGAGTGCAGCGGCCACAAGGCCATACTTCATTTGCTGATCAGCCCATTCATACATGATCCTATCTTCGATTTCCTCATCGGTTACAGCAACACAAAAATGCCGTATCATTAATTGCTTCAATCCAACAATTTATGACGATGAAGAATACATATATACATATATACTATTACCGAACAAGATGTATTGCGAGTTTCTGCTCAAAGAGAGAAGCATGCTTCCTTAGTCGGATCGGTGATGATGTCAGCATGACATCATCATTCTTATCAATTCGGAAAAAATCGGACCGGATTTAATTTACTGGTCCGACCGGTCGAACAAGTTTTTTGAACCGATAAAATCGGATACATATATGTAAATATATATTTATATATCAATGAAACAACCGTTTAAAATGTCAAATCTTTCTATAGAATGATATGATTGTCTATTTCGAGTAAAACTCTATAGAAGGTAGTCACATTTTCTAGCATTATATATGAATATAACATTGTAATAATTTATTTATAGTTTCTTCTAGAAAATTACTCTAAGAAAGTAGTGGCACAAGTTATATTCCAAAAAAGAGGATATAACTAAAATGGTAGAAGTTAAGAAGGGCACAAGTGATAAAAACCCTATTATTTCATTATTTGAACCTTTATTTTTTGAAAATATACTAAATCATCAAAATTGGGTCAATTAGAGTCAACCCGGTCCGACCATCGGTCGTAACTTATTTTTTATTGTCTTTTTTTTCTAAATTAATTAAATAAAACTGGTCGAACCGAGCAGGTCGAGGCCGATTCTCGATCCAACCGATCAGACAGTCTGATCCGGTTCGATTTTTTAAACCATGATTATTACTCTATTTAAAGGTGGGTTTTCTGCCCAGCCTATGACACGTGGGTGCATTAGCCATCCCTCTGGTCTTGCGTTGGCTTTATTTTGCCCTTTTCCCTTTTTCCATTTTTTGTTTCCCCACCCCAAGCTGCCATGCCACCATACCTCCCTCTTCCCCCAGTCAACTTTTGTGGGATTCATGGATGGATTTAGAGGGGGGCAAGGAGGGGTACATGCCCCCTCTCCCCCTAAATTTTTTAAATTACATAATATATATATATATATCTAATTATTCTCTATGGATTTTAAAGGAAAACTAATCATAATATTTCCTAAGTATAGTTATCTTTCTGGATTTTTTGAGGGTATACATGCACCACCTTCGTTTCTTTCAAGAGAAAATCAATAATCTTTATTGGTAGATAATATATCTTTTAACATATAATTTCTACCTAGCAATAGTAGATTTTACCTTTGATCAACCCGTTCGGATAATTTCTTAAACCAATCAACTTATAATGGATCTCTACCCAAACTATATTTTTGAATATCTATTTTTTAGGATTAACCTATAAAAGAGAATGATTTTTCATCCAATATCATTATCACTTATATAGATATGAGGTTTACTTCTCGATCTCAAAAAATTAAAGTTTCAAAAAAAATCATTTATTGCCAAGTCTCATATATTAATCATTGGTCCTATTATGAAGTAAGTGGTCAAACGCACATATATTCTTGTTCGGTGTATTTTTCTTCATTGACATATTAATATTTCTAGTTGTTGGTAATAATAAGATATAAAATTATGTATTTTTATATTTTAAATTTGATACAAATTTGGAACAAGTGTATTTTATATTGTAATTAATCAAAATCCAAGGAGTGAGTTGAAAAAAATGAAAACAGTAGAATATGTCTATTTTTTTAAATGATATAAATATCGTTCATAAAAAATCTTGACAATGCGGAACATATGTGCTATCAGTTTATGTTAAATTGAATAAAAAACATACAATTGATTAAAAAAGAAGTTCAAAATAAACTATTATTTACATGAAAACTTAGATGATATAATTTATCCTTCACAACTATTATTATTTAATGAATAGAGAAGGGAGAGTATTGCATATAACTTATATGTTCATCACCTCTCAGCACAGATATATATTTTTTTAAATTTATGCCCCTCCTAAAAAATGTACTGGCTCCGTCTCTGGTGGGATTCATGGGACGGCCCGATCCATCATGAGTCAGGTTGGATTCGGGCTTGGACCCAGCTGTTGACAAATGAGCGGGCATGGGCTCGGTCCGAATCTGATCCATGTTCCACCCTAGATGTAAGATTAGGGCCCTTGTTTTGTAATTTACACTATATATTCAAAATCCCACAAGCACATTAAAGGAACGGAAAATAAGATCTCTTCTACTAAAGAGAGACATAATACTTGCTTGAATATACTACTATTTATCCTTTCTCTGCACGGGTGAAAATGCTAGTTTATTATAAGGAATATTTTATCCAAATTCACATCACACTAAAATGTGTCTATATACACCCCACGTATTTTGAAATCTATCACTATATCATGCTTTGTTAAATATATGATAACAAATATTAATTACGTTCAAAATTGACTTTTTTTTATACATGAACCAGAGACGGAGGGGGGGGGGAGGGGAAGGGGCTTGGCCCCCCAGCCTCCCAAGTTCTCAACATTACATAATGTGTATGTAACCTTTAATTACTATAAAAGGTGCAAATTCATATAAAACTTAAATATTCTCAATACCAACATATATCATATAATTGTTAAAGTCAACTATATGCTACTATATCTACATGCAAAGATAAATATCCTACCTTTAGGGATGTAAATGGTAATATATAGATAATAATTTAGGGCCCATCATATATGGGTATTAATAGTAGGGATGAAAGCGGATACGGATATATCCAAATATTCACTTGTCGTCTTCGAAAAATTACCATATACATATATATGTATCCTAATATTAATCAAATATGGATCAATTATGGATATGAGTTGGAAAAAATTTTCAGATACAGATATGATAATAGCTTGAATATCCAGATTCGGATATCCGAATACAACATTTAATATTATATTATATATTAGTTAATATAATATAAGCCACATCCTCATATTATTATACTAGTATTACATAATATATAATACAAAATATTAGTGATATTAATAAACTTTTGTTTGTTTGGGAATATGCACAAACAAAAGTTACAAAACTCTATCCCCCTTTTGCTTCCAGCCAAGAACACAGTCACCTCGACGCTCCCTTTTGTCATGATGCAACTTATTTATGTTTTATTGCTATTTTTTAAAATCATTATGATTTTTGATAAAAAAATTCAATTCATGTTCGTATGTGGTCTTTATTCAATATGTATTCGGATTCCATATTTATTGAATCCATATTTGGATTCACTTTGTATTCTATTCATGTTTGGATTGGCTTTTTATTCGATCAGTATTCAGGTTCATTCTTTATTAGATCCATATTCAGATTCGATAAATATCCGATTCGAATTCGTATCCATATTTTTAAGGATATGGTTTCCTTAATGAAAATATGAATCATATCTATATCCATGTTCGTATTCAATAGAGATGAAGAAAATATGGATATGAAAATAGGCATATCCGATCTGTATTCATCCCTAATTAATAGAAACGAAAAATATGTTATCATATCCTTTAAAATCGGATCCAAGTGTGTACACTACAAGGAAATGGATCTATAGCGATGTCCTTTTAAAATCCATCACTATATCGTCAATAATTGAATATATAATAATGATAATATTTGTTGCAAAATTATTTTGTACACTTCAAAGTAATGACGAATGCCGTATCCGTTGTTATATAATTGACAACGATGCTTATAGAAACACTTATTACATTATTGCTTTTAAAAAAATTAGCTAATCGTTGCTATTTTTTACTTCAAAATTTAGTGATGAACAAGTAAAATTCTAAAATTAATAATGAAAAAAATGTTGATGTATGAATCCTCGATAATGATACACTCGTTGTTCATTTCAAATGTAAAACATAATTTTGCAACAAATAATATGATATAACATATGATATAGGGATGTACTTTTTTTTTAAAAAAAGCATTGTAGATCCATTTTGTTATAGTGATAGAAAAGATATGGAGCAGATTTGGATAATGTTAGAAATAATTTATAGATTACCTTAAACATGCATGCATTAGATGTCTTACACTTGATATAAATGTAAAAAGTATATTTATTATGTAATAATTATATCTAAAATGGTGAATGGACGTATTGAATTATCTTACGTTTAGTTAAAATAAAATATACAACTATATGTATATGTATATGCATATGTATACCAATAGTCATGGATATTAATGATATATTAATATCTATTTTAAAAAGGATATGAATACTGATATATATATATAAACATAACTATTTGCACCCCTAGTTACTATATATTTATTCATTTTAATATATCAATATGTGTATAGATACATATCATAGTGAATTACTAAAAATATAGTACTGAATCCTTAAAAATAGACAAGAATATAAAGCAAAAATATAGATAGTAGAAGAAATGATTCGAACAATTTCTATTTGTAAAAAGTATTTTTAATATAAATATCCATGTAAACTCACAATTTTGCATAACTATATCTACAACTAGCGCATTAATGAAAATACATACAAGATTATTCATCTTAGAAATGATACATTTTTTGTTAATATAATATTTGTTCAAATGTTTATGTAAAATCACAAGTTTATAGGGTTATTTTTGTAAAAATATATTGTAAATATTAGTTTTTAAAATATTGTAGTTATTTTGTATCAAATTATCCAAATGAAAATCAAGAAATATTGGTAACTAAAATGACAACTACTTGCAAAATAAAATAAGCAATAATACCCCAGTTATTTATTCTCTAAGTAGAAATTTATGGCTAATAGTTGGCCCCTCCAAGTACAAATTCCTGGCTTCATCCCTGCATGAAACTAACAATGAATGACAAGTCTGGATGTTATAAATAACGAAAGTCAAATGCATATCAGTTGTTTTTTGTTATCAAATATACAATAGAGAAAAAAGATATTTGCTAGATGAGTTGTATCTAGTGACTTGGGAAACATATATGCCATTCATCCGTTAATATTATTTCTAAAAGTACATTTCCCAAGCGGAAACATTCATTGATATCATATATATTGTTGATTTTCAAATATGTGTCACTATAAACTTGTTGTGTTGTAGTGCCCCAAAAATTAACTTGATGTAAGAAGGATATTGGTTCTTTCATAAAAGGGAGAGATTGTAATAATACAACAAAATTGACCTATTACAATAATTTTCAAAAAAAAGTGGAAGAAAATGAAAATGGAGTAGGGAAATTACCTATTCCATGGAGTAGGATCCCTTTCCTCTTACAATAAATAATCTATTATCATATCTTGTAATTAGTTATTTTAATAATGAATATTATTCATTGTTTCATTTTTAAATTAAACTCGCAAATGAATATCATTTTTGTTGTTACAGTGATATAACAATAAATCATATATATTGTTATTTGTTGATAGTTTCATCGGATCAAACCATTGCTAGAAACTTTTTAACGAAAAAGCAACGAATAAAAGTCTAAACCTTTAGCAACTAAGATTATAAGATAATTGAGAATAAATAATATAACAATAAATATTCAAAATTTTCATTGTCGCGTGTCAATTATGTTGTAGCTTAATGAAATATATAAAAAGTACATGTTGTAGTAAAAGCAAGGTACACAAAACCAGACTGGACCAGCCGGTTGGATAGGTCCAACCGGGAACTGACCCTTAATCGATCGGTTCTATGAATTTTTAAAAAAATTAATAAAAAAGAAACTAGGTTCGACCGCCAACTAGAACTGTTCAATTTGTCGAATCAATGTGATGGTTTAAAATCCACACAAAATTTAAAAATAACTATTATACATTTCTACCCCCTTTTCTAATAGACCCGTCGGCCCCAACATCTCAACTCCGAAATCCTTATCCCTCTCGATTGCTAGTTGCTTCCCCACACCGGACACTTAAAGGTGTCACCATCTCCTCCGATTATTGATGACATCATCTTATTAGTATTAGGGCCATATTAGTATTTTACTCTTAATGAGATTGGAATCCTAATCCTAATAATAATAGAGTTGTATTCTATTATAGTACTAAAGGGAATAAGACTATGGGATTGTAATTATGCTATATATATAGAGGGAGGTGGAGGCCTCGCCATAACACCACCACAAGAACAATGTAACCCCTAGAGCAAGGTGGAGAGAGAGAAAGAGAAGAAAGAGATAAGAGAGAGTGAACTGAGAGAGTTGTACTCGTTCTAATTTATAGTGATCTTTCTTTTCCAGTGGTCCCGAGAGGTGACCGCCCACCGTTATATGTGGTTCTTTTCTTCACACGCTTCTGTTACGGTTAGTGATTGCGCATGTGTATCCGTATAAGGTGGTCTGTATCCTTAAAAACTGATATATGAGAGGAGATGATACTGTCAGGTCGTGTCCCATCGACTGGTATCAAAGAAGAGCTGGTGCCTGGTCATGTCCCATCACATCTTATATCTTGTGTCATCATCACCTCTGATCATTATCACGACATCGTCAACAACTCTGTCGCCTTTGCCATAAACTCTGGTTGTCGTTGCCATCTCCTCCATTGTTGTCATCATCGCCATTACCATGGTATGAGCATCTCGAGATTTGTGAGAACATCCTTTCCATTCTCAAAATTTTCCCTTATTCGTTAAACACATTTCGTTGAATCATTTTAGGCCTTTAAATTTGTGCATTTTATTCTATATATGGGGTAAAATCTGAGAAAATATCGCACCTTTAGAAATGGGATAAATCCTTATGATTTGAAGTATACATATTTAATTCAACACTACATAACCGGACCACTCGGGAATACATAGAACTGTAGCATGTTCTTGCAGGTTAGGATGGATTAGATATTGGATAACTATATACTGAAATTCCTAACGTAGTTAGACTAATAAAAATAAAAAAAGGAGCAAATTAAGTTAGAGATTTCTAAAATGGGTAAAATTTCGAATATAAAATGGGTTAAAGATATTCATTTATCCACTTGTCTATGTATGTTTTTTTGGATGCGCTAATATATTCTCAAGTCCAAGTTTCTATGTTCTTGTATATATTGTATTGATCATAACCTATAGAACATTTTTTAGATGGAAGATGATCAAAACGTGTGATGACCAAGATTTACGGTCGACTGAGGTGGAATAAATATCAAGTGTCATCCTCAATCAACCCAATCGGCCAACAAGAAAAATAAATTACTCAATGATAATTCAAATAAATGTAAGCGGTCTCGCTATTTTATTTACCTGGTATAGCGAGCAGGGTCGAACATAAGGAGCACGATTAAAAAACTAAGTAGTGAAGTCTCAGAAAATAAAATGTTTATAGTGATTTTTTTTAATTTTTCAAATTTTTAATAAAAAACAATCACAAAAGATAAAAGACACACACCACACTATTTTTGGATTTTTCAAGATAATAAAAAAATGCTTAGAAAATTACAAAGAAAATATTTTTAGGTTTTATAGCTTTTAAAGTGTTTTTTTGGTAATTTTTAGGGGCTTTTCAGATGTTTTTAAGATTTTCTTAAAAGCAAACAATGGCAAAAATACAAAAAAGTGCACAACTAGGAACAATTTGCAAATTAAAAATATGTACATTGCCCAAAGTTCCCAAATGGTATTTTCATAATAAAATAGAAAAAAATTACAAACAGAATTTGAAATACGATTTTTGGATTTTCTTTGATTTTATATATTTTTATAAGATTTTGGGTGTTTTGTGATTTTTAGGATTTTTATAAGGATTTTTCAAACAAAATTAATACTGGAACTAAAACACAACAGAAGACAACTCCAGAAAGTTTTATGGAATTTTTAAGTCATTTTTCAATTTTTTATAACTCAAAAAAGATACTTTTTATTGGTTTTTGAATTTTTATCTTTTATCCTAAGTTGTAAAACCAAGGGGAAGGAAGTTGATAAAAACCGATGCAATAGATAAAATCAATTATGCATGTACGTTTTAGAAGACTTATAGTTATCCCCACACTCTACATGCGGGATGCAATACAAAAATGAATTTTTTTACAATATATGCAATGCAAGCGATGAAACGCACCTAGCAGGAACTTCTATTAGTCGGGAAGAAATTGAATTTAATTTGACTATATAGAACGTTCTAAAGTGCGTATTATTAAGTGAAGTATGGTCCTAGATTACATGAACACAAGCATATGATAAATAACCTATGTAAAGCTCTAAGAGCCGCAAGTGTAGGTCTAACCTATTAGCCACTCAAGTCGAGTCCCACCCTCAACACGAGAGTGAAACATGTATCGACACACCACAAGAATAAATATTCAAAGTCCGAGTACAACCGTGAGATCCTGAAAGGGAACTGTTGTAAATGTGCAATTATTACATAAATCAAATAAAATACAAAAAATCTCATGACTCTACACTCTCTCACGACTCCACTCGATCTTAAATTTTAAATGTGTCCTTTTAGCTGGTACCCATGAAGAACTGACCTCCAATGCGTGTGTCCCAAAAAGTTGCTCTAGATGCATGATGAACCTGAGAATTACCCTTTTAATTTAATCCAATTAACGTTCGAAATTTGTTGTAGGTAGGTAAAGTCGGATTAATAAAAAATCACAATTTAAATAATTTTGTCAACTAAACGCAAGCGGTCAATTTTTTTACGTGGGCAAGCCCAAGGTTGAACTCAGGGAGGCCATTGTGTCCTTAGGTTTATTTAAAGTTGATCTGGAGATAGGTTTTCGAAGAGGTATTTTTTAAATTTTAAATGCAATAATTGATTGACATGCAATTTTAACAAAGTTCAGGGGTTAAAATGTAAATTTTGATCGATTCAAGTATAAAAATCCTCAAACTTAGCCAAGCGTTGAATATTGATGAAATTAAGCTACTGCATTTTTTAGAATTTTCTAACTCAATATAGCTTAACTATGAATAAAATATGCAGACTAGATGATTTTGAGAGACTTAATTTTAAAATATAGCAAACCCAACTATTTTCAGGAAATAAAATTATCCTAGATGTATTTAATGGTGATATATCCAGGAAAAATTACAAACCCTAAAAATATTGAGTTTTCAATCTTTACACCAAATATTTTATTTTGACCTCAATATGTGTGTAATGTGATGAAATTTGAACACAATACAGAAAACACTAAAATCTAGCTACTAATTTTCAAGAATTTTCAGAGCAATAATTAATTTAATAACAATTAAATGTCACACAGTAGGTAAAATAAGCTATTTTCTACAACAATAATGATATTAAATAAAACACAACTTCTAAAAATATATTCAATATCCACAATGATAGAGCAAGAGTTGTTCTACAAAATGCATTTTTTTAAAATGACAAAATGATGCTAAATGAATATTCAAATTAATGTTCAAACACAAGGGCATAGATGCAAAACAAAAAATAAAAGGAAAATAAGAAATAGCGCACAGGGGCACTTTTTTAATTACCAGATCATCCGTGGGCTTTATTACAATTTCTCCACAACGCACGTGCGCTGCATGTGACCTCCAGTGAGCGGGGATGACGACATGATTCCCAAGAACTTCAAGGGCCTCAGGCTAAATTTTCACCTTAGGCACGTACAGAACACGTTCTAGCAGGATGGTAGGGGCGTCTTGTTATTCTGGTGATCATAGGGGGGTGATTGCAAATGCCTCAACCCTCACGTGACTTGCACGTGAAGTGGGGTTGAAATCCAGGAGGTCTGTCTTGCGGGAGAAGTGTTCCGGGGCGGGCGGGTGCGAGGGGGCGCTGCATCGGTATGGGCGCGGTGTCTGTCCGAAGGCAGTCGGTGATGAAGCTCAAGGTCAGAGGAGACCGGTCATTGGAGTGTGACTGGAGGAGGAGATCAACGAGCTGCTGCGATGGCGGGCAAGGAGTTCTGCCAACCACACGAAGGAGGTGCATGGCTGCTCACGGTGGTCGTGGAGGCGAACCTGATCGACACACGAAGCGGGGTGAGGGATGCGGAGGATGCTTGTGACGGTGGCGTGGAGAGAGGTCGTTCGATGAAGTTGCGTAGAGGGGGTGCATGTGGAGGCTTCTCTAGGCTTGTGGAGGTGTGCTGCAATCGACAAGGGCGAACTGGAGGGTGGAAGCGCACCACACACAAAGGGAGAAGCTAGTGGATGGCCGAGCTTCACGCGGTGTGAGGTTGCGGAGTTATGGCTCTAGTGACTCCACAGTTGTACCTGCAGACGAATAACCACGCCACAAGAGGGAGGGGTGTGCTCGGGCTGCTATGCTTTTGGGTTCTGACATCGAGAAGGAGAAGGATGGACCAGGTGATGGGTAGCGTTCTCCGTAGATGGGGAAGGAAGGAGCAGGGGGCATTGAGCTTTTGCGAAGCTCGGTGAGGGTCAGGTGAAGTGATGACAGAGATAGGCAAAAGTTAAGATAGCAATGAAGGGGGAAGGAGAATGGTGGATACGAAGGAAGAAGACGAAGAATAATCAAAAGAACAGGACGAAGAAAAAGGAAAAGAGGTATACCTAGAGAGTTTCCTAGATTGCTGGACCTTCAAGCTCAGTCAAGTCGTCACCTCACACTGTGGGCGGTCACACGGGAGGCTCGAGAAGCTTGATAAGATCAGAGCCGCAGTAAGGAGCACTTGTCACTCCTTGGATCCCGCTTGAACCAGATGGCTCGTCATCGCGGCAACAAGAAGGCCCTACTGCCACCAAGGGCTTCGTGGAAGCTGGAGCTCAGGTCTTGAAGGTGGCATATGAGTTGTAGTGGAGGGTGAGGCAACGACTTTATCGGTGGGTGATGAAGTGGAGGAAAGAGAGGTTGTAGTGGGTCAGCCGCAAGGGGTTGAAGGCGCGAGAGGGAAGAGACTGGGCTGTAGATCGTACGTAGGCATGGGTTGTAGAGCATGACAGTTGCGCACCTGTTGGAGAGGAGGAGGAAGCGGGGGGGGGGGGGGGGGGGGGGGGGGGGGTGGGGGCAGAGAGAAGGGCGGAGGAGAGATGGTGAGAGGGGAGATGCGCACGCCACCACGAGAAGTGGGCCATGGCGGTTGTGGTTGGCATTTGTGCGGATAGAGCGTAGGACATGGCCGTAGGGGGAGAGGAAGAAGAGGGGAAGTGCTTACGCGCGGTTGTGCTCCGCCACGAAGGGCGGAGGTGCGGTTTGATCGGAAGAGAGAGAGAGAGAGAGAGAGAGAGAGAGAGAGAGAGAGAGAGAGAGAGAGAGGCGAGAAAGATTGAGGAGAGGGGGAATGGTCACGTGTTAGGCACGTGACCGGGAGGAGAGGAGGGGAAAGGAGGCGCGAAGGCGGCCACATGGCGGGTTAAAAATTAAATATTTTACTATTTTTTTGAAATAAATAATAATAGATAAATAAATACAAATAAGATATAAATAATATAAATAATAATAATTAAATTAAAGTAAATTAACATAATATAAATAATTAAGATAAATAATTAAAATAATATAATTAGAGTAAAAAATAAATAATCATAATTAAAATAAATAAATAAATAAGTAATAAAAATAAATAAAAAGTACAATAATAAATAATAAAAGAAATTTTAAAAATAAAAAATAGGGGTGACATGTGGCGGCTCTAGAAGCTACCACGTGTCATTCCCAGAAAAATCACAAATTATATCTAAAGAAAAATCAAAGTAAATAATAAATGGGGTCAAATTAAAAGGTAGTCAACACAAAATTACTCGTCTCGACGAGATCTACAACTTTCATGAAGGATAAAAAATCAAAATAAATCATATGTACAAAGTATATTTTTGGGTGGTATCTTATATGTATAAAATATTGAATTTTTATCTTTTGAATTTTTTTGTCATTTTTAAACAAGAGGAAAAAATCAAAATAAAGTTAGAGAAAATATGAAAAGAATATTTACAACTTAATCTAATTTTTTGAATTTATAATAATTAAGAAAATAAAAAGATAAAATGAAGGGTATTTTAGTCAATATGTATATTATACAATAGGGGCCCAAAATCCAAGTTTCACATACGAACTCCGATTTATTTATGAAATGGGTCTTGTTTTGAAGATCTTCGAATGTATATTACTTTAAAAGTGAGTAGACCTAAATTGGACACCGTAAGAGAGAGAGAGAGATATATATGCACATTTTAAGGTTCTTAGTTTCAAACTAGGGCTAGGGTTTTATTGGACAATTTTACAAGTTAGTATTTTTTTGATATTTTTTCTTTATTATTGCAATAATATATACACTGTAGAGTTGATTTTATTGGATTTAGAAAGTATAAAATAGATACGAATAAGTGAATTTGGCTAATATATAGGTGAATATGTACAAGTGAATTTGGCTCCTTATTTAATGCAAATATACATGCTAAAATGCATATATTATTTCTAAATACATGAATGCAAATAATGCACAATAAATGGAAATATGCAGTGAATTGCTCGGGAATGAATCTCTATTTTCAATTTTTAGAGTGATGAATCAAAGATTCATCAATGCGTCGGGTCCCTCACACAAAAAATAAGACGGTAGTCAGAGAGATGACTCAAATAAATAAATAAATGAGGAAATAAAATGTGGGAAAAATAAATATAACAATATATAAAAGAAAGCTTGGGGTCAGACTACCAAGGGGATGGAAAACCTACTTTCTAAATTTTCTAAATCTCAACCTAAGTCGTGCCTTTCCGGCAACAATGCCATTTGAAATATCGCCAAACACCCCTTTGATAATTTGTTATTTTTATATTGTAGTCAGGCACTTAGGATCTATTAAAAATCACTAAATTAATTTTTTAATTAGATGCAAAGTGGTCAAATTTATTTTACTTGAGTAAGCTCAAGGTCGAACTCAGGGAGGCCATTGTCTCCTTAGAATGATTTTTAGGTTATCTATATGTTAGGTTTTCGAGGAGATTTCTTTTTATAATTTTTTTATACAAGTAATGATGATATGCGAATATAGAATGCCAATTTATGAAGGTTAAATGAGTCGGAAATGGAAATTCCAAATTAATCTGCAAATTAACACAAAAATATAGATGGTATTTTTCCTTAATTATTTGTGCAATGCAAATACATGAAATATTTGTTTGTATTTTTATAACATAAAATGCATGCATAAAAAATAGACATTTTTATGGATTTTCCTGTAATTTTCGTGCAAATGATGTGCGAAAACAATGAAAATTTGATAGGAGGTTAAAAATGGTGAAATTAACCTACTGTAATTTTTTTTACTAATTTTTCAATGTAAAATGAATTTTCTACGAATTAAACAATGTGGACTTTGTGATTTTCAATCAATTTATATCAATAAATAACAAACCAAATTAATTTTCATAATTAAAATTATCCCAGATAAGTCTAATCAAGATCTATCTAAGAAAAATTAAAACTCCTAAAATTATCAAATTTACAAAGTGTTAAAAATTAATTACATCAATCATAAGATAATTTATTTTAACCTAAATATGTGTGAAAATGAAATAATTTTTCGAGGCATTACAAAGCACAAATAAATCTAAAAAATGTGATTTTTTTATAATTTTTTAGGCAAGGAATAATTAATTATGAATTATTGAAGCTCGGGTGGGTAAAATATGGAATTTTCTCCACGGTAAAGGCTTCAAGTCTGGCTTGGTGCGAGCTGGAAAATCTGGCTTCTGATATGTCTGCGTGAAAGCAACCAGGTCTGCATGTGAGAACTCTTGTTGTACATGTGATTCTGACGAAGGGAACCCTGTTGGTGTGTCTATCATCTGTGCTGGCTCGCCCTCCGTCCTCTCTGTCGGCTCATCCGGATTAATAATTACAAGCAAACAAAAATATAAACACACTGCCACATCAAAGAGGAATAATTGAACAAAATAATTCCATTTTTGGAATTTTAAAAAAATGATGAATGAAGGATCAAAATGAGACTCTAACACCAGGATTAAAAAGGAATTATCGATACCCAAGGGGTATCTGTGCAATTGTTCCAAGCACGCACGTGTGCATCACATACTTCTATCTGCGGGGAGCTTTTATGCAATTTCCAAGATGTGTTGGGGCTTCGGCATAAATTGCCTCGCTCCTGCAAGTGGGGCATGTGAGAATGCGAGGCTCGGGACTACTTCTATCCCGAGGATAAGGCACGATTGCTCGAGCCTCCACGTGGAGCGTGGTTGGCCGTTGGATCAAGGATGAAGTAACCTTGATCCTACAACAGCTATAGCAGTTATCGCAGGTTGTTGGCACGGAGGCGAGGTCGAGGCCGAGCTGTTCGATGGCAGTGAAATAGGTCCGATGAGGGTAGTGGTTAGGAGAAGGTGACGGCGGAGCGAGCCGACTACCGGAGGTCGAAGCGATGCAAAGGTGAGGTGTCGAGACGCTGCAGTTGGCGGTCGAAGTGGCGGTGGGTGTTGATGTTGCGAGAGGAGGCGGAGGTGGAGGAGTGGCGACGTGAGTGGTACATGGAGACACACGAAGCTTGAGGCTGAATGGCGATGGACGAGGCATGCTGAGGGTGAAGGTGGTGGCGAGCGAGCGATGAGGCAGAGTTGCGATCCTCTGTCGACTCGATGTTGGAGAGGTACGTTGGAAGTAGAAGCGGTGGTGGAAGAAAAGAAGAAGAAGCGATCAGAGAGAAAGAAGAACAAGGGGAGGAGAAGAACAAAGAATGGAATGGGGAGAGGAAGAGAAGAGTTACACAGGGATGGTTCTTCGTCGAATGGGTGGAGGAGGGATCTCGCTTTGATCGTCACCTCGATGGAGCCAGCAAGCTCCAGAAGCTTGAACAATTGTTGAGAGCAGCTGCTACGAGGTGGGTGGTCACCTCGGATTGTGTCAGCAAGGTCTTCGTTTGAAGGCCAACACCACTGTAACCGGTGGTTTCAAGAGCCCGTAGTTATTTTGTGAATGGCAGATCATCAATGACAAAGGGCAGAGTGATGGGTTTTATGGTCGTTAAGGCTTGAGCGAGAAGGTTGGATTATGTACATGTGAGAGAGGTGATGTGAGGTGTGGGGTGCCGCACGCGAAGGAGGCGGAGGTGGCTAGCGAAGGAGGTGGGTAATCGAGGAAGGCAGAGCCACGGGCTGAGAAGGGTGTCATCGGCATATGCAGGCAAGGAGAAGGATGACTGGTTTTCGGTCGTTTGATAAGCCGAGATCGAACGAACGAGAACAAACCACGTGGTATGGGGGTAAAAAAAGAATAAATGAAAACAAAATAAAAATTAAAATGAGGGGATATCTGTTTCATTGGATGAAGGGCTCTTCATCCAACGATCTAAAATGAGGCGAATGAAGAGGGGCTTGAAGTGATGACATGTGGCAGCTCCAAGAACTGCCATGTGTTGCACTCAGAAAATTCAGAAAAAAATAAAAGAAAAATAAAAAATAGAAAATTATGTCAAATCAAAGAGTGGTCTTCATGAAAGTTGTTTATCTCGATGAGATCTACAATATTCATGAACAGACTAAAATCAAAATAAATCATCTGTACAAAACATATTTTGGTGACACTCTGTGCAATACCGTATTTTAGGGTTTTGCATTTTTATCATTTTTAAATAAAATAATATTCAAATTAAAGTCAAATAAAATATAGAAACCAATATTTTAATATTTTTTGTATTTTCGATAATTAAGAAAAAAATAAAAATAAGAGAGACATATATACATACTATATATACATACTTAAAGTGATTTATTTTCTTTGACATTTACTTCAATTTTTATCTAGATTTTTGCACATTTTATTAAATCATAAATCAAAAAAATAAATAAAAAAGAAATAAATTAAAAGAGTTATTTTTGCATATAAAATGATAGGATCAAATTAGATAAAATATACAATATATAATGTGGTCCCAAAATCCAAGTTTCATATGAACTCCGATTCTTTCAATTCAGTCATGTTTTGTAGATATATGAATGAACATTAATTCAAAAGTGAGAAGGGGTTTATAGGAAACTGTAAGAGAGAGATATTTACATTTATAACTTTTATCTTTAAACTAGAGTTTGAGTTTATTGAGCATTGATGAATCTCCTTTTCATCATCTTTATTCTATCATTTTGGCCTTAAAACCCCTAGTAAATGCGTGTAAATAGGCTTAATTCATGCATCTTACCATCCATGCATTATTGTGTAAATAGTGTATAAAATACTATTTTTAAAGCTAAAATTATCGAATAAAGAAAAGAAAAGAAAAAGAATAAAATATTGCAAATATTTTTATGATCCGAAATCCCGAGACCTAGGTATCTCGATGACTAGGTCGACAAGGAATAAAGTAGGGGGAGATCAGGGCCAAAATACCAATACATCCCTTTTATTTAATTCATTCTTTATTAATTTTTGGGGCCTATTTTTAGTTCCACTTTTTATACTTCAAATAAAGAAACTTTGTACATAAAATTTGTAGATAATTAAATATATAAAAATACAAAATTGATTTCACACAGAAATAATGTACAGATAAAAAGTTATGATTTGAATAAAATTCCAAAATCCCAACTTACCAGACCTGTATCTCTCAAATAAAAACTCAAAATGTATCAAAATCACCTTTAATTGTATATATTTTTTAATAAGCTATTTAATGAAGGAGGTTTTATATTTTTTGGAGTTACGGTTAGCAAGTTGAGTTTTGGAACCCTATTACCGATTAAAATATTCATTTTATTTATTATTCGTTATTTTTATAATTTTATATTTGTATAATTTTGCAAATACTATTTATAATATATGTGTATATTAAAAGTGGAATAAAAGCATCAAGAAAACATAAAAATAAAATACTTGTATAAAATATATATGTATAATACCAATAAGTATACCTATACAATTAATACCTCTATTTATTTAATTATATAAAATACATCAAAAAAATAAAATAAAAATATATTTAAGTATATAAAAAAGTTATAAATATATAAAATAATAAACCAAAAAAACATTAAAATATATCGATAAATATACCTATATAGCTCATAAGAGGTAACTTATAATTCTAAACCAAGAAAAATAAAGAAAAATCATAATAAAAAAATTTATAAAATAATAATTTTTTTTCATTTAATAACCTAAAATTAATAAAATCTCTTATTATTTTTAATAGAATCTACAAATCTTTTTCCAAGGTTTTTTCTGGTTGGTCCACGTGGACCAACCGGATTCTTCCCTTGGTTGACCTCGGTCAACTCTCTGACCGAGGTCTGGCTCTTGTCAGAACTGCATTTCTGGTCGTCTTCTCCCATTTTTCTAGGCCGCATCTTTCATCCTTTTGTGTCACTTTCTTCATGACTTATTCTCTCCATAGATCAAGGATACATGCCCATAGCTCTCCTAGCAGATTGGACCATTGTCACGCCCGCTATCCCTCGTTCTTCTCACCACCCCGGTCTTGTACATAATCAGCCCCTGGTCTTCCCTTGACCGTTGAACATCCTTTTAACCTATTTGGGCCCTCTTCTATCCTGCTCCGGACCGGTGGTGGTGACATCACCACCTCTAGCTGCTTGGGGAGGCGTTCGACGGTCCGAAGGAGTGGCTCCACCATCTCCGGCCAAGGTTGGTCGTCGAGGTACCCATCTCAGGAGAACATGCCTTGAGGTTTGTTTTATTTACTTTTTTCGCATTTTTTTATTCATAGTAGTCGTAGGATTCGACCTCATCCCCTATTTTGTGTTTCACCCGTTCGATCATCATCGCCACCACCTCGCCGGAGTTTGCTTCGGAGATATCCCCCTGTGCCATCTCCGCCCTGTTACCCCTCCGGAAGGTCGCGACATTTTGCCCATGTGATTCAGCCGAATCTCACGAGGGTCTAAATTGGTATCTCACACAAGGCGGAGATGACCGTCGCTGTTGCGACCCTCAAATGAAATCCGGACTAAAGTCAACAATTAACCCACACTAAGATCAATGAATTAGAAACAATGTGGAGTTAAAATTTATTTTTAACTCTGCACAAAAGATGTAAAGGGCAAGTATGCAGAGAGTTCGAACACAGGGAGCAAACAGTGTAGATCAAGCAAATGAATGCACAAGTGAGTGAGTGTGTGAAGTGTCTACACAAGCAAGCAACTAACTACAATTTTTGTGGGTTTTTTAATTTTAAAATTTTTTTTTTTATTTTTGATTTTCTGATTTTGTATTTTGATTTTTTTTTTTGATTTTCTGATTTTTAGATTTTATATTTTATATTTTTTTTTCTTTTTCAATATTGGAAAAATAAGGGGATATAATACAAGGCAAGCTAAGATATTTATAAAAATGCACAAAATACTCAAAAATCCAGAAATGAAATGTTTTTGGTCTTTTTAATATTTTTTACTGTTTTTGTGATTTTTGGGGATTTTTCTAGATGTTTTTGGTATTTTTAAAGTCTGAAATAAGAGAAAACAGTGCAAACAAGGCTGGCTGTGAGTAAAATGTAATTTAAAAATAGCAACCAGTGGCAAAAATATTTCACACTATTTTTCTAATAAAAGTAACAAAATAAGGAAGCAACAGAAGCTGAGTTTGCAATTTTTGGATTTTTCTACTATTTTTTATATTTTTTTGAAGTTTTTAAGTGTTTCTCAATTTTTAGTGTTTTTCTTTTGAGATTTTTAGTGGTTTTTGGACTGACACTAAAATATAGCAAAATAGACACTAGGTGATTTTTTTGGAATTTTTAGAGGTGTTTTGATATTTTTTTGGTATTTTCTAAGGTAGACAGTACACAAAATGAGAGTTTTTGATTTTTAATAAATAGGAAAATGGAGTAAAATCAAAAACTAAAAATAGGGCGTCAAAATATAGGACAACAGAAGCTTAACCCTATTTTTGTGGAATTTGTGGAGTTAAAATGATATTTTAATTAATTAGAACAAGACTCCAATCATCAAACAGTGCTGGCAAGGGCATAAGTGCAATATTTAAAACATCCAGGGGCAACAATGCAATTTTCCACAAAACTTTACACAGCAACTTGCATTTCACGGATTAAACATTAATATCCAAACCCGCAAGGGTATATGTGCAACTTACCCACCAGGGCGCGTGACTTGCACGCGCCTGGGAGGGGTATTTTTGCAATATTACAAAGCTCAGGGGGTTCTATGCAAATTCTCCAAAATATTACAACTTGACATAAATGTTCATGGACTTAAACGAAATAAACAAAAGACCAGGGGTGCCTCTGCAAAAAGCCCACCACCTCACGTGTACAGGTCACGTGAGGTGACGTGGCGAGGGACCAAAACGCAAATAACTAAAATCCGAGGGTCTTTTTGCAAATATTACAAAATATTTAAACTACCAAGGCAAGTTTATAGACTAATATATAAATACAAAAATCGCGAGGGTCGGGATGCAAAATACCCTCGACGCGCGATCGAACGGCGGAGAAGAAGCCACTTAGACACGTGGCGCGCTGGTGACGGCCGATGACGCTTCACGTGCGGACGTCTGAGATCAGATCTCAGCTACGATCTGACGGTGGATGGGCGCGATGATCTGACGGTCCACGTTATATCTGGAGGGGCCTCCTCGATCGAACGGCGGCGACGGCTACTGGAAGAACGCGGCGGAGCCCCGGCTGGGCGAGATTCCTCGAGCTCCTCCGGCCGACTCCGGTGGCGTTTGAGCTTCAAACTCGGGCTGCGGCCTCCTCAGGTCCTCCTCTAGGCTCTGGAGTCGTCAAAAGACCACGGCGGAGGCCGTGGTGCTCGCGGGGTCCGGGCGGAGCTGTACAGCTTCGTGGGGCTCCGGCGAGCTCAAAACTCGAGCTCCAGACGTTGTGCTTCAAAGTTGACCTGCAAAAATGGTCAAAGGGTCCAGGGTAAACTGCCTGGACCCTTGGATGGTAGCGGAAGGCGTGGAACGAGATGGGGATGCACGGCCGGAGGTGCACTCCGGCCGAGGTGCTTGATCGAGCGATTTAGTCGATGGAGCTTCTATTTTTTTGGGGGTTTTCGAAGATTAAGCTAACAGGAATAAGATGCGAGAAAGAAAATAAGCGGGATGATGCCCTCGATGGCCTGAGCCAGAGGAAGAAGTTTACCTCGACGCCGGCGGGTGGCGGAGGTGCTGGAGTCGTCCTCGACCTCGGACGCCCTGGCTGAGAGGCTCGCGGCGAAGCTGTCACCTCCGGCGAGGCCTGGAGCGCAAGAGAGGCGGAGAGGGGTGGACCAAGGGGACTCAACCGAGGAGAGGAAGAGGGGGGTTCGTATTTGAAGTGGTGGAGTGCGTGACTTCGAGGGAAGATCGCGAGCGAATGATGGAGATCTGGCGTGATTTGAAGAGTCGGCGATGGAGGTGATGGATCAAGGAAGAGGTTTCGTGAAGGAAGCGGCCGCAGAAGATGAGCGGCGCAGCCTCGAAAAAGGCGCGAAGACAGGAGGAAAAGGCCGCGCGCGTGAAGACAAGAGGCAGAGGACAGACTGTTGACCCGCCGGTCAACAGTCGCTGGCTCCTGGTTGGTCCACGTGGACCAACCAGGAAAAAGAGAATAAAAAATGTTTTATAAATTCATTTAAAAATAGAAATACATCGAATTAATTTGAAGTTATAAAATGAAATTTATTTGTTATTTTATGTAGTATTTTATTATGATTTTTATTTAATTTTATGACATATATTTCTAAAAGTTCGCTTTTTAGCTTTATATAGGTATATTACCTATGTATTTTAATACTTTTATTTTTATTTTGTGTTTTTAATTTATTTATTTATGTTTATTATTTTCGAAAAATATAAAATACTTTTATATACATGTATATATTTTTACTTTATTTTTATGAGGTGTTTTGTAGATTTAATAAAATACAAGTATACTTTACATAGGTATGTATATAGGTAAAGTACCTATGCATTGGATATATACAATTATTTTTATTTGTATTTTAATTGTGTTTTTATTCTTCTTTTAATGTACATAATTATTATAAGTATTATTTACAACATTATAAAAATATAAAATTGAATAAATAATGAACAAATAATAAATTGAATGTTTTATTTAGTACAAGTGTACCATGAGGGTCCAAAACTCAACTTTCAAACCGTAGCTCCGCCAAATGCGAAACCACCACCATTGAGTAGATTATTTTATTCTATATACAATTAAAGGTGAGTATGCTGCATTTGGAGTTGACAGTTGTGAGATACGGGTCTGGGAAGTTGGGATTCTGGATTCTTATTCAGATCATATCTTTTTATCTGTACATTATTTTTCTGTGAAATCAATTTTGTATTTTTCTTTATTTAATTATCTACAACTTTCATGTACAAAGTTTCTTTATTTGATGTATAAAAAGTGGAACCAAAAATAGGTCCCAAAAATGAATAAAGAATGAATAAAAAGTATAGGTATTTTATCTGTGTATCTGGCCTTATCTCCCCCTACTTTATTCCTTGTCGACCTATTCATCGAGATGCCTAGGTCTCGGGGGGTTTTGGATCATAAAATATTTACAATATTTTATTCTTTTTCTTTTCTTTATTTATTCTATAATTTTGGCCTTAATTACAGTGATTTATACACAATCTGAATGCACATGCATGGATGCTAAGATGATGGTTTTAATGCTATTTACAGGCATTTGCTAGGGTTTTTGGTGCCAAAATGATAGAATAAAGATGATGAAATGTGGATTCATCATCCCCCTATACTTTACCTTTGCTAGTCCCTAGCAAACACTTATGCAATAAGTGCAAAAAGAAAAGAAAGAAAAGAAGAAAATTGGATGAAGTCTAATTATTGAACTTGTCTTCGCAAAATCAAAGTTTGGAGCTTAAGTCGGACCTTTGGAATTTTAGTGCGGTCGGACCCTTAATGAGAACCAAGTTTGAAATCCAACAGTCCTTGAGAATCCCAAAACTCTGTCCAAGTCTCCTCAATAGCCAGGTCAGAAATACTTCAACTCATACGCAAACTCTTACGACTATGAATCTGACTCGTACAGTGTAAGTGATATGTAGCTCCCCACCTCAGAAGTAGCAAAGAAACAACCTCCCCCAACCTGGTAACTCTAATGCCTCGGTCTAGCAACTCTTTCCTCGAGAAGCGGGGTATTCCCTTCTAAGTTCAAGTGCAACCGGCACAAGAAGAGGGGGAAGAAGTATAGACTTTTGGAAGCTCAGCCAGTGTAGCCAAGTCTCCCGCTGCAAGCTTCATGAGATGTAACATGGATACCATAAGCTTTGCTTTATTGGACTATATACACTCCGGTGGGATTATTAAATTTTCAATCCGACCCACCACTTTTTTGGAGTTCTTTTTGCATTTTTTTTTTTTTCAATTGCATCTGTACAACATATCTACATGGTGCAGCATATATACAAGAAATTTTCCTCTTGAGCCAGTAGACTATCCCTCTTTTGAAGCTTTATTGCAACCCACGGCTTCTGTCTTTAGACTTCATCACCACTAGACCAAGTTGAGGTGCACTTCCTTCACTATAAGAAGAAGAGAGGTTCCGCCTAGAAGTACTACCCTCATATGCTACCCCAAGCCAAAGGAAACTGCCTCCTCACCACCTCATCCGTGGAGAGCTATGTGAAAGGTGCAGGTGTCCAAGTTAGGTCATTATCAACAAGAGTCGTGCGTGTGCTCCGAAATACTCTACTTAGGCAGTCAAGAATCCATTGAACTAAGTCCCGTGATCCTCAAAGAATTAAGTCAACTAGACCTGAAGTACCTCAAACCTAGTTCCTATAAGGTTCCTGTTATTAGGTAGATTTTAAGGTCCAATCAGGCTCCAATCTCCGGATTTTACTTAGACTTGTTCAACTATCAAACTCAATCCGAAAAATGCGAATGCCATGCAATGCAATGCAGAAAATATTTTTGTGATGCAATTTTCAGAGATTTTGAACTTTTTATGGATTTTTGGAAAGATGATGATGATGCATATGCAGATGCATTTTTTTTGTATTTTTCAAAAAGATTTTTCAAATGTTTTTGGATTTTAATTTTGCAAATGTTTTTGGGATTTTTGAAATAAAAAGCTTTGGCTGAAAACTAGGTGAAAATATGTACACGGGAGTGCTTCTTATATATATGAGAAGTGGATTTCAAGAATTTACAAGGGTAAGTGATCAATTTTATACATATATATATAAGATGGATTTTGGTGTGATGTTAGTATTCCTCAAACTTATTTGACACAAGGTTTTTCAAACAATTTTTGAAGACTATAGTCCAAAATAGTTTTTACAAACATTTTTACAAACATGTATACTCATTTGAAAATCATTTTGCAATCGGTTTTCAAAACAGTATGTACAGATTTTTCAAAGATTTTTGCAACCATTTTTCAAACCATTTGCAAATCATTTTTCAAACATTTTATTTCACACAAAGAAAAGAAATTTTTACAAACCACACATTTTTACAAAGGTTGAAAACATGTAGCAAAATATTTTCCAAATAGTTTTCAATAGATTTTTCAAAAAGATTTTCAAACTATTTTTCAAACATTTTGCAGAAACGTTTTTACCTGATTTATTAATCAGTATATACAAAAAGAATTTGAGGAATAACCACATCTTTTTATTAAGAATTTTTAATAAACTTTAAAGAATTTTTTTTTTTTTTTTTTTAGCCATATTTATTAGGAAAATACGAAAGTACGAGTTATGGCTAAAGTATATACACAGTATATACGACCCCCCTATACTTAGCTTGAGCTATGTCCTCATAGATCGGAGAGAAAGAGAAGACATAACTCGTACTAAGTACAGACAAGTCAAAAGAATAAAGGAATAAATAGATGAATCAAGGAATCAGAAATTGACCGTCCCCCCCTATACTTAGGATCAATTAATCCTAAGTATAGCAGACTGTACACAATGCAGGGAGGGTCAAGGGTGGGAATGAACAGATCGTACTCAGATTGTCTCCCCCTATACTTAGGGTAAAATATCCCTAAGTATAGACAAGAAGAGGAGACAATGGAGAGGATCGAAAAGAATGGGGAAACTCGGGGTGCACACCCCCCTATACTTAGGACAAAGTACGTCCTAAGTATGGATACTGTCTTCAAGGGCGGCAACTTATTGATAGATTAAGAAAACAGAAAAGGAAAAGAAGAAAAGAAGAAAATAAATTACCCGACGAAAGAGTGATATGAACAGATGGTTTGTACAGCGGAAGATGGAAGTGATCACCATGTACGAGATGCAGATGATATGAGTCAAAGAACACATCTCATACCAGAAGAATGGGGGCAACGTCCATGGTCGGCGGATCATGATCGCGATATAGCTTTAGGCGTTGACCATTGACGCGGAAGGTGGACGAAGATGACGGTTCGGATATATCAATACTGCCATTGTCATGTACCTTCCTCACCACATACGGACCTTTCCATTTGCTCTGCAACTTCCCTGGGAATAATTTCAGCCTGGAATCAAACAACCATACTTTCTGATCTGGCTCAAACTGTTTATGGCTGATATGCGAATCGTGCCATGTCTTCACTTTTTCTTTGTACTGTAGGTTGTTGGAAAAGGCTGTGTCTCTTAGTTCCTCCAGGGCTGCCAATTTTGCTCGTCTCTGATCTCCTACACTCTCGGGATCCAAAAGTAGCTCAGTAACTGCCCAAAAAGATTTGTGCTTGATTTCCACTGGCAAATGGCACGGCTTGCCATAGACGAGACGAAAAGGAGATGTCCCCAATGGATTTTTGAAAGAAGTCCGATAGGCCCACAAGACCGAGTCCAAAAGTTGTGACCAATCTTTTCGGTCTGGGCGGACAACTTTCTGCAAGATCGTCTTTATCTCCCGATTCGATACTTCAGCAAGACCATTAGTCTGAGGGTGATAAGGAGTGGCAACCCGATGGTCAATACCGAACTCGTCAGCAAGGGCCCTAACTTTGTCATTGATGAAATGAGACCCCCCGTCAGAAATCAAAACTCTAGGTACCCCGAACCGTGAAATGATATTTTTCCTCAAGAATTTACACACGGTTTTAGCATCTGCGGCTCGGGCGGGGATGGCCTCGACCCATCGACTGACATAATCTACAGCGAGCAAAATATGCTCGAATCCCTGACTCTTAGGAAATGGGCCCATGAAATCAATCCCCCATGCATCAAAAACTTCACAGAAGTGAATAGGTTGCATGGGCATCATGTCTCTCTGTCCGCAGGTTCCCATTTTCTGACAGTCAGTACATCCCTTCACGAACTCATCAGAATCCTTGAAGAGAGTAGGCCACCATAGGCCGGATTGAAGCACCTTCTGTGCTGTCCTTCTTCCTGAATGATGTCCTCCTGCCTCAAGCTTGTGGCAGTATGTGAGGACGCTATGCTGCTCTTCCTGAGGAATGCACCTTCTCCAGATGCTATCCCCTCCTTCATGATAAAGGACGGGATCCTCCCAATGGTAAAACTCGGCCTTAGCTAGGAAGGTCTCGAGTTTCTGTCTGGGCCAACCCTGAGGGACTGTCTTGGCAACAAGATAGTTTACAAAGTCGGCATACCATGGGAGTGAGGTGACAGCTAAGATCGCCTCATCTGGAAACGTCTCTGATATAGGTGCGCTGGGCTCAGGTTCCTCAAGATTCTCCAATCTGGAGAGATGATCCGCCACCACATTCTTGACTCCAGGCTTGTCCTTAATTTCAATATCAAATTCCTGGAGTAGAAGGATCCATCTGGTAAGGCGTGCTTTGGCATCCTTCTTGGCCATTAAATACCGGATGGCGGTATGATCGGTGTAAACAGTTACTCTAGATCCGAGAATGTAAGATCGATACTTATCAAGAGCGAAGACTACGGCCAGCATTTCTTTTTCAGTCACAGTGTAATTCCTTTGAGCGGCATCTAAGGTCCGGCTGGCGTAGTGAATGGCAAACGGTAATCCATCCCTCCTCTGTCCAAGCACAGCCCCAACGGCAAAATCTGAAGCATCCGTCATGATCTCGAATGGAAGAGACCAATCGGGTGGCTGAAGGACAGGAGCTGAAATAACCATATTTTTGAGAGTCTCAAATGATTCAAGACACTTATCATTAACAATAAACTCGGTGTCTTTGGTCAGCAAGTCGGTTAACGGTCGGGCAATTCGACTGAAGTCCTGAATAAACCGTCGGTAGAAACCGACATGCCCCAGAAAAGACCGTAACTGACGCAAATTGGACGGTGGATTGAGTTTTCTGATGATATCCACCTTGGCAGGATCGACCTCCATGCCCCTGTTGGAGACGATATGCCCAAGGACCGTCCCTTGAGTCATCATGAAATGACTCTTCTCCCAGGATAAGACTAGATTGACCTCTATGCAGCGCTTCAGCACACGATCTAGGCAGTCAAGACAAGCATCAAACCCGTCGCCATAGACCGAGAAGTCATCCATGAAGACCTCTAAACAGTTACCCACCATGTCTGAGAAAATGGACAACATGCACCTTTGGAATGTCGCTGGAGCGTTGCATAGACCAAAGGGCATCCGTCTGAAAGCATAAGTCCCAAACGGACAGGTGAAAGTCGTCTTCTCCTGGTCTTCGGGCGCAATGGCCACTTGATTATATCCAGAGTACCCATCAAGAAAACAGTAATGGCTCTTCCCGGCTAACCGCTCGATAATCTGATCAAGGAAGGGCAGCGGGAAGTGATCCTTCTTGGTGGCCTCATTTAATCGTCTGTAGTCCACACAGACCCTCCAAGAAGTTGGTACTCTGGTAGCGACCTCTTCTCCGAACTCGTTGACAACTGTTGTGATACCCGTCTTCTTGGGCACCACATGTAACGGACTTACCCATTTTGAGTCGGAGATGGGATAGATGAAATCAGCACTCCACCACTTTGAGATTTCTTTCATGACAACCTCTCGAAGATTCGGGTTCAGCCGTCGCTGGAATTCGCGCGATGGCTTAGCGTCATCCTCGAGATAGATGTGGTGGGAGCACAGCTTCGGGCTCAGCCCCTTGAGGTCAGCTATATTCCATCCGATTGCCTTGCGATTTCTTTCAAGAACCTCCATCAGACGAGATTCTTGTTCTCCAGTCAAATCTGCTGAGATAATGACTGGGTGCATTTCTGGCTCTCCAGCAAGGAATCTGTACTTCATTGACTGCGGCAGAGGTTTTCTTTCAGGGCAACTGGGAGGTGGCAGATCTGGCTTCTGATATGTCTGTGTGAATGCTACCAGGTCTGCATGAGAGAACTCTCGCACGGCATAAATTTCCGACGAAAGGCGGCTGACTGAATTATCAATGTACTCTCCGGGCTCGCACTCTGTCATGGTTGCTGGTTCAGAATGAATCAGACAAGACAACGGATCATCGAAATAGGCCCATTCAATGTCTGAATATGAGGGATCAGAAATAGAAGAACATGAATTGAAATCATCGGCACCATTCGTCACGATGCTGTCAGCCTCAGGTGTATCCGTATCCAGGAATGTGCTCTCCCGACTTTCGATTGCCATGAGCTTGAGGTACAATGATTCGGTAGGCAAGGCGAGAGTCGGTGCTACAGGGTCTTTCCAGTTAGATTCATCATCAGTCATTTCAAAATCACGAACCTGGTGGATGTCTAGCTCTTCCTCTATCATTGATGCGGCTTCGCTTGACTGCTCGGAGCATTCTAACTCTCTGGCTCTGGTCTCCTCGATCGTCTCTATTTGTATGGTCTCGCCCTCTACGCGAAAGCATACCTTCCCGCAATCGTGGTCGGTCACCGCCTTGGCTGTGGCCAAGAATGGGCGTCCGAGTATGATGGGGGCATCCGTTACCGACTCAGGGATCTCCATGTCCAACACAACGAAGTCCACGGGGAATTTCAGGCCCTGAATGGTAACGACCACGTCTTTCAATAACCCCTTCGGCCTCTTTATCGACCTATCAGCAAACTGAAGGACTGTTCTGCTTCGATGAAGAGTGCCGAACTCAAATTGCTTGAGTAAGGCTGCCGGGAGGAGATTGATTGAAGAGCCGCTGTCTAATAGAGTACGATCAAATTGCTGCTCTTGAATCTCGCATCTGACATAGGGAGCTCCTGCATCTGGTCTCTTGGCTGGCAACTTGTTCTGAATGGTGCAGCAAGTGTCTTGTGTGAGCATATGGATCTGATCTCTGTGCCTCCGCTTTCTTCTGACAGTGGTTGTCTCTCTCAGATTCTTCTTGAAGAAAGGGATATGCTCAAAAGCTTCACGTAGAGTCAGCTGAATGTGGAATCTGTTAATCATCTGATTGCCGAACTCTACCTCTTGGTTCTTTTTGGGATTTTCTTTTTTATTCCCCTTCGCTCGGCGAAGTGCTTCTGGGAAGGGGATAGTAGGGGCCTCCTCAGATGGAGGACTAGAAATAGGTCCCTGTGCCTGTGAAGAAGGGGAATCCATACCAACATCATCATTCAATACATATGGATCCGTAATTTGAACAGAAACCTTTTCTTTATTCATATTTTTGTTGTTTTTGTGTTGATCACAGTCCAAAGATACAAAACGTGGTGACACCACAGCTGGAGTTTCAACAAAAGGAGAGGTGGTGGACTCAGTACCACCACTGGCACCTGCATCTGCGGCATCAGCACCGCCTTCATGTTCTGCATCAAAAATGGTGGCATCAGCACCACCGTCTTCATCTGGTATCACGACGGCATCAGCACCGTCGTCCTGGACTCCATCATTGGTGGCATCAGCACCACCTTCTTCTACATCATCATTAGCGGCATCAGCACCGCTTCTCTGCTCTTCTGGCGCTCCTGGTTCTGCATCCGGTTGTCGCTCAGAAGAGACGCCGCCGGCGGGTATCCTACCGCTCCTAGTAGTAACAAAATCAGCATCATAATAGATATTATTCACATCATTCTCATAGTCACTAGGAGGGGTATCCTCTGAAAACTCTACCTGCTCAGGCTTTCTTTTGAAATTATTAGGGTTTGGTTCGATCTGAGCTGGTATGGCGGCCTTGCCTTTGATTATCTCCCTCATTTCCTGCCGGAATTCATCCATTTCTTGCCTGAAGGAGGCTTGCTGTTCAGAAAGCAAGCGGGCAAGATCATCAAGAGCGGGGTTCTCAAAGGAGTGGTGCTGAGAACCGGATGAGTTTCCCTGCTGGAAACGAGGCTGCTGCTGCTGGTACTGGGGAGGCTGGTTCTGAAAACGCTGAGGCTGCTCGCGCTGCCTCCACTGCTGTCCCTGATAGTTGGGACGAGGACCACTGTGATATTGCTGCGGTTGGGCGTACTGGGGCTGCTGGTGTTGTTGCTGTGGCTGGCTGTTCTGGTATCCTTGGGCAGGGTTCTGTTGTTGGGAAGAGGATCCACCGTTGCCCCAACGGAATCCGGGGTGATCCCGGCGAATTGCGGGCTGAGGGTACCGGTCGTACCAAATCCCATTGACTTCCATCAACGGTTCCTGCTCAAAGGAGGGTGGAGGTAGAACTGCCAGTGGTTGCTCCGGCTGATAGACCACCATCTGCGTGTCCGAAGATGGCGGTTGCTCTGGATGGTACTGCAGCAAGGGAACCGGCTCCGCCTGGATATGGTTTACCTGACGGTATGAGGCAGAGGCCTGGTTGGGGTTGCTGCCGCGGGAGGCAACCTGTGACCTCGGAGGCTGTTGGGAGTGTGATTGGGCCTCCTGAATGCACAACATTTGAGTTTTGAGGTCACTCATGGTTTTGGCGATCTGGTCCATCTGGGCCATGCCTTGATTTTGTTTCTTCTCAAGGATCTCCATGCGGTCCAGCTTTTCACTGATGATGCCCATGTCGGCTGCGGCTGATTCGGCTTGGGCTGCGGCTACCGACACTGTGTTGGGACCGGCATCGATGCGAGCGATCCTCTGAAATGATCCCGCTCCTTGCGGGGCTTTCTGCTGTGTATAGACTCGGGCCTGGGTCATCACTGTGGAGTTTTCTGCCATGCCTTCGTAGATGGCCCAGACGTCGTCCTCTCCCTTGGAGAAATAAGACCCACCGCAAGAGGCGTTCACTAGCCCCTGCAGCTCCGGTGTCAGCCCGCAAAAGAAACTCTGAACGAGATTGGGCTTGGAAATATCATGGTGGGGACACCGGTCGATGAGCTCTCTGAATCGATCCCAGGCTTCATGGAATTGTTCGTTTGGGATCATGACGAAGTTGCTTATCATTGCTCTTGCTGCGTTGGTCCGGCCGAGAGGATAGTACTTCTTCAGGAATGCGGCCCGGAGATCTGCCCATGTGTCGACGAAACGCCCAAGATGTTTGAGCCAATAGGCGGCTCTGTCAACCAAAGAGAATGGAAAGGCGATCATCTTGATTGTGTCCTCGGTTATCAACCGATCATGGATGGTGCTGCAAATCATCTCGAATTCTTGGAGGTGGAGGTGCGGCTCTTCGGTCGGCAACCCATGGAACTTGGGTAGCATCTGAATTGTGTTGTGCCGAAGCTCGAAGTCTCCATGGATAGGTGGGAGTCGAATCCATCGGTGAGTGAGGGATGAAGCTGGGTTATGCAATTCCCTCATGATGGTCTGTGGCGGTCTCTCGCCGTCTGGATTGTCTCCTCCTGCATCGGGTCCTCCTCCTCCTCCACCTTCTCCGCCAGCACGGTCTTCTCTCATCTGTGCTATCTCTCGCATGAGATCACCCATAAATGTTCCCTGGTCTCGGATCTGTCTCTGCATGGTTTCCAGGGATGCTAACAACGAATTGTTGATGGCTGCCTGATCAAATACGAATGGAGGGTGCTCATGATCATCTTCATGCTCGCCTCTGTCCGACATGACTGGATCTTCTGTAAAAGCAAAAGAGGCCATCTCAGGTGCTGTAGAATGATCTGAACTCTGTGATGCACTGAATTCCGAAACAATTGGACTGATAGAAGGAGAATGGGAAGAATGATCGAGGGGGAACAGGGCGGATGTATACTCAGGCTCGGAGAGCGGACTCTCCGAGGTAGTCCTAGATGAATAAGGAGGAGTGCGGGATAGCGGTGCCGACAGGGTCGGCCTAAGAGATCTCCGTCCCATCATCTTGATTATTGAGAAGAGTAGAGGAAGGGCAAGGGAAGAAGAAGAAGAACAAGAGTAAGATGCAACAAAATTGCGCACGATTGTGCGGTGTTTTTGATCTTGACCTAGATAAATCTAGCAATCAAACACAAGGCAAGGGTAAGTTCACCAACTCAACACATGAAGCCGTGAAGGTTCGGCTTTTGTCTTTTCAGTTTTAGCTTGATTCAGGATATTTATCTTTGAACGAGTCCTTAGAACGCTACGCCTATAGGAGAGAGAGTACTGCCGGAAAAGTATCCCGTACTTGTCCTCCTCCTGTGTAACCTGTAGCTTGTGCAGTTGAGGTCCTTGTAACCCTTCCTGGATCCCTACTCAGCCAAAGAATAAGAGAGGAAGCCAATAGGCGAAACCAATACTTCGGAACTTGCTCGCAACGGAATCACCCGTGAGCGTGCAAGAACCTACTCGGACGCAAGACGATGAGACAGACACCCCCGTGAAGGCGTGGCCTATGCTCGATACTTCGGACAAGGTCGATGCTCTCACAATAGAGAGTCACCAATGTTGACCAAGCCCTACTCGTCTACGTACGATAGAAGCGCCAATACTTCGGTAATCCAGGCGATACACAAGGCAGCCACAAGCTGGGTTTTTGGCTCTAATCCTTACGAAGCGCTCACCTCACTTGGAAGGAGACCTTCCCATGCAACCTGAATACAAGTGAGGGTATTACTCACCCCAAGCAATGAATCCAATTACCTTTTTTATTTTGGTCAAGTTTTCTTAGCAGTCCCTTTTTTAATTTTTTTGGTGTTATCGCTTCTTTTGAGTCAATTCAAACAAGCGCCTAACGGTTTTTGTATTTTCTTTTTGGTCCTACTTTGTCCAAAAACAGAGGGAGAAAAGAGTCGGAAAAGCCGTGCAAGTCGGCACAAAGATGGAGATCTCACCTTTGTGCCTAAATGATGCGTGCAAAGTCAGAAGACTTACAGCGAATCCCAGCTCTCTCCATGCGGGATGCAAAGCAGAAATTTTTAAACCTATACTATATGCCGATATGCACACGGAAATCGTCCTAGAACAGGCAACTGCTAGCGTGAAGAACCACAAGTCAACTAGCAACTCCTAATCCGAGTGTCCGGTCTTGGCTCACCCCTCCTCTGCCCAACACATTTGGAGTAGGAGAAAGCGCTTGTTCGGGTATGAGCTCGCGGCGCGTGGATTTGGGAATTACTTGCTAACTGTTTAATTTAGTCTAAGTCCAAAACGTATCTATAGGAACGTGCAAAGATTATTAGGTGTTTGGACCTATTCTAATCGAGTCAAGCAGACCTAGATCTAAGAGCTCAATCCACAAAATAAAGTGAAAAATGAAACTCAAAACCGGAAAATGACTGCGATGAAAACACGAGGAAAACGGCGGTGAGCCCCCGGGTGAACAAACACCCGGAAGTTAGGCCCGAATGTCTAAGTCCAAGTCCAAGGTACCTGTATTATTACAAATTAATGGAATATCACTCTCTCACAAATAAAATACAAACTAGCTAAGCACTCTCTCTCTCACTCCTTGCTCTCTCCTGCCGGCTTGGCTTAAGAAAAGCCGGCTCCACGTCCCAAGGTTGCGTCGGGTCACCTAAGCCACCCGCCTCGCTCCGCGGTCCCTCGCAAGAAGACAAAAGAGATGGTCAGATAGTTCAATCAAGATATATATCAAAATGTAAGAGAAGGATAATGCTATGGTAAACAAACACACAAACAATCAAAAAGATGATCTACAAGCTGTTGCTCCCCGGCAACGGCGCCATTTGATTCAGCCGAATCTCACGAGGGTCTAAATTGGTATCTCACACAAGGCGGAGATGACCGTCGCTGTTGCGACCCTCAAATGAAATCCGGACTAAAGTCAACAATTAACCCACACTAAGATCAATGAATTAGAAACAATGTGGAGTTAAAATTTATTTTTAACTCTGCACAAAAGATGTAAAGGGCAAGTATGCAGAGAGTTCGAACACAGGGAGCAAACAGTGTAGATCAAGCAAATGAATGCACAAGTGAGTGAGTGTGTGAAGTGTCTACACAAGCAAGCAACTAACTACAATTTTTGTGGGTTTTTAATTTTAAAATTTTTTTTTTTATTTTTGATTTTCTGATTTTGTATTTTGATTTTTTTTTTTTTGATTTTCTGATTTTTAGATTTTATATTTTATATTTTTTTTTCTTTTTCAATATTGGAAAAATAAGGGGATATAATACAAGGCAAGCTAAGATATTTATAAAAATGCACAAAAATACTCAAAAATCCAGAAATGAAATGTTTTTGGTCTTTTTAATATTTTTTACTGTTTTTGTGATTTTTGGGGATTTTTCTAGATGTTTTTGGTATTTTTAAAGTCTGAAATAAGAGAAAACAGTGCAAACAAGGCTGGCTGTGAGTAAAATGTAATTTAAAAATAGCAACCAGTGGCAAAAATATTTCACACTATTTTTCTAATAAAAGTAACAAAATAAGGAAGCAACAGAAGCTGAGTTTGCAATTTTTGGATTTTTCTACTATTTTTTATATTTTTTTGAAGTTTTTAAGTGTTTCTCAATTTTTAGTGTTTTTCTTTTGAGATTTTTAGTGGTTTTTGGACTGACACTAAAATATAGCAAAATAGACACTAGGTGATTTTTTTGGAATTTTTAGAGGTGTTTTGATATTTTTTTGGTATTTTCTAAGGTAGACAGTACACAAAATGAGAGTTTTTGATTTTTAATAAATAGGAAAATGGAGTAAAATCAAAAACTAAAAATAGGGCGTCAAAATATAGGACAACAGAAGCTTAACCCTATTTTTGTGGAATTTGTGGAGTTAAAATGATATTTTAATTAATTAGAACAAGACTCCAATCATCAAACAGTGCTGGCAAGGGCATAAGTGCAATATTTAAAACATCCAGGGGCAACAATGCAATTTTCCACAAAACTTTACACAGCAACTTGCATTTCACGGATTAAACATTAATATCCAAACCCGCAAGGGTATATGTGCAACTTACCCACCAGGGCGCGTGACTTGCACGCGCCTGGGAGGGGTATTTTTGCAATATTACAAAGCTCAGGGGGTTCTATGCAAATTCTCCAAAATATTACAACTTGACATAAATGTTCATGGACTTAAACGAAATAAACAAAAGACCAGGGGTGCCTCTGCAAAAAGCCCACCACCTCACGTGTACAGGTCACGTGAGGTGACGTGGCGAGGGACCAAAACGCAAATAACTAAAATCCGAGGGTCTTTTTGCAAATATTACAAAATATTTAAACTACCAAGGCAAGTTTATAGACTAATATATAAATACAAAAATCGCGAGGGTCGGGATGCAAAATACCCTCGACGCGCGATCGAACGGCGGAGAAGAAGCCACTTAGACACGTGGCGCGCTGGTGACGGCCGATGACGCTTCACGTGCGGACGTCTGAGATCAGATCTCAGCTACGATCTGACGGTGGATGGGCGCGATGATCTGACGGTCCACGTTATATCTGGAGGGGCCTCCTCGATCGAACGGCGGCGACGGCTACTGGAAGAACGCGGCGGAGCCCCGGCTGGGCGAGATTCCTCGAGCTCCTCCGGCCGACTCCGGTGGCGTTTGAGCTTCAAACTCGGGCTGCGGCCTCCTCAGGTCCTCCTCTAGGCTCTGGAGTCGTCAAAAGACCACGGCGGAGGCCGTGGTGCTCGCGGGGTCCGGGCGGAGCTGTACAGCTTCGTGGGGCTCCGGCGAGCTCAAAACTCGAGCTCCAGACGTTGTGCTTCAAAGTTGACCTGCAAAAATGGTCAAAGGGTCCAGGGTAAACTGCCTGGACCCTTGGATGGTAGCGGAAGGCGTGGAACGAGATGGGGATGCACGGCCGGAGGTGCACTCCGGCCGAGGTGCTTGATCGAGCGATTTAGTCGATGGAGCTTCTATTTTTTTGGGGGTTTTCGAAGATTAAGCTAACAGGAATAAGATGCGAGAAAGAAATAAGCGGGATGATGCCCTCGATGGCCTGAGCCAGAGGAAGAAGTTTACCTCGACGCCGGCGGGTGGCGGAGGTGCTGGAGTCGTCCTCGACCTCGGACGCCCTGGCTGAGAGGCTCGCGGCGAAGCTGTCACCTCCGGCGAGGCCTGGAGCGCAAGAGAGGCGGAGAGGGGTGGACCAAGGGGACTCAACCGAGGAGAGGAAGAGGGGGGTTCGTATTTGAAGTGGTGGAGTGCGTGACTTCGAGGGAAGATCGCGAGCGAATGATGGAGATCTGGCGTGATTTGAAGAGTCGGCGATGGAGGTGATGGATCAAGGAAGAGGTTTCGTGAAGGAAGCGGCCGCAGAAGATGAGCGGCGCAGCCTCGAAAAAGGCGCGAAGACAGGAGGAAAAGGCCGCGCGCGTGAAGACAAGAGGCAGAGGACAGACTGTTGACCCGCCGGTCAACAGTCGCTGGCTCCTGGTTGGTCCACGTGGACCAACCAGGAAAAAGAGAATAAAAAATGTTTTATAAATTCATTTAAAAATAGAAATACATCGAATTAATTTGAAGTTATAAAATGAAATTTATTTGTTATTTTATGTAGTATTTTATTATGATTTTTATTTAATTTTATGACATATATTTCTAAAAGTTCGCTTTTTAGCTTTATATAGGTATATTACCTATGTATTTTAATACTTTTATTTTTATTTTGTGTTTTTAATTTATTTATTTATGTTTATTATTTTCGAAAAATATAAAATACTTTTATATACATGTATATATTTTTACTTTATTTTTATGAGGTGTTTTGTAGATTTAATAAAATACAAGTATACTTTACATAGGTATGTATATAGGTAAAGTACCTATGCATTGGATATATACAATTATTTTTATTTGTATTTTAATTGTGTTTTTATTCTTCTTTTAATGTACATAATTATTATAAGTATTATTTACAACATTATAAAAATATAAAATTGAATAAATAATGAACAAATAATAAATTGAATGTTTTATTTAGTACAAGTGTACCATGAGGGTCCAAAACTCAACTTTCAAACCGTAGCTCCGCCAAATGCGAAACCACCACCATTGAGTAGATTATTTTATTCTATATACAATTAAAGGTGAGTATGCTGCATTTGGAGTTGACAGTTGTGAGATACGGGTCTGGGAAGTTGGGATTCTGGATTCTTATTCAGATCATATCTTTTTATCTGTACATTATTTTTCTGTGAAATCAATTTTGTATTTTTCTTTATTTAATTATCTACAACTTTCATGTACAAAGTTTCTTTATTTGATGTATAAAAAGTGGAACCAAAAATAGGTCCCAAAAATGAATAAAGAATGAATAAAAAGTATAGGTATTTTATCTGTGTATCTGGCCTTATCTCCCCCTACTTTATTCCTTGTCGACCTATTCATCGAGATGCCTAGGTCTCGGGGGGTTTTGGATCATAAAATATTTACAATATTTTATTCTTTTTCTTTTCTTTATTTATTCTATAATTTTGGCCTTAATTACAGTGATTTATACACAATCTGAATGCACATGCATGGATGCTAAGATGATGGTTTTAATGCTATTTACAGGCATTTGCTAGGGTTTTTGGTGTCAAAATGATAGAATAAAGATGATGAAATGTGGATTCATCACCATGACCTTTGTAACCCTTTCTTGCAGGCCCTGGTGCTGAAGTGATTGTTGGAGCCTCGTTTTGAGCCTCGCCGGAGGAACTTGGAGCCGCCAAGCTCCTCGTCCCCGCTGGTGAGCCTCGACCGTCGTTGAGGTGTTTTGGAGCCTCCAGCTGTTAGAGGAAGGCCACAGGAACACTTTTGGGCCTTTTGGAGCTTCACCGAGCAACGGAGGAGGGAGATCGGAGCTGGGGAAGCTCGCATCTGCGCCAGTTCTTCCCAGTTCGTCGAAGGGATCCCTCAACCGTTGGATCAAGAATAGACACCCAGATCCGCTAGAAGCTGTTCGATCATTGCCCGTCTGGACTATTGATTTCATCCGCACGATCTGATCTCGGTCGTTCGCGGGCAAAGAGGCATCGTCTCCTCCGGCACCGCCATGTGTCTAAGTCAAGGAGGCCATGTTGTTGGATCACGCATGCCCAGCACCATCCGATCGTCATCAGCCTTCTAATCTGGGCCGTAGAAGCCGAATCATCATCGGCCTTTGGATCGTCGACACGTGGCAAAGTGAGCGAACATCAGCTGTCCGATCCGTGCCAGTCTGGGTATTTTGGGCTTTTCACCCAGGCGTTTTTGTAATTTATTATTCGGTACATAAACTTCCATCTACAGTTTTATAACTTTTGTTATAATTGCATAAAGACCCTCGTATTAGTTTTATTTGCAGTTAAGTCCTTGTCCAGGCCAGCTAACAGAACTTGGTATTTTTGGTTTAGTCGGATTTTTGAACTATGCAGTGTAATATTTTTGGATAAATTGTATTTTAGCCCCCAAGTTGTTGATAAATATAAACAGGTCCCTGTAGTTCTCATTATTGCATTAAGGTCCTCAGCCACATCACCTCACGTGCCTGCGCGCGTGAGGTCCGTGACCATTTTGCAGAGGACCCCTTGTGGGCATGGTTATTTCAATTCAGCCCTTGAACCTTTTATTTAAATATTACAAATTCAGTTATTTTTCAAATCAACCCTTAAATTTTTGAAAATTACATGTAGGTCCCTACCAGGTCACGTGCTTGTCACGTATGACTTTGGCAATTTTATAGGGCCACCCTTGGGATTATGTTTATTTTGTTTTGGTCCTGAAATATTTTTAATTACTTATATATTTTCTAGAAATTTACACATTGGCCCTTGGACTTCTGCATAATTACAAAACTACCCCTACTAGTAGTGTAATTTTTCTTTGTTGTCTTTAATTATTTTATGCATCTAGAAAAATAAAAAAATCCCCAAAAATCGGCATAAATTTCTGTTGCATTGCTTTATCACATCATATTTTTATTTCACATTTTCGATCATTTTAATATTTATAAAAAAATTAAAAACTTGCATTTTCATCCCTGTTTGCATTATAAATCCATAAAAAATATAAAAACTCTTCGAAAAATTCCCCAAAAAATATATTTTGTTTATTTTTGTGTGTTTTATCTTCAGACCAAATATCACTAAAAAGCATAAAAGAAAATTCCTAAAAATAGAAAAACTCTAAAAACCTTTATAAAAATATAAAAAATTCATAAAAATTACAAAAGTATAATATCTATTTCTGAATTTTATATATTTTATTATCTTTTTTTAAAATTAATTTGGAGAATTTTTTATTACTGTTTGATATTTTTTCATCTCCAATTTAATTTCAGATTTATATTTTTATTCCCAGTTTTGAGTATTTGTGACTTTAAAAATACCAAAAAAATTAACAAAAATATAGAAAAATAACAAAAATATTAGAAAATTATAAAAAGCATAAAAATATTTTATTTCCTGAATTTTGGATATTTTACATAATTAAATCTCTCTCTTACCCCTCTTGTATATATATATTCTATATAGCTTTATATAACTTTTAAAAAGAAAATGAAAATATAAAAAATATAAAATATAAAAAGAAAATACAAAATCAAAAAATTAAAATCAAAATATAAAAATATAAAATTAAAAAAAATTAAAAATTATAAAATTAAAAACCCACAAAAAATAGCACATATAAACAAATACACTACATTCACATTTGTGCATTGAATTGCCCCGATCTACCTGTTTGTTTCCTGTGTTTGACACTCTACACTACTTGCACTATACACATCTTTTATAGAGTTATAATAAATTTTAACTCCACATTTACTTTCATTGTTTGATTATGAATTGTGGGTTAAATGTTGTCTTAGTCCGGATTCCGTGCGAGGTCAACTCAACGACTGTTGATTTGCCTTGTGAATTAACACGACCTCACGATTTTCGGGTTCAACAAATGGCACCGTTGTCGGGGAACAACAACGCTTAGATTGGGATTAGTTGTGCTTGTGATTATTTGTCTATTTTTACGGCTTTATTTGTTTTTTATTTGATATAATTGCTTGACTCGTCTAATCATCCTCTCTTATTGACTTTCTACGAGGAACTGCGGATCGAGGGATGCGCTTCACCCTAGACACTTGTGTACCCACGCAAAGGCGGTGTGAGCATCTGACCTATCATCAAAGGAGGCTTGGAGGTCTTTGAGAAGACAGTCGCATTTTGAGCAGTTTATTTTATGGTATTTTTTTGTAATTTGAAGTGAGAGAGAGACATTTATTGTAATAACTTAAATAGGACTCTCAGGACTCTACCACACTTCACGAGGTCCAGTGCCCGAGGGATTGTTCCCTTGGGGGCCTCGTCAGTTTTGTCGCGGTTTTTATCACCTTTTTTCCTTTATTTTCCGGTATTGTTTTCTTTGTTTGTGTGATTGAGCCCTTAGATTTAGGAATTGCTTATCGATAGTATTAGGCGCAAACACATTAATCACCATTGCATGCTCCTATAGAAAACGTTTGGATCTAGTCAAGTTCTGAAACTGTGAGTGCTGGAGGCAAGGTGAGCATTTACGCTTTAACATTCATCACCGTTTTTGCCACTTGCATTGCTTTTCCACTCCTCTACCTTTGATTTTGCCAACTTAGGTGCTTAAAGGAATTGACTCCTCAATAGGCGCACGTATTTTTATTAAAAATACAAAAAAAGTGATAACCAATAGAATTGGGACTGCTAAGATTACTTGACCCTAAAATCAACCAAAAAGAAAAATCTTGTCTTGGGGCGAGTAATCCCCTCATTGTCTTCGCTTTTACTTGCTCGTGCATACCCTAAGGATAGTACCCAAATCCAATTCAGCCTACTAAATGTTTGTGCAACATTTTAATTTCTCACCTAACTCTAAAATAGACAAGATAAAAAGACCGCATTTGCGATCTTCACCAAGTTGAGTAGGTGAATTGAGGGTTTGTTTTGCGTGGGTTTTGCTTGTGATTGTTTGTGTGCATTTCTAGATCATCTCTGCACATTTGCGCCTTCTTCTTCACTCTCTTGATTTGACCTTCGTGCCGTCCCGATCGTTTCCTTTTGTTTTCGAGATGGACCCCTGAAGCGTATTTTATCCGGACTTTGCGGATCCCTCGTTCACTCCAGCCGGTCCACCTCCCTTTTATCAGGAGGACCCTCGTACTATTTTTTTCTGATTTTTGTACATACCCCCTCAGCCACAATATCAGACCTCGGATGTTTATCCACATCCATCTCCACATCCGTATTTTCCACCTTCATATCCACCTGAGACTGGTCTGTTGGAGTCACCTTTCATGGAGTCCACCCTTGAGTCCTTGACCCAGATGATGGATCATATGAGACAGAGGATTGACAACCTCGCTAGTATAAATAAGAGTGACCATGATAGTCCACCATATTATGATATGGGTTCATTCTAGGATTTCCATGAGAGCTTGCAAAAAAATACAAAAAAAATGAGAAAAATTTAAAAACACAAAAAGATTTCGGGAGACCTTTGGTTGAGTCAGACTGTGAGGAGAGGGACCACCTGCCAGATCCTTTGACCACACAACCTCTCACAACCTGTCCCACCTTTGACCCCGAGGATGTCGCTGTACAGACTGCTCTTGGCATTCCTCGTGTATATGCTAATTCCGACCTTCTCCCTTGTATGGAGGAGGTCCAAAAATTCAAAAAATATTGACTGAACCCGAAGTGGGGGCCACCATTCATGAGATCATCTGTGCCCCTACTTCAGCAGGCCATGACCCATTTATCTGCTCCTCATCCCAAGAAGAGAAAGCATAGGAGAAAATCTGAGCATCACATTTTGACCATGGCCATTGTCCACGCCGTTGCCCATCGTCCATCCTCTAGGAAAAGGAACACTGTCACACCTCTTGTGAGTTGTACCATATCTGACCATTATGTGACAACACTCTCCTCGACGGTGGTGCATCGATTAATATAATACCCTTCTCGTTGGTACAACCTATTCATCTTGGGCATCTCAAGAAAACCATGATGATAGTACAATTTACTGATGGATCAATAAAGAGGTCGAAGGGTATTCTTCAGAATGTCGTCATTCTGATTCAGGGCATGAGCGTCACGACAGACTTTGTTGTCTTGCCCATGGAGACCTCCACTGAGGAGTATCCTCCAATCATCCTGGGACGGTCATTTCTCACCTCTGCGAGAGCCGTTATAGATTATGGATCAGGAGAGATTCACTTCCGTTCCGATGTCAGGAGCGATGTGTTGATCACCACACCTACCATGAACCAGAGACCCACGTCCCATGAGAGTGTGCCTGTGTTAGCTGACCTTGAGGCCTATGACCTTTATGCGGATATCAGAGAGACTTTCTTTATGACTGATAATGAAACCCGAGAATTCCTCTCCAAGGTGGAAGACTTGGAAAACATAGACCTTGGAGTTTCTGCTTCATGTTATTGGCGATGCATTGATGACATCCGCGGGATTTACATGATCGATACCATTGAGCGGAGGGCAAATACTGATGAGACAAAGGCCGAATTTTATCTTGTTGCGTTTATCCAGGAATTCGGGCCTTTTGATCAGAAAGATGATCCGGTTGAGATTGTAGAGGACGAACATAGTTCGACTAATTCCACTGGTGAGTTTGTTCCTTTGGTTTTGACCTGGATGATACCTCGCAGGATGACACTGACTACACTACTTCCGATGATGATGAGTTCGTCCCATTCCACTTTGATATCAGCGGGACTCCCAAGGCCATACCTAGCAGCACTACTTCCACCACTCCGTCTACGCCTTCACACCCTAGGACCATCGAGGACCTACACCATGTCGACCCTGATCGGTTTTTGTCATCTGAGGACCCCGATGTCGACCTGCACCACACTAGATCCATTCCTCAGCGGTCTCGCAAGAAGGTTCGCTTTCAGCCTCCTTGATCTCTGTACATCCATCCTGTTGTATATTCATTCGTTTCCCTATGTCCATCTCTCATTTTGCTCATCCACCCCATTCTTGTGGCTGCCTTACTTAGGACATACTTTATCCTAAGTATGGGGGTGGATGAGCCGAGTGTTCTTTCTTCGTTCCGTTTCATTACTCCTGTTGTTGTCGATACTTAGGGCTTCTTTTACCTAAGTACAGGGGGAGTGGTGTGTACATCCTCTCCGATCTCTTCTTCCATCTTCCGATCTCTTTTCTTCTGTTCTTCTTTTCTTCTTTTCTTTTTTATTTTTCTACCGAAAAGTTGTCGCCCCTTATTGTAAGTCTTCTATACTTAGGACGTACTTTGTCCTAAGTATAGGGGGCGTGCACCCCGAGTTCTTTCATTTTTTCGATCCTCTCCATTGTCTCCTCTTCTTGTCTATACTTAGGGATATCTTACCCTAAGTATAGGGGAGACAGTATGAGTACGATCTGTTCATTCCCACCCTTGACCTTCCCTATTTTGTGTACAGTCGATTATTTCTACCTAAGTATAGGAGGGACGGTCAACTTCTCATTGATTCATTCATTTCTTCGTTTTTTATTCTTTAGATTTTCCTATACTCAGTACGAGTTATGTCTTCTCTTTTTCTCTCTAATCTATGAGGACATAGCTCAAGCTAAGTATAGGGGGTCTTATATACTGCGTATATACTTTAGCCATAACTCGTACTTTCGTATCTTTATTAAAAATATGGCTAAAACATTGATTAAATTCAGTAAAAACACTTAATAAAAAGATGTTATTATTCCTCAAATTTTTTGTATTTACTGATTAATAAATCAGATGAAAATATTTTTTGCAAAATGTTTGAAAAATAGTTTGAAAATCCTTTTGAAAAATATTTTGAAAACTATTTGAAAAATGTTTTGTTCAATATTTTCAACCTTTGTTAAATTGTTTTGTTTTGAAAATTTTATTTGTGTGAAATAAAATGTTTGAAAAATGATTTGCAAATGATTTGAAAATGATTGCAAAAATATTTGAAAAATCTATATATACTATTTGAAAAACCTTTGCAAAATGATTTTCAAATGTGTGTACATGTTTGAAAAAAATGATTTTCAAAAATTATTTTGGACTATAGTTTTTTCAAAATTGTTTGTAAAATTATTTTCAAATAAGTTTGAGGAATATAAACATCACACTAAAATTCCTTATTAATTATATATATATATATTGATCACTTACCCTTGGTAAATTCTTAAAATCTACTTCTTGTAAATATAAGACACATCCATGTGTAATTATCTTGACCTGATTTTTATCCAAAATCTTTTGTTTTTAAAAATCCCAATAACATTTGCAAAATTAAAATACCAAAAATATTTGAAAAATCTTTTTGAAAAATACAAAAAAATTGCATAGGCATCATCTTTTCAAAAATCCATAAAAAGTTCAAAATCTTTGGAAAATTGCGTCGCAAAAATATTTTCTGCATTTTACATAGCATTTGCATGGCATTAGCGTTTTTTGGATTGAGTTTGATAGTTGAACAAGTCTAAGTAAAATCTGAAGATTGGAGCTTGGTTGGACATTACACGCACCTAATTAACAGGAACCTTATAAGAGCTGGAATTGAGGTACTTCAGGTCTAGTTGACTTAATTCTTTGAGGATCACGAGACTTGGTTCAATGGATTCTTGACTGTCTAAGTAGAGTATTTCGGAGCACACACACGACTCTTGTTGATAATGACCTAACTTGGACACCAGCACCTTTCACTTGGCTCAACTCAGTTGGAGTAGTGAGGGGATTGGATATGCCGGTATGATACACACACAAGTGGAAACATTTGTCCTCCTCTAGGGAGGGAAGTACACCACAACCCGTCCAGTGATGAGTAATTCTAAAGATAGGAGAGTATGGGCTGCAATAATGCTTCAAAAGAGGGATAATCTACTGGCTCAAGAGGAAAAACTCCTTATGTATATGCTGCTGTAAATAGTATTTCGAGAAAAAAAGAGAGAAAAAACTCCAAAAAAGTGGACAGGGCTGTATTAAAATAAAATGCATGCTGGATTGTATATATGTTGTATAGTCAATAAGCAAGCCTGAGCTTCAAAGTCAAATCTTGTGAGTCTGCAGCTGGATGACTTGACTACACTGGTCTTGCATCCTTGGATAGGTAGCTACACTGGCTACCGTCCATTCTTCTCTTCACCCCCTCCTCTTGAGCTGGTTGTCACTTGAACTTAGAAGGGAATACCCCGCTCCTTGAGGAAGGAGTTATTGGATTGGGGAATCATTGGATTGTCATACTGGAGAAGTCAGTCTCTTTGTTATTTCAGTTGGGGAGAGCCACCATCACTTACACTGTACGAGTCAGATTCATAGTCGTAAGGGTTTTCGTATGAATTGAAATATTTCTGACCTAGCTACTAAGGAGACTTGAGCAGAGTTTTGGGATTCTCGAAGGCTGTTGGATTTCAAATCCGATTCCCATTAAGGTTCTACCTGCCCTAAAATTCCAAAGGACCGACTTAAGATCCAAACTTTGATTTTGTGAAAACAAGTTTGATAATTAAACTAAATCCAATTTCTTCCTTTTCTTTTCTTTGCTTTTCTTTTTCTGCACTTATTGCATAAGTGTTTGCTAGGGACTAGAAAAAGGCAAGTATAGGGGGATGATGAATCTCCATTTCATCATCTTTATTCTATCATCTTGGCCTTAAAAACCCTAGTAAATGCGTGTAAATAGGCTTAATTCATGCATCTTAGCATCCATGCATTATTGTGTAAATAGTGTATAAAATACTATTTTTAAAGTCAAAATTATACAATAAAGAAAAGAAAAAGAATAAAATATTGCAAATATTTTATGACTCGAAACCCCGAGACCTAGGCATCTCGATGACTAGGTCGACAAGGAATAAAGTAGGGGGAGATAAGGGCCAAATTACCAATAAAATCCCTTTTATTTAATTCATTCTTTATTAAAATTTTGGGACCTATTTTTAGTTCCACTTTATATACTTCAAATAAAGAAATTTTGTACATGAAAGTTATAAATAATTAAATAAAAAAAATAAAAAAATGATTTCACAAAAATAATGTACAGATAAAAAGTTATGATGTGAATAATATTTCAAAATCCCAACCTCCTAGATCTATATCTCTCAAACAAAATCTCGAAATGTATCAAAATCACTTTAATTGTATATAATTTTTAATAAGCTATTTAATGAAGGAGGTTTCATATTTTTTGGAGTTGTAGTTTGAAAGTTGAGTTTTGGAACCCTATTACCGATAAAATATTCATTTTATTTATTATTCATTATTTTTATAATTTTATATTTTTTATACTTTTGTAAATATATGTGTATATTAAAAGTAGAATAAAAACATCAAGAAAATACAAAAATAAAATAATTGTATAAAATATATAGGTATGAAACCAATACGTATACCTATACAATTAATACCTCTTTTTATTTAATTATATAAAATACATCAGAAAAAGTAAAATAAAAATATATTTAAGTATATAAAATTAAGTTATAAATATATAAATTAATAAACCAAATTAATAAAATTAAATATAGAAAATAAAAATAAAACTTTAATATATAAATAAATATACCTTTATAGCTCATAGAATGTAACTTATAACTCTAAACATCGAAAAAATAAATAAAAATCATAATAAAATAATTTATAAAATAATAAATATTTTTAATTTAATAACCTAAAATAATAAAATCATTTATTATTTTTAATGGAATTCGTAAATCTTTTTTCCAAGGTTTTTTTGGTTGGTCCATCCGTGAGGGTGGCAGTCGTCCCTTGGAATACTAGTAGTGTCGGTCTTGCTTTTTCCCGTCTTTCTCACAGAAGAAGCGCATCCGTCCATCCCCCTTCTCGCCGACCTGGCTTGATAGTGTCTCTCATTTGTACTATCTTTCTCACGGCTTCGCCACCTTCGCACACTCTCACCCTTCAGCGCTTATCCCTCCATCCTGATCTCAAATCAATAAACTCTCAACATGAATATTGTACATAAAAATGCAAAGAAAAATATGAAATTTATTCCAATAAAAAATAATGCACAGTGTTCCTGAAACACACAAAATAAAAAGCCGTAAAGAAAATTTTGCAGACCTGTATCTTCTCCATAAACTCAAAATTCATCAATATGGTTCCTTCCGCCGCCTCCGCCGGAACCTCCCTTCGCCTATCCACGCCGCTTCCCTTTGTCATTTCATGAATAACCCATGCCGAAGTGTTCCTCCGAGCCCCTTGGTTGACCTCGATCAACTCTCTGACCGAGGTCTGGCTCTTGTCAGAACTGCGTTTCTGGTCGTCTTCTCCCATTCTTCTAGGCCACATCTTTCATCCTTTTGCATCACTTTTTTCATGACTTTTTCTCCCCATAGATCAAGGATACACGCCCATAGCTCTCCTAGGGGATTGGACCTCTGTCATGCCCACTGTCCCTCGTTCTTCTCGCCAACCCGATCCTTTACATAATCAGCCCATGGTCTTCCCTTGACCGTTTGAACTCCCTTTTGACCCGTTTGGATCCTCTTGTATCCTGCTCCGGACCGGTGGTGGTGACATCACCACCTCCAGCAGCTTGGGGAGGCGTTCGAGGCCGAAGGAGTGGCTCCACCATCTCCGGCCAAGGTTGGCCATCTAGGTGCCCATCTCAGGCGTACATGCCTTGAGGTTTGTTTTATTTATTTTTTCGCATTTTTCATTCATCGTAGTCATAGGATTAGATCCTCATCCCTCGTTTTGTGTTTCACTCGTTCGATCATCATCGCCACCACCTCGTCGAAGTTTGCTCCGATGAGCTCCCATCTGCGCCATCTCCGCCCTGTTACCCCTCTGGAAGGTCGCAACATTTTGCCCGTGACCTTTGTAACCCTTTCTTGCAGGCCATGGTGCTAAAGTGATTGCTGGAGCCTCGTTTTGAGCCTCGCCAGAGGAACTTGGAGCCGCCAAGCTTCATCATCCCTGCTGGTGAGCCTCGGCCGTCGCCGAGGTGTTTTGGAGCCTCCAGCTGCTAGAGGAAGGCCGCAGGAACACTTTTGGGTCTTTTGGAGCTTCACCGAGCAACGGAGGAGGGAGATCGGAGCTGGGGAAGCTCGCATCTGCGCCAGTTCTTCCCTGTTCGTCCAACAGACCCCTCAACCGTTGGATCAAGAACAGATGCCCAGATCCTCCAGGAGTCGTTCGATCGTTGCCCGTCTGGACCGTTGATTTCATCCGCACAATCTGATCTCGGTCGTTCGTGGGTGAAGCAGCATCGTCTCCTCCTGCGTAGCCACATCTAAGTCAAGGAGGCCTTGCCATTGGATTACGCATGCCCAACACCATCCGATCGTCATCAGCCTTCTAATCTGGGTCGCAGAAGCCAAATCGTCATCGGTCGTCGGATCGTCGGCGTGTGGCAAAGTGAGCGAACATCAGTTGTCCGATCCGCACTAGTCTGGGTATTTTGCGCTTTTCACCCAAGCATTTTGCAATTTATTATTCAGTGCATAAACTTTCTTCTGCAATTTTGTAACTTCTGTAATAATTGCATAAAGACCCTCGTATTAGTTTTATTTGTAGTTAAGTCCTTGTCTAGGTCAGCCGACACAACTTGGTTAATTTGCAACCAAGCCCTTGAGGGTTTTGGTATTTATGGTTTAGTCAGATTTTTGAACTATGCATTGTAATATTTTTGGACAAATTGCATTTTAGCCCCCTGGTTGTTGATAATTATAGACAGGTCCTTGTAGTTCTCATTATTGCATTAAGGTCCTCGACCACGTCACCTTACATGCCTATGCGCGTAAGGTCAATGGCCATTTTGCAGAGGACCCCTTATGGGTCTGGTTATTTTAATTCGGCCCTTGAACCTTTTATTTAAGTATTACAATTGCTGTTATTTTGCAAATCATCCCCTGAATTTTTAAAAATTACGTGTAGGTCCCTACCAGGTCACGTGCCTGTCACGTGTGACTTTGGCAATTTTGTTGGGCCACCCTTGGGATTATGTTTATTTTGTTTTGGTCCCGAAATATTTTTAATTTTCTGGAAATTTATACTTTGGACCTTGGACTTCTGCAATAATTACAAAACTACCCCTGTTAGTAGTGTAATTTCTCTTTATTGTCTTTAATTAATTCATGCATCTATAAAAATCAAAAAAATCCCCAAAAAACGACATAAGTTCTTATTGCATTGCTCTATCACGCCATATTTTTATTTCACATTTTTGAGTCATTTTAATATTTCTTAAAAAAATCAAAAACTTGCATTTTCATCCCTATTTGCATTATAAAATCCATAAAAATTATAAAAACTCTTCGAAAAATTACCAAAAAATATATTTTGTTTATTTTGTGTGTTTTATCTTCAGACCAAATATCACTAAAAACATAAAAGAAAACTCCTAAAAAAGAAAAACTCTAAAAACCTTTATAAAAATATAAAAAATTCATAAAAAAATCACAAAAATATAATTTCTATTTTTGAATTTTATCTATTTTATTATCTTTATTTTAAAATTAATTTGGAGATTTTTTGTTACTGTTTGATATTTTTCATCTCCAATTTAATTTCGGATTTATATTTTATTCCCTGTTTTGAGTATTTGTGACTTTAAAAATACCAAAAAATATTAAAAATATAGAAAATCACAAAAACATTTAAAAATTATAAAAAGCACAAAAATATTTTATTTCCTGAATTTTGGTTATTTTTACCTAATTTTATCTCTCTCTCTTACCCTCTTGTATATATATATATATTATATATAGCTTTAAATAACTTTGAAAAAGAAAATATAAAAAAATATAAAATATATACAAAATCAGAAAATTAAAAATCAAAATATAAAAATATAAAATTAAAAATAATATAAAAAATATAAAATTAAAAACCCACAAAAATAGCACATATAGACAAATACATTACATTCACTTTTGTGCATTGAATTGCCCCGATCTACATGTTTGCTTCCTATGTTCGACACTCTACACTACTTGCACTATACACATCTTTTGTAGAGTTATAATAAATTTTAACTTCGCATTTACTTTCATTACTTGATTCTGAATTGTGGGTTAATTGTTGTTTTAATCCGGATTTCGTGCGAGGTCAACTCAACGACTGTTGATTCGCCTTGTGAATTAACACGACCTCACGATTTTCAGGTTAAACAAGCATATATACAAGTTAGTATTTTTTTGATATTTTCCCTTTGTTAATGTTAGTAATATGCACAGAATGGAGTTGATTTTATTTTATTTAGAGTTAGTGAAAAATAATTAAAAATAGAGAAAGTTATGATAATATACATGTGATAATGTATAAGAGATTTTTGGCTTCTTATTTAAGAAATTATGCATGCTAATATATGAAATATAATTATACATGCATGGATGATAAAAATGCAATATAGATGAATACATGCAATTAATTATTTGGGAACATGGCTTTATTTTCATCTTTTAGAGTGATTAATCACAGATTCATCGGTCATCTCTCCATTTTTTCCTCTAGTATACATTTGACATCTTAGATGAGGGAGGTAGTTGACCTCGATCAACTGCCACATCCTTCCTCTTGTCCTCTTTACCGGAGACTAACCACCAAATGACTTATTCTTCTTTCGCCTCCGGGGATCGAGACCCACCCACATCTTCTATAAAGCCCCCTCACTATTACACCCATCTCTAACGAGCGACAACAACCCCCTCGTAACCACAACCGTTACCCACAGACCCTCATTTTTTCCTCCTCCGTAACCGAAGTCGAGCCATGCCATTACCATTATCCACTTCGACTATCTATAAAAACCCTCTCCGCATACCATTTTTATCCAATGGACGATTACAAAAGAAAGTCTGCTACCTTCACTAGGTGACTAATCGTGAGGGTTTGCGATGACGCTCAGCTTGTTTAGGCATAATACATGGTTCTTCATGGACCTTGTCACTGCATCTTGACCCCGGTGTAGCTGTTAGAGCCTCAAGGCAACTAATTGCCACACCTTTAGAGGCGAGGATCAAAAGAAGCACCAATGTGCTTTTATCCTTTGGACAAACCCCTTCTCCTATCCCTCCTCCTCCTCCTCCTCCTCATCATCATCCCTTCCCTTCTTTACCCCCTTTTTTCTTCTTTATTAACTCTCTATTACTTATACTTTCCCATTTCTTCTTCTTCTTCTTGTTCTTATAGATTCAATCCTTTCAATATAAACAAATTCATCTTCATTCACATATCCCCCATCCTTTTTCTCTCTCATTGCCTTCCACCTCCAATGTAGGCTGGCCGAAGCATAGCTCCTTCTTCCATCCCGATATAGGAGTCCTCATTCACCATTCCCTTACTCAATAACCAACAAGCAGAGTTTCTTCAAAGCTCGAGCAATCTAACTGAAAATGCTACTTTCAAAGTGTTAAAAAATGATTTTTATGCAGTCGTTGCTCATACGACAAAATCGACGGATTTTAGAAATTTCTTTGTTCATCTATACGCCACACAATGTGAAATATTTTATAAGGCAAGTAGATGATCGATCCACATGGCTCGGACATCATCAAGAGCATACAATGTTTTTCGAGATTTTTGTTATTTTTGGTGATTTTTTTGAATTGCCACGAGTATAAATGTAATTTTGTGCAAAATTTAAGGGCTTGGATGTAAATAAAATTAAACAATGGGCTAGAATGTAAATAAAATTAAACTAAGGGGCATAATTACAAAATCATACAAGTGCTTTGACAAAAGTGAAACTTTCCATGAGGTCTAAATGTAAACAGACATAACGTGAATAAAATAAATGCAAATATCATGGAGTATGAAATTCGAAATTGAAAAAATACAAGAAATAATAGTTTTATAAAATTACCTTTAGTTCCAAAATAACTAAAATAAATACTGAAACTAAAAATGTTTGCAACTGGGGCGATGCTCAGCCTTACGCGGCAATGCACAACGGTCTGGAACGACGGTACGATACGACTGTCACCCTCGTCGGCCAATGGCGAGGTACGACGGTGGTGCGGTGCGACCACCGGGAACTGCGGTCGAGGAGGTGATGGTGTGGCTATCACCCCCATCAGAAGCAGAGGTCGATGGCATGACTGTCACCCATGTCAGAGAAGATGACGGCGAGCGAGGGAGATGGTGATATTGATGGTTCTGATCTTGGCATTAATCCCTTCAATCACTCCCTTTTTTCCATTTGGGTCCTCCTTCACCTCTGGGGACAAAGTCAGTTGGGGGGAGGCTAAATTATTTAGATATTATTTATCTACTTGTCATTTTAGTTGTTAATATTTGGAGAGTGGTTCTTCTGTTGTAACATGAGTTATAAAAGATGTATTGCAACTATTTTTTTTTCAAATTTTCTTAAAATCCAACCATATAGATAAAATATTCTAATAATGTTATACATATCCTTCAAAATTTGCTCAAATCCATGGACATTTGTTATTTTACATCAATGACTAAAAGTCTGGTTCTCTTTTAAATGAGACTTAAATTGCTTAAATGTTGATTGGAATTTTTACCACTAAGATTAAATAAGCAGTGACGTCGGATTTGAGCAAAATTTGGAGGATATGTAGAACATTAATGGAAGTTTCAATTTACACAGCTGGATTCTTAGAAACGAATTCAATCTATAAGGCGAGCTTCCAATAATTCTGTAATTGATTGAAACTAATATTGGGAATGGATTTTTACAAAAATACACATATAAACTTATAATCAAACATAAATAATCTCTACAAACATCGCATTGACAAAAAGATCCCTACAAAACTCCTCATATTACTGAAATACATATTTATTAATGTGATATTAAGTAATACCATTAGATTTAATTTTCAAACAAGGAACACTATGTAATACTTTTTACTTACAAGGATGCAAACAAATATAGATATATGTGCCAATCCTTTATTATATTTGTTATAAATATTTTGACATGTGTACGTGTATCTGCATATATATTTTAAAATGAACGCAAATACAAATAGATTGCAAACATGCGGATACAAATATGTATATGTATCCACATATGTATACATTAGAAAATATGTAACCATATATGTTTTAAGATCCTAAAAAACGAAAGAGGTACCAAATCTATATCCGTATATGCAAAAAAAATTAAAAAGAAAAACCATTATCTCTACCATATATGCTAAAATAAAGAACACATATCTGTGATGGTTTATAAACAGACATGATGATGGACATATACAGATGTATCAGTATCTTGTTATTCACATCATGTAATGTTAATAGTTAATTATTGTAATTAGATCATATATATATTGATTTTTTTGAAATATGGAGGGCTATGATACATAACATGCAAGTTTTAATTATTAAATAATATATTTAGATTATATATCATACTATATATTAAGGGTAAAATGGGGCTGCCCCCATGGGGGGAGCTAATTTGGCTCCCCCGCGACATTTCGCCCCTTTTTTAATTTTTTTTCGAAATTTCTTTCGCGTATTTATCAATATATCCATATATTATGTCATTCAAATTTTACGCGAAACAGAGACTCGTACGGCCTCCATCCAGACAGTCATTTTTTAACAGTAACAGAATCGCTAAAAACGACCCTTCTGGATGGAGGCCGTAGGAGTCTCTGTTTCGTACGAAATTTTAATATCATAATATGGATATAGTGATGACTATTCACAGAAGAAAATTTCAAAAAAAATAAAAAAATCAAGCAAAATAGTGCGTGGCATCCAAGTTAGCTCCCCCAGGGAGGAGTCCCATTTAATCCATATATTAAACATATATATGGATTTTGATCAACAGCCGGAGGACCAAGCCCCCACTCGCCCCCTAATTATGTTGGGCCCGGCATGGATGGGTTACTGGTACCTGAACGTTAATAAATGGAATTTAGTTTTAAATAATTATTAAATGAGAGGGAATCTTTCGCCGTGGTGGACATTATGTATGATGGGGGAATAGAGAAGGTGCGGCCATGGGCTTCTCAGCCCATTTCAACCTTTTCTTTTTTCTTATTTTTTTAATTCTTTAATATGGCAGCCCATCATGGGCCTAAGTTGGAGAGTGGGCTGGATGCCTTTATTCTAATGGGTCACGTTCTTTAACCTTCATAAGATAGGAAAATGATGACTTGTTAAGAAATATTTGTAAAGCAAATGCACTAAACTTTTGCCCCAATTTTAATGTGTTGCACTCGCCCTTTTAATGTCTTTAAGCTATACAATTATAGATATGATGTAGATTTTCAGGAAAGTCGTCCTCTTTTTGTATAAAACACGAGCACTTTAGTAGAATACACATATAGTTTATATTATATATGCACATTATAAATAGAAAACCGCATACAAAACTGCATATTATAATACAAACATTAAGCTGCACATTATAATACAAACTGTATACTTATTCTACAAAAGTCATCATATTTTTTTACAAAAAGAGGGACAACCTTCCTGAATTCAGGAAGGACGGTGTCCTATTCGAAGGAAATCCTATATATGTATACATAGGGTTAAATGGGGTTGCGCCATAGAGGGGAGCTAACTTGGCTCCTCCGTCCTATTTTTCGTATTTTTTTGAAAATTGTTTGTGGATTTTCATCAATATATCTTCATATTATGTCATTCAAGTTTCGTACGAAACAGAGAGTCCTACGACCTCCAGCCATACAGGGTCGATTTCTGCGATTCTATGATCGTTAAAAAATATCTTTCTGGATGGAGGTCGTAGGAGTCTCTATTTCGCACGAAACTTTAATGACATAATATAGGGATATAATGATGAAATTCCACAAAAGTAATTTAAAAAAAATAAAAATGGGAAAAAATTAGGGGGGGAACCAATAGCTCCTCCTAGGGGGCGGCCCAATTTAACCCTCACACACACATAGGAGAAACTTCCAATAAGATGGACCTTTCCTCATGCATAGAAAGACACGTCAATTTAGGTATTTTTCGTATTTATTTTATACTTTTTAAATCCACAAATTTAATAATAAATGTTAACATAATATGCATATCAAGAAAGATTTATTAAAATATTATTATATAGGAGAAAAAATATTAGTTATAATATGGATGCTATATTTTACAAAACAGTGTATTCAACATTATTTTATAATGTGCGGTTTATATTTTACAAAAATATTACATAATTTACAAATTTGGTAGTGGCTTTTTAAATTTCAGGAAAGGCCCATCTCATTGGAAGGACCCCTTATATATATCCAGTTTGGATTATATACAAGCATATAATATTTATATTAAATTATATGATTACAAAAGCAAGTATTCTTTTGGAATAATTAATTTGATAGTATTCTTAACCAATGTTATATAGCTAGCTCTATAACAAGAGTTGATACTTTTTTAAAAAAATTGCTTCTGTGGATTTTCATCAATATATCCCCATATTATGTCATTCAAGTTACGTACGAAACAAAGATTCTTACGACCTCCATCTAGATCGGGTCGATTTCAGCGATTTTGTGACTGTTAAAAAATGTTTGTCTGGATGGAGGCCGTAGGAGTCTCTATTTCACATAGAACTTTAATGACATTATATAGGTATACATTGATGAAATTCCACAGAAGTAAATTTAAAAAAATAAAAATGGGAAAAAATTGGGGTGGGGGGAGCCAAGTTAGCTCCCCCTAGGGGGCAACCCAATTTAACCCTTACACACACACAACGGAGAAACTTCCAATAAGGTGGACCTTTCCTCATGCATGGAAAGCCATGTCAATTTAGGTATTTTTCGTATTTATTTCATAATTTCTAACTTCATAAATTTTATAATAAATGTTAACATAATATGTATATCAAGAAATATTTATTAAAATATTATTATATAGGAAAAAATATTAGTTACAATTTGGATGCTATATTTCACAAAACAGTGTATTCAACATTATTTTACAATGTGCGGTTTATATTTTACAAAATTATTACATAGTTTACAAATTTGACGGTGGCTTTTTAAATTTTCAGGAAAGGCACACCTCATTGGAAGGACCCCTCGTATATATCCAGTTTGGATTATATACTAGTATATACTTTATTTATATTAAATTACATGATTAGAAAAGCAAGTATTCTTTTGAGATAATTAATTTTATATTATTCTTAACCAATGTTATAGCTAGTTACATAACAAGAGTTGATACTAATTATGAAGTCTTATGGATAGGAATATTAATTTATGTCAAGGTTTGTCTAGAAGAAACATGTTTATTTAAAGAGTGAACTAAATTATATGCAAAGTACGCCCTTTCATGTATTGACGTGACGTGGGTTTTCACAATTAAGATTATTTACATATGGGTTATAAATACTTTAGGGATTTGTATTCATGCTATGTTTAGATTTTTTGTATACATACACAACGTGTGCAAGTATTAAAGGATATGTATTATGCACTATGTGAGGTAAGATGCATGATTTTTACTACAGAATTTGCTTAATTTGAACATATTATCATGATGAATATGAGATTCATCACTAACAACTGGAGGAGTGAAGGGGCATTGACACATGCAAATGCGGACCCGTGACACGCTTCATCAAACCATGGCAGCACCTCTAATCAGATGCATCAACGAAGTCACAACGATCAAACTTCCCTCTTGAAATGCACCTCACGCGAGTTTAATCACGTGAGGGGGACGTTTGCTTGCCAACCCTCATAATTTCTAGTTATTGCTGGAAAGGCCCGTCTTTTAACTTTTTACATTAAGGACCCTCCAAGTTTAAGAAACTATAGACAAGCCCCTTTGGACTTAAAAACTAGTTTTATTTCATTTCTATATCTGCATTATGGTCCTTAACATTTAAAAAACATTGATATTTTGCAAACCAATTATCCAAATTTCATTAAATTAGTTTTGTTTTAAAGCTCTCTTAAATCTCTACATCTCGGGGTTATTGTAGGCTTGATCTGGGTTTATTTGAATTTATTATGGGTTTTTGAAACTAACCGCTTGGACTAAAAGGAGTTGTTGGGACATGGAGTTGGTGTCACTTTCTCTCGCAGAATAAGGGCATTATACCCCTTCCATCCATGTTCCTTCCTCGTAAGGCTATTCCCCCTGCACATCTCTCTCGACCTTTATTTCACTTTATTTCATATTTATTCCTATGTTTTTTCTACCTTACCTACCCTTATTCCTGTAGAATGGATTTTAACCAAGTAGGTCAAGAACCGCCGCTGGCCATTGCAGAGCCGGCGGTTACGACGACCGTGTCTCACGGTGGCCGTAATCGCAAGGGCGCGGTCGAAGGGGACGGACGTGGCGAGGGCATACGTCCTATATAAACCTCCCCATAGAGAGGGGAAAAGCATCACCGTAACCCCGACTACGGGAGCCCCCTTCCGATCCCTTCACTTCCTCTCTTTGTCTCTCCCTCTCTTGTTCTCTCGCAGCCAAAGAAAGGGCGTACCTTGACGAGATCCTTCAATTCCACCTTATTCCTATCATTCCAGCCAAACATGAACAATACCTTTTTCCAGCTTATTCCTCACCGTTATTCTCACTTATTCCCGAACCGGACACATCCTTAGGGTTGGTGTCAATTTCTTCTTATATTTGTAGGCTTTTGTTGTAGATGACCTTTCTAGTATAGATGCCGAACCTTGCTATAGATGTACATTATATCAAAGGATGATTGTCGATCTTGAGTGTTCATCAGTGCACTACTAAAATAGAAAACCACACCGCTTATGCTGTTCTTTGTGAAGATGGGGACGGATTCGCGCAAGAGGGCTTCGAATTACGTCGGACTAAAGGAAGATCGAGGTGGCGACAATGGCGACGACGAAGGTTCAGGAAGGAGGAGGCTTGAAGGAGACGATAGAGATGGAGGGGAGAAGAGGGGAAATAGGAGTGGCATCCATTTGATGTTTTCCATCATAGTTTTTTTTCCATCATAGTTAAAGGAGAAAATGGATGGAAGTTAATGTAGGGCCATACCATGTAATGATAAACAACTATTCAGGGTTCTAAGTGTAATTCAAAATCATGAAAGATTCAATACGTAATTATGAATGTATTTAGGGATACGAGTATAAAATCCCTTCTTGGAATAAGGAATGTGGAATAATTTGATTTGTCCTCTATTTCAATTCTTTTCTATTGGTCGGATAAATATTAAAATAATCGTGTTTATTCATATTTCTTGCTTGTTTGTTATTCTTGAGAAAACTAAGTGGTAATCATTGCGAAATAATCAGCAGTTAATGAGTGTGAACATAGGAAAAATAATATTATTGTATTGTGAAAAATAATATTATTGTATTGTGAAAAGTGAATAGTTGTTTTTTTGCATAATTGCAAAAAAAGAAAGGAGAAACCCTATTTCAAAGAATAAGAAAAAAAACCAGGAATAAGAGAAAAAGATCTAGATTATATTTTCTTAATTCTCGAGATAACAAGCACCAAAATGGTTTCCAGTCAAAATTGATTCGATTTCGTCATTTTAGGGTTTGCAAAAAAATAAGTAAATCAAATTCCTGAAAAAAGAACCGTGTGAAAATCAAATCTAAGTGCTTTTGTACACCCCTCTGGTAACTTTGAATTGGTGGATTAATTTAATTTCAGAAGATCCATGTTAAATAGACGCATCTATCTACTTCATATAATTAAGTAAGGGATTTTATCACTTGTGCCCCTCCGAGATATCGCAATATCAGTTATGCCCCTATCTTTTTGGTAATATCAGTTGTGCCCCTTACTTGTTATTTTGTCAGTTGTGCCCCTCGGGTTAGTTACCGTCCATCCACCGTGCAAATGGACGTTAACTTTGAGGACATAGGCGGAATTACTTTTAAAAAAAGGTTAGAAGGTCATTTTACATCATCTTCCTCATCCTCTTCTTCTTCCTCCTCTTGCCCATCCTCTTCCTCCTCCTCCAGCTCCTCCTCCTCCTCCCTCTCTGCCCCCGCCCCTGCCCCGCGCCGCCTCCTCCCAGCCCCGCCCCCTCCCAGCCCGCCGCCCCCGCCGCTGCCCCTGCCCCGGCCCCTGCCCCGCATCGCCTCCTCCCAGCCCCGCCGCCTCCCAGCCCGTTGCCCCCTCCCATCCCGCAGCCCCGACCCCTTCCCCGGCCCCTCACCTCCCCGTCCCTGTGCTCCCTCCCCTGAGCCGCCCCCTCCCAGCCCGCCGCCCCCGCCGCTACCCCTGCCCCCGCCCCTGTCCCACGCCGCCTCCTCCCAGCCCCGCCCCCCTCCCAGCCCGCCGCCCCCTCCCAGCCCGCAGCCCCGACCCATTCCCCTGCCCCCTCGCCTCCCCGTCCCTGTGCTCCCTCACCTGAGCCGCCCCCTCCCAGCCCCGCCCCTCCCAGCCCGCCGCCCCCGCCGCTGCCCCTGCCCCCGCCCCTGCCCCGCGTCGCCTCCTCCCAGCCCCGCCCCCTCCCAGCCCGCCGCCCCACCCCTTCCCCTGCCCCCTCCCCTCCCCATCCATGTGCTCCCTCCCCTGAGCCGCCCCCCTCCCAGCCCCGCCCCCTCCCAGCCCGCCGCCCCCACCGCTGTCCCTGCCCCCGCGCCTCCTCCGGCCCCTTCCGCCCTCCTCCTCCACCTGTGGCTGAAGCTGAAACTGGAGTCGAGTTTTTTCTTAAATTTTGATAAATTTTTGACTAATTGATTCATAAAAAGTCATCCAAAAATTCAATAAAATTCATCGTTTGATCCGTAACGAGTGATATGTCCGTGGAAATGTAAAAATTTTAGAGATTCGATGGATGCATGAAGGTGTTAGTAAGAGAGAGAAATTATGAAGAGAAGGAAGAAGAGCAAATGGAGGAGGAAGAAGATGAAGAAGGGTATGGACCATAATACCCTTGTTAACCACACCATGGTTTGAATAAACCATGGTTATTTTAATTTTTTGATGGTCAATCTGACGGAAGGGCACAACTGGTGACGGAGCAAGAATTTAAGGGCACAACTGATATTACCAAAAAGATAGGGGTATAACGATATTGCGATATCTCGGAGGGGCACAAGTGATAAAATCCCATTAAGTAATGCTCCTCGTGTGAAAAACATTTGAGAACTTGTCACTAGGAGATTTAATCCAATCGAAATATACTTGGATTAATTTAGAGTTAATTCGTTTTAAATATTATAAATCTGGACTCAATTTAAATTTTAAATGAACTTGCTAATTTAAATTCAAATTGCATTCTTTTTTAATGTTGAGTATTTGGAATCGATAAAAATATATTTAATTATTTTATATGAAGAATATTTTGATTCTAATAACTTATATTATTATTCTATTTTGTGTGTGTAAGTAAGCAAAGAAACCTCTAAGATGAGGGAAAATACCCGGTATATAATATGCAATGCATGAGAGTAAACGATTTTTAGTTACTTTAATTTTGTTGCAATTTAATATATATTTTGTATGTGATGAAAGAAATACAAAGAGATGGAATATTATTCTCCACGCATTGCTTCAACATCAAATTTAATTTTATAAGTTGTTCAAAAAATTTATCATATATAAAAATGATATAAACTAAGTTACTATTATTTGAACCAATGAGTTTTTAAATAAATAATTAGTGTTATAAAACAACTAGCAATGGTCACAATACATAAAAATTAAACCCATGAACCATATGTAGATTTTTGTTATGCGAAGGAACATTTTATAAAATAGTGAGAAGAGTTTTGTGGATTAATTCTCCAACGATGATTAAACATTTTTAGCAACTATTAATTACAATTTTCAAAAGATAGCAACTCGTTCTACGGAGCATCGTTAATGATATAACATAGGATACACCATAGTTCACTAATTAAAAGTATAAAAAATCATTTAGCAACGAATAATATCATCATTATATATTTAATGAATGATTAATAATATATTTTGAAAAAGCGTTACTACATTCCCATTGGTACTAATATTTCAAATCCAGTTAGTTATTTTTAGAAAAAAATCAAGGTTAATTCATATTGAATTTATTTGGTAGCCAAATTCACAAGTAAAATCTATATTCTATTCATCTTATCTCAAAGCAAATATTTTTGTGAATTTTTATGTTGAGAATTTCTGGTTGATTTCGAATGATTCAACTCAAGTGAAACTCCTGCATGTCATATGCGAAGAACACGTACAGATACAGGAAAGATTATTATAGTCTGCATCATTGTCCCCGAAATACCAAAATCAGACAAAACCGACTGAAAGTCTTTGCGGAATCTTTCTTTATATCAACACACACTTTTTGGTAGACTTTAAACTGTGATTTGGCTTCCATTGCGATTCTCATCTCAATGTTTTGAAAGAAAGTTGCTCAGGGATTTCTAGAGATTCTTAACAACAGTGTGGTTTAGACTTTGAATTCAGATCCATGTTTGGATTGCTGCAAATATAGTTAGTTCTTTTGCATGGGATTGCCCTGTTGGGATGCGAACCGCTATCGTCTCCGTTCTGATTACGGTTGTTGGGATGAATATCTGAATATGGATATGGATGCACAATCAACCACTACCACAGAAATAAGTGAAGGAGAGCAATAAGATCACAATATGACGATATCGGTCATCTCTCGCGACTACTGGAGAAGAAAATCACTAAGTAGAACGAGGTCAACTCTTACTGTTCCGTCGCTCTCTCCCCTCCCCTTCTCTCATCTATCCTCTTTTTTTCTTGTAGTATTTCGTCTTGTTGTGATGTGGAGGCTATGCCTCCAACATCATCTATAGTCCAGTTACAAAATCATAGTCTTATTTCCATTAAGACTAGACATAGAATGCAACTCAGTTATTATTAAGATTAAGAGTCCTATCCCTTTAGGATTCCAAACCTAATACGACCCTTATGTATAACAGAGGAGGGAAGATAAGAGAGTCGTGGCGGTGGAGGAGGAGGAAGAAGAAGAGGAGGGGAGGCTCTTAGTGCTCACAGTTGAGGAGGACAAGAAGTGGTAAGGAGGAGGAAGGGAGTGACCAAGGAGGAAGGAACGATAGAAGAGGAATGAGAAGAGTGTTTCAAGGTTCGATTCTTTTAAATAAACGAGCCAAAACATATATCAAGGAATCAACTTAAGTGAATATCTGACTCGAAATTTTTCCGACGCCCCTAGCTGAGATCAGAGAGTTGAGACCCTTGTTTTGGTAAAAGTAAAAACTATGAAATTTGATTTGTTTATTGAGACTAAAATTTCGTGATATACTAAAATCAACTACTCAGTTATTCATATATGTAAAGCTACAATTGAAGATAGTAAGATGTGCTTGAATATAGGAATTCGCTTTGCTTAGGTTGTAGTGGATGGGTATGGACTGTATCAAAGACGACTTGAAGAGAAATGATTAGGTAAACATCAACCTTATCTGGTAAATCGAATTGTACTTGTACGTGATTAGGTACGGGCCTTCGTGTAAGTTGCTGCTCCTCTATATGTTGGAGATATAGAAGAGAATAATGATACTATATTCGCATTGTATTCTAATGATGGAAATGCTGCAAGCATGTCTTCATTGACGGCAATGAGGCGGTAGGCAATGAGAACGAGAGAAGAGGAGCCATGGTCTCCGAAGATGAAAGGAGATTTTGGCAGGAGGAGATGTGTGCGGAAGTAGAGGATAATGCCTGGAGAGGAGGACGAGATGTCGACGACGGTAACAACGTCGATAAGGTGATGACCTCGAGGTGGGAGGTGGATGCAAACTTTTTTTAAGAGAGAGGTAGAGAAAGAGACGAAATGTGTAAATAGAAAGATTGTAGGTCTAGTGATAATGGGCATTAATTTTTGCGGAGGGGTCTAAGGACATGGATGGGATTGGGAGTTGGGCAGAGCGAGCTAGGGGTGGCCAGGAGAAGGTTGGGGCGGAGGGGCTTAAGGGTGAGGAGGAGGATCGAGGATGTAGTGGAGGTGGGCAATGAGGAGTAGAGGACTAAGGGCATTGAGGAGGAGGTTGGGGCGGAAGGGGCTGCTCGCGAGGAGGAGTATATTGGGGTTGGGTGAATGAGGGCGGCATGGAGGAGGGGGAAGGAAGAAAATGAGGAATGAGGAAAGGGAATAAAAAATTACATTTGTACCCTTCTTTCTAGTTATGTTTATGCTCATAAGTTAACATCCATTTGAAGAGGATCATACAACAACTAATTGAGAGGGATAAGAATTAATATCATAAGAAGGTTGGGGCATAAGCGTTGCTGCAAAAAGTTTGGAGCATAAGTTTATTTGCAGAACGTCGAAAGAGCACGTCTTTTATAATGGATAAGCCTGATCACATAGTGGAGCTCTTTTATTATCTAAGATTTTACAATAGTACAACCAAATCGTATATTGGTGTACTTATTTTTTTTTAAAAAAATCTATTCTAACTAAATTGTGTTCGAGTGCATGACCTCATTGAATTGATTCTTTTGAGGGTTTATTAATGTCCTTGTAGCCTTTTGACTCAACTTATCAAGCTTAATTATGATACTGTAATTTGTGAATTTAGAATATAAAATAATATACTTACCATTTAAAAAATATATATCTTGACACAACTCACTGTCTATAAATACATCCTTTATATGATAGTACACCAAGTACCTACACCGACCTACACCGACAAATCACCAAGTACCTACACCGACCTACACCGACAAATCTTTTAAAAGTTGTCGTCATTCACATTGCTATTGTTTGTAATATGCTGCTTATACATTGGTACACTTGCACTTACGTCCACAGGACTTCAAACTCGTCGAAAGGATCCTAGATGATAATGAAACAATTGCCTCTACCGTCGTAGAATAAAAGCACTTGGCTCTGCCCATTCACGACCAAATATCAATGAGGGGTCAATAAACTATCGTTGTATATTGCTACCCTTAATAAGTTTTCATGAAGGATAATGTTGGAGTATGTAATAGATGACTAATTGAATATCTCAAAGATGCAATTACCCCGTTCATGTTTAATTAGATATCATTTATAGGTGTGATCATTTATGCCTGTGGAACTATATAAGGAGTCCCGCACCTCCTGTATTCTCTGAGAGATTCATTACATAAGATCCATTCCTTTGAGGTCTTTTTTAGTGGTTTCGTCCCATTCCTTACATAGTAGGGTTCCACTTAAAACATGAGTATCCACTTTTTATATTCTTTATGTTCTTGTTTTGATTATTGATTTCATTTCGCTTATTTATTTTAACATGGTATCAGAGCAGTTCGATTTAGGATTGATTCTTTAAGATATATTTTGATTATGTTCTTTGATCTGCATGATCTATTCAAGTTCTTAGTTGTTCTTCGTCATCAGAGTTATATTCTTGAGATCTAGATATCATCAATTTCATGGAAGTCATTTGGTTCCTGATGGAACCCTAACTCTGTTACGCCAGCATCAAGACACATGCAATGATGATCCACGATGCTCCAGACAACGTCATTTATAGCCAAACCCCTCGTACGGGCCCTTGTCGAAAACCCTTCATAAAAAGAGTGAGGGGTGAAAGATCCATGGTGACACACTGCGCGCGCGCGCGCGCGCACACACACACACACACACACACACACACACACTATGGAATACAACCATAATCGCAAAGGCTCGCGACAACACATGCTCGCACAACCACAACCGCAAACCACGACCTCATCGCTGGGGTGCGCTCTGACCAGACCTCCATCGCTAGCCCTAGTCGCTGGAACCATACAACGGTTATGGGTTCGCCCATCAGCAGCAAGGACACACCATCCTCATCCACAGTGGCAGAAAAGCTTGCAATGACAGCTCCTTCTCCTCCCAGTCACGTGCATGGCAAATTCAAGCCTCAACGATCAACAACGCATCTCCTCCATCTCCATCGTCCCCTTGCGAAACCCTTTCCAGATCCACATCAACGTCCTTCCTGAGAAGATGGGGTTCCTTTTGAAGGAACCTTGAATAAGGATGGCTCCCCTTTCTCTGATGTATATGTAAGGCCCAAAGAGTTGGGTGCAACAGGGTCACATTCTGCTATGTATTACAAAAATAAAAAATAAAGAAAAGGGGATGTGAGGTGTATTGGTCCTAATTTGGCTAGATGAAAAAATGGATAAATGAGCATTGTTTAAAGAAAAAGGAGAGAATAGTCGAGAAAAAGAAGAAGGAATAACTACAAAAAAAGGATGATTTTCGCAAAAAGGGGAACATACAAAAACAATAAAGAAAAAATGTATGTTTTTCATTGTTTCTCCCAACTTGATCATCCATGTTCTTATTTCGACAAGTATGGAAGAAAGGGAGAGCGAGAGAAGGCACATTATTCTACTTGAGACGTATCTACATGATTTTTTATTTCATCCATTATCATCTACTCGTAGCTCCTCAACACAAGCATTCTCTGCATCAGATGTCTATCCCCAATCATTGGGTGCCTATCCCCGACTCATGTATAGGGGACGATCACTACATTGTGTTCTAATCCATGATCGTTGGGTGTTTATCTCCAACATAAACATAGACTACTCTACCTGAGATCATCTCAAAATTTTAATGCCCATCCATGACATGAAGACCAGCACTTCAGTTTACTATTACTATCATCCCATCTTCACCAAGCATCGACTACTTTCGCACATTCTAATTTGTGACTTCTCACTACATTGGACTTCTTCTACAACGACTATACTACAACCACGACCTGATCATTGCAGACCCATCCTCGTGCAAGTTTTTCTCACAACAACCACTACTCTGAGCATGTCTCCTCCCATCTCTCTCAGATTTATCAAGTGAAGACGCGTTGTATATATTTTCTTTTGTTGTAACATGGAACTTTCTCAACTCTAGTGTGAGGGAGAGTGCTGAAGTATGTAATAGATGAGTAATTGCATCTCTTTAAGATCTAATTATTTCCACTCGTGTTTAGTCCCACATCATCTATAGGTGGGATCCCGATCTTTGCGTAGAGCTATATAAGGAGCCATACACCCCTCGTATTCATTGAGAGATTCATTACAGAATTTCAGACCCTTTGAGACCTTCTCCTGTGGTTTCATCCCACTCCTCGTGGAGTAGGGTTCCATGTAAAATACGAGCATCCACATTTTACATTTCTTTATGTTCTTGTTCTGATTACCAACTTTCTTTCCACCTATTTATTTCAACAGATACTATATTGGGATTGATGATATTATCTTTGTTATTGTCTTACACTTACACATATAGAAGGACACTGACATATCTTAAACCTCACAATTCAACTCGCTCATCCTAAGTCATTTTTATTGAGTTTCTTGACTAAAAGTAGATCTTATTGTATGATCTCGCACTATTCTCAAATCTCTAACTGTCTTGCATTGACCTTTATCTTCAATTTATATACTTAGCACATTGCATTTTCATTTTATAATCGCCTTCTAAGTTCAAATATTTTAATACGTGTTCACATTGTAAAGACCTTTCTTCTTAAGTAGAAAAAACCATGGAGTGCTCAGTGCTCAGACTACAATATGATTTGGACTATATCATATGTTGTTCAAATAGTGAATATTGTAATGCCTAAGGAAACTACTGCAAATAGCAGAATCAGACATGCATAAACCCGGGTAGTCAAACAAAATGCAAACACACATATTTACAAGATTCACCCGTGATGGACCACTTACGAATGCGGAGTCTAATGTCTAGCCTTAGAGGGCATGTGATGTTCGACAAATCGGATATGGCAGTCGTTGTATCGTCACTCTCACTACACTCAACACCCGATCAAAGCGTATCAATCAACAATCAACCCACAGAATAAATGAACAATGCATACAAGTGACATGAATTATTATACCCTACAAATAAGTATGTATAGTACAAAAGTATAGGGGTTGAACCACAAAGGAGCAATAAAGATAGGTACAAAAATGGACAAATCAAAGAGAAAATCAATAAATTTATTTTTTTGTTTTTATAGTTTTTTTAATTTTTATGGGTTTTTAATATTTTATGTTTTTAATGGATTTTTAATTTATATATATTTTATATTTTTGAATTTCATAATTTTTTTATATTTTCCAGATTTTTAATTTCTTTTTATTATAAATATATAATAAGTATATATATCTATATATAATAATATGCATAATATAAGTAATATATAATCTATATGTATAATAAATATGTAAAAAATCAAAAAAATATAGGAATACTCCTTTTTGTTTCTAAAGGTTATAAAATATATATAGTATTTAGAAAAATATTAATTATATTAACAAGTATATAAGTATATATGTGTATATGTAGTCATTATTGGCTTATATATATGTATACATATTTAAAAAATATAAAACTACTTATTTATTATCTTTTTTTTATAATTTCTCAAGTTTTAAATTTTTAGTGATTTTTCTCTAATTTTTAACTATTTTTAAAGTCTGAATGCTCCAAAATAGGGAGTTAATAAATAGGTTAGATTGTTTTGAGATCTAAAATGGCTAAGTACTCCAAAACTTCTTAAAATTATTTTTAATATGAAATATATGATATAAATATATATATATATAAGAAAATTGATCTTTTGGAATTTATATAATTTATACAAACTTTTATAGGGTTAGAAGGGGTTTTTTAATTTTTAAGGTTTTCTTTTTATATTTTTTTGTGATTTTTGATCTGGAGTTATATCTTAGTAGTATATAATATCTATTTTTTTGGAATTTTGAAAAGTGGTTTTCTATTTTCTTTGTATTTTTATGTCTAAAAAGGGAATAAATAGCTCTTAAATGATTTTTAATAAATGGAAAATACAAATAAAATGCTAAATAAAAAACATGGCTTGAATAAGCACAATATTGGACTTTTACTATAATTTTCCCACAAATTTTCACGCATAGGAGCTATTTAAATAAAAATAAAAGATAAAAAATTAATTTACAATTCTAGCATGGGTATATTTAAAATTTAAAATAATGCTAACGGTTCACATGCAAAATACCCCAAAGTTTTTAAGTAATTACAAAATTTATGAAATAAAACAAAATAATAAACCTGCACGGGTATGTTTGCAAAATGTCCAACCATGGAGGACCATATGAGCTGAGTGATGAACGCAAAATTCGCCTCTTTAATAAATATAAATAACGCTGTAGCACATGAGGCGAATTTTGTTCAGCAAAAACCACAATCTTTGAATGCTGTGGAATATTTATGCTTGGCAAGTCTACCAAGGTCGAACACAGGGACACAACTGCTTAATTATGGCTTTTGAATATTGATTCTTGAAGTTCAATGTCAATTAATCTCATTTTCAGGTCCATATGCAAATTCTGAAGCATTATGCTAAGTGATGATATGCTGCATGTATTTTTATCGATTTTTATGCAAATTAAAGTGATGCATGGGCAAATAATGCAATGGAATATGCATGATGAATCAAATGCTACAATTATACCCTAAAATATGAGCAATCACAATATAGAATGAAGTTAGAGCCATTTTGAACACATCATTAAAAATCGGTCATGAAATCAAGCAAAACAAGTAGAGCTAGGTCCCATTTATCACATAAAAACTCACTTAAATTTAAACAATGTCAAATGGAACAAATAAGGATGCTAGAATGTAGAGGACAAAATAAGGATCAAAACGACACTAAAATCATGCAATTTGGACTTACGATGCTCAAGTTATGCTAAAAACAGTGCAAGGGCATAAATGTAATAAAAATGCAAGAAAAATAAAGGATAAATATTGCATTTAGGTCCCTGGAGGGACCTAAATGAAAATACCAAAAACCGCCTGGGCCATTTTGTAAATTCTCCATTTGCGCGCAGGGGCCTTTTTGCAAATCTTCGAAATCTGGAGGGCTTCCTTGTAAAATACCCAGGCACGCACGTGAGGCACGTGCCTGGGGACCATTCTGCAATTGCCATAAACTCCGGGGTCTTTATCGCAAATTACCCAGAACCTCACGTGCGAGGCACGTGAGGGCTAGGCTCGGATGAGCCCTCAGCTTCGGTCCACGTGGCATTGTCTGGTGGTACGGCTCTAGGCTCGGATGACCCGGGCCTGCAGCTTCGGTTGGAGGTTCGTGCGGGCCACGCATCATCATCACAGACGTCCGATCGCTACGATCGGACGGCAGCTGCATCCTTCGTCTCCTCCGCAGGTCACCGGAGAAGGCTGTGCTCCGGCGGACCTGCAGGAGCTCCTCCGTGGGCCACACGCCGGCCTGAAGGTCGGTGAAGATATCTGGGCGCCTGGCGAAGGCCCTGGAAGTGCGGCGAGGCTCCGGAGCTGGACGGAGGTGAAGATCGGTGAAGCCTCGTCGGAGGAGAGAAGCTCGAAGGAGAGCCGATGCCAACTCCGGCCATTGAAGCTCGGAACACCTGCAAGTGTTAGATAACCGAAGTGTGCAGTGAATGGTGAGTGAAGTGAGATGAGTGAGGGCCGTGTGGGGCGACGGGAGTGAAGGCCAAAGCTCCTCCTCCGGCGAGGTGGAGGAGGAGGTGGGTCGGAGCGGCTGGGGATCTGGAGAAGGGAATGGTGAGTGGGGTAGTGAGCGGAGATGCCGGTGGTTGGGTGGATGTCGGAAGATGGTCAGGTGAGGTTGAGAGATTGTGTAGGTGATGGAAAAAATACGAGAAATAACAGGAAAAGTCACCTCGCCGGAGCGAGGTGCTGGTGGAGGAAGCGACCTAGGATTGAGCTCCTTGGGGGCTCAGGGTCTTCGCCAGCGTGCGCGGCCGGTGCACGAAGCTCGATGGTGGCCGGAGGCACACCGAAACACGGTGGAGTTGGTCGTGGGTCGACACCAGGAGAGACCCATCTTCGCCTCGACATTCTGCCCCTCCGCTGTCACCGGAGGGGCGGAGGAGGCTAAGGTCAAACCCAAAGACGGTGGGCCCCGATCCTGGTGGCGGGGGAGGGGCTTAAATAGGAGGAGGTACCCGGCGGTTACGGTGGTGACGAAGAGGGTTTCAACGGATGAAATGAAGAAGAGGAGTAATGGAGATGGCGTTTAATGGGGTTTGCGAGGGTGGCGGAAGATTGGGCTTTGAGAGGGAGGCGTTACGAGAGGAGATGGGTGGCTGGGACGGTGGCTAAAAATGGAAGGGGTCGGGGGCGTTGCAAGGAGTAACGGCCGGGGCTGGAGGTTGACGATGGGTGGCAGCCGTTGGATCTAGCGATCCAACGGCTTTGACGAGGGTGTTGATGGAGGGCTGTGATCAGATCCAAAGATCTGATCACACGGTTGGCGTTGAGGCGGTGATGAGCGGTCCAGATGAGGAGATGGGTGAGATCCAACGATAGTGGACAGAAGGGTGGCGTGGAGCAAGGAGAGGCGTTGGATGGTTCGACGATCTGACGGTGGAGATGGAGGGAAGACGTGGCAGGTGTAGGACCATTGGATGAAGATGAGATCGAAGGGCTGAGATTTAGGCGGAAGCGGGTGGGTGAGATTAGATCTTAGGGGAGATCTGACGGCTGTGAGACAGAGCACGACTGGACGGTTGAGATGGGCGCGGACTGATGTGATCCAACGGCCCAGGAGGCCGCCGGGTGGCGGGAAGGAGAGCGGGCCACGTGGCCGCTCCAGAGAGCGCCACGTGGCCCAATCAGAATAATTCAGAAATAAAAACAAAGAAAAATATAAAAGAAATAGTTAGAGGCCGAATTTGGAAAAAGTCAAAACATGAAAGTTGTTCGTCTCGACGAGATCTACAACTTTCATGTTGGGCAAAAAGCCAAAAGAGGTCATCTGTACAAAAGCTATTTTTGGGGGTATTTTTAAGGGGATAAAAACACCGATTTTTGTGGTTTTGAATTGTTTTTGTATTTTTTTAGTCTTTTTAAGGGTCAGTGATTTATAGACAATTATTCTACCTAATTTTTAGGGGTTTTTGAGTGATAAAATAATTACAGAAAAATAAGGTCAATTAAATACAAATAATTAAGGTTAAATATAGACAATATAGTACATGATAAAAATAGAGAATTGGAGGATATTTTTATTGGTTTGTTTAAGCAGGGTTTTAATAAGGAGTTTTTAGCATGATGAATACCGGATTCATCATACCCCTATACTTAAACCATGCTCGTCCTCGAGCATCTAAAGAATGAAGGAGCTGGGTTAATTCCTGACAGTGCGTGTGAAAAATCAAGGCTTGATCTTTCGAAGACCCTTGATCTAAGTGATCCTAAAATTCTGGGTTTATCCAAGCCTTAGTCAGAAGGAATCCAACTTCTATGATTATCAGACTCTCTTTTGTACATATAATATAAGGATATGACATTTAGTGTACCGCATTTCATGAGAGCCGAGTCGAAGCATCACCCAAAGTTCCAGTCCCAAAGACTTTCATCTAGACCTAATCCTCAATACTAGGGAAGAAGTCTACTCTTGCTTCAGTCAACCATCTCTTTAGTTTGTCAGACTTTAAAATGTAGATGGACGGCCAGATGATGGAGGGACATGGGATTGTGTCTAATTTTCTCACCCTCACATTGGAACAAGGGGCCTCTCGAGTGCCTTTTACTCAACACTTGTAAATTATTATCTTGTTGATCAATGTGTCCGTCAAGAGAGTTGGAGTCGTCTGCACTTGTTTTTCTGGGAGTACACCGGGGTGTGTCTTTTCTGAGTATCTAAGATACCTTCGACACCCAGACTTGTATCGCTTACGATGCAGGGCCCTTTTTGTGGTGTCAGCCCGACTCCTTGGTCCTAATTAGCGCTTGGTCCAAGTGGACACTTTGAAAATGTTTGGGAGCGCTCGCCATTGGTGGAAGCTCATTTGGAATTTGTCTTTGGATTTAGAGCTTTTCTTTGACATTTCATTTCTTTTGTTGGCTAGCTCCACTGCTTTTACCAAGAGATTGGCGCACACTGATCAACAAGTTTCTTTAAGTTTCATCACACCCTGGCACTTTTTAGGTAAATATCAAGAGATAGCATATGAATCTTGTTCACATACTGGCTAGGGTTTTTGCTGACACTCAGGTTTTCTGAAGCCTTCATTAACTTTATCCCATCCTCGAATATCATAAGATCGGGTCTAATTTTAAATCTCTGATCCTAGTTCCTCAAGTGATATCTCATCTCAGCTCATCAATCATGCAGTTGTGGAAGTGACTGTGCTGATCATATTTCTTGAAAGTAGAGATAAAGAGTGCAATATAGCACTCAAATCTTTCAAACCAGAGGAGTGTGGATATTTAAGTTAGGAAAACCCTAATGACTAAGGCATGTTAACTCAGACTCTCAAGATCCAGAGATCCAGTGTCCTCAAAAATCCTCAAGCCTTGTGTGAGTGTGATTGTGTCAGGAATACAGCAACTCCACGGGTTAGTGAATTTTTGTGTGATTTTTATCTTTTGCAAATTTTTATGGGTTTTAATTTTATACTTTTTTTTATTCCTCGGAGAGACAATGACTGGCCCAGGCTCAAATAAAAGTATACACTTTCAGCCAGTATGGGTGTAAGTACGGGCCGAAGCCCGTGTTACTTGAGGACGGGGCCGTATGCGATGTCCTCTAAACCACCCACTCTGCTAAGGGAGACCGAGGTTCCCTCACTGAAAATGCCTACTAAACCTAGTAGTCAGAGTCAACCTCCAAGAAAGATTTTCAATTTTTTTTAATAAAACAGGAATATTCACAAAAATAAACCCTCAAATTTTAATTTTTACAGGATTTTACTCAGTTCACTAGTTTACCAAAACCCAGCCCGAAAAATAAATTTAAAAAGTTTTAAAAACGCGAGCTAAGGCTAAGGTACTATACAATAATATACGGTATACCCCCCTATACTTAAAATTTGCTATGTCCTCATCGCACAAGTGCCATGAAGCCAAGGCTCGGTTCAAGTATAGGGAGATATAGCGGAACTGAGGAGGAGAGTCCCCCTATACTTAGGCTAAAATTGGCCTAAGTACAAGAAGACAGGACGAGGGATGGAAGAGCAGGCAGGTCCCCCCTATACTTAGGCTACAAATAGCCTAAGTAAGGTCTGCGTAAGGGGGGGGGTGCGTTCTATGATACAAGGGAGAGGGGGAGGGGGTTCGTGAAGAATAGATATACAGAGAGAGAGAGAGAGAGAGAGAGAGAGAAAGAGAGAGAGATAGAAATATACAGGGGCGAGTGGAGGTGAATATGTGTAGTGTAGTTGTGTGTGTGTGTGCGGGGGGGGGGGGATTTTTTTTTGAGTACAAGATGCAAGACTGAAAAAGAAATATGCAGATGCAAGTTCTTTTTTTTTCTTTACAAAATGCAATGCAATTTTTGACTGCTGAAATCTCCTAAATCCTTCACAGGTTCTTTCGCGGCCTCTTCAGCGGAAGTATTTGACTTCACGCCTCCATGAGGATCAAGCATCCTCGATCACCATGGGCCCTGCCACAAAAGATAAACGTTAGAAAGCCAGAGAAATTAAATCCGCAAAATAATATGCAACTAAATGATGCATGGAATGAGGACCTAGAAATTATTGAAAAAATCAAAATTCAAAAATTAAGCAAAGCCGTGTCCCCGGCAACGGCGCCATTTGATGAACGCAAAATTCACCTCTTTAATAAATATAAATAACGCTGTAGCACAGGAGGCGAATTTTA